>JAGFMF010011803.1:7390354-7470074 GCA_019455555.1 Galemys pyrenaicus | reverse complement strand
GCACCATGTGGGTCCCCACCCTGGCCGGCAGCAGGGATCGAACTTGTGCTGCAGTGGCTGCGGTTTGTTTCATAGTGCGTTGCTTAACCCACTGCGCCATCAGGGAGGCCCTCCCTGAATAATTTCTAACTAAACTGCAGACACCTCAGGCTGGATAAAGGCAAACTCTTCTTTCACTTGGGGTATGAACTCCATTGACCCTAGCTTGCCCTGCAAGGGAAAATCTAGCGTATCTATTGTCAGAGAATTAGAAAGAGATTCCTCTAGAGGCTTATCTGAGCTTAAGGCCGGTAGGATTGACCAGGGAGGCTGATCCACTGTGATCACTTTTCCTTGTGCTTCAGTATCTAGGAGAGTGTGTGTGTCAACAAGGCAGGCATAACTGCTCGCGCTGGCTCAGGGGGTTAGAGAGGGTGCTGCCTCCAGTTGGCCCCTGGGCCGATGCTGGGACAGAGGGTTATCCATAAGGGCAGCATCCACCCCCTCTGAGTGTTCACAGATGGCCACACGACTGGACCCTTTTGGGGACACACCACCTGAGCAGAGACTTACAGTGGCTCCTCCTGGGACGGTCGTCGGGTCTAGCACCTGGTCTGGCTATCATTCCAGCTGAAGTTTGTTGCCCCGGAAAGAATTTAGGTAGGGAGTGCCGGGACTCCGGCTTAGATAGAGACCTTTGGGGTGGGTGAGTGCTGCTCGTGGTAGGGGTGAGGCTCAAGATGAGGGAGGAAAGGGGGTGAAGGAGCTTCAATGGCTGGAGAGGTAGGATGGTGGCAGCTGTGGCGGCGGGTGGTGATACGGAGGAGATGTCTGAGGAAGGATGGCTAGAGGATGCTGTGCTGAGTAGCCCAGGGAAGCAGCTGGAAGCTCTAAAGCTGGGGATGGACGTTTGACCAAGGTTAGGGGTTGCTGGGGAGGAGTAGGGTTTCCTGCTTTCGGGTTGCGCACTCCTGCTCCAGAGGAGCCTGCCCAGGGCACTTTACCAAACCTGCTTCAACAGCCGGCTGGGAGGTTCTTCCTGGCTGAGATTTTCAAACTCAAAGAGTTTTTCTAGGAGGCCTCTCTTGCCACCACAACAGATGGGTGCTGATGTCAGCAGCCTGCAAGCCTGGAAGTTAGTGCTAATGTGGCTTGCTCAGGAGCCAAGGGCAGAAAGGGCCCTGCCTGACATGGGCTTCTCTGGCCTCCCACCCCAAGACTGGAGGCAAGGGCAGGAGGTAAGTATGGGTGGCCTGAGGCTCGAGCTTGGCATCAGAGAATCCTGGACGTGAGGATTAGACTTCATAAGCACCCTTTGAGAGTCATCTGGTTTAGCTCCATGCAGAGAAAAGAGAGGTGTTGTGGTTCCTGTTTCCCAGGTGAGGACCCCGATGCATTGGGAGGGGGACATTTGTGTCCAGAGTTACCTGGAAAGGCAGTGGAGCCAGAACCAGGGTTAGCACCCCAGTCCCTGGCCTCCTGGCTCTGTGCACATGGAGGGGGAGGTGCAGAGCAAGGGCCTGTGTGGGAGCAAGTCGGGGGAGCTGGTGTCAGACACAGGCAGGCCAACTCTTGACTCTGCCAGGCCTTTCAGGGTGGATGTGAATCAGAACCTCTGTTTCTTCTGTGGAGTAGGGATGTTGAAACATTGCCCCTGGGGATGGAAAGGAGTAAAAGAGAAAAGGAGAGGGGCGTTAAGTAAGGTCCCTACGAATGTTATTAATTCTCTTTCCCCCAAAATCATTAGTCCTGGGTGGGCGTTTTTAATGCTCTTCTGTGTGTGTGTGTGTGTGTGTGTGTGTGTGTGTGTGTGTGTGTGTGTGATATTTACAAATCCTGGCCAGATAACCACACCAGGTAAGCCACAGTGCTCACTGATCTTGGGACTCTAGCACTGGCCTGACATGGGGTGCTGCAGTGGGAGGTGCTGCAGAACACCCCCCTCCCTCGACTGCCTCAAATCTGCCCTAGCAGTTGGCGCTGGTCTCAGGGCGGGGCAACTCTTCTTAAGGGTGGAGGTGAGGTTCCCCCCAGCCCTAGACTGAAGGTGTGTCCCACTGGCAGGAGTCTTTCCTGCCATAGGTGGTCCCTCTGGGCATTGGTGGGCAGCCCAGTGGGGATGTCTGATTAGGAGCCGGAGAGTGGGCTTGAGGGTACCGAGGAAACAGAGCTGGCCCCAGACCTCCAGGGCCCCCAGGTCCCCAGTGAATTCTGCCTTCCTTATGGCCCAAGCGAGCCTGCCCCCTGCCCCTTGCTCAGGAAGAAGCCTGAATACAAGTCTCGTTATTTGTACTAACTGTTGACATTAGAGAGATGCCATCTCAGGAGAGTGGGACCTGGGTGCACATCCACTCCCCAAGCAGTGGCATCTGCAGGAAAACTGGAGCCTGGGGCATTGCTGGGTCCGGGCAGGGTTTCCTCTTCAGAACCACCTCCAGCGGTCTGTAATTTTCTGCATTACATTCACAGAAACATGGGTTGGGGTCCTTGAAGGTCAAGGTTAAGGTCAGACCTTCATGGCCTCCAGTCCAACTTTTGCATTTTATGGATAAGGAAACTGAGGCCCAGGGAAAAGGCATGACTTGCTCAAGATAACACAGCTGATGGCAGTGTAGGGTTGGGACCTGGCCCCACATCTTCCGGTTCATTCTTGGGCCTAATACATGCAGTGGTACCCTTTTGGTGCACGTCCTCCTCATGCGGGACCCATTCTTCCATGCTAGCTCACTCATTTGTGGCCATCTCTTGGCTGCACCGTCTCTGCTCTAGACCCTGGTGAGGGCCTCCCTGGTAGCCCAGCGGGTTGAGCACCGCACTGTGAATTATCTATGGCAGCAGCGTGAGTTTGATTCCCAGCCAGGGAGGGGACCATATAGCGCAGTAGACCTCTCCTGCCTCGTCCGCTGCTCCCCTCAGCAGTGTGTTTCAGTCCATCTGCCTGTTCTGCTCCCCATTCTGTCTCTGGTGACTCCTCTCACCTCCCGTGACTCTGGCTTGTGCCCAGCTCTTGTGTGCATAAATAAATCAATCTTTGAAAAAAAAATAGACCCTGGTGACAGAGAGGTGTCAATGTGGCCCGTCTCCCAGAATGGGGGCTTCAGGCCCTTTCTCCCATGAGCAGGCCCCCCTTGCACAGATCCAGTCAGGACCTCTGGGCACGCAGGAGCAGGTCTTGGTGAGTAGGAGTTCTCCCGGAGAACTAGGCCACATCCCACAACAGAGGGAGTGAAGTGTGGACACAGCTAGATTATGACCAGAGGGAGGTGGAAAGGGAGATTGAAACTGATGGGGGAGTGCAGGTGGGAGCATGAGGAAGGCCTAGAAGAGTGGGCAAACGGGTGCTCTGGGGGGTCTGGTCATGGGGTGTTTAGGGTGGGCTCTGCAGGGAGTTCAGGGGAAGGACACTGACATCTGTTGAAATGGGGGTTGTTGGAGAGTGGGGCTACTGCAGAGACACCAAAGTCCAGCCCCAGTCCTGCCATAACTATGATCAGATGGGAGACAGCGTATGTGCGCAGAGAGCAACTTTGGCTGGAGATGCGCATTTGGTTCGTTTTCTCATCTCTAAAATGGGGATGATGAACATGACCCTGGGGCTGGCAGGATGGAGGTTGACCTGATGTGTCTGTGTGTGCTCAGCCTACCGCTGGGCCTCCAAACGCATGCCAGTGTCCTCTCCACCCCGTTTCCCTGGGCACAGTTTCTGGGGAGCTCAGCCTCCTTTTTGCCTCCCAAGCCCTGGCGGGGTTGGTGGGGAGAAGTCCAACCTGGCTGAAGAGTGAAGAAATTTCAAGAACCCAGCTGAGCCTTCCTTGTGCATTAGACCGCAGACACCTTACAGCCTTCAGGGACACCTGAAGCCCCCACCTGCACACGGCAGGGCCCCAGTTGCCTCTCTGGGTAGCCCAGTGCCCCTGCAGGCACCATAGTCCGGGCTTGTCCCCTGTGCTTGTGACCTGGGGTTCACTCCAGGGAGGCGGTTGACATAGACAAGTCACAGAGAGGTCATTCGGTTTCCTCTGTCCTAGTTGACCAGAACCCTCTGGGCTCTGTGGGTACTGCGGGCTTCTTGGCTGGGGTCCAGGCCTCTGCCTTGATGGGGGCTGTGAGCAGGAGAGCAGAAGACCAGATTTTGCAAGCCTGAAATAGTTTATGGCCAGACTGAGGCAGGGAGGAAGGAGGGCATGGCCCCAGGAATGCAGGAGGAATGCCTGGGAGGCTCCTTTCTACTCCCCCCCCCCCCACCCCCAACTGCCCAGGAGGAAGCCAGCAAGGGATCCTGGCCGTCCTGGCTCTGGGCTGCATAGAAGAAAATGGTTTGGGCCCTGGACATTCATTCCTGGGGCCAGGGTGCTCTCAGGGCCAGTGGGTGAGTGTAGATGTGAGGGGTAGGCTAGACTTCTTCCCAACAGGGGGTCATCTCCTCCAAGGAGGCCACTTGGATTAGACTTACGTGTCTCCTTCCCTCTGACTTCGCAGTAGCACGGTGGGCCCAGCTGTCATTGGTGTTTCTGTTGTGTGGCTTGAAGCAGGGCCTTTCTCTGTGTCTTCCTTCAAAGTGGGAGCTCCCTGAGGTCTGGGCCTGTGTGTCCTCTCCAGAGAGTTCCTTGAGGATGGCCTCATCAAACACAAGCCACCTGAGGGGAGGACTGTGAGGGCAGGGTCCCTAGCGGACATGCTCCATGCCCAGGCTAGGTGGCTGCTGAAACAGGAACTGGAAGATTCTGTCTTTGCCCCTGTTCACTTATCCAAGACCGAATCATCTTCCAACCTGGCTGAAGAATGAAGCACTTTCAATGACCCAGTTAAGTCTTATGGGCTAGACCCCAGCCACCTCACAGCCTTTGCTTTGCCCCGTCCCCTTCAGGGACACCTGAAGCCCCCTCCTGTGCAAGGCAGGGAGAAGCCAGGCCCCTCTGGATAGCCCAGTGGCCCTGCTGGCACCATACTCTGGGCTTGGCCCTCTGCTTGTGGCCCGGGTCTACCTCAGGAGAGTTTTGGGAGTAAACAAGCCACAGCATCCCAGGCCTCTGTCCGCTAATGATACCTGCACATTCCTGGGCCTGCACAGCGCTCGTCCTCTTCTTTTTCATGTTCAGCTCTGTCCCTGGGAACCGGCGGTGGGTAGGGGACAGGACGGGCCCTGGGCAGGGGCAGCAGGCAGGAATAGTGGGAGGTAGAGGACTGGCACCTGGCCAAGGTCATGAGCTTCCAGGGCCCTCAGTCCCCACCAAGGTCCCCCACTCTGACATGGAAGACGTAAATTGTCAAAACTCTGACTGGTCAGACTCCATCCCTCATTTTTGGACATGGCTCTCTGGCCTCCATTGGCAGGACATCCATTTCCAGTTTCCCCACACATTCCTAGACCAGCCCCAGGGGGTCAGTTTGTGGTCAGGGTTAGGGATAATTTTTGCAGAGTTGGCCCACTCTGTAAATAGTATTAGGAAGACTGAGATCAGGGTTTAGGATGAGGCTCTGACCAGGGGTATGACTCAGCCTGTTTTCGGGTTTAGAGGGATTAGCTTTTGGCTGCATAGGATTAAGGGTCAGTCTGTATTCAGGATTAGGGACCAGTTTACACTTAGGATTAGGAGTCAGTCTGTACCCAGGACCAGGGGTAAATCTGTACCTAGAAGGAGGCAGGAGGTGTGGGGGGTGGTGTCGGTCTATATTTATGATTAGGAGTCAGTCTGTATCTGAGATCAGGGGTCAGGCTCTTCCCAGGATTAAGGATCAGTCTGTATTTAGAATTAGGAGTCATTCTGTGCATAGAACCAAAGATTAGGTTTTATTAAGGAACAGAGTAGTCTACACCCATCATTGGGAGTCAACGGGAAGAGAGAGGTAGGTGGGTGCACTAGAACTGAACCTACAAAGTGGCTATAGAAGGTGACCCTATTCCAACTGGCCATAGAAGGCAGAGAACAGTTTGCAGTTTGGGGAGGAGTTTGCTGATCCCTTGAGCACTCACCAGGAAGGCCAGCTGAGCTCCCCGGCATGGAGCAAAGTACCCTGCAAGGTACGCACGGCTGCGAAGAATACTCAGCAGCTCCACGGATGCTGCTTCTATTTACACAGCCCCTCTCAAAATTCATTCACCAACAGCTCATTCTGCAAACATTTCCAGAATACCTGCCATGCTTTACAGAGGTTCTCAAACTTGAGTGCACAGAAGCATCAACCAGGAAGCTTGTGAAAAAAGGCTGATGCCCAAGTCCTACCCCGAGGGGCTCTGGGCAGGAAGTCTGGGGGGCTTCCCAGGAATCTGCACTTTCAATTCCCCCCCATGCTTCTGCCATAGTGGCAGGACCACGCTTTTGGGACCTGTCTTCAGAAGAGTCATCCTGTTAAAAAAAAAAAAGGATCGCAGGGAACACCCTGCTGCCATCAAGTGAGTCTGGAGAGCAGGCTGTGTCGCAAGGGCTTCCGAGATCACAGGGTGCACTGCCCTTTCCAGAGGAGGCTCACGAAGGCCTGAGGAGAAAGCGACAATGAGTTTCTACCTCATTTTTCACCCACAATAAGCTGAACGCACACTTGCCTGTTGTAGGAACTGCATAACGCCTCGTGTGCAGTCATCCCGTGCATTTGTGTGTGCTGGCAGTGTAGGAGAGTGCAGCAAACACGCACTAGGTTACCTTTGGAAGCAGACGCGGAAAGCAAAGCAGAAGGAATGCCTCCAACGTGTGAAGATGTGGAATGAACAGGAAAACGCTGTCTCAGTATGAAACAGGGGGCGGAGAAGGCTCTGAGGCCAGAGAGCCCCCCAAAGCCCCAAAAGGCCAAAAGGCCACAAACCAGAATCAAGGGCTATAGCAACAGGGCCTTTAGCACGAGGACACTGCCCGGTACAGGTCACTGTCTATGGGTTCTCACCCGCGCACACAATTGCGAGACCTCAGGCCGAAAGAAACAGCGTGAGAGCCATTATGGCTAATAAGTCACCAGTGGCCCCTAGCATCGTTCTGCACACACCACCTGATCGTCAGGCCTAAGCCCCGGCTGCCCCCCGCCTGCTCGCCCCTGTCTGGTCCCATCAGCCCCAGTGTGTCTGCTGTGGGTAGATGGAGGCATGGGGAGTGTGTTTTCATTTTCCAAACCTTGACTTGTCGTATCAGTTAGTCTTTTGCAGTCAGCACATTTCTCTCTGGCCCACCTGGCCCTTGGCTAAGAATCGGGGGGCTGAGGTGCTCGGGATCTGGAGGACCTCGCCGAAGGGAGGGAGGCTGCAAAGACTCACGGCTTCGTGGCATGCTTTGGAAGGGCACTTGAGGCAGCATGTGACAACTCGTGAGCCTCGGAGTAGGGGGCAGGCCGGAGGCCTCAGCGTCCCTGGCTGGCGTTGGGATTTCAGACCCTTTGGCGGGCGGGCAGGCGCTGGCCTCCCGTTCTGCTGGGCTGGGCTGCAGGCCGTGCTCACAGCCTGCTTGGATACTGCAGGGAGTTTGCACGTCTGTCCAGTTCAATTTCACCTTGCTGGTTTTAGGCCAGTGTTCCTAGAGTGGTGTGGGATTTCCCTGGTTCCTCTAGCAGGTCAGGGATTTTCCCACCCCCTGGACACCCCCATACCTTCCAAGCCTTGCCGCCTGAGGGCCTCGCTCTAGTTCATTCATTCACTCTGCAAGCACTCGTTGCACCCCACAGGCACCCCATCCGGCACTAGGCACCAGGGTCCAGAGGCAGGGGCAGGGGCATAGTGCGGACAGGTGAACAAACGCAGAAGCCGGTGATTTCTCTCTAGTGTGGTGTGAGTACTCAAGGGGTGAAGGGGTTAGGAGGAGTCCCCGACTCAGTCTTGGGGGACATGTGGAAAGAAGGGACGTCTTCACAGAGGATGGAACAGTATCTGAGCCTCAAATTGAGGATAGAGGAGTGGTCCGGGGGTATCCGGGGAGAAAGAACAGCCTGAACAGAAGCCCGGATGCTGGACACCACATGGCTTGGAAGTCATAATACAGGGGCAAGAGCAGAAGGCCAAGGAGCGAGGGCGTGGCCTGAGGCGGATGGGGTGCAGCAGTGAGTTTAGTCACATGTCGGGAGGTGGGGTCTCACCCTATTTCCAGTGTGGGTATTGGAGAGCCACAAAATGATGTAGCTATAAGGGAACAACCTACCCAGTTCTACTGACTTGGCGCCCCATTAACATCAGCCCCTGATCATCTTTCTTGCGACTGTGGGCGCCCGGCATCTTCCCGGAGCTCCCCGGGAAGGCAGGACGCCATAAGCAATGGTGTACGAGCCGGACAACTACAGAATTTGGGGGAGGAGGAATCCTTCCCAGCAGACAGTCCTAGGTTCAAATACCTCCCTGCTGGTGTTCTGGCAGGGTACCGCCACGCCCCAGTCTCCTTGCCTTGTCCGTGGAATGGGAGCCATCTCATCTTGATGTGCCTATGTTGGACAGTGTCAGAGCGTGGCCCAGGGGCAGGGAGGGGTCTGCAGCTCATTCCAAGCCTGCAGCTGAGGGGGCCAGAGCCTGGTCTCCCTGGCCAGGGCCCTGCATGGCGGCACCTCCGTTGCTGCTGGAACAGCTGTCTGTGACGTCCCTCCTCGCGTGAGGTCTGATAACAGAGCTGGGGGCAGCTATCCCCACCATAAACTGTTGAGCCCTGGGTTTCTCCTCCTGACCTGGTGCCTCGGTCCTGTGTGCCCTGTGGACCGCCAGCACACTGGCCCCAGAGCAGGGATGGAGGAGAGAGGGGCCTGTCCAGCTTCCGGCAGGCCTCGTGGTTGTGCAAGGCGGTCTGGTTCCAAACAAACCATAAACTTGCTACCTCCCTGGCAATTCCAAGCATTCTGGCCAGCAGGTGGCCGGGCTACCACTGATTGGGAAGGCTAGGACCCAGGTCACAGGCCAGGCCCCTCTGACCAGGGGAAAACTGGACCCCCAGTGTCTGGTCCTCGCATAGCCGGGTCCCTGGAAGAAAGCGCTCCAGGTGGGCAGTCAGGGATCCTCAGCCCCAGTCTTGATCCCTTCCCCTTTCCAACTCCCTGTGTTACCCAAGGCAAGGCCCTTTCCTGTTCTGGACTTTGGTCACCTTGGCTGAACCTGAGGACTTTGTTGATTATGGTCCAGGGGCCCTGCTACCATGATGTTCTGGGAATCCAGGTGACTGGGAATCTGGGAATCCAGGGCCTAGAGGCCTCGAGAGGTTACACAGCCTTTCCCAGCTGTGGACAGGAGACACGTCCACCCCTCTTCATTTATTTAGTATCAGCCGCCATACCACCGAGGAGACCACAGCTTGAGAACTCAGGTCGTCACGGCCTGTATTCGAGTAAGGAAGACCTTCTCAGATCTGATTTGGAAGCCTCCAGATGCTGTTTCATTCTTTATTCAGCTCCCTCTTCCAGTCTTCATCATTTGTTTAACAAACAGTATGGGGCATCTGCTGTCAGCGGGCGCGGGGCTAGGGCTGTGCCGATGAACTGGACAGGGAGCTCACGGCCGAGTGTGGTCATTTTTCCTAGATACTAGGCTGCCGCAGGCCCACACATGGTATCTGGAGAGTGAGCCATGAGAGCACCAAGACCCAGCGTGACCCTTTCCCTAATGGGGTAGACCTGTCCAGACCACTGCAGGGGAGGCAGAGAGAGAACGAACCCATCTCCACCCCTAGCAGCCCATGCGGTCTGACGCCCAGCTCAAGCCTTGCCTCTGGGCCGGAGGCACTGGCCCCCCCTAGGGGAGCCACAGAGCCAGGCAGCTCCTGAGGAGCAGGGACTGTGTCCTCCGGGCCTCTCCCCTGGCCTGCAGGCTGATCCAGTGCTCAGTGAGAAGGACGGCATCGGGGCTGGGAGATGAAGGCTGAGCTTGACCCCCAGTGTTTTGGGTCTGGGGCACTGTCTGTGGAAGTGACTGTGCCTGGGGGAGATTCCAGGTCCCTCCAGAACTGGGAAGAGGGCTGCCTGCACAAGCAGGTGACCCCTCAAGGCTCCCCCTGCAGGAGTCTGCCCCCACACCCAGCAAAGCCAAGGAAGGCGCCAGAGCACTGGTCGGCTCAGAGGGGCTCCCCCCTCAGAGGGGTGCCTTCCCAGGGGTGACAGCACCTGGGTCATGCCAGCTTTCGCTTCGTGCCCATGGCTAACTCTGCTGCCCCTGGCCTGGCCTTCGGGCCCCACAGAGAAGGGACGCAGACCCCTGGGAAAGGCTCCTCGCGCCTCTGCACACGGCTCAGCAAGAGTCCAAATGGCACCGGCTGGCAGACGCCGTCCTCTTCCGTGCCCTCCCCTCTGTCAGCAGTCTCCATTTTATGGAGGCCCTTGGTGAGCTTGGCTTTTTGGCTAGCTCCAGACTGTGTTTAGTATTCAAACTAAACAAGTTTATATTCAAAATCAGCTGAACTTTTACTTTCTGGGAGAGTCCCAGAGGGAAGCCAAGGACTTGTCCATCCAGCCAAGGCTGAAATGGGACCGGAACCCAACTTCCCTCTGGCTGCCTCCTAAATTTACTCCAAAACTCTGGGTGGGACCAACGGCATCATTCTTGGGACCAACTGTAAATAAAAATACTGCACCAATAATAATCAAAAATTATTAAGGATCTCAAGATGGTGACAGCAGGGTATTAAGCCAAGTGTGGGGCCCTTCTGAACACCGCTCATGCGTCCACAGAGCCAGCCCTTCCCTGGGGGTGGGGCAGGAGGAGGAGAGACCCCCAGCCAGATGGCCCCGGTGAGATCAGAGGTCAACCGGACATCTCCTGAGCCAGCCGCGGCCTTCTCATTTCCAAGATGAGTAAAAGTCACCACTTGTGACTCACTTCCACACTCGTCTTCCACACTTGTCAATGGGAAATGATGTCAGGCCTCCCAAAGATGGGGGTGACAGATCAGAGGTGTGTCTTTATTCGGAGCCAGCCGCCTTAAATATCCCTCACTGGGAAGGCCTAGGGGACTGGGAGGGACTGGAGGTGCCTGTAAGACTCAGCCCTGAGAGATGGGGGGGGTGGGGGGTGGGGGGTAGGAGGGAGGGAGGTTGGGGCAGTTCCTTCCACCTTATGCAAGAGGAAGAACAAAGGGGTTTTGCTGGGAGGTATTATAAGATTAAGTGACTGGATCCAGGACAAACTCAGCAAGCCCCTTGGGACCTGAATTAGCAACAGCAACTCAAAGGGGGGAATTAAGCTCCAGGCCCTCTCTTGGAGGCCCCACCCCCTTCTCTGCCTGGGCCTCCTCCTTGTAGAGCTAATCTGCTGCCTCCCCTGAGTTGCCAGGGGCCTGTGTGAGGGGCTGGTCCCTTCCACCTAGAGGAGACTGGAATCTTCCTGGGGAAGGAGCTGCCTGACCCCTGACCCCTGACCCCTGGAGCACAGGCTCTGAGCAGTCTGGGTGGCCCAATTTGGGCTGAGATATTTGTTTTAGCTATGGGTTTGAGGGGGAAATCCTTGCTCCTCTTGGGGCCTCTCCTTTCTGCTGATAAAGTGGGAATTTGGGGCTGTGGACACAGTGGCCATCCTAGGTGTCCTTGAGCTGGTTCCAACTGGCATCAAAGAAGACTCCTCCCAGCCACGTGGTGCCTGATGGACAGCAGTGTGCCTGATCAGATGGGGCTTTGGAAGCCTGGCCTATTGGGTGTCAGACTGGTTAAAAGACAGTGGTGCTGGAGATCCCACAGTCTGGCCTCCCTAGTCCCATGCTGTTGTAACCGGTGGCTAAAGCCAAATACTGTTACATGTGGTGCCCCCTGGAGGGGGTTGCTGGTGAAGATAGATAGCCCCAGGGAAAATGCTAAGAAGTATTGCATTCTGGGGGTGGAGCCACCCATAAGAAATACAAGTGACTGCAGAAGGGGCACGGGTTCATTCAGTCTTCATAATTCAATGTTTTTGGATCTTCAGCATTTGGGGTCAGCGGATTCTGGCCCCCAATGTGCCAATCTTCCAGAAGGATGTTGTAGGTCTTTGAAGGACGTGGAGAGGCATCCAACAGCCAACCTCAGAGAGATAAAGTTCAGAGGAGTTACAATTAGCTGAGCAAATGAAACTGATCCAATTTTGCTGCCGTACATGAGCTGGGTGTTGTTCGGGTCGTTCAGTCACTGCAGCTACAGCTTGAGTGTGGCTTGTCAGGTGCTGCACTGGGGCATCCCAGCAGCTCCCGGAGCATCTCCTGTTGTGTCTTCTACTGTCTCTGTGAGTTGGAACCTGGCCCAGAGTCTGGCTGCTGTGTGCTCCAGGTCTGCAGAGGCAGGAAGATGCCATCTTGGGCATGTGGCCTGTTGTTTGGGAAAGGGAGTCCCAGAGGGGGCAGCAGAAGCAGAGGGAATAGGGAGGAGTACAGCTGCCTGTCACTGTAGCATAAGTCACAGTGATACACGGCACCAAGGGGCACCAAGGGAGAGGAGCTCTGTGTCCTCAGGAGTCGGAAGACGCCATCTTAGTTGCTTTTGTTTAGGACTTAAAAACACTGGACACAGCTTCAGGTGAGGTAAATAGCCATTTGACCTCAGTAACTCTTTGTTTTTCCCTGGCTTGTTAAATAAATTCCATTGTTGTTCCCTATGTCTGAGTCATCTTGCAATTGTGTACGCCAGTGAAGAACTCAGACAGTGACCGGTAAACTATTTGGGCAGTGTCCTTGGCCGGTTTAGTGCCCCTTGGTGCCCTGTATCACTGTGACTTATGCTACAGTGACAGGCAGCTGTACCCCTCTCTATTCCCTCTGCTTCTGCTGCCCCCTCTGGGACTCCCTTTCCCGACTTTAGGCCCCACTTTGCGAGCACCTCCCAGAGGCCCCCTCACCCCTTCTGGTCTACACATGCACTTGTTAATTTAATGTTCAGTCTGTGACCCTTCTCTTCCTCCTAAAAGGCTGGGTCACAAGGCACCTGTGCTGTGTGCTATACCAGGGCGCATGGCAACAAGGACTCCACTGGAGACGCAGCACTGGGGCAAAACAAGGGTGATGGAGAAATGCAGCCACTGAACTGCCAGGTGTTGAGGGCACTGAGAAAATTCCAGGGTGACAGAAGAGCATAAAACCAGGGGATCTGTGAGTGGAGGCTTTCAGAGGGAACACCAGGTGGAGGGTAAGAAGCCAGGTAGGACCAGGTGTGAAGAAGGGCACTTCAGACAGAGGGAAATGGAGGTGTCAGGAGCTGGAGCAGCAGGAGAGGGTGGGAGGAGTGGCTGGGTGGTCAGGCCAGGCCTCAGAGGCGTGGAAAGGATTTCAGACCTTATCCAGAGGGCAATGCAAAGCTACTAAGGCGGTTTAAGCAGCCCAGTGAGTGAGGTGATGAGATTTGCATTTCTAAAAGATCACTCTCATTGCTGTGTGGAGGGTAGATTAGGAGCGACAAGAGGCTATTGCTGTCCTGAGATGGGACAGAAAGAGGAATGGACACACTGAGCTGACAGAACGAAAGGTAAGGGATTTGGAGAGAGGAAGAAGGAAGGGGGTTCACTTCTTCTCAGAGCAGCCACTGCTTGGACTGTGGAGCTCACTGTGAGCATGCAGTGAAGCTGCACACGTGGGCAGAAGCACACATTCCCACACACATGCCAAGAGACTTAGGTGTGCACACACCCAGGTCCACAGCTATATTTACAGCCACCGCTTGTGTGCACACATGCACACTTACCTAGATGTGTACAGAGCAGGCCCCGCACACAATGCCTACTTGTATGAATAGCTGTTCATAAATGACCAACAATTTTCAGATGCTTCGTATGTACCAAGCATTAAACACTGTATATGCCATAAAGAGGCACACAAATTGATCCAGCGCCCTCTGTGTGTGTAGATCATGCGTGAATTCACACGTGCCATGACATGTGCATACAGCTATCAAAAGGCCCTGCGGTGCCTACTCTGATATAAACACACACACATTCGTTGCAAAGGCACAAACTATGGCTGAGTTATTTTCAGTTAAGCTCACACATGCAAACTCATGTGCACAGACTACACACTCAGTTCACACATATTCACTTCTCTTTGGTGCCACACACACAGTGGCACACACTTGCACACACATCGCACGCATGTGCAGTGCAGTACACAGCGATACAAACTCTTTCACGCTCTCTCACACAGGGCAATTTACGACCATCCAACCTCATGTCCGGACTTCCCATTAACATTAATGAGGTGATGTCGCCTGGGTGTTCGCAAACCTGGTCGGTGGGAGCAGGGGTGGGGGAGTTTGGGGTGGGGGGTGAGCGCCAGAGGATGGGGAGTCCTCGGTCACATGGTCACATAGGAACAACTAATTATCCGGCTGACCAAGGTTTGATTGTTTTTCCCACGGCTCCCTCTATTGCTCCCGGTGCAAGGCCAGGTTCTGGCTGCCCCGAGGGTATTGGGGGCAGAGAGCAGGCCTGGGGCAGGGGAGAGGAAGAAGGGAGTGGGAGAAATGGTGGGGGAGAGCTGGTGACTGACCCCAATTTCAGTGTTAGCTCTCCCCTTTCACAAGACACCCTCTTTGCCTAGAGCTTTCTGAATTGTTTCCTGGGATGGGCAAAATTCCTGAAGGTTTGTGTCTCTGTGGTCCTTTCATCCCCACAAAGAACCTTGTATCAGAGTCAAATTCAACATCTGCATTTAAGGAGCTTTTATTTGCTGACCCAGGGGAAGAAGAGGGTCTCACTCTACCCAGCCTCCACATGTAGCCCAGGACACAACAATAACCGTGCACCCCCATTCATTCTCTGAGCTAATATTTAGTGACCCTGAAGCTGTTTTAAGGGGTTCACTTTCTTATAGTTGCCTCAGTCTCTAAAACCCCTTTACCCAGGAGGGGCCGTGAGTGTGAACTTTTCATGAACTCCTCAGTTAGAGAAACACCTCCTAGGCCTTGGGGCTTTAAAAAATTAGGAAATACAATAACAATAAACACACATTACCTTTGCGTTCTTATTACCTGCTTCCAAAGCTGTCTTTCCCATACTTGATTCATTGTCGAAGCTCACCCCAGTCCTGGGAGGCTAGCAGGTACAGTTATCCCATTTCACTGATGGGGAAGCTGAGGCCAAGAGAGGAGTCCACGGTCACAGGACTGGGGAGGGGCAGGGCTGAGACTGGACTCTGTGAAGCCATTCCTCCGTGAATCACTAAATATTCCCCTTCATTTATTTGTGACACTTTCTCCCGAACATAAAATGAATGAGATGTCATGTGCTTTCAAGGAACTTTGTGTTAAATCTCCTGTGATGCCATCCTGGGGTGGAAGGTGGAGGACCTGGTCATGGACCAAGACTGGGAGGAACCTGATGACATATGTCCCCTCATGTCATTTCTGAGGCCACTCGGACCCAGGATGCCTGCCTTGGAGGTCAAAGACCGAGGGCCAGAAGGGGGCTCTACAGCTTGTCCTCTCTAACTTGTCCGTGGCAGGAATCGTTGGCTGTTTAACAAACAAGGAAACTCAAGTCCTGACAGGGCAGCAATATTTATTGAACCCTATTGCCATATTATTAAACCCCAGTTTGGGCTAGATGTGGTGGGGGCTCAAGGGGTGCAGCTCTCGAGGAAATAACATGGGGTGGGGGGAGAAAGTTTGAGATATAAGATCACAAAACCTGGATTTGTTTCCAGCTTACAGGGCCGCTCCCTTTAACATCCAGGACTGAGCCCCAGATTTCTCACCTCTGGATTGGGGAGTCTCCTCCTTCCTCCAATGCTGTCTTCACAATCTGAGGTGGAAAATACTGGTCCCCGCCCCTCCCAAACATTTGTGGTGCACCTGATGTGTTCTCCCCACTTCTGGGCTCACTTCTCCCCCTTCCTCTTATTGACTACCTCTTTTGGGAATACCTGAACTGTTTTTTTTTTTTTAAGATTTATTTATTTATGCACACAAGAGCTGGGGTACAGGCCAGAGCTGTGCAGGGTGAGAGGATTCACCAGAGACAGAGTGGGGAGCAGAACAGGCAGATGAACTGAAACACACTGCTGAGGGGAGCAGTGGGGTGAGGCAGGAGAGGTCTCCTGCACCATGTGGGGTCAGCTTCTCAGGAGGGGGGGCCTTCCCTGCCCCCTACCGGCCCCCCCCCCCACTCTGTGGTAGGGATGGAGCTCATTGGCTGTGGTTTGCTTCATAGTGCATTGCTTAACCCGTTGCGCCACCAGGCAGTCCCAATACCTGAACTCTTGACCCAACTTTGTCAACTCTCCCACATCCCCCAGCCCTGTCCTAGCCCAAGTGGGCGAGGGGACCCTCTCAGGAGGATGCCAAGCAGTAGTGGGTAGTCAATAGCTGGAGGTCAATGACTCTCTCCTTTCTCCCCGCTCCCCAAAAGATCCTGGGAGCCTCACAGACCCTCCCTCTTCTCTCACTTCCTCAAACCTGGATGCTGATTTTCGTGGAACCTGGAAGCCCACTCCCATGGCCTTGAGGGCTGTTTCTAGGGGGTGGGGGGCGGGTTTGAGGCCTGTGGGTATCTCCTCATTTGTCCTTAAACAGAGAGACCAACAGCACAGATGGACAGTCAGCACTTAGGGTGTCCTATGGGGGTAAGTCAAAGCCTCGCCCTGGGAAGGTTCGCTCTCTTCTTCAACTTGGCAGCTCGACCCCCATCAGGCGAGGATGCAGGTGCGCAGCTGCGTCAGGGATCCTTCCCAGCAGAGCAGACAGTGGCGCCAGCAGGTGGGCAGGATCCAGCAGCCTCCCCCTGTCTGTCCAGGCCGGATGGGGTGAGCACCCCGGGTGGGGATGAAGACTTCTGGGTACCTGTCCCTGCTGTGCCTCTGCTGCCAACTGTGGCCTCTGCTCGCTGGGCCTTAGTCTCCTTCCCTGTACAGTGAGTGAATAACCACCCGCCCACCCCTGCCAAGATGACCGAAACTGCTATGTAGGGGCATCTTGCAACAGAATGCACACCACACCCTGGAATGCCCGCAGGGCCATTCAGATGGAACGAGGCCCCTCTTGGGGACTTGGATATAGTTGTGGGGTTCAGGTCAGACCACAGCACGTTCCTGCTGGGCAGAAGATGGCCAATGCTGACAGGCTACGCTTCACCGGCCCTACCCTTCCTCCAGCCTTAAGCTGTAAAAACACAGCTAAACAGCCAAAGATGCTTCAGAATTCTTTTCAGAGCTGTGTGGAGCAATGGATCCTGCCAGCACCACCAGGGAGAGCCTGCTGGCTGCTGGGGTGCCCTGGTCAAGCCCCCTGAGCCCAGCAGATCTCTGGCAACCTGTTCCCTTGGGAAGGTGGTTAGAAGGCATCTCCTAGAGTCCTAGGTTCGAGGCCTGGCCTGGTCAGGGGCACCCGGCACCAGGGGGATGAGGGGCGTGGGGAGTGCCTAGAGACGTGGGCTAGGAGGGGACAGGCCAAGGCAGAAAGGACAGTGTGGGAGCAAACAGTGAATGGAGCACGGGGAGCCAGAAGTGGGGTGGGGTGGGGGCGCTGCCTGAGAGACACCGGAGGGATGGCAGGGGCTGAGGGATTGGGTCTGAACGTGGTGCACCTGCCTCCAGCTTTTGCGCTGTGCGCAGTTCACTACGTCAGCAGTGGGGCGGGTTGGGACGGATTACTGGTTCTGGGGTTCCTTGCTATCTCCCAAGCCAGACCCCTGTGCTTTCTCAAGAGTTTCTCCTTAATAGTCCTCCATCTTACAGGGAATGCTGGGCTCGGTGCCTGCTGGGGACCTGCACCCTTTCTCCTCAGGCTGAGGAGCAATCTTTGGGAAGGGCCACGCGCGCGTGTGTGAGCCTGTAAAATCCAGGGCACAGGGTCAGCGGGTTAAGACGCCCACTCATTCCATTTCCACGATCAAGTGACTGAAGGTAGATTGCCTCAACTCCCTTCAGTGAGTGAATAACCTGTGCGTCCAACAGGAATGAAATAGATTCGACACGGGGCGTGGGCCTCTGGAAGAAGACGCTGGGCCCCAGAAGTGGGCTTTGTGGGTGAGCAGTGGGCACTTCGGGAGGACCTGCAGGGTGGGGCACTTAGCACTCACAGGAGCACCGGCGTGGCCAGCTCACTTAACAATAAGCACTTGATTTAATGCAGCTAGTAAATCCTTTTCCACCTTGGCTCCTCGGCTACTGCATGACAGGCTCATAATTCAGTTTGAAACAAGTTTAGGGTTAGGGCTGCAGCTGTGAGGTGGAGGGGGCGTCTTTGTGGATATAGGGTGTATCTGGCCTGGTGGGGTGGTCTTGCTGCCTCCCAAGCAGGGGGCAAGGGGTTGGGGGAGGGGCCTGTGGCGTCTATGGGGGAAGAAGGCCTGGAACTATCGCAAGAGGGGACTTCATGGCCTTGGGGATGGGGCCTCACAGAGGAGTTCCTGGAACTTCAGAATGTCTGGGCTGGGAGGGAGCCAAGCCCCATCGTGCAACCAGGGCTTGGGCAGCAATGGGCAACTTTGGGAAGGGGGGGAGATGGGAACTTGTCATCACACTCAGTCTCAGTTTTCACATATTGAATTTATTTGAAGAAAGGCCTGCTTCTAAGTTCCCATGAGGCTTTTTATGTTTCAGCTTTTCAGGGATGGAGGGAGACCCTGAAAGCCCAGCTTAAAGGTGAGGATATGACAGCACTCTCAGCCCCAGGAAAGGCTGTGCTATGGAACACAGACTAGGTCTGACTGGGAGTCACCCCAACTAGCAGGAGGAAAGTCACTGAGACTAGCCTCCAAAGAACCCCAAACTTTGTAGCAATGAGTGCTGCACTGAGAAGGAAGGGAGCTCCCTGATATGGAAGGAGAGCAGTGAGGTGTGTGTGAACAGAGGTCAGTTGCTATAGAGGAGAATAAGCAGCACTGATATGGCACTTAAGAACCTGCAGTTATGCAACCAGACTTCCCAGGTTCAAATCCCGGGGTTACCAGTTAGCAGCTGTGTGGGCAAGAGTTGATATGAAGCTTAAAAAAGGTAATAATTTAAGAAATGTTTGCCCCATGCCTCCAAAGGGGTGCTGGAAACTCTAGCACACAGAAGTAGGTTGGACTGGCCTGCCCAAGGCAGAATGGCCCATTTGCCTCAGGGCTTGGTGGGTGGTTTGTCTCTGGGTATGACGGGAGCTTTGGCCCAGGGTGGTGGGGCTTTATTCCAGGGCATGGTGGGGCTGTCCGCTCCTTTCTACTCTGGCTAGCCAGAGGTCCTTTCCAGAGCTCCCAGGACAACTGGGATCTTTGATTTCCTTGACCCTTTCTCTGCCTGCTCTGGGGAGAAGTGCTCAAAATCTCCTCCACCAACACGACTCCTGCCAGCATCTTCACCCCAAGCACAAGCTGCAGCTCCTCTCCTCAGCCCTTGTCTCCTTCCCATGGTTGTCTTCTCCCTTGGCCACCCCTGCTCCTCATGCTGGAAGCCCACCCAGCCAGAAGAGCAGGTCACCACGTTCTGCATGACCCTGTCAGGGCCTCCCAAACCTCCAGAGTCCTCCCAAGCTCTTCTCTTGCTCACCCAGCTGCTTTCTCTGTCAGGCTTCTAGCAGGTTCTCCAGCTTCTCATCTGTCCCCACAATCTATGCCCAACAAGTCACCAGTGAATTGCTTAAAATGCATGTTGTGTCCTGCTTTAAAAAGCTCCAAGGGGCCCATTGTCTATGGGGTAGTGAGTGAACTTCCTGGGAGAGAGCGAGGCCCTTTCCCTTCTGCTCTCCCTCTTCCTGCTTCCTGAGCTCATCATCTTGGCCTATGCCCTTCATGCTTTCCTCTGTGTCATGAAGAAACTTTTTCCTGCCTAGAATACCTTCCTCTGTTTCTTCAACCCACAAAGTGCAACCCCTCAGGAACCTCCGTCACTCCCTCTGGCTCTTTCTACATCTAAACATCTTCTTCTTCTTCTTTTTTTTTTTAAGATTTATTTATTTATACATACAAGAGCTGGAGTACAGGACCCAGGGGTCCAGGGTGGTGAGAGGATTCACCAGAGACAGAGAGGGGAGCAGAACAGGCAGACTGACTGAAACACACTGCTGAGGGGAGCATGGGCGAGGCAGGAGAGGTCTGCTGCGCCATGTGTGTCCCCTCCCTGGCCGGAGGCAGGGATCGAACTCGTGCTGCAGTGGCTGTAGTTTGCTTCAGAGTGCATTGCTTAACCCACTGCGCCACCAGGGAGGCCCTAAACGTCTTCTAGCATTCCTCTAAGACCCTCAGAATTTAGTTCCAAGAGACCAAGGTCCTGACAGACCTCTGAGACTCTAAAAGTAGAAACTGAAGAGTTGGAAGCTGGACTATTTACAGGGGTGTGAGCAGAGCTGAGGAAACCACGGTGGTCTGAAGGGTCCAGAGAGGCAGCTGATATTGGGACCTAGTGCAGACCCTTGCTGCAGGAGGGGTCACTTGCCACAGATAAAGGGGCATATGCAATGCCAAACTGTGGTCTGGGAAGGCTGCTGGGGGCCTTTCTTCCCCCACCCCAGGTCACCTGCCAATGCCTCCAGCTGAATGCAGCCAGAGGCCAGAAGGCAGTGGAGCTGGGGCCCCACAGTCATGGAGATGACCTCCAAGTCAGAGAAGGGCAGAGACTGGACCAGGGAGAGAACAGCCAGGCCTCAACTCCAGGTGTGGTTACCTTGATGCCCTGGCCCCTGTCCACCTGCCCAGCAACATGTCTCTCGCACCCTCTGTGGCTCCAGCTAAATGGGCCCCAGAACCTGCGGTGCTCCAGCTTGCCCAGTCTGGGCCTTTGTAGTGCTGTTCTGGGGTCTGCAAAGCCCTTTCCCAGCTTCTTGTCTTGACTCAGAGCGGCTCATTCTCAGACACTCCAATAGGTGTTGCCTTGCCCCGAGGCCCTGAGTCTATGCTCCCGAGGCCCCCGGAAACCCCCCTCCAGCCAGCCCTGGTCTCTTTGCTCCTGAGAGTCAGGACAGTGTTCCAGAAGGGAGGCAGTGACCGTTTCAATGCCTGTTGGGTTGAATCTAGCACCTGTGCAACTCTGGATGGGTTATTTGCTTCGGTCGTTCTCTGCCCAAGATTACCACCTCCCTGAGAGCAGGGCCCATATCTAACTCCCTTCTGGATCCCCGATGCACCTGACATAGTGGTTGTTTAAGCAATGATTGATTACCCATGTGAGTGAGTGGAAAGAGCAGGCTACGTAGACAAACCACGTGCTCTGAGGGCTCCAGAGACATAGCCTCTAGCTCAGGACAACCACAGGAGCCATGACAGAGGGGCCAACTTGGGCGCTGGCCTTGAAGGACGGAGCAGTAGGCTTGGGAGGGACACTTGGAGAAGGGCATGATTGAACATGTGGAGGCTGGACGTTGACCTGGGGCTCTTGGGGAGTCTGAGGGATGGGGTGGGGGAGGGTCAGGAAGTAATTGAAATTGGGTGGAAACGCTCTTGGATCACAGAGCTATCTGAACTTCCCTCGGTGCAGTCTTTCCCTGGCCTCCTGTCCCATTTCTAGTCCACCTTCTCCAAGAGTAGGAAAGATGGATTCGTCCCTCTCAGAACTGCTGGACTCTCTGGTCAGTCAGCGCTCTCCCTCTTCCATCCTGACTATGAGCCATACCCAGGGGATGAGGGGGTCTCTTGTTCTCTCTCTCGATCCTCCTCCGGAGCCCTGGCTCAGAGCCTCCGGGACCTCTAGCTGTGAGTTCAAGTTTGGGCAGGAACCTATTACCCCCATGCCCCGTGACTGCTCAACCCCCCACCCCCCACACCCCAGTGACGTGTTGGGGCCGTCTGGCCACAGGGAGCCAGACATACAAACCACCAGTCAGTGGATCAGGGTGGCAGGCCACAGTGCGCCAGCCTGGGTGCCCACCCTGCCCCTCCCTGAGGGATGTCCCCAGTGGACTGGCCAGTGGCCCGGGGCTCTGGGGAGCATGCTTTCTTCAGGCTGTGGCTGAAGAAGGATGAACCGGCTGTCCTGCCAGCTCTGTGTGGGGAGGAGGGAGGCGCTCCTAGCCAGCTGGCACTCCACTGGATGCCCGCCTCAGGCTCTGGCCTCTGCCCCCTACCCCACCGGTGATTCTCCCTGGGGGCCCTTGATGGGAAAGCCGGAGCTCCGGTACTGGGAGTGGAGAGCTGCCCAGGGGGTGTTTATGGGTGTGGGCTAAGGACCTGGCAGAAGCCTAAGTGGCACTCCACTGAATCTAGGGTGTGGAGCTGCTAGGAGAAAGCGGTGGGGCTCGGAGGGGACTCTTCTTAGCTCTCTACCAGGCCCCCTGAGGTCCCAAGGGGCCTGAAAGCTCAGCTGAGCCCCTTGACGTTCCTGTCAACTGCCAAGTACCTACTGCATGATGGGCTCCCACAGGGCATGGGAAAGAAGAGTCCAGAAAGGCCCCAGGTGGTCTCTCAGGCCGTCTCCCTGCCTTCCACAACCCTCTCAGGCCTGAGGCAGGCACCCAAGGAGAGGGGTGCTTAGCCCGTTCCAGTGATGCAGAGAGAGGCCTCCTCAGAGAGGGGCAGGCGTGGAGAAGCACTCTCCAGGAGGCAAGGCTGACACGGCCTGTGGAGCTGAGTGGGCACACTCCCAGCGATGGAGGCAAACCGAAACAGAGCTCGCTCTCTCAGGGGTCGCTGCATCATGGGGTGTCCTTGGCTGCTGGTTTTCTTCCAGAGTAATAAAGAGAACCAAGACAAGAATCTTATTTCCTTCGGTCACTTATTGACTCACTCAATCCCTCTCAGGGTTTTGCCTTGTTTATTTGTTCCTCCCTTTCTTCCTAAGTTTGTTTGCTCACTCATTCACTCATTCATTCATTCAATAAATTCATTCATTCATTCAATAAGCCCACCTGAGTACCAGACCATGTTTGGCCTTTTACTGCACCCTGGGGATCTAAAGAAGTGGACGGTGCAAGGGGTTAAGCACCGCACTATGAAGAATCCGCAGCCACTGCAGCACAAGTTCAATCCTTGGCCAGGGAGGGGACCCACATGGCACAGCAGACCTCTCCTGTCTCACCTGCTGCTCCCCTCAGCAGTGTATTTCAGTCAATCTGCCTGTTTTGCTCCCCGCTCTGTCTCTGGTGAATCCTCTCACCCCCACACCTCAGGCCTGTACCCCAGCTCTTGTATGTATAAATAAATAAATCTTTAAAAAAATAAAATAAAGAAGTGGGAGACAAGCATCCTTAATCTTTTTGGATGCAAAAGTCTTCTTGACCGTAACGAACAGCATATATCCCCTCTCCCCGAGAACTGTAAATGTCACCACCCAGGTTAAAAATGTCAGCTTTGTGGGTGAGGCAGACAGGAGACCAAGAACCTAACATAATGTGATAAATGCTAAATGAGGTTAATTTCTGGCTTACTAAGTCTCTTACCTCTTTGAACTCCAAATTATTCACCTTTAAAAAGGGGATAATTTTATATCTCCTCTCAGTGTCACTCTAGAGAATAAATGAAAGAAACACTAGAGCTTGGTGTATATTAGGTGCTCATATAAATAAGTTACCTTTCCTTTGCATACTTGAAGGATGCAAATTCCTGATAGCCCTAAGCAGAGAGACTATATACTCTAGCTAGGTCAAGGGGGTCATGTTTGAATGGGTTCTGAAGGCTGAGTAGGAGTTTGTCATATCTCTTCATTTTATTTTATTTTTAAGATTTATTTATTTATGCATACAAGAGCTGGGGTGTAGGCCATAGTTGTGGGCGTTGGGGGGGCGGGTAAGAGGATTCAGCAGAGACAGAGTGGGAAGCATAACAGGCTGATCTATTGAAATACACTGCTGAGGGGAGTAGTCTGAAATACACTACTGAGACAGGAGAGGTCTGCTGTGCCATGTGAGTCCCCTCCCTGGCCAGGGATCGAATTTATGCTGCGGTGGCTGTGGAAACCCCACAGTGAGGCTCTCAACCACTTGTGCCACTAGGGAGGCCCTTCATTTTGGTTCCACCAGTTTCTCCAGGCCTCCATTTTATCATCCATGAAAGAGACATCGCATGTCTATTTTCACGGCACAGCATCAGAGCAAGGCCTCACAAGCCCTGAGGCAGCAGTCCTGTGTGCCTCCCGTGGCCTTACCAAGGACCAGCCCTGTCCAGGGCTTTATATGGCAGGGACAGGCCTGTGTTTTTCTGCCAGCTCTTGGCACAATCCCTGGCACATGTGGTTCTCTGTAACTACTTGCTAAAGAAATCAAGTGGTGTCTCCCAAATATCAGGCCTTACTCACACCAAGAGACCTTCTTCTATCTCCTTATCTTGAGGTCAGACACCTCCCTGTCCAGGGAGATCCAAGAGAACAGCTACGGTTGCCAGATGCATGCCCTCGCCAGGGTCTCAGAGAATCATACCACACACCACACGCGCGCACACACACACTCACGCACACACATGCACATGCCACTAAGTTGCCCTGGCCTCTGTCCAGTCCTATCAGTCTCAACTACACTGACCCTCAGGATGCCTAGCTATACCTAGAGCTGAACTCAGACTGAGCCCTACAGGCCCCACAGGCCCCACAGGCCCCACAGGCCCCACAGGCCCCACAGGCCCCACAGGCCCCCCAGACCCCACAGGCCCCACAGGCCCCACAGGCCCCACAGGCCCCCCAGGCCCCCCAGACCCCACAGGCCCCACAGGCCCCACAGGCCCCACAGGCCCCTCAGGCCCCCCAGGCCCCACAGGCCCCCCAGGCCCCACAGGCCCCACAGGCCCCCCAGGCCCCACAGGCCCCACAGGCCCCCCAGGCCCCACAGGACCCACAGGACCCACAGGCCCCACAGGCTCCTCAGGCCCCCCAGGCCCCNCCCCACAGGCCCCCCAGGCCCCACAGGCCCCCCAGGCCCCCCAGGCCCCACAGGCCCCACAGGCCCCCCAGGCCCCACAGGACCCACAGGACCCACAGGCCCCACAGGCTCCTCAGGCCCCCCAGGCCCCACAGGCCTGTGAGGGACCAGGTCACCTCAATTTCATGTGAGAAGCTGCCAAAGTTCTTCTTCCCACCACTTCCCAGAGACCTGCCCTGGAGAGCAGGAGCGGGTGTGTCCAGTAATGATCTGGGAGCCAGGTCTCTATCAGAATTTCATTTTGAAAATTGTACCCTCTATTCTAAGCTATGAGGTCAGTCGCTATTTAGAGAGATCTGTGGTAAAATCCTTTGTAAAGTGGAGAGAGATTCCTTGAGGGAAACTGTACAAATTTTGGTTTCCTTGAAATTAAATAAAAGTTTTCCCCGAGCTTCCAATTTTATACATCAGGAAACCAAGGTTGTGAGGGTCCCCGTGTTTTGCCCAAATTGCCACTGGTTGGGGTAAAACTGAGCAGAGAGCAGCCCTGTTCCTTGACAGGAGCTGGGGAGGAGGCAGAATCTACACGTGGAGGGAGTGGAAGTAGGCGGAAGCAGGCGTCTGCGCTGCCACAGGAGTGCTGGCCCAGGGCCAGCCGGGGCAGCCTGCCCCAGTGGAGGGGCCAGCGGAAGTGCAGTGCAGGTCAGTGGCCCCTGGCTGAAGGCAGCACAGCTCTCTTAGCTCCCATCACCCACCAGGGTGTGAGCCAGTGCCTGAAGCAGTGCCTGGGCCAGAGAGGGGGCCCAGTCAGTCATTGCCGGGTGTGACCCAGAATGACTGGTCTCAGTTTCCCTCCTCAACAGCTGGCAGGCTCCTACGGAGGGAATAAATCAGGTATGCAAAGCCTTGCAGTTCCACAGGCTTTTCTTGGTCACCCTCTATGTGCTTAAGACAACTTGGCACTGCTAGGGGAGAGGGTGCTGAGTGGAGATGGGGTGATAGCCAGTCCTCGGCCCTAAAGGCCCTTACTCTGCAGGAAGGGCAGATGTAAATTTCACCCACTAGAAGAATTTGAAGATAGAGGGCAGAGGCTGGGAATGGCAGCGTGCATGAGCTCCAGCTCCAGTATCATCCACTCCTTAATTCATTTGTACCATAATTGTTAAGTACCTTTAGCATGTGCTACACACCATTCTAGGTTCTGGGGATGAGCAAAATCGGTAAAATAAATAAATAAATAAATAAATTGATTTTTAAAACAATAAAACCCCTGCTTTCACAAAGTCACGTTCTGGTGGGTGGAGACAATCAAAAGCCAGCTAAACAGAGGCCTATTCTTGTGACAACTTATAATTGCTCTAAAGAAACATATAGCAAAACAGTTGGGTAAAGAGTAGGTAGCAGATGGTACGCTCTTCTGCATAGACAGAGCAGGTAAGTCTCTGAGTAGGTACTATTTGGGCTCAGACCTGAGGGAGGAGTTGGCGTCATACAGATCTATGGGGAAAGCATATTACGCAGCAAGAGCAGTGCAAAGGCCCTGAGGCATGTCTGTATGTGTTGTCAAAGGGACAACGCCAAGATCAAAGTGTGGTCTGGAGAATAGTTAGGAAGCAAGTGGAGTGATTAAGGTCATGGAGGTAGCGGGGGATCCTCATTGCTTATAGCACAACCTTGCATGAGGTCAGCAGAGGCAGGATGGGATCTGACTTTAGTTACTTCATTCTGGCCGATGTGTGGAGCGTTCACAGCTCTTGTATGCATAACTAAATAAATCTTTAAAAAAATCAATCAATCCCCAGTTCCTTAGGGTTTAGCTGGGCTCTGTGCTCCTGTCTCTTGCTCCCATGCCCCTGGGCAGAGGTGCCCTTCTTCAGCCTCCTGTTTATTTGTTTGCCATTTACCTGCATTGCAGTTCCAAGCTGAGAAACCGGCCCCACCAGTCGCTGGGCCCAACACCCCCCAGCATGGGCTTCTAGTTACTTCTACAGAATCAACAGCACCCAGGGACAGGGAAGGGGAGAGGGTGGGTGCAAAACCAGAGACCCCCGTGCTCCTGGGCAAGCACATGACCCCAGGGGAAGACCCTGGGTGGCAATGATGGGAGCAAACCCAGGGAGGGAGCGGGTGAAGGAGACTCGGGGGTCAGCATGGCATCGGCAGGGTCTGCAGGACTGGCTCTGGACAGGCCACAGCAATGCTAGACAGCGGTGGCTCTGGGGACACTTGCCCTCCTGGGGGTCATGGGCCCAGAAGCCTGGGGTGTCAGGTCCAGAAGGGGCTTGGACTGGCCCTGCTACACCATCCCTCTGACTCACTCTTCCATCTATTTATTCAAAATTCTGGAAACTGTTGTGTGCCAGGGCCTGGGATTAAGAGTGTTCCTCCCACCAGGAGCATTTTTTAGAGAAGGGGAGATGTGGGGAGAGGAAGCGGCTTTCTCAAGGTCACACAGCAAGGCGCGCAAAGCCCTCAGAGCTCTTGCTCTCTGCCCAGGGCTCTGACCAGCAAGCACCCTGGTTCCTCTGGCCAACTCTGGGTGCAGACCAGCCTGCACCAGTCCCTGAGGGCCCCCTCCTTCATGCACTGCCTGCTCGGTTCCCTGGGAGGAGCCTGGGGGTGTGCCCAGCTCAGTGTCATAGGAGCTAGAGGAGTGGGTCTGTCTCCAGGCTGCCTGGGCTATGGCCCCCCCCCCACCCCCACCCTGGACAGCAGGGTGGAGGAGCCTCTGGCATGAATGTTGAGTGGCTTCAGGCTGCTCAGGGTCATCTCCTGGATCAGTTTCACCATCTCTGAAATGGGAATGGGTTGTCCTGCCAACCTGTCAAGGTTGTGGGAACGTGGATGTGCTTTCTAAAGCCCCCGTCATGGAGACCAGAGCCGCACAAGGTCACGTGGTGAGAGAGCAGGGCTGGGCAGGGCAGTGAGGCCCACAGTTCCCCTGCTTCTGTGCTGGGCATCTTCTGGCTTGTCAGCTATCACTAATCGGCCTGTCACTTCCGGGAAGTCTGCAGCTGTGGCTAGGGGGACTGTGGGGAGCTCCCCCTGCACTGGGGGAGCCTGAAGGGGGGAACACGGCTTCCTTCTGCTTGTGGGGCATCCCCAGGCTCAGAAGCCGAAGGGCTTAGCTTCTGAAGGCTCCACCCAGTGACCCTGGGCCCTGCTGGCGCACAGCACCGGTGTGAGCTGGGAGGCTACCCTGACCTCTAACTCAGAGGGGAAGGAGGTCTCCGGCTTGGCTGAGCGGCAGACCTGCACGGAGTCTCCCAGCCTCTCCCTCTGACCACTGGCCCCTCAGCACTGGAACTGCCCCCGGTGTAAGTGGCCCCAGCCTGTCTTCCCACCTCTTGTCAGTGCATGGCCACAGGTTCGGCTCCAGCAGGTCCCCTCACCTTTTCATTGCCGATTTCCTAGGCAGGGTGGCTGACGTGTAGGAATCAGTGGTTACTAGGCCAAGGCCATGGCCCTCGGGGAGTACGCCATGGACAGGTGTGTCCATGGCCACTGCTCACACAGTGGGGTGCTCTCATCCCCGTTTGCCATCACACTTGTGAATTCTGTACCCACCATGTGAAGCCACGTGCTGAATGATGCTGTCCAAACGGGCCCATTACCTGGGCTGGGCATGCCGATCCTGTCCTACCTGTCTCAACACCTGCCACCTGCAGGCCTCGGCTTCAGGTACCCCTCCAGAAGGCTCATCTCCCTGCCAGCCCAGAGACGTGCCCAACACCCGCTTCATACCCAGCCCTGCCTCCTGCCACCAGGGACACTGGTGGGAATGGTGCTGAAGGCCGGGCCTGGGGCCATCAGGGCCTGGGAAACTGCAAAGGCCGCAGGGTCAGGAGGCCCCAGCTCCTGTTTGCTGGCCCTGGGCTGTGGACACAGGAGAAAGCATCACAGCCCTCTATGGCCTCTCCTCCCTGGGCGAGTCCTACCCTCCTCTGTGGTTACAGGCCCTGCCCCCGCCGTGACCCAGGCTTCTCCCCTACTTGAGTACGCCCCCTCCCTGGCCACCCCACTTCAGGCCCTCTCCAAGTGGGGCTTACATGTAAAAATATCCCAGCTTTTTTTGAGCTTGTTATCTACTATTTTTATCAAATGGTCCAAGCAAAGTAGGGTTGAAAAAAGGGAAAATCATACAGCTCTGTTTGCCAAGCTCAATAGAAATAGCAACGGGGTGGGCTATTTTTAACAAGATGAACACCCCTGTCCTCTGAGGTCTCCCCTGGCCTCACACCAGCCTCCTTTGTCTCTCTGCCTGGACAGCAGATTCTAAAATACGCCCACAGTTGCCAAACCACTAAGTGCACCCATGACAGCGACTGGGGCCCTTATAGCCAACGAGGACCGTGGGGGGTATTTTTTTTCCCCCTTTTCCTTCCCTCCCTTGAAGGAAATCACACTCTTTTGTTTGAAAAACCTCCCAGGTTGGTTTTGGAGGCCTTTTCCTGGTTGTCTCACTCCCACGGGAACAGCAGAGGTTACTCTGAAACATGCGGTGGTTTGGGCAATGTCCTCAAGGCCTGGCATGGCCGCTGGGTTTCTGAGTGGGCTGCAGCAGGGCGGAAGCCCAGGAGAACCCAAGGGAGCCAGGGCCCGCGGGGCAGGGTGGGAGGAGGCCTGCAGGGAGGGCCTGCGGGGAGGGCAGAGGCATGCAGGGGTCTCCCTTGATGGCGGGCTGGGCGGGCTGAGGCACTTCTGCCTTGCTGCTTGGCCACCACACGTCTGTGTGCGCTGCGGGTTCAGGGGTCTCATAGCGAGACTTGCACGGGAGAACTCGCAGGCCCCTATCATGGTGGCAAAGGCAGCTCCCACAGCGGGGCGGCCCAAAGGGCCGAGAAACAATCCAGGCCTGTCTCCACTGTGGACGTCGAGGGGACAGGACTAGCCCAGGCTCCCTCCTGTGTGTGGTTAGGAAGCAGGAAGAAAATAGAAACTTGAGGGAGCATGGCAAGAAAGATTTTGTTTCCAGGAGCATCTCTCTTCCCCATGTGTAACACCCAGGAAACGGCACACGCGTCCATTCTGGAGCAACCACTCCGGATGAGGGATGCAGTTCAGCGTTGCCTGTTTCTGATGCCAGACTTCCCCTGTGCTGGGAGCTGGGGTCCCCGCGTGGCTGTCCTGCTGGAACTAGGAGGGAGGACCGGGCTGTTCCCAACAGAGGCTGCTGGGGAGGGGGTGGAGATGCTGGGCAGAGAAACTGGCAGTGCCCCTACAAGTGGTAGGGCCCCCACTGACTCCAGACCCTCCTCCCCTGCCGCCCTATGGACTCTGACCCAGGAGCTGTTCACCTGTCTGCACACTGGACCCCTCCCCCCACTCGCGCAAGCTCGGCCTCCTCTCTAGGCCTGGGCCTGTGCTGCTAGCCCAATACCCTCCCTGCCACCCGCCTTCCATCTGTCACCCTCCCTCCCCACATTTTTAGCATCCTCTCTCCTGGGAAATGTCCCCTACAAAGGCGGGCCAGGGCCTGGAGGGCCCCAGGTACACCCCTCGACTTGCTCCACCCTCTGGTGCCGCCTGCCCGCGTGCGCTGGCTGCTGTGTTGTTCTCCGGGTCCAGGCAGAGTGTTGAGCGGACAGAAGAGGTCGGAGGAATGGGGAGAGACAGAGTGAGACTGGGTGGGGAAAGGAAGTGCTGTCACTGGCCAGGGCTGATAGGGCGAAGTGGCCCGGGAGGGCCTGTGAGGAAGGGGGAGGGAGGCCGGCTTTGGGCCAGAGCTGGAGGAATCGTGGACTCCCCAATCCTGGAGCTCTGCCTATCTTGCTTTCCTGGGGAGCAGGCGTCATAAGTGGGTAGAAGTCACGTGCTGGTATACAGTAGCATCTGTCCACAAACCCAGTGGGTGCCTGATCCTGACCAAGTCATGGGGCCCCTCTTCCCGGCCAGCTGCCCTAGGGGGAGCAGAGCGATGGCACGGAGAGACCTCACAGTCATCTGTGGCCCCGAGGGGTGGACCTGCCCATCCCTGCACAGTGGTCATCCGCCCAGGCTCTCTGGCGCAGCTGTGGCCAGCAGGCCTCTAGAAGGCATGCTAGGCACGGCAGACACTAGGAGACGAGAGGCCCTGTCAGCCTGTCCTGCTTGACTCTCGCCCTAGCAGGAGACTTTGAGAGGAATGGGGACTCCCACCCAGGCTGGCTCCCCACACGCCAGCCTGCCCTGGGAAGGATGGAGAGGGGAGAGGAGAGACCCAGCCAGCCTGCTGCCTGGCCTGGTAGTGAATCATCCCCACGTTTGCTGCCTGTTGGAATAGTCTTGCTTCTGAAAGGGGCTCGTGGCAAAGGGCACATTACGTCCTCCGCCAGACCGGGAGGCCGCCCACAGCCCATGCTCACCCGGGGAAGCCCTGCAGCGACAGCGGGGCGGCGGCGTGGGGATCCAGACAGGGAGCGGCATTCTCTCGCTCGGTTGCTGGTGGGTTTGGCTGGGTTCTCCTCCTTTCTGGTTCTGGGCCTCAAAGGGCTCTGATCTAGGGTGTCTGAATGGTCATAACATCTCCTTGGGAGCAATTGTGTCCAAGAGTGACCAAATGTGCTGGGTTGGGGACCCGGGGAACAGGGGGAGCTGAGCTGACTCACACGGGCACTTGACTGATGAGTTAAGAATAGAAAACAAAAATGCCCCTTTCTGGACCTTTCTTCCGCTCTCTTGGGATGCTTCTCCTGGGGTCCGAGTTCCCCAGGCCGCTTCGAAACCCCAGCCCAAGTAGACTGTGCATGTCTCGAGGTTAGGGTCTGCTTCCTTCAAGTCTAGGGCCTTTGGGGCTTTTGGCAAAGTGAGTGTGGTCTAGAGGTGGGGGGCGCCCTGGCGCTCATGGTTCTGGATTTGATTACGATTTTGTTGGCTCAGAAATCATTGGGAACAGTATTTTCTGTTGATTCAATTTAATGTGCATGTGTATGTGTGTGTTTGTTCCCGCCCCCCAACAAATCTGGCACTAAGGAGCCTGCGTGGTTTGTGGCCCCACCTTTAGGCCTGGAGTAATTCATGTATGTATTTAGCAGAGTTTTTCTGACACTGGGATCTACCAAGCAACAGTTGAGCATCTGGAGACCCAAGAGCTGTCCTCATTTGATGGGCCCAGTCTCCTTGAAGGTGAAAGAGGGTTACACAAGAAATATCTCCAGGTTTCCCTGGTGGCCTGCTGGGGTCTGTGGCCATGCCGTGCCATGGGACACTCTCCAAGGGCCAGGTACTACCACAGGTACTACCAGGGCCAGGTACAGTGTCTGCGGCAGCTTGGCCCATGAGCCCAAATCATCAAAATGTGTGTGCATGCTTGTGTGTGTGCAAGCATGCGCATGCACGTGTGTGTGCTGTGCACGTCTGTGTGCCTACAAGAGCACACTCCTGCCTTACCAGAATGAGGACGACAGTAGTATCTCTTAGCAACTGACTTACCCTCCCTGTGCCTCAGTCTTTTCACCTGTGAAATGGGGATAATGGGTAGAATTGCTTCATTGGGTTGTTATGAGGTTGATATTTTAGGTGTAGAACACAACAGTATGCTGCACATAGTGGGCATTCAATGACTATTAGGTGTTATAACTACTACTGCTATGTTTTCATCTTGGATGTTGTTTTAGGTCAAGTTTCCCAGAAGCAGATCCCCGATGGGGTCCTTGGCTAGGTGATTTACTAGGGGAGTGCTCCCTCCCAGGGCACACTACAGAAGGGAAGAATAAGCTAGAGGCCAACAGGTTGTGGAGGATGGCTTCAGTCTGGCCTGCAGGGGAACTCTGGAGTGTAAATTACACCTCCATGGTTATCGCCATGGGAGGTAAGGGAGCCTGGACCTCCCTTTCCGGCCCCCCAATCATTGTCCTGCCCCCAATCATTGCCTATGCCTGCTTTGAGGGGCATAAACGTCTCCAGGCAAATCAGCTTCTGTTCTGGGCCTCCCCGGTGGCGCAGTGGGTTAAGCAACGCACTACGAAGCAAACCGCAGCCACTGCAGCACGAGTTCGATCCCTGCTGCTGTGGCACGAGTTCGATCCCTGCTGCCGGCCAGGGCGGGGACCCACATGGCATAGCAGACCTCTCCTGCTGTGCCCGCTGCTCCCCTCAGCAGTGTGCTTCCGTTGATCTGCCTGTTCTGCTTGTGCTTCCGTTGATCTGCCTGTTCTGCTCCCGCTCTCTGTGGTGAATCCTCTCACCCCCCCCCACACCTCTGGCCTGTACCCCAGTGCTTGTACGCATAAATAAATAAATCTTAAAAAAAAAAAAATCAGCTTCTGTTCTGCAGACCTGTCAGCTCCTGTAGCCTGAGGGCTGTCATCCAAGGAAGCGTGAGCAGAAGGGAAAGCAGGGGTGGCTAGGGAGGGAGGGAGGGTGCCCAGGCCTGATAAAAAGATCTGGGGGAACTTAGGGGGTCTGAGGGTGGCACCAGCGGTCTTCTCCACAGGGCCGGTGAGGAGTGAAAGAGCAAACCGCAGTCCAGGCCCGTATAGGCGGGGCATCCCCAGGCTCTGCCTCTCAGTGCAGGCCGCCTCCGGCCCACAGCTAGCACCATCCTGGGTCTCCAAGGCCCTGGCCAGGCACAGAGCACACACACGTGCGTGGGACAGTGAGAAGAGCCTGCCTGAGCAGTGTGCGAAGCGGCAGCCTGTCCTGCCAGCACGGGCTTCCTGGACCTGCCTCTGGACACTGGTGTCAGGAAGGAGCCAGGAGACCACCCACGTGCCCATGCGCCCCAGCCAAACCCTTGTAGACATCCGCACCGGCCACCCCTTCCCTGCCTCCTGCTCTCCAGTCCATTGTGTTCAGTGGCCTGTCCTGCCCTGGGTGCCCCTGGGCCCCACAAGCCTGCCCACTCTGACCAGCTGCCCAAGCCCTGGCCCTTCCGTCTTCCCTGGGGGGATGGCCCGCCTGGGTGTCAGAGAGAATATCAGAGAAAACTGCAGACCCTGCGCCAGTGGCTTCTGTGAAAAGCCCGACCCTTCCTGGAAAACCCTCACGGCCAGAGGGATTGAAGCAGAGACAGGGAGGACGGCCGGTCGGGGGTGACTCCGGAGGGGACCCCACAGTGAGGATAAGGAGAACAGCCTGCTATCGCCTACTATGTGTTGAGTCACCACTTTGTCTCAGATGTATACTTTCATAGGAACAATTTTATTTAAAACTTGCCACGACTCTGTGAGGTCTCTGCTTCTGGGTCTTCTTTCTGAAGAGAAGCAGTAAAGCGCAGAGAAGCCAAGTTTCAGGCCAAAGTCACACGTTTCTCAGCCCATCAGCCTGCTCCACCCAGCGCGGCAGCAGAGTGAGTGCCCGGGCACCGTCAGCCTCCGCCGCCTCCTCCCTTCCCTCAGTGAGAAGCCCAAGGCCTGCTCGGCCCTCCTGACTGCCCCATCGGCTTTCCAGAGCCCGCCTTCCCTGCTGCCACCCCCTCTGCTGGCCCCACTCCAGCCGAGAGCTGCCTCCTCGCTGTTCTGCAGTGTTCCTGGCTAAGTCCCGCCTCAGGGCTCTTGCACTGCCTGTTCCTGGCAGGCTCTTTCCTTCCCCACCGTGGGGCTCCCCCTCATTTATTTCAAGTCTCTGCCTGTGTCACCTCTGGAACTATCTACCCAGCCCCACCAGCCTTATCCGGTGGGGCTTATTCCCTTTATCCGGTTTTATTACTTTTTAAAAAAGATTTATTTATTTATGCAAGAACTGGGGTACAGGCCAGAGGTATGGGGGTGGTGAGAGGATCCATCAGAGATAGAGTGGGGAGCAGAACAGGCAGACTGACTGAAACACACTGCTGAGGAGAGCAGCGGGTGAGGCAGGAGAGGTCTGCTGCGCCGTGTGGGTCAGCTCCCTGGCCGGAGTTCGAACTCATGCTGCAGTGGCTGCAGATGGCTTCGTAGTACTGAGACTTAATCCCTTGCACCACCAGGGAGGCCCCTGTTATTATTTTTAAAAGTGTTTCTAATAAATTGATCTCTTCTGTTCTGCAGGCCCGGTCAGCTCCTGTAGCCTGAGGGCTGTTGTCCAAGGAAGTGTGAGCAGAAGGGAGAGCACAGGTGGCTAGGGAGGGAGGGAGGGTGCCCAGACCTGATACAAAGATCTAGGGGGACTTAGGGGGCCTGGGGTGGCGCCAGCAGTTTTCTCCAGAGAGACATGTCTCCCTTCACGAAAATGTAAGCCCCCAATGGCAGGGATTTCGCTTCTTGTTCTCTATAGGGATTTCGCTTCTCTACTGAGCAAGTCCTTCAGGGTCCTGAGTGTGCAGGAGAGACCCCGAGGGGCAACCTCTGTACAACAGGCACTCAGTGCTCAGTAACTTCCTGAGAATGACCGAAGGGACGGAGACCTAAACCCCAAACTCAGGCCACCTGGGGCTGGGGCGGTGACTGCCGAGGTCTTGCTGAGCCCAGGCATCTGCGCCCTGACCACGCTTTTGTTCCCGCACAGCCAGAGGGACCGGGACCTTCAGAGGGTTTGGCCCCAGGCACGCCACCTCCTGAGCCCAGCTCAAGTCAGCTCAGCCAAGAGCAGCCTGTGCAGCCCGGTCCAGGCAGCCCTGCACTTGGCCTGCTCTGACCCGCTTCCTCGTCACGCCAAGGCCCTGGGAAATGCCGCCTTTTTTCTCTGCCCTCCATCCTCCCTGAGTTGAAGTCCAGAGGCGCTCACAGATGTTAAACTCCATGCCTAGAATTCCCACTGAAATGCCTCCTGCATGCTCTGAACACTTGTTCACGCACAATGAAATGCACCGAGTACCTCCTCTCTGCCAGGCACAGAGGGCCACCATCTCCCGCTCTGTGCCTCGGCTGGCCCTCCAGCCCAGGGGGCTATAGAACGGCGACTGAGCTGGAGGGGCTTGGAGACCGAGCCAGCACCTTCCCTTCCTCCCACCCGCCTGCAGAGATGTGGGAGCAGAAGAGAGAGCCCTGAACCACCCTCCCCAACCCCTACTAGGACAGAGGCAATTTCTTGGGTCAGAAGGCTGGAGAGCCCAGCCCGGGGAGCGGGACAAGCTGGCCATTTGCTTTGAGGGAGCCCTGCCAGCCTGCCCGCTCTTCCTTGAACCCAGTTCGGAGAAAGCCTCCCCTGCCCTGCTCCACTAGGGGCTGACCTCCTTTCCCCGGGGTGCCCAGGGCTCATCCAGGGCCTGCCGGCCAGGAATGCCCACAGCCAATGCAAGGGTCTAGCTCCCTGCACCCCGGCCAGGCCCCCGCCCCCAGGGGAGAGGTGGGCAGCTTCGCTCTGTGCTCGGGAATCCCGGCCATAGTGTCACCACCCCCACTCCACGCGCACACGCGCACACGTGCACACGCTTCCTCGTTCCAAGAACCCATAGATAATCGGCTTCTGTCCAGGCTTCTCCGTGTCTTGACTGGCGATACATCCTGGAAAGGGAAGCAAAATGAGGCCTCCACCAACTGAGCAAGTCCTTCAGGGTCCTGAGTGTGCAGGAGAGACCCCGAGGGGCAAGGCAAACCCACAAATAGACCCCAAGTCTGGTGGGGCCGGATAGCAGGAGCTGCCTCAACAGCTGCTGATCAACTTCCTCATTAGGCCTCACATCCCAGAGGGAGCACGAGTGGGCTGGGGGCTGGGACCCTCAGGACCCATCTCCTGGGGATTCCATGGATCCTGCTCGAGGGCCTTGGGGATCTCCCGCATTCCTTCCCCACTCTCCCTTGCAGGACTGAGGGGCCCAGGAACAGGAGTCTTACCTTTGAGGGACTGAGAGGGCATTGAGCAGCTCAGCCCCGCTGGGAACTCCTGGGCCCCCTTGCTCCTCTGTGGGCCCCCAGACTCTGCTCTGGGGGAGATGCTTTCCCACCGCACAGGCAGACTCGCCCCAGACCTTCAGTTAGTGGGCTTTCGTACCTGCATCTTGGAGCTGTCGCTCTCTTCTCCTTGGAGGCCACCCGCCCCCTCAGCCCTCCCAGAGCAAGGTAACCTCAGAGGTGACGTGACAAGCCTGTGTCCCCAGGCCCAGGGGAAGGAGACACACTCAGAAGCCAGCAACCTGGGTTTAAGTCTTAACTCTACCAAGTTCTAATTGTGAGACCTCAGTCCCTGGGTCTCCACTCCATCTATAAAATGGGTAGAATAATAGGTTTATTTCAGGGGACTGTGGGGAAGTTAACTGGGACAATCATGGATTATCCAAACAGTGTATGCTCCAAACAGTTCCAGGCACCTACTAGGTGCTCAGTAAACGTCACCTGTTGTCCTCCTGTCCCCTCCTGGCATTCCTTCCTGAGCTATGAAGGATTCTGGGACTGGTGCCAGCTACACTTTCTCCTCAAGATGACCTGATCCTTTAGGAGACGCGAGAGGAGAAGGGGGCCCTCACAGCTGCCTCCAGGCTCCTGGGGGTTGTGGCTACTCTGGAAAGCCCCGACTCACCACACTGTTTGGATTGGGTTTCTATTCCCAACACCGGTGAGAGGCCTGCTATTTATGGGGCCCCCATCCCACCCCCCGAGCGGCCAGACAGTGCGTGGGCTAGGGACCACATGGCTGGCAGCCTGCTACCCCCACCCCACCCAGAACCTCACTGGGGCACGTTCTGCATGCTGCTGACCCTGCCGGCTCGGTGGTGGCCTTCCCCCCTCTGTCTGCCCCCAACCCACCCACCTCAGGGGGGGTCACCTGACTCTTCTTCCTGGACCCTGGTTTCTAGAAGGGTCTCTGAAGAGAGGCAGGTTCTAGGGGGGCACTGGGGATGACACATACTGCCCCATTTCCACCTTCACAATGACACCCACCTCGTGTGGTCTCCAGATGGGTAAAACACAGGCCCTGGGACCCGGCTTAAAGTTCACTTTGGACCCTTGTTACGTGTGTCCTTGGGCTGTGCCCCTACGCCTTTGTGCCTCAGTTCCCTCAACTGTAAGATGGAGCTAGGGCTAGTACCTGGCTCATAGAGTCCCTGTGAGGGTCGGAGGGACTGATACAGATAAAGCGCCCGGTACCGAACCGGGCAGGCAGAAAGGACTCGATTAAACCCAGCGTCTCCTCATTGTCACGCACATGCAGGTCCGACGCGGGCTGCAGCCGTGGCCTCCCTTGCAGGACTGCTATTTCCACTGTGCAGATGGAGAAACCAGTGCTAGGTGGGGGAAGTGACCTCGCCAAGATTGCACAGTTGGGGGTGCAGAATCCCCATCTTCTTTGGGCTTTCCCAGCCTACCCAGCTGCCTGCTGATCTTTAGCCACTAGCCTTTTCCTCCTCCTCACCAAATCGATAAGGGAGTCCACTGGTCAACCCCAGCAGATGAGGGTGGAGACCCCAACAGGTGTGTGTCCAGCGGGAGTCAGACTGAGCCCATGCCCCGGGCCTGCATGCCCCTTGCCCCTTCACTGGTGCCTCCGGCCAACCCACTCTGGACAAGAGTTATTTTTAGCATGTGGTGTGTGTCTGGTGGGGGGTTTGCTGAGGGTCGGTCTGGTGGTGTCCCTTCCAATGGGAAACAGCTCCCGGACACGCCACTGATTGGCTGAGAGCATGCGTCTCCGGCGAGCCTTTTCCCTTCTTTATAAAATGTGGCCGCTTCTCCTTCCCTCCCATCCCCTTGCCAAGCCCACAGCTTCTGTTCCTGGCTCCCCGCCGCCGAGACGGGTGACAGCGTTCCCAGGTCTGGCGAAGTGAGCACACTGGGCAGAGTGTGGTTTCCTGAGTGTGGCCCAGCGTCGTCCCTCCGCTAATAAACCTGTGGCTAACCATCCGTGGCCCCGTGCTCCGTGGTTACAGGCAGCCCCGAGCGGGGCTCTGCCCAGCGGGAATAGCACCACAGACACAAGGCCTGGGCCTGCAGCTCCCACCTGTGGCGCGTGACTGGGGGAGTCAGGTCTGGGGAGCCTGTGAGTCCATGAGCCGGGGTGTCCCTGCACCCCGTGTCCCCAGTCCGAGAGGGCTGGTCCGTCTGCTGTCGCTGGGACAGCATGGGGCCTGGCAATTTGCCACGTGACGACTGGCACGTATGTTGGAGAAAAATTACTGGAGACCAAGGAGCGCCAATACTGGAGACCAAGCAGGCGGGCACGAAGCCACCGAGTCGGCCTGCGCGTGGGAGCGGAGGCCCGGGGAGGCTCGTGGTGTGGTGCTCGTGAGGTGGCTTCTGTGCCTTGGTGTCCTCGTCTGTGAAATGGGATGCGCACGGGCCCCAGTGAAGATGAAGTCAGCAGAGAATGAAGCGGGCAGAGCAGTAATTGCTCTGCAAGTGTCAGCTCTCGTGAGTGTTGCGGCGTCTCAGCTCCACACACCCGGGACCTCTCGGCTCCTTTGTCCCCACAAACCTTTGTCTCCACTCTGCACCGACATCCTCCTCCCAAGCCTTCCCAGGCTCCTCGGCCCTCTCGCTGGCAGAGCCCAGGTCACACGGGAGGCCAGGGGCCAGCGTGCTTGGGCCTCAGGCAGGAAAGCAGCCCAGTGTCCCGGAACAGGCTGGCATGGCAGGTGCCCTGCTCTGCTCCCGTGGCTCCCGCCCAGGAGGGTGCAGCCACTGAGCTCAGGTCTATAAATAAGGTATCTGGGAGGAACGGCTTTAATTTGCACCTTACCTATTGGTGTTTACTTTGCTATTTCCAATACGGTAATTTAATTCTGTAGGGCGCCTGGCTGGGGGGGCACCTGGGCGTGCGGTTACCTGACTGCACCAAAAGCGCCTCCCGTGTCCCATGCAGTGCTGTGCACAGGCGCTCCAGGGGCAGATGGGGTCTGTGAGGCCCAGGTGTGGTGCAGCATGGGAGGGCTCAGCAGGATGCCGAGCCCCCGCGTGTGTCCCCAGACACACAGCCGCCTCCCCTCGCGCGCTCCTACCCCCACCCCGGGCCGGCAGCCTCTCCTCCAGCACCGGCCTCTGCTCTCTGCCTCAGCCCAGGGGCACCTCTCTGCTGAGATGGAGGGCAGGCTGCTCTGTTTGCCATATGGCTAATCATGGGAAGGACTTTGAGATCCCCTCCCTGCTCCTTCTATTTAAATGTTTTGTATTGTGTCTTTTCTATGAGATTATGGGGCCCCAGAGGACAGGACTGTACCTCCTCCCTCACACTGGGGCTCCCTGAAGGCAGGGCTCTGTCTCTCCTCTCACGTTGGGGTTCTCTGAGGGTGGAGAATGTTCTCAGATTACATGGACCTCATACAACATGGAGCTACTTGGGGAGTGGGGGACCTTGGTGGCACAGTGGGTTAAGCAACGCACTATGAAGCAAACCGCAGCCACTGCAGCACGAGTTCGATCCCTGCCTCCGGCCAGGGAGGGGTCCCACATGGCACGGCAGACCTCTCCTGCTGTGCCCGCTGCTCCCTTCAGCAGTGTGTTTCAGTCAGTCTGCCTGTTCTGTTCCCCACTCTGTCTCTGGTGATTCCTCTTACCTCCCGTGACTCTGGCCTGCACCCCAGCTCTTGTATGCATAAATAAATAATTTTTTTTAAATCAACCAATATGGAGCTACTCTGGCCCTTGGCCTTCCATTTCCATAAGGTCAAGGTTGAAGAGCTCCTGTATGATGCCTCTGCCCCCTTCTCCCCTTCCCACAACTCCCCAGGGCCCACCTCTCATTAGGGCTTTGGCCCGGCCATGCTGCCTCTGGTCAAGGCTCTCCATCAAGGCCAACAAGAGTGAGCTTGGCCCCCTCCTCACTGCAGCCTGTGGGCTGCAGGGATCTCTGCCTTTGTGGGTCCCTTCCTCTAAACAATGACCCATATTACACTTTCCAACTGCATTGAATAAAGGCAAAGTCATTCATTTTACATACGCAAGCATTTCCTTGGACTTAGAAAATGACTTCTTCCTACTGATTTTAAAGAAAGGCTAACCATTTTCAAGGACCCAAAAGTCTTGTAGGCTAACACTGCATCTGCTGGACAAACTTGGGGCCCTGGAGGGCCTGGTTGGAGGAGCCGCATGGAGCCCACATCGCTGGTGGGCGTCTTTCCTAAGCCTCAGCTCTTAGAAGGGCTCACACGCTACGTCCCCAAGAGGGGAGCGGGGCCAGGACACCTGCCCCACCCTTGACGCTGCCATGGCTACTGCTTGTGTAGGAACCACAGCAGGGACCCCGGGGCGGCACAGGCTACGTGCCAGCCGTGGTGCTGAGTGCAGGTCACCTTCTCTTATCTAATCCTCACAGCTATCCTGTGAGGCAGGCACTGTGATAAGTTCCCATTTCTCAGATAAGGACAATGAGGCTCCAGGGGAAGAAGTGACAGGCTCAGGGTCACCCAGCCAGTCAGGGACCGGTCCTGGCTCAGAGGGTCTAGGGCCTTCCACTGCACAGAGGTGAGGGGCCAGGTAAGGCTTAGGTTCTGCATCTAAGGAAGGTGATAAAAATTGCCCAGGAGTTACTCGCTTTCCTGCTCCTTCCCATCTGGCTTATGTGGTGGGGTCGGGGGAGATACTCACAGCACTGGGCTGGGGGTCATAGACTATGGGGTATGGGGATTCCTGTCCCTTCCTTTCCAGCTATCTTGTCCCACAGGCTGCCTGGGGGTCTCATCTGAGTGGAGCCATGGAGCCAGGAGAAGGAGGTAACTCTTGGGGCGGAAGTTGGGTTGCTCGGAGTGGGGTGTGGCCCTGATGGAACCTCGGTCAGTAATGGAGTGGGAGTGGCAGGGCCTTGCCCGAGGCCCATGCTCTGCTGGCCATCTCCATTGTTGGTTCCCTCTTTCTTCTGCATGTTCTTCCCTCTTCATTCTGGGCCCGTCTTTATGAGCCATCTCATTTCTGCCTTGTCGATCTCTGCTTTACTCTCTGGTCTTTGCCCCGCCGTCGCTGCTGCTTCTTCCCACCCCTTATGCTGTAGCTGTCGCTTCCCCCCTCCACCCGTTTCCACGCCTGTTTTTCCTCTTGCTCTGCCCACCTGCTTGCCTTCCTCTTCTCCCTCTCTGAGAGCGTCTCCAGCCATGCACCTCCCGTCTCTGTCATTCTATCTCTTTGTCTGTCTCCCTCGCTTATTATACTGGGACACGACAGTGCCGGACCCAGCAGGGACAGCACGTTCCACAGACAAATTGCCTAACAAAGGCCCAGAGAACGTGCTTCATGGAATGACAGGCACTGGCCTGCTGTGTGCGCTGAGGAGGGGGGGCAGGAGCTGGTCAGGTGCAGGCGCCCACCACCACTGGGAGGGGAGGGGCTCCGTGCAGGCCAGGGAGAGAAGCAGGAAAGGCCTTTTGTGCAGACCCAGCTCCAGTTGGTTTTCAAGCAGCAGGTCTTTCTTCTAAAGCCAACCCTTTGATCCCTGGAGACTAAAAGGAGCCATTTGCATTTGTGTTTCATACAGGTAATGGCGAGGGGGACAGAAAAGGGGGAGGGGCCTCTGAGGGATGCTGGAGGAACCAGACTTATCCTCTTGAGCCTGGAGTTTGAGACCCACTTTTGTGCTTTCTTAACTGGGGACATCTTTGTCAATGGGCATATGTAGGAACCCACTGGGCTGTTTTAGAGATCAAATAGGATAGTGTGTTAAAACTTTTTTAAAAAGTCCAGTAAAGGGCCTTTGAGGGGTTTGGTGTGGGCCTGAAGCAGAGCCATGTCCTCTCTGTGACTCCCAGGGCTTACTTTAAAAGCCTTTATTTCCTTGAGGTTACCCACCTCCTCTGGGAAGCCTCCTAGATTAGCACTGGTCCCTAGGCTCCCTCCCGGGCCACTGAGTACCTTTAGTCCTATTTACCTGCTCACCCTCCATATCAGAATGGATTCTATTCTGGTCATTTCTATCTCCCCGACAAATTAGAGGGTGGCTCAGGGCTGGACTGCATCTTCACTTTTCTCTGTGGCCTCAGACCTGGCCGAGGGAGGGTGGACAGACGCCCTTAGTCATAATAACAGTCCTTCGGAGCTGTGAGGAGCCTCTGATTTTCAGAGGACTTTGGCAGATGCGATAGAATTTGATCCTTGCTCAGCCCATGAGGAAGGAAGGGCGAGGATTAGCACCCCCAATTTATAGGCAAAGAAAGTGAGGTTCAAAGAAGTCAAGTAACTTGACCAAGGTCACTTAGCAAGAGGGATTAGTATGCAACCCAGGATCCTGTCCACAGGCCACATTTTATAGACTGGGAGGCAGAGAACAATGGCAGCAGAGCTTCTCAGAGACAGGGCCACCTTCAAACCGAAGCTCTTCCGGCACTTTCTTCCAAAGCACGGTAGCTGGACCACCCTCCTCACCTCCATGTGTGTGGGGGATACCTGGCTTTCTGAGAGGACTCTGAGGTTCCAAGGTTAAGCGGGGGTTACCAGGCACCCTGCCGGTCAGAGCTCAGTGTATGGGGCTCCTGGGGCCACGCTCGAGGCCTCTGGTCCTGCCACAGGCCACGGGCGGCAGAGAGCTGTTCGGGGTGCGGACTCCACTGTCTGCTTTGCTCCCTCTCGCACGCAAGGCTAAAACAAGGGACGAAGACAAAGAGCTGGTCCCACAGGAATTTCCCAGAGGGCACCCTGGTTTCAGACAAGGGAGAGTGCTTCACAGGTGGGGCGAGACACTGCAACGTGCAGCTCTCTCTCCGGGCCTCTCGGCAGCCAGGAGTTCTGAGTTTTGACTCCAAAGGCTCCGGAGTCCCTAATCTGGAGCCTCCACCCCTCGGCCCCAGGACTTCAGGATTAATGCCCCTGCGGGGTTCTGTGTTTCATCTATCGAACTCGCCGCGTTTATTAAGCACTGATCCTTCTCCCCATTTTATTAATGAGGGGTGCCTGTTCCTAAGATAATCAGGGTTCTGGTGTTGCTGCACTGATGGAGGGCCAGCCAAGGGCAGAGACTTGACTGAGTTACGGGCTGCCCCTGAATGAGGGAACCGTCCCATTTCCAGGTAAGTGTTTGTTTTATTGGAACAAAACCATAGTAAGGGGGCCACCCTTACTATCATCCCACGCTCCTGTCTCCATACTGGGGACACTTAGCATTGTCATGGGACTCTTGTATGGCACATGTGGGTACACACACACCCCCCTCCAGCCCCCCCCACACACACTGTGCACATTTGCATGTCCACACACACTGCAGAAGGCACAGGGCGCCGTGTCTGATGATTGCCCAGGCTCTTAAGCTCAGTGTGTCTCTTGACTGAGACAATGACTTCTCACACGAAGTTACTCTATTTTTTTTAAAGATTTATTTATTTATGCATACAAGTACTGGGGGACAGGCCAGAGGTGGGGGGTGGTGAGAGAATCCACCAGACAGAGCAGGGGGCAGAACAGGCAGATGGACTGAAACACACTGCTGAGGGGAGCAGCGGGCCAGGCAGGAGAGGTCTGCCTGCGCCATGTGTGTCCCCTCGCTGGCCGGCGGCAGGGATCGAACTCGTGCTGCAGTGGCTGCGGTTTGCTCCATAGTGCGTTGCTTAACCCACTGCGCCACCAGGGCGGGCCCCGAAGTTACTCACTTTAAGCCCTTCCATAAAAGCTTGAGCTGGGTGGGATGCAGAGACTGAAGAGGCGGTCAGGAGATGACCTGGGCTGAAATCACAGGGCCAAGCAGTGGACATGTGCTAAAGGCAGGGAGTGAGGTCTCAGGCGGGGCACCCAAATCCACCTGGGATGGTCTCTGTTGGGGGGGGTACAGCAGTGTTCTCCTTAACCTCTGTGGGAGTGGCAGGGAGTACCTGGCTCCAGGCCACTGTCTATCTTCAAGTTTTGTACGTTTTACTTTAAACTGTATTTGTGGGATGTATTTTTACCCATAGATTTACCTCCCTAATTAGAGTTGGCTTAACTTCCATTATGTGCATTCCTTAAGAAGGTATCCCAACAGCTGGAGGGGCCTCAAGAGTGGGCCTGGAGCTGGGGAAAACTCACCTGAGAGGAAGAGTCAGCCACAGAGAAAACCCGATCCCTTCTCCCCGCCACCCCCTAACCTCCCACTGAGGAAACAGACTTCACAGCACCAGGCAGCTCCTGGGAAGATGGGGGATAAGGGTGAAAAAAAGCTGGCTGGTCTGGACTCCAGCCTAGGATGGATTTGCAGCTCATCAATTCAAAAAGCCATTGGAGCTGGTCTTGTCCAATGCCTTCATTTTATACACAGAAATTGCTGTGCAGATGGAGAGTCATCTACCGCCAACCCCACAGCTATCAAAACTGCGGGGCCTGGGGTCCAATTCACATCTCATGAAGCCCAGCCCAGGGCACCCCACCCCTCACCCCCAGGCAGCCCTGTGGGTACCACATGAATCTTCTTCCTTCCTACAAGAGGGAGCAGTGAGGGGACTGGGCAGGAAAAGGGGGATGTGGGTGAGAATGAGACTACTTTTGTCAGTGCCTTCTAGTTATATCCCTTCTCCTAACTGGGTCTCAGTTTCCTTATCCATACAGTGGAACACTTGGCTTCCATGAGCACGAAGGCGCCAAGATATACCCAACCAGAACATTCCTTCCTGGCTGCTAAGGCCTCAAGACATGGGATGGAGCCAGAGTGAGACAGTGGAAAGTGGAGGATTCAAGACCAGGAGGCGCCTGGCCCAGGGGAGGGGGAGGCAGAAAGCAGCAAAGTTAGTGTTGTACCCTCCACCCCAGCTATTTTTACCCTAGAAGACTGGGCTGCTAAAAATACCAGAGCCCTGGGCATCCTTTCCCCAGAGAGGGTGGGGGTTGGCAAGGAACAGGGCGTGGGGACCAGGAATTTGAAGGGCATTCACCCTTCTCTTTCCCAGAGCTGGGTGCCTTGGGTTAACTGGGAAAGAGACCCTTCCTTTTAGAGAGACTTTCCCTCTGGGTAGCCTCTAATATACTTTTTATAATTTTCAGCAATCCCAGCCAGCCTGGTCCATATAGATGCACATTTTTTTTATTCATTGTAATCAGAGTCTTCTGTAATTTTATGTTCTGCTCATTCCACTTATTATTTCATAAACATTTTATGTTGTTCTGTGGTCTTCATATTTGTCATTCTTATTGGCTGTATAATATTCCACCTAAGGGACACAACTATTCCCTGATGATTGAGCATTTTTTGGCTTCAGGTTTTCCATTATGATAAATTAAACTGCTTTGGACATCTTTGTGCTTGTGGTTTTTTCCTTCCTATTAATTATTTCTGTAAGATAAGTGCCTAGGTCAGCAGCAAGGCTGTTTTGGTGCCATTTGATGTGCGTGCCAAACCGCTTTCCAAAAGTAAGTGAAGGAGGTTTGATGCAAGGATACATCCCACATTTGGAGCCAAGTACAGTTAGGTTTCAGGGAAATTGGAGCCTGGAGCCAATGGGAACTCCAACAGCTGCCTCCAGCCCCCCCAGGGGCCGGCCCCGTTCAAGTTTCTCTGCTTTTCCTGCTCTATTTCTCTTTCCCTAGCCTTTATTTTATTTTATTTTACTTTATTTTTCGACCTCCTGGCATGTATCGGCTCTAAGCATATACCATCTTATAACAATAACTGCTCACATTTTCTGGGGGTGTGCTTCATCTCAGGTGCCAAACCCATTGCCTGCATTGATTATCTGAATTTTTGCAAGCACCCTCTGGGATAGGGATTATAATTGTCCCCATCTTATAGATGAAGAAACCAAGGCATGGAAAAGCGAAGTGAAGTGTTTAAACTACAGTCAGTAACTGGTGTTACTGGCCTGCCTCACTTCAAGCATGTACTCGCACCCAATTGTACCAGTCTCCCTGGAAACACAGGCACCAAAACCACCAGTGACAGCCTATCATTTCTGTGTCTTTGAGTTCGAATTCTGAGGAGGGAGAATCTGATTGGCTGAGCCCCACCTATGGATTGGAATCCTATAAATCAAGGTCCAATCATCTGTGATGAGGGCGGGGTCAGACAGAGGATGATGGACAAGAGGCTGGGCCATACAGGCAGGTGGGACCAACCATTCTGATGTCTTGGCATTGACTTTGCTAAAAATAAATGCAAGAGTCTCACAATTGATATAAATGTTACAAATGTTAACCTGTTTGTTTTTGCTTTCATGGATTATTTGTGAGGTTGAATGTGTTTCTGTTTGCTCCTTTGCTTTTGTGTGCTGGCCACGTCTGCGCATCCTGGTCATTATTGTATAGTCCGGACGTCAATGTCTCACAGAACCATGATGTGCTGAGAAGGGTTGCAGGTGGAACAAGGATAATTTCTCGAGTCTTCCGCTTTGTCCCAGAGGCTGGAGCACTTTGATTGACATCCTGAGCAGTGTTTCCAAAAAACCACCTTCTCCCTCCAACCTGGCATCATTCTTGAACTGCACAATCTTTAACAGGGCCCTCTCCAGCCGGGACTACCTCTACCCTTGCCCTCCCCTTTCTGGCCCCTCCTTCAGAATGAATTGCTCTCTGGGAGTTGACAGGCGCCCCCTTTTACTTTGTGGGACCCACCTGAAGCTGCACCCCCCCCACCCCATTCTTTTTTTAGCTCTAGACTTTTTAAAAATTTCATCCACATTCTGGGCTGATTATGCGCACATCTTTCCTCCCTCCTTCTGCCTCCAAACAACAACTCTGCATCAGCACTTCTGTGGGCAAGTACAGCAGGCAAACTACTGGGTCATCCTTTGTCCAGCAGCCCAATAACTTCGCCCCGAGTTGCTTGCTTTCGGCAGCTGTGCTCAGCTGTGGAATAGCTGGGGGGTGGCACATGCCTGGCTCTCGGAAGTCAGAGCTTCTGGTTAACCTGTGGAATCCCACCATGACCTTGGCCTCTTACGGTCTGAGTTCCATCCTGGGTCTTGGGAACCAGTACACGTCCAGTACTTTTGGAAAATTGCTCACGGCCTCTTGGGAACTGTGGTTGGCCTCTTCATGGAGTTCCTCTGCCATGCCCCGGAGGTGGTCAGGAGCTTCCCAGGGACAGGGGTACTCACAGGACAGAAGGACATCGTGCTCCTCTCTGCTGACTCCCTAGGAAGTCACTGGCTCCTGGTGAGCGAAAGTCCAGATTGATGGCCGCTCATGGGTCACCCTTTTGCTTATATCATAAGCAAGTTCAGGGTTGTTTTTAAAATCTCCATTCCTGACATCAGGAACATGGTCCTTCCTATCTCAAAATATTGACAGAAAGAATATTCTAAGGCAGGTTGTTTCCTAGGTCTGAGACCTTCAGTTGTTCCTTTATGTCTGTTCTCCCCTTTTATGGTAATAGAAGTTTTAGTTGAGTGCAAAAGTCTCCACCAATGACTGCAATTTCCTGTTTGCCTTGCAGTGAGATTCAGTTCGTGACGGGAGCTGGCCTTGGGATGGCAAGGAAGAAGCATTCCCTTTCGTGTTCCCCTTCCCACTGGCTGGAATGCAAGTGCAGGAGCTGACACCATGCGAGCTGCACACCAAGGAAGACAGAGCAACAGACTGAGGGAAGCTGGATGCTTAATACCGTTGAGCCTCATCATCTATTGACACCTACTCAGGTAGTTATGTGTGGAAGAGATTAATTTCTATCCTGTTGAATTGTGGGATTCTTTTGTCCCAATAGCTGAACCTATATATACTTATCTATATTATATACTTATATATATATCTATATATATACTACATATAGATATTACACATCCCTTAGTGGAATGGCCACATCTAGCCTGTGGGTGTGTCTGGTCACTGGTGAAACTGGGGACCCATGTTCTGGTAGGCTAACACTTTGATGGTCCCCAGTAGATCACCTCCCCAGTATTCACTCCCTTGTGTGGCCCCATCCACAAGGACTCTGGACTTGGCCATATGACTTGCTTTGGCCAGTGGGAACTTAGAGAGAATGATGCACACAGAGGCCTGGAAGAGTTGCACAGTGGGCTTGTCCTCCCGAGACGCTGACTCCTGAGATGCTGCTGCCCTAAGCCTGCTGCCAAACCTGAGGAGTCCAGCAGAGCCACAAGGAGAAGCCGTAGGAGGAGAAGCGAGGCCCTGCCCTCGGCCCCAGCCAACCGTGCACCACCTGGCCGGCCCAAGAGGGAAGCCAGTTTGGAAGTGGATCCCCTAGTCTGAGACCTGGAGCAGAAGTGATCTGTCACTGCCACAACCTACCAAATAAATATCAGGATCAGATATTTATTTAATTTTAGTTATTTATAGTTGTCTTGCGCCATTAACTTTTAGGGTTGCTTGTTACCTGGCACTGGGTGACTGAAACGCATGTGCTGTCTTCTGTCCCCAAATGCCAAGTGTGTCTTCCTCACACCCTCAAACTAGAACTCCACTCAGGAAGTTGCTAATATTGGGGGGATAGGTAGGGGTGCTGCCCTTCCCTCCACAGCCCCACCCTGGACTCCCGCCAGGTGGTCGTCACGTGGCTTCATGCTTAGACTTGTCGCTCTGGGCTGGGGCAGGTTCTGTGGAGCACCCCTGCTCCCCACATAGTGCTGAAGTGCCTTATCTCTTATATAAGTTTTGGGGGGGATAGTATGTGGCAGGCAGGGCTGTCCGTGTGAATGATGAACTCCACAGTGTGCCATGCATGTGTTGAAGGAATAGATGGCTGGATGAACAAATGAGTGAATTGTGAATGAAAAGTGACCCACTGGCTCAGAATAGAAGGTCGTGGTAACAGATGCATAGAGAGAGGGGTTCCGAGGGAGGGCAGGGAGTCAGTGGCGTGTCCAAGCCTTGTGAAAGTCTGCTTTGGTAATGTTTTTAATCCTTTTAAAATATAATTATAGTCACTAACATTACGGAGTTCTTACTATGTGTCAGGCACTATACAAAATGCTTTATATAAGTTATTGCTTTCATCATCTCAACAACCTGGAAGCTAAGTATTATAAGTTTCATCCCATTTTATAGGTGGGGAAATGGAGGCCCAGGGAGGTTAGGTAACTTGGCTGCGTGGGGATGGAGAATTTGAACCCAGACAGGGTGGCACTGGCACCCAGGGAGGGGCAGAGCTGCCACCTTCTGACAAACAACAGGTGTCCACATTCCACTTTTGAAGAAAATGCCAAGTCTGGCACACTCTAGGGCACCAGTGCCAACCCCATGCCTACCAAGTGCTCCAGTCAGAAAAGAAGAGAGAGGAGAAAGAAGGTGAATCTGGGGCCCGTATTCTAGGCAGTAGGGGCACTGGTATCGGATACAGAGATGGTACTGTCTGCTCTGCCTGAGCAACCTCGCTGGCCACGCCCACTCACTCCTCAGAAATGAGCCTGGTTGGTTCACACGTGTCCCTAATGCCAGGTTCCAAGAAAGCCACCTAAATACCTGGTATTTGAGATGTAAAGAGACCTGCTCCCTGTACTTAGCGCTGCGCTAACTTTTCCAATTATAGCACCCTATTTTCCAAAGCCTAAAATGGACATATGTTATAACTGTCTTGGGCCCCAAGGTTTCAGAAACACCCTTAAGGCTCCTGAAATACAATCGTATATTTTAGACTAATTCCTAAAGGGCCGAATGGGGTTATCCTTAACATCTGCCAGCACTTACAAATCTGGTCTTTGTTTGAAACTAGCCTGGAGCCTGGGCACAGGGTGGCCCTAGGTGGAACCAGCTCTGTGCTGGGTTGGTGGGGAAAAAGGGGGGAGGGAGACCCCAGGCTGGGTGGGGCTGGGGGATCGGGAGGGGGACAAAGCTCCACCCCCAGGAGCCCCAGGCTGAAGGAAGAGGCAGGAGCCACACAAAACCCATCAGAGGACTCTGGAGCAGCTGGGCTGGGCCTCTCTGCTATGGGCGCTGCTGTCCCAGATGGGCAGGTGGCAAGGCAGGAAGGTAGGGAGGCTGCCCGCCTGCCCCCAGAGCCTGCAGGCAGGCGAAGTAGGTAGGTGGGGGCAATGGAGCTGAACTTTAATCACTCCCTGGAGCCGGCATGCCTTCAAGCCTGCCAACGGGAGCATTTTCTGGTCAATCCTGACAGTCGTTATTAAACATTTATTATGCAAGGGAGATGTGCTTTTCTGGTTGCGGCCTTTGGCCAGCGGGACCTGGTGAGTAAATGGACTAGAACTAATCCTGCAGCTAAACAGTGAGGACTTCAGAAAAGCAAACGCCTTACTTGCCTAATAGCTCCCAGGGATGGGTGAGGTATAAAGTGTCAGCGTTTGGACTGAGATGGGAAAGCAGCTCTCTGACAGCTCTGCGAGCGGCCACGGCAGAGCTGACCGCAGCTGGTGCAAGATCAAGGGCAGGAGCTGAGAATCTGGGCATGTCCCGCAAAGGTCCGAGTCCTGCCTGGCACCAGGACACCTGGGTGTGACTCTTTCTTTGGGGGGTTCCACATCAGAAGCTGTGAGGGGCATCCCTTTCCCCCAGAGGCCAGGGTCTAGAGGAAAAGGAGAGGAGAAAACGGCCACTAGTCTGAGGGGAGACAGGCCTGCCCTCAGGGGGACCGGTCCACGGGGTTGGGGTTGAAGACAGAGCAATACAGCTGGCTGGTCTAAAGGGATGAAGTTCTACCTTCTCTCATCTGCCTGATTGTTTATCGAGAGAGGGCCAGAGGCTCCTGGGCTGGGCATTTGGGCCTAGAGGGAGACCAGTGGAAAAGGACCAGGAAAGGGATTTGTTTAGGCCTGGAAAGTTCCCCAAACAAGGGGGAGGCTGGGCCCTCCCTGGTGGTGCAGTGGGTTAAGCACCACACTATGAAGCAAACCGCAGCCACTGCAGCATGAGTTCGATCCCTGCTGCCGGCCAGGGAGGGGACCTACATGGCGCAGCAGACCTCTCCTGCCTCGCCCATGCTCCCCTCAGCAGTGTGTTTCAGTCCATCTACCTGTTCTGCTCCCCACTCTGTCTCTGGTGGATCCTCTCACCCCCTGCACTTCTGGCCTGTACCCCAGTTCTTGTATGAATAGAAAAATTAAAATATATATGTATATATCTTTAAACAAGGGAGCGGCTTTGGTTCCAGGACAATTCATTAGACGGTGTCTCCTTAGGGTGGGGATTTTGGTCTTCCCTGTGCTTTGCTTCATCCCCAAGACCTAAGACTCTGCCTGGAACATAGTAGCTGCTCGATAAAGAATTGTTGAATTAGTTAGAGTCCATTTTCCTTTCAACACTAATTCAGAGCTCACCTCTGACTGAAAAATCTCCTTGGTATAGCTTTCCCAATTTCACTTGATAACTACTCAAGAACAGAAAATTCTCAAGAAAACTCAAGAATATAAAATTCATTTGCAAATATAACCAGCTGAATTCTAACAACTGGTTGTTTTGAAAGGGGACGATGAGAAACTTAGATGGTGACGACTGAGAAGTCAGCCTTGTGCTGCTGCTTTCCAGAAGGCTCTGGCTTAATCCTTGAAGGAAGGCCCTGCTTTACAAACAAGGAGACTGTGTTTATGCCTCTAGGAACTTGCATTGCTGGGATTCAGACCTACCTCTGACGACCCCTAAGTCCATGGAATTCCTTTCTTTTCTTCACATTAGGGTTGTGGTCCAAAAGGCAACTCCACAAGGATTTTGTGTAGCTCCTGTATGAACCCAAAGCCGGACAGGGTGCCCAAGAAGCCCCAGTCCCAGAGCCCCCAGGCACGGAGACACCAGGCCTGATGGCAGTTCCTGTGGCAGCCGCCCCAGACCCCATGACCACGGCTCCCAGCAAATGCTGGCCCTGCCAGCCCTGGACTCAGTAACAACTGCCGTCCAGACCAACAACGGATTATCCTCCCGAGAGTGCTCACCGGGCTCATCCATTTCCTGGCAAGTTTCTCCGCAGCGTTCCAAGTGGCTCAGAAACTGTGGTCAGAAAAAGCATCTCCTCTGGTCCGTCACCCACCTGGTCCCCGGGAGCCCCTTGCAGACTTGGGGTGGTGGTCCTGGTCCCCAGGAGCCCACCACCCCTTGGGGTGGTGGCTGAGTTCCGCCTTGGTCTTCCTCCTGCAGCGCTAACAGCACTTGTCTCACAGGCTGCCCATCCAGGAACCCTCGCTCTGGCTGGAACATTCTTTGTGACCCTTTCTCGGGATGCGGTGTGTGTGTACAGGTGTCTCATTCCCCACGTTATTATGCTTTCATAGTAGGTGCCAGGCACTGCTCAGAAATCTCATCTTCATTCAATGCTACCACCAAGATGCCTTTTCTATGAACAGACTTGGAGCTTCAAGAGGTCACTTATCTCATCAAAGGTCATTTACACGTGAAAATGTCAGAACCAAGGTCTGAGTCTAGGGCTGTTGGCATCAAAGAGCTCTTTAAAGTATTCTTTCCCCTAAATAGCTGCTGAGAAAAAAGTACAGCTCATGGACACTACAGGCATGGAAAAGAATACGGCAGCTCCCCACACTTCCATATAGGGCTGCGGTGCCCAAATACTAAGACAGGAACACATTTTACAAACACACACGCCCTGTTTGCAAACAGAAATCCATGTCCATTATCTGTTCACACAGACACAGACACACATGAATTTGAATTATATAAATCCACTTACATGCGATTTTTTTTCTAGCCATAGTTCCTGCATTCAGGGGATATGGTGACATCAGTCGGTTGAATCACAGACATTGGACACTTGGTGGTGAAACCCAAGGCTACAGAGGTTGAACTCTGAGGGACTTGGGCACCTTCAGATTTAGGTATCTGTGGGGGTCTTAAGCCACTCCTGTGGGGATACTCAAACGCCTGTGTACATGTTGTACAAACAAAAACACCCATATGTAAATATCTGTATATAAACAAATAACCCACATTTGCATAATACATGCTCACACAGTCATGCAGATACAAGCAAATAGACAACACACACCAGACATACTGTGTGCAAAACTGTACGTGTGCACATCCACATCCACAAAAACCTGCACTAACACACACGTGTGTCCTTGTGCATGCGTGTGTGCCTGCCTGGCCTGATTTGCAGGGGGCCAGGAGAGGAGGTCCGCAGGCTCAGGACCTGTAGTCATCACATGGCGTGGCCTGAGTGTTTCTTGACCTCCCCTTGGGGTTGCCTTGCGGTTACGCCCCTTGGACATGCTTCAGTTGCCACGTGCCTCCTTGCATCAGCAGGGAGATCCAAGATGCTACAAGTTCATGCTCTTTTACAAATGAGAAAGCGGAGACTCGGCCAAGTGAGCTAACTGACGTGAACATTTGAGGAGAGTCTGTCGGGATCCAAAGCACCACGCCTTGCTGAGGCCACACCTCCCCTCCGCGAGTCTGGGCCTCCACAGTAGACCGGAGGCGCCATCACAGACCCCAGGACGCGGCTCTCTGGAACAGAGGGCTCTCTTGGATGGGCTATAGGTGGTGGCAGTGGCTACAGGGAGGGAGAGATCTGGAGGCAGTGCAGAACTTTTGTGTGCTTCCAGCTCAGAGATCCCCAGCCTCGTGTCAACTGGGGGTGAGGCCGCCAGTTCAGGGGGGCTACCAGAGGCCCCAGCCTTGGTCCTTCCTCCCTGCCTCGGCCTCCTTCCCCAGCTCAGCCTCCCCGCCACCACCAGCTTTCCCCACACACATTCCCTATCCCTCAGACATTCATCTCAAGCAACTTCTTTGCAGGATTTGATTTGCCGCTCAGGCATTTCCTCAAGTGGCCCCTTGGTGTTTGCCCTCGTCCAGATGGCATCCAGATGCAAACACCCCCTTCCTCGCCCACCCCTGCTCTGGCCCCTCAGCTGGGGGAAATTACTCCTGCCCCAGCCCCCTCTACCTCTCCGCATCACTGGCGTCGTTTCTTGGGCCTGAGATCAGGGCACAGGCACGCTCGGCTGCACGCTCCTGCTCTCTCCAGAGCCAGAACCCTGGTCGTCCTCTCACCTGCTGCTCCTCAGCCTTTGGTCAGCTCGCAAGTAATTTCTCTGTGAGCCAAAGCAAATGTCAGCATGATAGTGAGGGCGATATGCTCTCGTTCGGGCCCCGGCAGGGAGGGTGTGCGATTGCACTGAGGGAGCAGGTGAGAGCACCCTGGAGCTGCAGCCGAGGTCCTTTGAGACGACCACATGCGGGTGAGGGAAGCAAGGTGCAGAGAGGGAGCCAGATTAAATCACGCTGACAGTGTGGACTAATGTTCAAGTGCAACAGCAATATAAAGATCAGCTTGTTTACTCTGTGAGCTGGACACGACTGTCCCCACTGGACAGAGGAGAAATGGAGGGGAAAGCTAAGGGTAGCAATTCTCAAAGAAAACTCCTGTGTGCCAGCACAACAGAGACGTGAGCTAACCTAATCTCTGGAAGGCCCTGAGAGCTGACCGTGACCGTCCCCCACCTGGCGGCTGAGGCGCAGGAGGTACAGTAACTTGTGCGACACCATGAGAGTCCTGGGGAGGGCAGGGCTTCAGCGGCTGTCCCAGCGCCGTGTCCTGGCCTGGGGACGCCTCTCTAGTGGGAAACATCTCCAGGAGTCTGAGGGTGTCCTGGCAGGGGTTCCTGTGCCTGGGGAGCATAGGGCAGGCCCCGGGCCGCCCAGCTCTGCCCTGGACTGGACTCTAGACCTGGCAGTGGCAGGGTGAGAAGTCAGTCCCCTGAGATCCAGCTCTCAGCTGCTTTGAGAGGCAGGGGAGGCCCTTGCTGAGCTTCCCTTCTAACCCTCTGTTTCCCCTCAGAGTCGCTACTGCACACTCTCAGATGCTACCGCGGACCTCAAAGTAGCGGGGAGGGCTTCCTTGGGCCCCGAGATCCCTGGGCTCCTCATCTTTTTTAGGCTCCAAATGGGGCCCATCAGATGGCTGCCAGCTGGGGTGATGAGGTGGCCATGCAGTGCCCAGATGGACTTTACTCTTTTTTTTTTTCACTGTGCACAGGCAAACTTCCTTGATAGAAAACTGGGCATTTGGCCCTGGCTCAAGGCTGCTTTGCCGGCATTCTAAGCCATGGGGCATCGGACCCCAGAGGTGTGAGGGGTGAGGCCAGCTGCGAATCGCCAACAGCCGTGAGGATGCCGCCCGGTAGGATGTGCCTGGCAATACTGGGGTGGCCTGAGGTGTGTGGGCAGAGTCTTCCAGGAGCCCTGGGCCACCCCCCAGCCCCCAGCCTCCCAGCCCCGGACAATAGCACAGCTGAGTAGCCGGGTACGCTTTAGGAACAGGCTGGAACTTCTCACCTGCCTGACCGCCACCCCAATATCTCCTCCAGGCATCCTCCCTGCTGTGACAGTGTGTGTGGGTGCTGGCCGGACTCTGCCTGTCCACCTTCCTTCTGGGTTGCAAGTGAGCGCGACTCTGTGGCAGATGGAGAACCTGAACAACTTGGCATATCTGAGCCAGGTTCCTCCCCAGAAGAGTCAGAGGTGCTGTTTTATTTCGTTTTGCTTTTAACCGGGAAGATGGGCTCGCCTGAAAACCCAGAGAGCGCCAGGGAATAGCCCAGAGGAGAGGCTCTCCCGGCAGCCGCGGGCCGGCCCCACCTGCGGGCCAGTGCTGCCGGGTCCTCAGGTGGTGCTTTCTGCTGCAAGTGGGTGGGTTCATGTGAGAATGACAGCCAGGATCAGAGGGAGAGGGTTCTGTCACCAGCTGCACGTCGGTGGCCGGGCAGCCGGGAAGGGACACCGTGGCCAGCAAGCCAGGTCCTGCAGGTTAATGTTTGACTGGGAGCCACGTGTTTTTCCACTGGGTATTTTTATCCTCTGTACCTGGCAGTGGACAACCAGCACCCTCCTCTGTGGGCAGAGGAGACAGGGAGGGGGTGTCCAGCTGGGGTTACACTGGGCAAGGCAGGGCTGCAAAGAGGCCAGAGGGTGAGGAGCAGGGGGAGAGAGAATGGAGGGGACAGAGAGGAGGGCAGCATTCCACACCCCGCCCCTGGCTCTCCTCTCCCACTGCAGCCTAGAAGTCAGGGCAGAGAGATTTATAAGGGGCAACCAGAAGAGCTTTCCAGAAACCACAGATTTTTCAGGAAAGTTTAAAACACCCTCCTCTGTTTCCCTCACTAGTGATGAATCACGCTCAGATCCTGGACACCCCAAGTCTGAGATCACTCTCTCCTGAGGCCCTGAGATCTATCCAGATGGTGGGAATGAGGCAGCACTGGGGGAGGCTGCCCTTCCCAGGACCCCTCTGACGGGAGAACAGCCCTGCTCCCTGAAGCCCCAGGCTGAGGGTCGGGTGGGGTCTTATGATGAAGGTTCTGTTCCTTTACATCCAAGAAGTCTAAAATTGAATTTAAAACACCCTGTGGGTCATGGAGTTATGAGCTTCCCAAGCTCTCACTGCTCTCATTTTCTTCTTGGCAATGGGGTGTCTGGTCAGATCCGGCTTTATGAGGCTGTTTACAGCCCAGTGGCCAGAGTCCTTCTCACCCCTGCGTGGGGGGTGGAGGAGGGAGGCCGTCAAAGGCCACTCAGCTGATGCCGTGTAGTGCTAGTCAGCAAAACCTGCTTCCTTCCGTCTCCACGACGAGGCCCAGAGGGACTTTGAATGGACACTTGAGCCTGGTGGGAAGTGGGTCCCTGGCAAATCTGCCCTCCCCCTGGCCCCCCAATTTACCAACAACCTCCTCACCCCACCACTCACCAGTATTTAAACTAAAGCAGGGCCAGGCTGACTGTTCCCCCCACTGCCCCCCCCAGAGCCCTTCTAAGGGCTCCCCGGGGCTCTTGTGGGGAAAAAGACTGTCTGGGGAAACCAATTCCTCTAGGCAGCCCCTTGAAGCACCTCCTGGGGTTGGCAAATGCGTGTCTCGAGATCAAGGGGGTGGATACAGGGCTTGCTGGAAGAGCAGAGACCTTCAGGCAAGGCCCAGTTCCCTGTCCCACCACAGCTGCCCTGAAGGGGGTGTCGGGATGGAGAATGGGAGACAGCCTGGGCCCAGGGCCCTTGCCCTGAGCTGCCGCAGGGTCCAGGGCTGTGTCCGGCTATGAAGACCCACTGTGAGGCCCCAACTGTGAGGATCTGTCTGTCCCACCTGGAATGAGCTCTCCACCCCCTATCTCCTGCATGCCCTCCCCTCCCACTGCTCCCTAATTCCCCACCTGCTCAGACTCTCTGTTCCTTAGAATGAGCCAAGCCCCAGGCTAGGGCCCTACGCTTGAGGTCCCCCTCACTCAGTACAACCGGGTGGTGAATCTCTATGCCCATTTTACAGACAAGCATACTGAGTAGGAGCCTCATTAATCACTCTCCCCAAGGTCACACAGCTGGTCAGCAACAAGGCTGGGAGTTAGGCCTTAAGCTGTCTAACTCCAAATCCAGCTAATGGAGAGACCACTTGGCCTCCTGTATATCTAAATCCCAGACTTCTCATCCTTCCACACTACCGGGCCCCTCCTAGTGGCTTGAGCAGAGGGGTGAGTATAACTGACTCCTACAATTCACTGTCTTGTGTCTCTAACCATAAGAACTTCCTGGGGTCCAACCCTGGTGCCACCTGCTGCTTCTCGCCCTGAATCTGGGAGAGAGGGTCCCTGTGCCTGCACCATGCCTGTCTCTGGAGGTTGTGTTCCTTGAGCCAGTGGCGTTTCTTTGTGGCTCTAGAGGGTCAGTTGCTCTTGGCTGCAAGCAGGAGTCCCAGAGACTGGGGGAGGAGGGGCCTCCGCCTTGCTTGGGGGAGGTGCTCTCGCTGGCAGAGGGGACACAGGGCCTTTTGGACCTTGCCACCTCCTACTGCGACTGGCACAGGTGAGGAACAAGCAGAATTAAGGAGGGCCTGTGAGTTCTTCAGGGGGTCCTAGGCGTCTAATGTTGATTGATTCTTTTTTAAAAAAATTTTTTTAAATTTATTTATGCATACAAGAGCTGGGGTACAGGCCAGAGATGTGTGTGTGTGTGGGGGGGGGGGGTGACTGGATTCACCAGAGACAGAGTGGGGAGCAAACAGGCAGATCCAGTGAAAAACACTTACTGGGCAAGACAGGAGAGGTCTGCTGCACCATGTGGGTCCTCTCCCTGGCTTGGGATTGAACTCGTGCTGCAGTGTCTACAGAGGCTCCACAGTGCAACGCTCAACCCGTTGCACCACCAGGGAGGCCCTGATGCTGATTGATTCTTTGGGGGAATTTGAAGCTGTGTCTCTGGGGGCACCAAGAAGTCCTGGGACCCAGAAATCCCCACATGACCCTGCAGCGGAAGAGGCTGAGGGGAAAGGACACGCGTTCGCGCCCATTCCCTGAAGCGCAGGGATTCGGTTCCTCATCCAGTGAGAAGGAAGGGGGAATTCCAGAGACCCTGCTGCAAGGGCCCTGGCATGGGACCCACATCTTCCATTTCTTAGAAGCTGATGCTTTCCAGGAGACTCCTGACATCTGGCCTCCGCTGGCGTTGTGGTGGAGCCTGACAGGTAGAGCACATCCTGTCCACATTTGGAGATGGGGTGGAGGGGACGCCAGTTGCCTCCTGTGACTGCCTGGCCTGGGAGGATTGAATGGAGAAACGCGTCCATCCGTGAACCGATCTCAACTGCCTCTCAGGCCACCTTGCCTCAGATCCCCATGCTCGGAAGAGCCTACCCGCAGCAGTGCGGCCTCACCCTCTCTGACATCTCCTTCACTCTTGGTGGTTTTCTCCCTCCTGCACTGGGACGCATGAGAAATCCATTGCAGGAGATGACAGAGGCCCTCAGGATGCTGTGGTCCAATGAGACACACCCGTGACCATGGCCGAAGCCCAGCATCAGTGCTCAGAGAGCAATGATAGCAAATGCTCCTTGAGCCCTCTCAAAGCAAGGTACTGTGTAGAGACTGACCCACTTAATCCTCACGACCACCCCAGGAAGCCACTACTACAATAGCCACATTGAAGAGCTGGGTGAAGCCGGGCTTGGAGTGGTTGAGTAACTGGCCTTAGGTCTCACTGCTGGGAACCCAGGTGGTGCCGAAGTACCCTTACTCTAAGTGTCCAACCGAACTGCCCAATACCGTAACAACTCAGCTCATGGGAATATTTGAAATAAGTGAGGTGAAATACAGCCAAAACGCCAGTCCCTCAGTTGCACCAGCCACTTTTCTTTTTTTTAAAGATTTATTTATATATGCACACAAGAGCTGGGGTACAGGCCAGAGTCGCGGGAGGTGACAGGATTCACCAGACAGAGTGGAGAACAGAACAGACAGACTGACTGAAACACATTGCCGAGGGCAGCAGCAGGCGAGGCAGGAGAGGTCTGCTATGCCATATGGGACTCCCTGGCAGGTGGCAGGGATCGAACTTGTGCTGCAGTGGCTGCGGTTTGCTTCATAGTGCGTTGCTTAACCCACTGTGCCACCAGGGAGGCCCCCTGCACCAGCCACTTATCAAGTGCTCAGTATTCCCATGCAGCTAGTAGCTACCAGATTGGGCGGTGCAATATTGGCCATTTCATCATTTCAGAAAGTTCTGTTGGACAACGCCAGTCTATATACTCTGTTGGCTCTCAAGAATCAAATGGAGCAATAGAAAATCATCCTTCAGTTGATAGAATAATGATTAACAGTAATGATAATGATGACTGTAATTTACTCAGAGCTTCCTACGTGCCAGGCACTGTGCCAAGCCATAATCCTTACCCAATCCCGGGTTCAGGGAGGTTACCCAGGGTCACAGTAGCCAGGAAGTAAATCCAATTCTAGATGACCCCAGCCAGGTCCTTCCACCTCCTGCTCCACCCCCTGCCATGCCCCCAGGAGGTTATAGTCCCCAGGGAAAGGAAGGAAAGGCAAATGCATGCATTTCACAAGAACAAGGATTAAAGAAATCGGCACATAATTAACATCATCACATTTCCCTAAGCCCGCTGACCAGAACATTGTGCTAATGAGGTCAAGGTCTTGATTTTGAGCCCTATGAACATCACTTCACTTCACTTCACACAGAGAAAGCTTCCTTGCTCCCTGGCCCAAGGGCTGTGGCCAGCCCCCATTGTTGTCACAGGGAGGCTGGGAGAGTGTGGCTGTTTCGACACAGGCTGTGGCCTGCTATCAGAGGTCCAGCCTGGGCAGATTGCTTCAGGCAGGGCCTGGCTGGAGAAGAGGCCTGTTAGATGCTGGTGGCACATGTCTTCTGGACAGTGCGGTTGGGACTGTTCCTCCTCTAGAAAGCATGGGGTTAGCAGAAAGCAAGGCCTCAGTTTAAAGAAAAGCTGCAGAAGATAGAAGGGAGCGCCTGAGACTTGCTTTCTTCCTAGGTATAACTTTTAAGGGACTTGAGGCTTCTAGGGACTTTTGAGGGCTTGACTTGAGCGGGGAGATCTGCTTTTAGTAGCCTGCAAGGATAGTTGGGAAAGTTAACTCCAGTTATCTGTCAACCCTCGTGTGGCATCTAGGGAAACAAGAGCTAGCAAGTGACCAGAGCAGACAGTTGAGATGGCTTTATCTCCTCACCAGACAGGCCTGAAGAAGATGGACAATAATGAAGCTTCAATGTCTACACAGACTCAGGCCCACGGTAGGGTTTCTCAGCAACATCAGGTCATTTAAGTGGTCTCCCTTCTTGAAACAACTTTCCCTGGGTCAGCACACTGCCAGGGGAACTCTAACAATGTCAATATTGACTCTACCATGCTGTGTGAGTCAGGTTAGGCCACGCTATGCCGCAGTAACAAATAAACCCTGACATCACACTGGAATCACACCACACAGGTTTATTTCTAGCTCACATAGTTTGGCTAAGGCAAATTGGCAGGGGCTCTACGCGGCAAGATTGGATACATCCAATTTCAACATAGAGCTTCTATGGTTGCGCCTGAAGGGGCAGAAAAGAGCAGGAGAGCACAACCCTTTTTTGTCCAGAACTAGTCCTGTGGGTCCACCTAACAGCAAGGGGGCTGGGAAGTGTGGGGAAGCATGTGGGTATGTGGTAAGTAGTAAATATCTCTGTCACCTCACTAATAACCTCTCTAAAACTCAACTTTTCTTCTTCTGTAAAAAGATTCCGAGGTATCTTTTAGTTCTGGGGTTCCAGGTTCCCTGGGAAAGTCACTCCACAAATAATTCCTAGAATCCTTACCTGTAGTCCCCACTTATCTTTAGCTCACACCTCTCATAGATGGATTTTATTTTTTTAAAAAAACAACACAGTTTAAAAAGGGTAAAGTATCTGAACAGACAGTTCATCAAGGAAAATACACTGATGGCAAATAAACATATGAAAGACACTAAGTATCACTTGTCACAAGGAAAATACAACAGGGAGAAAGCACTGCATGTAGTTCAGAATGGCGAACATACACCTCCAGAATGATGGTATCTACTGCTGGTGCATATGGAGCAAAATGAACTTTCATTCATTGCTGATGGGAATGCAAAATGGTACAACCAAACTGGAGAAAAGTTTGGCAGTTTCTTATGAAACTAAACAGTCTTCCCATATGATCCAATAATTGAGTTAGTTCCTAGATATTTATTTAACTGATCTTAAAACTTATATCCACAAAGAAACCAGCATGTGAAATTTATTTAGGATTACAAAAATATAACTGCCAACGTAACTATAACGTCCTTTAATAGGCAAATAGACATAAGGTTGTACAAGTTAATACTATTGAATGATAAAGCAAAATGAAACATCAAGCCATGCAAAGATAAGGATGACTCTTAATGCATATTGTTAAGTGAAAGAATTCATTCTAAAAAAGCCACAGATTCTGTTTATTGGGCATTTACAAGACATGCTGGGAACAGCACTACTAAAGATAAGGTAAACAGATCGGTGGTTGTTGTTAGTTTGGGGTGGAGGGAGGGCTGAATAGGTGAAGCACAGGGAGATTTTTAGGGTGGAGGGACTAGTTTAGGTGATACTGTGATGCTGGATATATGACCCTGTGATTGTCAAAACCCATAAAGTTTGACAGCACACAGAGTGAGCCTTAATGTGCGCAAATTTAAAAACCCTTCAGGAAGCTGGGAGATTACAAGATTGAATGCAGAACGTAACAGAAGAATCTAATAACTGAATCCCAAAAGCATAAAGCCACCTCACTGAAGGGGATATAACTGAAGCTATGGAGTCTATGACTAGAGAAATAACTGTCAAGTACACACTGCTCTCTGGCTGATGAAGTTATTTCCCAGGGAGGGGGCCTGCCTGATGTTGCAGGGGCTAAAGACACAGTGCTATGAAGCTACTGCCACCCACTGCAGCTCGAGTTCGATCCTCCAGCCAGGGAGGGGACCCACATGGCGCAGCTGACCTCTCCTGCCTGGCCCGCTGCTCCCCTCAGCAGTGTTTCAGCCAACCTGCCTGTTCTGTTCCCCACTTTGTCCCTGGTGACTCCTCTCAACCCCGCTCCCTGCCACACACCTCTGGTCTTGTATGTGTTAATAAATAAATCTTAAAAAAAAAAGTTGTTTCCAGGGAAGCAGGGGTTAACAGCCTGAACACTACGCAGCGCACCCGTGAACAACATGGGTGTTAGGGGTGCCAATCCCCTGGCACTCAAAAATCCACATTCTTCTTCTTTTTTTTTTTTAATTAGAAAGACAAACTGCTGATGACTGATGACAGATGACTCACATCACTCAGGTTTTAAGCAGATTCTCGCAATATTTGAGTTCATTGTGATAGCAGCAGGAGGTAGCTAGAATGATCACAGCAGTATGCAGGCACTGCAGCTCCCTTTACGCACTAATCATTTCATCCTGCGTCTTTTTTTTTAAAGATTTATTTATTTATGCACACAAGAGCTGGGGTACAGGCCAGAGTCAGGGGAGGTGAGAGGACTCACCAGAGACAGAGTGGGGAGCAGAACAGGCAGATCGATGGAAACACACTGCTGAGGGGAGCAGCGGGCAAGGCAGGAGAGGTCTGCTGCGCCATGTGGGTCCCCTCCCTGGCCGGGGATCGAACCTGCGCTGCTGTGCTATGGATGCTTCACAGTGCCACGCTCAACCTGCTGCACCACCAGGGAGACCCTCATCCTGCATCTTTACATCGGCTGGCTTTTCTCTCAACTGCACAGTCTATGTTTGAGGAAGTTTTGATAAACAGTGACATTTTATTACATATTTTCACCTATTTTAGGGTAGCAAATAATAAAATAGACTACTATCTACATATATTTTATGCATTCATAATATACCTAAGTTTTTCTTAATTATTTCATTATTTTGAGGCCATGGGCTGGGACTGCAAGTTTTTCAAATTATCTATAAAAGTCCAAAACTTTTCCATCCCTTAAGTGTGGGCTCTGTGTAGTGATTCCCTTCCTAGAAGGACGGTGTGAAGGGAGAAGGAAGGAACTCTACGGGCGAGAAACCTGGCCCCTCACTCGGGTGATCAAGGGCCATGTTGACAGTAGTGAGCCATGTTGACTGACTGTGCCCTTGGTATGATGTGAGGAAACTGGCATTTCACCTCTGTGTTCCTCCTCCCCCAAACTAAGCCCAGCCGATCATGAGAAAAACACCACACAATTCTCAGGTGAGGGCCTTCCACACCCCACTTGATGGGTGCCCCTCAAATCTGTCGAGGTCATCAAAAACAAGAACAGCCTGAGGAACGATCACAGCCAAGGGGAGCCTAAGGAGACTTGATGCCTAAGTGCAGGCGGGATCCAGAACAGAAAGGGGTATTAGCAAAAACGAGGGAGCCTGAATAACCTATGGACTCTGGCTAATAATAATCTAGCCGTACTGGTTCTTTACCTGTGACACACAGAGCAGGCTAATTAAGAGGAATCTGGGAGCATGGAGCTTGGGAACTTCCTGTAGGATTACCTTTGCAATTTTTCTGTAAATCTAGAACTTTCCAAGAATAAAGAATCCCATTCAAAAATGTTATTTGAGACCAAGTTGGGTGAATATATAATGGATTAAATCGGGTTTTAAAAAAATGGTCTCTGACATAATGAATTGAATGAACTCAAGAAGGGCTTGTGAATGAAATGACAGAAGAATGGGGTAAGAAAATTCTGGAAGCAGGGGATGCTTCAGGGTAGGTTCACCACAGCAGAAGGCTCTGGGAGGAAGGGGCTGATAGTGCTGAGGTGGAACAGAAATGAAGACATGCTTCTTGTCCTTTTCCATTTCTAACTGTTGTTATAAATAAGGAAAATGTAGAACAAATATGCATTGAACAAAGCTGCGTAATCAAAATTGTGGCTGTCTTCTGGGTGAATTTCTGGAATCATAACCTCACCTATATGCATGTGTAAGTTTTGGTGCTTTTTGTTTAAGAAACCCTCCTGTCCCTTCTCTGACCGCACTTGGTGTTTCACGGTCTTCGTTCTCTGGGCTGTGTGGGTGAGCAGGCGAAGTGGTGCAATGGCCAGAACACAGATGCCAGAATCTCTATCCTACTCACCTGCTCTCTCAGCCTCGGTTCCCTCCACACTGTGAGGGGCCAGAAACTCCCACTTACCAGTTCGGAGCCGGTGTGTATGAGCTTGCAAAGTTCACGTCGGGTGTGGCAAAGGCCTTCAGTTAACGATGGTGATAACTCACAGAGGACCGGCAGATGATCCGCATGGCTTGGCGGGGTAGACAGACAGTGGGACAGAGAAGGTCTGTGCGTTGAGCTGCTCAGGAAGGAGCCAATGGTGCACGCCAAGTCTAGAAATCGCAGGAGCTAACAGAGAACATGAACTGAGAGGCAGCCCCGGCGCAGGGGAAGGAAGTGAGAGGTGAAGGGGTCAGGGAGAAGACTCAGAGGTGGGCAGGGCCTTCACACCCCAGTAGTAAATCCTTCTAGAGTTTATCATCATCCCTTTGGCGATCCTGGTACCTTTTCAAAAACAAGGTGGTAGGCGAGGCACTTCTGGAGAAGGAAAATGGGCCAGGCTTGGAAGCGGCGCTGGGGCTCTGCAGTGGATCCAGGTGAGCACGCAGTGGTATTTCTCTGGGGGAAGCCTAAATGCCCGAGGTCACGCTTAGGGTCAGGGGCTCCACATTCTGGGGGGCAGAGACTGTGTCACCATCCCAGGACAGGAGGGGACGTGCCGAGGCCCGGAGGCTTCTGCGGGTGGGCCGGTCCTCCCTCATGTGCTGGGGGCTCCTTTTTCTCTCCGCTTCTCCCTTAGGCCCTGGCGTGGAGATCTGCCCAGCACATTCTTGGGATTTGGGGCGAAAGCTCCTGCTTACTTAAAAACGTCCTTCACAAACTGGAGCAAAGGACAGGGCGAACATAAAATGCAGAGGGGATTTTGTTGTTTTTCTGCTTTCTGTAATTTCAAAACACATTTTTCTGGCCTGCAAGGAGATGCCTGCCCTGGCCACCAGGGCCGAGGCGGCCCACCCACCCCCACATGGCAGTGGCTTCCTGGGGCCGCCAGGCTGAGGCCATCGTAAATAGTTTAACTGTGTTTATGTAGCAGGAACATGCGTGTTACCTTTCACAGCGACCACATTCCAGAGGGCAATTGCGGGCGATTTACCTCGCCCCGCGCGGCCCGTGGTCCCTGCAGAGGGTGGGTGGCCTCCAGGGCCCAGCTCCAGGGTCCCAGAAGGACTGTTTCCCAAGAGCTGCCCCTACCTTGCCATGCCCCACCACGTGTGTGTTCCAAACCTGGGGATTCCTCAGTAGCCTGCCAGGGCTCGCTGAGGAATCTGAAGGGAGTGCGAGGCCAGATCTCTGCAGCTTCCGCCACCCTGCCCTCTCCTCCCGGTCCACCGGGGCAGCCAGTGTTTGGAAGTTGCCCATCACAGTGATGGAGATGGATGGACACAAGCGCCAGCACCGCTTCCAGGCCTAGATCCGGTACCTGCTGCGGCAGGCCCCGGCCAGGACAGGGAGGCCCGTGCCGTCGTTGAGCTCTTACCAGCGACCAGGGGCTGTTTTCCAGGCCTTCTAGCTCGGGAAGGAGCTGCCCTCATGAGCCCCTTCGCAGACAGTGAGGCGGAGGTAAGATGGGTTTATGCAACACGTCTGAGGATGGGCAGCGAGTGAGGGGCAGAGCCCAGCCTGCACCCCAGCCCCAACACTCCTCCTCCCCGCCGCCCCGCCGTGAGTGCTCCTGCAGCAAGTCGGCCTCCAGCATGGGAGATGGAGCAGAAGAAGGGATTTCTGAGCGTCTGTGCTCACTCCCACCTTATGCGCCCCTCTGTGTGCTGGGGCACACCAAGTGGACAAGGCTGCCTCCCCCACAAAACGCACACAGGCATGCATCTCGTGTGTCTTCACCACATACGCACACTATATACATGCACCACATGCATGCATCAACATGTGCACAAGTGCATATTAATGTGTATGCACACACATGAGCACACACATAAATAGGCACCACACATACATGAATGCATACATGTACGCATGATTGTGTGTCATGCGTTTGTGTGTCTGTACCTACATACATGCATGAGTGAACACACGTGTGTTTATAAGCACCCAGCACAAATGTGAGTGCAGCATAGGTATCTGCACCTTCATTCTCTGAGCCCATCCTATACATGCACGCTCCCCATGTATGCATTCCCACACGTACGTACGGACAGACATGCATGCCGATGTGCAGGCCAAAACTCACGTCTGGACAGAGTGTGTCTGGCACTTTCCTAACCAAGAGCATCCTCCCTTTCCTTGACCTCCAAGCTAAATGTCAGCCCTAAGACAAACGAAGTAGAAGTGAATGTTCTCTCATCACAGAGCTTCCTCAATTTACGATGGTGTCAGGACCCGATAAACCCATCATGTTGATCAAAAGTCAAAAATGCTGGCGACACAGGAGGCCACAGAATATGGGTTGTTTCCATTTCCTGCCCCCATCATGTGACTGTTCGGAAACTGCAGCTGCCTGGAGGGAGTGAGTACCTCGCCCCTATCGCTAACCCAGGAAAAGGTCAAAATGCAAAATGTTGAGTAGCTTCTATTGAATGTATATATCTTTTGCACCATCATACAGTCAAAAAATCATAAGTGGAACTATTATAAGTTGGGGAAAATTTATTTGTATTTCATGTATTCACTTAGCCAGTATTTCTTGAGCACCCACTGAGTGAGGTCTTATGCTAGTGGGGGACGAGCGAAGTTAGGGGCTCAGCGCAGCCCCTCAGGTGCCTCATATGCAGAATAAAAGAGGGCCATGTATGAGCCAGGGGATCCTCTCTGGTAACAGTGCACCTGCTTCTGGCGGCCAAGCTGCCTGCCTAGTGCTAGACACCCACAAGTCTCCGGGATTTCCTGCAGACTCGAGTCTGCGAGGAAGCCCAGCTGGATCCCTTGGGCAGAGCCCAGGACCCCTCCCACACCCTCACGGCAGAAGCAGGCGTTCAGAGCCGCCAGGTGGAGTGAGTTGCTGCATGGGTCCATCCTGAACACCTGCCTGGTCTCCACAGCAGTGTGCTGGGCTGGCTGTGTGCACACAGCTTCCTCGAAGGGTCACCCGTTGAGCTTCCTGACTCTTGGCCCTTCGCCAGTCCTGCCGTACCCTGCACTGAGGATTACACAGGCCCTGCCCAGGTAATAAGGGGCCAGACCGTTTACCTGGTGCCATGAAAGAATCCCTGAGCCGAGAGCAGGGTAAACAATCCCACTGGTTGGGACCAGCTTCATGGATGTGTGGATGTGTGACCCCCAAGGACCCAGGTTAACAAGCACACCAAGCTTGGCTTAATACTCTGCTTTGCCATCTTGAAATTCCCTGTAGTTTTGAATAAGAGCCAGTGGTCTTGCCATTGGCTCAGCTTTTGGGGGGTGAGATGGGCATGGCCCTGCCCACACCTCCCCCCCGCCCCCCTCCCCCTCCCCCCGCAGCCTTCCTGCCATTCCTGCATGGCCCTCAGTGCTCTGCCGCTGCCAGCTCGGCCTCCTGCCCAGGACCGGCCCTGACCGCTGAGATGTGGGCGGTGTGGGTTTCCAGGCACCCACAGCGAGACCACATTGTTTGAAGATGCACTTCAGCGGTGTCCTTAGACTGTTCCTTCTGTCGCCCAGCCTGCGGTCGCCCTGGCCGGCTCCCGCCCCGAGAAGCTGGAGAAGGCGGGGCCCTCCACTCACACTCAGCTTCTGGTTCCCAGCCCACAGACAGACTGCGCAGTCCCGGCTAACAGACACCAGCTCTCTCAGCCTCTGTTGCCTTGGCTGTAAAATGGGGATTCAGAGGTTGCCTCGCTGCATCGGTAGCGAGATTTCTGGTAACACATTGGTAGCACCCAGTAAGAAGCCTGGGGCAGAGGGGCGCTGTGGGGCATTTGACTTCATGCAGGCACTGCTCCAGTGTTTACACAGTTGGTCCTTTCTGAAGGAGCTTGCCTTGTAAGTAAGGTGGCCACGGGCAGAAGTGGAAGCAGCTTAACTAGAATGCAGACAGAATGTTGGAGTACAAGTTCAGAGAGTGGGGAAACTGAGGCCCAGGGACAGGATACAGTTGCCAGACGCTGGGTTCTATCTTCTGTGTGTGAGTTGGGGTCTTCTTGATGGGTGTGGACATCACCTGTGCCTTTTCTCTTTGATCAGTGAGTATTTATTAAGCATCTTCTGTATACCCAGCACCTGCAAAGGCTCAGTGGCCAGCCTTGGAGCACACCCCAGCGGTCCCCAGGGACATTCCCGAGCCAGCTGACTGGGTTTTGCCTCGTTGGAGCAGCAACAAAGAGGCCAGTGTGATTCTGCTTGTGTGCTGCATGGTCCCCAGTGCCCGGGTAAGTCCAGGGCTTCTCTGCAGGAAAGCGTGGCCGGCTGCAAACCCTCTGTGTCCATCTCCCCATCCAATGCTCAGATCCTATTCCTGCCAGCTCTTGGGGTCACACATCTTCAAGGCCAGCCCGCTCCGAACAAGCTTTGTGAGGACAGGCATGCCACAGAATGACTAACTGAAGGCAGAAATTTGAAATGGGAGCCCAGGAATAAAGGGAAGTATCAGCGGCCACCAAGGGAGTCTGGGCCTGGCCGGGGCACAGCCAGCTTCATCTTTAGAAGTTCATTCTTCTGGGATTATCAAAGGAGCTGTGGGCACACTGGCGGAGCAAGGAAGGGTTACTAGGGAGCCCCTGCAAGTGTCCAGACCCCTGCCCATGGGAGCCCAAGCTCTCCCCATGGGTGCGGAGGCTTCCTTAGAGATTTCCCGCACCCTCCACAGCCTGGGAGCATCCATCCTTTCCTTGGCCGACTCCTTGTCCTCCCCGTGGTCCCCTAAGTTCTGAATTATTCAGCCTGGGAACCAGGCAGTGAGTCGCATGTCTGCCCCAGGCCGCAAAATAGATTATTTTTCTTTTATTAGCTGTCCCTTGTTAACTCATAATTGCAATCATGTAACATTTAATAGAGACACAAAGCAATCCCCATCACTGCCCCACAATCATTCATTAGCTAACAAGATGGAGTGGCTCATAAAAAAGGGCCGTTAAAAATTCCAGACAAATGGAAAGCAAGGAGGTGATGCAAGCCCTGGTTAACAAAGGCTGAGGGCCAGGGAGGCGTGAGCGGGTGTGAGCGGAATAACCCAGCCCTGATAAGCCACAAAGCAGAGCCGGCTGCTCCCTCCTCCCGCCCCGGCCTGAGTCAGAGAAGCCAGGCGGGATGTGTTCAAAATCGAGCAATGTAATTAGCAGGTTGCATCATGGTCCTTGATTATAAATTACAATGGGCACAAAGAGGGGGGATGGAGGAGCAGGGATTAGATTGGTAATCCAATCCCAGTGCCTGAGCGTGGGGATGGGGGTGTTCAGGGGGGCCCTGGAACCCCCTCCCACCCCGGACCCTAGTAGCTTCTGCCTACCTACCACGTTACCTGCCATGTCACGGGGCAGCGGCAGGCTTGCTCAATGCCTGCTTTGTGTAGCCTGGGATAATGATTTACAAACTCGAGGAATCAGAAGGTGCGAAAAGGAGATGACCCTCTTAACCCAGCCATTGTCTACCCCCTGCTGGAATGCCCAGCACCCGCCCGCTGGGTGCACCTGTGCATACGGATGCTATTTGAGGATGGCCCAGGTGAGAAGCCCTCGTGATGGGTAAGCTGATAAGATCTAAGGGACTGAGCAGGGGGGTTGGAGACACCGTCAGGGATGACTGAGACAGGCAAACAGAGATGGGCCAGCGATCCACTGAGGCTTCTCTCTGCCCAGAGGAAGATGCGATGGTGGTGGTGGGGAGGGCCAGGAGCTCAGGTGCTGACAGGGCCGGCTCTGGCTCAGAGCCCAGGATCGCGATCGATCCCAGGCTTTTACTGTGGGAGCCCAGTCAAGCCAATTCACCTCTCTGGGCTTCAGCCTCCCCACTACCACTCACCATCTGGCTGTATAACTGGGCAAGTCGTTGCCCATTCCTGCGCCTCAGTTTCCTTGCCAAGCCTTGCCACAGCTGCTTGGGGATCTCAGGGTCAGGGGAGGCTCCCGTTTCTCCATTTATAATGAGAGAGGTGATCTAGGCCATCTTAGAAATCCAGCTGGAACCTTCTCTGGGTCAAGGATTAACCCTTTTTCCAAATCTAAGCAGTCAGTCGGCTAGCCTGCACCCGAGGCCAGGGAGGCCGGGCCGCCAGCTCCGCCGTGAGCCACTGTGAGCCAAGGGAAGCCTCAGACAGAGGCAGGCGGCAGGCGGGCACAGCGGCCCTGGTGGCACCATTCCCCTCGGCCTGTGGAGACACACCCTTTACTTCCTCCTGGTGGCAAAGATTTGGCCTTTTGGTCTGACTTGGCAAGCAGTTTTTACTCCACGGTGTTTTCTTAGCAGCCTATTCTTGCGCACAGGAAATAATCCCATTAACTATTATCTCTGCAGTGGAAGGACAAGGATATAGATTTCCCCTGAAGTTCAATGAACTCAGCTCTCTCTTGAAAGGAAAACCACAGAGTTAAGGCAACTAACTGCCCTCTGGGAAACCGTCTCTGAATGAGGCCGGCCTCGTCCCAGTCTCATGCCTGTGTGGGAGGGACACCTCTGCTCCTCCTCAGCTGCAGCCCACAGCGTACTGGGGCCTCCGTGCCCTCCTGTCGGGCCTCAGTCTCCTCAGTCCTGAGCTGATAGGGAGGAAGGGTCCTCTCGGTGGGTGGGGGTGGGAGGACGGGGTGAAGTCTCTGCAAGCACTGCCTCACCTCTGCCTCATTCCCTGGACTGTCACACGGGCCTCCCGCCTCACCCCAGCCCCTCCTGTCCCCATAGCCACAGGACATGCAAAAACTTGGGGCCCCAGTCATGCCCTGCCCTTGCTTAAAGCCCACCCAGATCACCCCTTCCAAAGTCCCTGTCTGAGCCCTGCTTTCCTCTCCAGGCTCTTCCCTAAGTAACCTAAGTTGCCCTATCAAGGTCCCTTTCCAGCACATCCCACGATTTTACACTTCCATGCCTTCATGCAAGTGGGCCTGTTCAGCCTGTTCCCGCGGCCTGGTTACCTTCCCCTTGTTCACCTAGCCAGTGTGGACTCAGCCTTTCGGACTCTACCCTGGCGCCCCTTTCTCGCAGAAGTCCTCGGGTATCCCTTTTGTGCTCCCCATCTGTGCAAAGCTGTATCTTAGCAAGCCAGGTGAGCAGTCTCTGCCGGTCCTTCGTAGACTGTGAGCTCCCTCGGGGAGGAACGGGGTGTCCTAGGTCCTGACTGTGTACCTGCACACACTCAGCAGTCCAGACTGCCTCCCTTGCTGAACAGCTGCCTTGTCCCACCCTGGGGAAGAGGCCGAGGTAGCCTGAGGCCCAGGCCTGGGGGGTGAAGTCCGGGAAAACTGCTCACTCATCCATTTGCTCATTCATTCGCGTAATTGAAAACATGCAATGAATTTAGGAGGGGCGAGCTCCAGGCCTGTCAGCTTGGAACACTTCCCTTAAGGTACCTGCAGGCCCCTGGGAAGCCTCTGTCCTCAGGGAGAAGTGCTCCCGAAAATGCAGGCTGACCCGCAGGGTGGCCAGACCCCCGGGGTGGGGGCAGTGGCAGCCAGCGACTTCCCTCCTGCTTAGTCCAGCAGGACCTGCTGCTTATCAGCAGCCATCTCCCGCTCCCTCAGTCAACAGGAGCTGCCCTGAGGAGGTGGTGACAAGGAGGGGGGCATCTGGAGGTGTCTTCCCGCATGTCAGGAGCTCCCGGCACTGTTGTTGAGGCCATCGTCCTTGTGTCCACATCACCCAAGCAGGTGACCGCTCTGCCCCCATGTCATGGTGACATGAGATCCCTAAGTCGTGACCTCATTCAGGCATCTGTCCTTGGGCCCCGTCTGCTGCTGAGCTGAGAGCCAAAATATCAGCAGAGACATAGCGCCTGGATACTCTCCCCAGCAACGGCAAAACATGGAATTGGTACGGCGTTCCCATCGGATCAACAGGAAAGTGAGACTCCAAGTCTGACAGGCACACCTGCTGGAAGACACATGCTCCAGTGTCCTCTCCTCCTTTCCCACCCACCTGAGGGCCAAGTCATGCTCCATATTTGGTCTCTACCATGTACTATGTGTCTAGAGATGTGAATGACAGCTCGGAACACTTATAGTCGTCATTATATGTCATTATAGTAATGACACAGAGTAGGCACCTACTATGTACCTGCCACAGTTTTTAAGTACTTGATTTTAATTTATCCAATACATAATAGTGATTGAGTGCCAGGCACTGTACTAGGCACTGGAAACAAGTCAGTCAGCAAGCAGAGCTCCCTCGGGACGCTCACATTTGGATGGGAAAGACACAATAACGCAAGAACTAAGTAAAAAGAAAACAGGTTGGGTGGAAAGTAACTCAGGAGAAGAGGCGATCCTTTGATTCAATGACATTTGAGCAAACCCTTGAAAGGGCTGAGGGAGGAACTACCTGGGGAGTGAGAGTGCTAGAGAAACAGGAAGCACAAAGGGCCGATGGCAGGAATATGCTGGGTATGTTCAAGAAACAGTCGGGAGGTTGCTGTGACTGGCGCAGAGTGGGGGAAGAGCAGAGCGTAGAATACGAGATATGGTGTTCATTGCATGCAAACTCATTCGCCATCACAACAATGCTGAACACCGGTACTATTTTTATTCTTTTATCTGATGAGGAAACTGAAGTATGGAGAAGGAAAGGAATCTACTCCAAGCCACACAGCCAGTGTGTTGCTCTGTGCTAGTGACCTGTGAGCACTGGTTCCCGTTCTCAGGTATGAATCAGAATCACCAGGAAGCTTGTAAAGAATCCAGATGACCAGCTTAGTAATTTTAATAGGCTGCCCAGGCGATTCTTCGGGACCCCCGCCTTGGGAGCCGTTGGGCGATGGTTGTGGGCAGCCTGCAGTAGAGTGAGCACCAGGGCTGGGTCCAGCCGGCTCTTCTCTGATCTCTATGTTGGTTAGTCTCTGAACCTCAGTCTCTTCACCTGTGACATGGGAGAGATGAACTTCCTTGGAAAATTCCTCACTTGCTTTTGGTAATAGAATTCTCGGTCTAATAAACTGGTAAATGAAACCCAACATACAGAGCAGGTCGGAGGGAGTTTATTCTGGAGGTGGGATGGGGTTGAGGCCCCTGAAAAATGACTTCCCAGTTCCTTGAGCTCCAGTCCATTTATATGCTCATTCAACATCCAGCTCAGTCCCCTGCACACAGCAGGCGGGAATAATTGTGATGTTCATGCCTTGGAGTTAGAGACAAGTGAGTCTCCTCGCTGAGATGCTTGGAGTCCACGTGGCGTTTTCACTTCCTCATCTACAGAAAGGGGCAGATCCTGTCATTTCCCCAGCCGGTGAGAACAGGAAGAGGGCACTGTGTGCTGCTTTGCCTCTGTGCTAGGGCAGTATCTTACAATGGGAATGCTTCTCCTCAGTGTATGGCATAGAAAACTGAAGGGAGGAGAGCCAGACTAGGTCTGTGCCCTGAGCTCCTGCTCTTTGCACTGCATCCCCTGGGCTCAGCTTGGGGTTTGGTTTCGGTTCTTTTGTTCATTTTTATTCTAAGCCCCCAAGAGAAACAGGGTAAGACTGAAATGAAGCCCTTAGGATATTCCTCCCCACCAGTTGCAAACATCCAGGGGTCCGAGGAACACTGTGAGAACAGAGGTCCCCTCGCTGGCCAGCACATGGACTCCTCAGCATTTCCTCCGTGTGCGTTGGGGGAGGTGATGGATAAGGGCCCTCCAGCATGGATGCCGACTGCTTGTGAAGGTCTCATTGGTCTCTGCCTGCGGGCCCGGCTGTCAGTTCTAGTCTGAGAGCCTCTCCCCTCCCCGACACAGTGTGTGGACACTCTGGCCACCCACATGGGACTGTGGCCTTGTACAGAAAGAAGTCTGGCAGTTAAGGCCCCGCGCTGCTGTGGGGAGCCCCTGGCTCCTGTGGAGATTGCTTCCCTGGCCCCCAGGGTGAGTCCACCCAGCCTGGGGAAGTGGCCCACGTGTAGGTCCAAGCCTTGGGTCCCCTGATGGCTGCAGCTGTTCCTGGGACCACCCCATGAGACGGCAGCTACTGCGCCCCCGAGAGACCCGTGGGGCCCGAGGGGGTGGTATTTTCTCAGCAGGATTTATGTGTATGTGCGTATGTGTGCGTGTACGTATGGTGAGTGTTTAACAAGGAGTGGGGCCTGCTTCACTTCTGAGGCTGGAATTTATACAGCCCCTCGTTGGTGGCTGCAGTTTATCTTGAGCGAAAGAATAATAAACTCGGTTGACAGGATGATGTATTCAAAGCATCTTCCCGTCACAGCGCCGAGCCCGGCCGCTGTTAGGGTGTCTGGTGTGGTGGGGACCGTGTTATCGAGTGTTTAGCCCCCGAGGATTGTCAACAACGCATTGTTTGCAGGTTTGGGGCAAGGCAGAGATGGGCCGGGCTGGGGTGGGAACTGGGGCTCTGGCCGCACAGGGGAAAAGACCACCATCCAGATGGGGTCAAAAAGGCGTCTCCTTTGATGGAAGCTCGGAGGCCCAGCCCCTCCTCCCTGGCCTGATGCTCCCCTTCCTGCCTTGGAGGGCATCCTCCCCACAAACCTCCTTCCCTTCCTGCGCTGGTCCCAGCCCAGCTCCCAAGGTAAAGGGACAAAGTCAGGTCTTTGCACTCTGTGGCTCTGGAGAAACCGCCCCCACCATCCACTTCCCATAGTTCCTGTCAGCAAGCAAAGAAGTCCTCCGCAAACTTCTGCTATCCCCTCGCCATCCCCCACCCCAAAATTTCAGGACTTCTAAACCCTGGAAAGAGCAAGGGCTCCGCTCTCAGCCCAGTGCCCCGACAATCTGCTGGCAACCCCGGGCCAGTCCCTCCACCTCTCAGACCTCCTCCCTCCCTGTGTGGGAGGGAATCACAAGGCTTGCCCCACCTATTTTATAAAGTACAGTGTTGCCACATATTAAGGCCTTATTATGGGGATGAAATAAAGTGAGGGTTAGGCAAACTCTTTGAAAACTTGGAAGCACAAGATGAATTCACGTTTTTCCTCAAAGTCTCCTGAACCAGGCAGGAGAAGCCTGGCTTCTGCTTGGCCGATGGGCTTCTCCCTCAACCTCCAGGTCAGGCCCCCTCACTCCCTGGAAGTAGAACTTTCTTATTTGGTATGATCTGGTAGGCTATTTTGGGGGATCTGGGAATGCTCAAAATTTTTCCATATAAATTAATAGCCAGACCCAAAAGATAACCTACCAAATCAACCAAATAGGAACATTCTACTTTCTGAGAGCAGAGGGGTCCTGTATTGGGAAGTCCTTTCTTGTATCTAACGTCAAGCATTCTTGTTCCAGTTTTGGCTGAGACACGCAAATTCAAGTTCTGATTCTCTCTTGGGGCACTCTTAATGGTCCAGTTCCTTAACGGTCCAATTCCTTCCCAGCTACTGGGCTGGGGGCTCCACCCCACCCAGCCCACCTAGCTCCAGGACTCCTCTTCCTACAGAAGTGAGTCCTTGACTCCTATTCCCAGAAAGCAGGGGCAGGGTCTCTCCTGGGTCCCACAGATGAAGGAAGGGTGTGGTGTCAGAGGCAGAGACACAGAGACCCAAACCCCAAGTGTTTCACTGATCAGCAGATTCCTCTCCAGGAGTCAATTTGGAACCTCCTTCCATCTTTTTTTTTTTTTTAAAGATTTTTATTTTATTTTATTTTATTTATGCATGCAAGAGCTGGGGTGTACAGGCCAGAGGTATGGGGGTGGGGGTGAGAGGATTCACCAGAGACAGAGTGGGGAGCAGAACAGGCAGATGGACTGAAACACACTGCTGAGGGGAGCAGTGGGCCAGGCAGGAGAGCTCTGCTTTGCCATGTGGGTCCCCTCCCTGGCCGGGGATGGAACTCACACTGCAGTGGCTGCAGAAGCCCCACAGTGCGGCACTCAACCCCTCACGCCACCAGGGAGGCCCCACCTTCCATCTCTTAACACCCAATATTATCCCGTTTCACAAATGGAGGAAACAAGACTGGAGTAAACTCCATCGCTTGCCCTCTGGCAAGTGGCAAGACATGAACTCAGAGGGCTGACTGGCTCCAGAGCTACACTTGATGACACAACCACACAGGAGCCCCAGACAGGGGACAGTGACACTGGGCAGCAGGCAACAGCCTTCTCAGCAGGACACTGCCGGTTACTCACCCGCTCCTTCATCCACTTGCTCATTCCCTCACCTCACCCTTTGCCCCAAGGAATCAAGCTCCTCAGAGTCCAACAGGAAAGACAGACCTGTCATATCAGCAGACAGGGCGCTCACCAGTCCCTGTCTGTCCATCCATCTTGCTGTGAGCCAAGTCCCCAGTTATACAGATGGGTGAGCCGGTCCTCGCCCTCTGGGCACTCACGGTCCAGCAAGGGGGAGAGGGGGCAGGCAGACAATTGTAAGTCATCTGTTCGTGGGCTCATTGAGTCGAGCAGTATTCCAGAGTTCCGGCTGTGTGAGGACATGAGGGAAGAGCACAAACACATCATCGCCAGCACACAGCAGCTGTGAAGAATCCTGAGACAGAGGTGGTAGGGGAGAGTCGTCGATGGCGCCCAGAGCGAAGTGGCCGTGCATTTGAATTTGTGTTTGTGCCCTCGTTTATCCACCGTTGGTGTGTTATTAAGCATCTGTTATGTGCTGGGCATTTTTTTTTTTCCAGAGGAGGCCGTCTTCTTGATGGGTAGACCACTCTCTTGGCCTCCCATCGGTGAACAGGGCCAACTTGTGGGGGTGAGACTCAGGGGCCTGGGCCGCCTTAGCCGTCCCAGCCACTGGAGAGATACAGTGTTTAGGAGCTGGAAGGGAGTTAGCCGTGCAGCACGGGCAGACAGAGGGAAGCTGGGGCCTGTGCTAGGCTGTGTCAGAGCTGAACTGCTCTGGCCCAGCTCCCGAGTGACCCAGGGCCAGACCACGGGATACAAGCATGGGGTGTGGACAGAGAAGTAGTATCGGGTCTCTCGGCAGAGTTTAGAGTTTAGCAGGAAGACCAAACTCTGTGCATAGACATACTTGGGGATCCCTGGGTCCTGTTTATTGCAACAGAGAGCCCCATTGTGAGAACTTTGTGGAAACCTGATTTGCACATATCCTTTCCTCCTGGGGTGGATTTGCATGCCTATTTGTATGTGCTTGCATAAAGCATACTCTATCCATTTTCATTTCAGGCATTTTGCTTTATGTCATAGCTCCCTTGCCCCCCCTGCTGATGGTCCCCATGCCTTTTGCTCCCCCTTCTGCAAGGGGGACAGGACAGGGTCCATGCCCAGCTGCAGACAATTCCAGTGTGTCTCGTGGCGTTGTCTGGTGAAGGCTGAATGCGATTTGCTAAACCCCTCTGTCTGCCTGACCATGCTGTGCTCTGGCTGAGAGTGCTATGAGCTCGGAGGTCCCAGAGGACCCGTGTGCTGAGCTGTGTCCTGGATGCTCTTGCAGGGCCTACGGGAGTGCCAGCGCCAGGCTAGAATGAGAACCGCCTGTGGACGTCGGTCAGAGAGCAGCTAATGGAGTGATGAATGAGTGTCGCCTGGAAGTCTGGGGGCCATCCCATGAGGGTGAGTCCTGCTGACCAGAGGACCGGAGGCCTGGACAGGGCTGGGCTTGGGACCCCTTCCAGGGCCTGGCTGCAGCCACGGGGGCCTGTAAATACACACGCACGCACACAGGCACGCACACACTAGGACACAGACACGGAGTAGAATGGAAGTCTGACTTTGTGGTTCTTGTGCAGCCTGGAGCAGGGAATTGGCAATGTTCAAGTGCTCTATGGCCCTAGGCAAGACCCTTTCACTTCTTGAGCCTCAGCTTCCCCTGTGTGCGACAAGGGTCTTCCCATGCTGGTTTTTGCAAGGGCATGCAGGACCCCAGTTCATCTTTAGGACCCAGAGGAGCTCTTCCGGTCATGGGAAGGCCACAGTCAACTGGCACCCTGTGTCCTCTAACTTCTTTGCCCCCCAGCCCGAGCGTCCCTCAGACCTCCAGGGCATATGAGCATCAGCGACCACCTAGTGGCCGTGCCTGCGGTCAGTGTGCACTTATTATGCTGTGACCAGGGGAGGGATCAGAAGAAGGTGCTGGGAATCTAGAACCCCCCACCCCCCCATCGCCATTTTAACGAGGTCCCACTGGAGAGACCAGGATGTCAGGGAGTGAAACCGCAGAGACAGGAAGGAGGGAGTGAAGGGGGAGGAGGGCGGCCTTGGGAGGTCTCTTGCCTGCCAGCCCTGACTCGGGCTGATGGCTCCTGGATGGGGCCCACCCACGCCACACACAGCTTGGGCCGTGCGGGCTCAGCTTGTCACCGACAGGCTCTTGCTAAATGAGGTGGCTTGATTGCTCCTTATCACAGGGGCTTATCTCCTGTGGCCGCTGCCGCCAGACTCCAGAAAGCCACTGAGCCGCCTCTACCAACCGCTTACTGCTCCCGCCCCCACGTCCCCTCATCCCCAGGGGGATGCTGGATTCAAGAGCCCTTCCCTGCGGAGCAGACTGGGGACAGATGAGGGACAGAGATCTGCGTTTGTGGGAGCCAGCTTTCCCCACTGCCCTTTGACCTGCAACTTCGTGCACATTTTTACTCCTTGTGCAAGATGGATTTCAAGGGGTCCGCCTCAGCCAATTCTGCACTAAAAGTAAAGACCAGATTAATATCTAGTGTATAGTGATCTGCCTACCTCCTCAGACTGGGGTTCCCTGAGGGCAGGCATGGGTCTCCCCTGCAGTGAGACTCCCCCCATCCCACCCCCATCCAGCCTGACGTGCACCCGGGACACCTCCCCTCACTCACAGGTCCTGTGTCAGCGCCCAGGGCCAAGGCCGGCCCTTTGGTGGGCCCACAGGATCATCCCCTAGAGAGTGGCCTAATGGCAGGAGGGAGGATGGGCAGAGCAGAGGCCTCCAGGCGCCTCTGAGAGAAAGCTGAGTTGTCACCGGTGAGAGCTGTGTCACCTGTGGCGTCTACAAGCATTTGCACCTGGAGGGCCCAGGATGCTCCTTTTATTGACTCTTGGGGTTCACAAAACCTTTGATAGACTATGTCAGCAGAGGGTGACACCATAGCAGAAGGGCGGTGTGTCTTTTGTTTTTGTTATTTTTAATCTGAGTTTGTTGTTAATAAAGACAGGAGGGGAGGGAGGGGGAGGGAGGGAGGGAAGGAGGATGAAGGAAGGAAGGAAGGAGGGAGGGAGGGAGGGAGGGAGGGAAGGAAGGAAGGAAGGAAGGAAGGAAGGAAGGAAGGAAGGAAGGAAGGAAGGAAGGAAGGAAGGAAGGAAGGA
>JAGFMF010011803.1:7341052-7384993 GCA_019455555.1 Galemys pyrenaicus | reverse complement strand
TCCCAGCTCTCTGTGGTGAATCCTCTCACCCCCCACACCTCTGGCCTGTACCCCAGTGCTTGTATGCATAAATAAATAAATCTTTAAAAAAAATAAAAATAAAAATAAAATGGGACTAACAATGGCACCTTTTTCAAAGGACAGTTAAGGATATAAAGAGATACTTCAAGTGAAGGATTTGCCCAGAAAATAAGATGAGACTCAGAAAGTGTGTTTGCCTTCTCCAATGCTACAGAGCTTATTAGCAGCAGTTAGAGCTAGAACACTAGGGTTGGGACATGAGGAAAGAGACCCACCTTACAGGCTGTCCCAGTTCTCTGGGCTCCTGACCCAGTATTCCTGTTACATGCCCGTGAAGTCACAGGGTTACCTTGGTTGTGAGTGCTCAGAGCCAGGTCCAGGGAAGACTGGACAATGACAGCTTCCCAGCCAGGCCTCTTGTCTGCTTCCAGCCTCCACACCCCTCAGAGACTGTCTCCACCTGACCCTGGTGGTCTGCCGAGGGTGTGGAGGTGTTTGCAACAGGCGCCTATTGTCTGCTGGCCCAAGTGCACCTGTAGTGCCTCGTCCCAGCCTGGTGAGTCAGCTCTTGGCGGGCGGTAGGGCAGCCACTCCATATCATCTTAAGTCTGAAAGAGGACCTTTCTTCTTGCTTTTCTCCTCCTTCCTCTCTCCACTCTCCATGAAGTGGTCATCTCTGTGGGGCAGCAGGGAGCAGCATTCTCTGCCAGGATTTCTTGAGTCTCCTTGGCCAGGAGACTGAGAAACAAAGAGAAGGCAGCCTAGGGCTTGCCAAAGCCCCTGATCTGAGCTGCTTTAGGGCACGACTCGTGCCCCAAACTCTCCATTTCCAGCTGGGGCTACCTAACCAGGGCAAATGCAATTAAATCTATCCAGAACCCACATAATGGAGAATCTCTATTATCTGAACTGTGATCTGAGATCAAAAGGCTTCTGAGCAGACTAAAGATGCTCCTGACAATTGTCTGAGAAGCCTGGCCACCCCGTTGACAGCGTCACTCACTGATTGTTCCCCTTCCTGAATCGGAGCGTGTCTCTTCTTACCTTACAAGTTATACCAGCAAGCTTGGCTCTCCAATCTCCAACTGTATTAAAGAAATAAAGTTAGAATGATGGGAAGGCCATAAAGGATATTCCTGTGGAATGCAAATGTATTGGGTGGTCACGACACAAGAATTTAAAAAAAAAAAAGCAATAGTGCATTACCCATGGTGAGGTCAAAGCAAATGACATGCCCAGCTCTGAGGGACAAACTGGATTTCCGTCACAGAAGGTAGTCTTTCTGGGGCCCTGAGTCTTCAGTGGAAAATTAAATGATGGCCAGTCTCTGTTCAAGAGATTGAGACTTTGTGATACGTTTTTAACAAGGACTTTCAAAGAACATGATTTCATTTTTCTTGATGTTCTAAGCAAATAAAAGTTAATAATGGTAAACTATGTGATTTGAACCAACATTCCATTCCCCCTGAGGACAATTACAATAGTACAGCTGGACAACATATTTTAAAATTCCGCTTCAAGGCATCAGAGAGTTAACAAGAGAGTGAAGAATTTCTGGGCCATGACTGAGACCCAGAGAAAGATTTCTTGGCATTTAGGTAATTCCCCCTGCGGGTATTTGTCCTCTCGAGAAGGGTCAGCTGAGAGTGCAAGCAGCAGAGCAACTCTTTTGACAGCCTGTGGGGCTACGGGGACTTGGGTCAGAGTTCCAGAGCGCCAAGGAATGGGACTTAGTGAACCTGCTCTAAAGCACCCCAAAAAGGTTAGGTTGCAAGGAGTTAAGAGTGAACCGAATGTAGGGGCTCAATTCCCAATCACTCAGCCCTAAAAATCAAAGCAGGTGATTGTGTTGTTAGTGCCCAGGCATCGGATAGAGACAAATGTAAATGTTCTCTGAAGGAAGATAGGAAACATCATTCTAGTTTCAAATTATTTCTACAAACAGGTCTGTAAATACAATGACAGACATATAATAAAATGTAACCACATATTCAAGGAGACAGATAATGCACGTTTTGAAACATCAGAAACAATAGGCAATAGAAGCAGACCCATAGGAGCTGCAGGTATTCGAGTTATTGGTAAAGATTTAAAGTGTGCTTGCTCTGTTCAAGGAGATTGCTGTGGCTGCTACCAGTGCATGACAAACTATCCCAGACTTAGCGCTGTAAACAACAAATTTGTTGGCTTTTGATTTGTAAGTCAGCTGGGTGGTTCTCACTCAGGGTCTCTCATACAGTTGCTGTCTCATGTCAGCTAGGCTTGGATCTGCAAGATAGCCCCTTCACTTGACTGGCAGTGGTGCCAGCTGGGACTCAGCTAGTGTTGGTGGCCGTAGAAATGAGGCATGGCCTCGCCACGTGACAGTCTCAGGGTAACTGGATATTTTACATGGCAGCTAGCTTCCTCAGGAGTGATGGGCTGTGTCCCAAAGGAGCCAGGCAGTGTCATATAGCATCACTTTTGCTAAATCTATTGGGTAGACATCAATATAAGAGTAGATAAAGAAAGGTGTTATATACACACAATGTAATAAAAAAATGATGAACTCTTGCCATTTGCAACAACATGGATGGAACTGGGAGGGGTTATGCTAAGTGAAATGATGTCTGAAAAAAGAAGACAAATGCTGGATGATTTCAATCATATATGGAATATAGAGAATCAAAACAAAGGAATTGACAAAGCCAAACAAAACCCAAGCCTGGAAATATGACTGCAGAATTGAAGTTACTACAGGGGGAAGGAGGGTGAGGGCCCAATGGTCAATGGGTGTTTGGGTAGAGGACTGTGTGTTTTGATAGTGCATGTGGTGTGGTGACCTCCATCTGGGGTGAACATATTCCCCTAAATAACATATAGTTTGAATGGTCAGCTCACTAGAATTGCTATGAGGTTCACTCCATTTACTCCCCTTACACACACACACACACACACACACACATCACAAAATGAACCACAGAAATGTGAAACAAGACACGAGCCACCTCTTTGGTTTTGCATCTTCTCTGGAGATGGTTGCTACATATACAGGTGTGTGCATGTCTTGATATCACAGAGAAGCATCATCGACTGTTGGTAACTACTGCCATGCACTTTTGCCTTTGTACTTAAACAGATATCTTGGAGAAATTCCTTATCTAGTATATAACTCCTTGCCTCATTCTTTGTATCAGCCCCATCACTTTCCATTGCATAGATCTACCCATAGTATGTGACTGATCCCTTATTTGATAGACACTGGGTTATTTCCATCTTGTTGTTGTGCCAGGACAACTTTTGAACATAGGCTATTCCTTGTGTGCACTAGCACCTGTGTGGGATCAATACCCATCTTGTTTTGCTTCCATCTGAACATTGTCATTCAGCCTACTGCTGATGCCTCCTGTGTCATTCCAGGCACCACCAAGCAGATGTGAATCCTCATCATACTGCTGGGCCTGTCCCTTTTAGGGGCAGGTCATCTGTAAGCAGGGGAGGTAGCCTCTACTCAGACCATTGATTAAAATGCCCAGGCCAAAGAGGCCAGTATGAAGGCTGGGGGCAAGCACTAGAGAATTCTGAGTGTCCATTCATGGGCTATTGCTATGGGCATCTCCCTGGTGGTATCATGGAAACCAGCCTTACCAGAATATACCAACAGACTCTTTCACTCTACTGGTGGAGATGCAGCTCTCCCACCTCCAGTAGCTCCCCATCCTCATGAGGAAGAGAGCTGAGACTAGTTGACATGGCAGCGATTGCTTTGAGTGGACCTGGTAGGAGGAGTGGAAAAGAAACTCCTGACTTTGAGGTCAGCAGAGCTGGGACTTTGATCTGCCCATTTCTAACTCTGAGGCTTTGGGAAAATTCACCTCCAGAAACCACAGTACAAACTAGTGGTACTAAAGCCATTTCTCCAGTTGTGAGGATATAGGAAATCACTTGTCTGGGGTAGGAGTCAACTCTTCTGTCTGTTTGTCTGTTGTTCTGCCTGTTTTTCTTATCTGTGGATTCACATTGAAACAAGGGGAGACAAGGCTACAAAAGGGCAACAAGGCGAGACCAGATGGAAGGAAGGAATGGCCACCCACCTGCCCAGGCTATGAGACAAGAGAGCCACCAAAAAGCCCCAAAAGGACAAAAACGAAAACCAAGAGCTATAGCAATACAACACCCACACAATAGTGGCTTACGGGGATAGCCTAACAAAGGACAGTGCCTGATAAGATAAAAGGTCACTGTGGATTCTTACCTGCACACACAACTGCAAGAGACCTCATTCTCCAGGAACAACAACCATGGGGTTTATTATACAAATGGGAAACAAAGAGCTTACTATACCTACAAGTGGCTGGTTATCTCACCCAGATAGCCTCAGTGAAGATCACCACCAGTCACCAGGAGTGCTGGACAGCACTGGCCAGTAGTGATGGCCACTACTGGTCCCTCAGAGGAGATGTCAGAGACACCCAGTGTTAACAGCTCTTTGAGACACCAAGCCCAGGGCCTTTGGTGTTCCTTTCAGGCAATGTCATAGACAGGACTGAGGCTTAGTCTGACAGAGGTCTTTGGCTTCTCTTTCCTCCTCAGAGGTCGGCTGCTGGATGCTTCTTTTCCTCTTTCTTCAGAGGCCAGGAATGTAGTCTTGCCCTTCTTTCTTCTTCCTTCAGAGCTGGAACCATCTTCTTTTCTTCAGGGACAGGCATCAGTGGCTCTCTTATGGGGGGAAAGGGGTGTGGTTGGTGTCATCTCTCCCTCAGGTCCCTCTGACCCTGACTTATATCCTCTTTCAGGTTGCCCACCCACAAGTCTGATTGGACCATTTTACAATCCTGTGGCTGATTGGACCACTGACCAGTCAGCCCATAGCAACTGACTGATCCATTCCACAATTCAGGAAGTGCGCTTTACATAAAGGGGCTCTGAGGAGCAACTGCCAACTGACTTGTGGTGAGAGGCTGGGTCCTGGTAACAAAAGTTTAATTGGCCCATTTGGCACTAATCAGCTCATAGCTTGTACCTGATTGGTCTATTTCATGATCCAGGAAGTACACTTACATAAAAGGTCTCTGAGGAGCAACTGCCACAACTGACTGGTGGAGGAGCAAGTTGAAAGAATACCACTGCTCCTGCAGGCTCCCGCTGCTGAGGCAGCTGGGTTCTGGTAACAACATGGCAAATAATCACAACTCAAGATGTCACTGGGGATTGACTTCAGGCTCAGAGGTCTCAGTCCCAGATAGACCCTTTCCACTTGTAAATAGCAGGACGGGGTGGGTACAACTATGGTGTTTGGAGATTTCTTTTCATTATTTTTTTTAATTTTTAGTTTTTAATTTATTTTTCTTACAATACTTGCTTTCTATTCTAGCTGTAGTTCCCATGGAAATTCCATCACCAACTCACACGTGCACCATCACCATAAGCCCTTGTGCCTTGATCCCAATCCCTCCCTCTTCCCTGCAGAATGTCTCTGATTTGTAGTTGTCTATTTATTTTTGTTTTGTTGTTGATGTTATTATAATTTTTTTCCTTGACCACCTATATTCCTCCTATAAGTGAGACCAACCGGTATTTTTCTTTTTCCTTCTGACTTATTTCACTGAGCATAATCCCTTCAAGCTCCATCCTGTTTCTGCAGATGACTCTAGTATATCTTTTTTGATTGCTAAATAATATTCCATCATGTGTATATACCACATCTTCTTGACCCACTTGTCTATTTCTGCATTTGGGTTGATTCCAACTCTTACCTATTATAAATAATGCTGCGATAAACATAAGAGTGCATGCATTCTTTTGAATTAATGTTTTTATGTTGGGAGACTTCTTAGTCAGGAGCCAGAGGTCCTTCAGCTACAGGGATAAAAGTCCCTGAAATCTTGTGTTAAACCCTATAAATATTCCATCCTAACATCTCCCTTTCTTAAGACCAGTTCTTTGGACCTGCTTTTCTCAACTCTTTGTCTCCCTTCGAGGGAGTCAGACCTACTTCTTGCTCCAACAGAGCAAAAAGAAAGCACGCCATCTGAGGTGTTCCTCACTCTGTACAGGGTGCACCGCCTACTGGTATTTGATCAAGAGATTTTGAAGTGGACTTTCAAAAGGGACTTTGTCTCAGCACCCTCTCTGCCTCCAGTGCCACCCGAGGTGCACCCTCCTGCCTCCACCCAGGCCTGGCCATGACGGATCCGGAAGGGTCCCACTGCCCACCGATGCATCCCTCCAGGCTCTCAATGCCTTTCAGAGTGGAAGGTAGGACCCTATGGTCCTACCTTCCTGGGATCCAGGGTGCCTGTCTCCTATGGGTTACTTTCTCAGACTCACTGCTAACTGTTCGCAATGATAAACCACCACCAGTTCCAGCAGGTGCTCACATGATCAGCGACCCACTGAGCTGGGCCAAATTTGTTCAGCAGTCAAGGATTATGGTTATGTGAGTGCCTGTCCTGGCACTGGGAACACAAAAGAATATGACCTGGCTCCTGCCCGGGGAAAATGCATGAAGACCAGGCCATGACTGATTTCCCCATGGGCTGAGTCAGGCGGCCACTTCCACAGTGTTCTCTCCACCTGTCCGGTGACCTCCATCAGGAGCACGTCCTCCCATCATGCTGGCTCTGGGTTCCGGGGTGCATAGAACCTTTGTTCAATGGGGCATCCTTAGCCTCGTCCCCCAAAGACATCCCTTCTACTCACAAACATTTCAAAGGAAGGCAAACCAGACACAGGAGCCGCTGGCCAGAGCCAGGACACCAACCCAGCTCTGCGGGATGCCCAGCGTAGGTTCTTTGTATTGTTATAAGCACAGCCACCCCACCTGCTTTATGCCCCACTCCCACCCACTCTGTCCTGCTATCTCTGGAAAGGAGAAGGGCAAGAGGAAGAACTAACTCCATATCAGGGCCTGTGCTTAGCAGACTGTAGGGTTAGAGAAATCAGGTCTTTCCACCTTCCCACCACTGTGATGATGGACACCTGAGGTGCTGCCAGCATTCCAGGGTGGGCATGCACAAGTGCGCGCACCTGAGTTGGACACGGGCTTAAATGGGCGGCATCATGAGGACGCCAGGACCGACAGGATGGATGAGCAGCGAGAGGACCAACCAACGCGAGTGAGAGAGAACGAGCAGCAGCAGCAGTAGCAAGCAGCCGAGAGGGTGAGATACACCCCTGCCTGCCATGTACCTGGCCACCTCTGACAATAAAAAGCGTAAAAGCCACCGAGGGCTCCAAGACTCCTTTCTTTACCCCCCCCCGTCTGCTAAGAACCAATCTGAACCTGCCCAGTGCGACCTTTCCTGCCGCTACACAGACTCTGACCCAAGTTTCTGGACTTTTCTCCACCCTTGAGGTCAGACAGGGGCATGGAATGTCAGTCAAGGGGAAGGTGAGCCATGCCCACGTGAGAGGTACGGTCTCTGGGATTCCAAGAACAGAGGAAGTGTCTGCTCACTGATGGGGGAGGGTAGGCCCTTGAAGTTCGAGCAGGTGCCACAGGGGCAGAACTCACAGGGGTGGGCAGTGTGAGAGAGGGCACTGTGGGAGATAAGAGCTAAAGCCCCCTGTGCACAGAGCCCTCTGCTGCCCTGAGGCTTTCCTGCGCCTTGTCCCCTGAAGTCCCATGACTTCAGGCAGGGAGGCAGTGTCACAGAGAAGGTAGCGCTGAGACTGAAACAGGGGGGCGGGGAGGAGGCTGCTCTGACTGAGACAGAGGTCAGAGGCCTCCAAAAGCCCCTAAAGGCCAAAAGGCCACAAACCAGAGTTGGGGCTATAGCAACAGGGGCTATAGCCTATCAGAGGACAGTGCCCAGTCAGGTCACTGTCTATAGGTTCTCACCCGCGCACACAATTGCAAGGGACCTCAGGCTACAGGAACAACAATCATGGGGTTTATTTACAAACTGGGGGAAACGAGGGCACTTAGGTATTCACAAGAGGCTGGCTGCTTCATCCAGACAGCATCAGCGTTGGCAGTCACCAGTCACCAACAGACAGCTCTTTGAGACGCCAGGCCCAGGGCCTTTGGTGCTCCTTCCAGTCCGTGTCACAGCCAGGACTGAGTCCCAGTCTCTCTCTCCTCGGAGGGTGGCAGCTGGAGGCTTCCCTCCTTCCTTTGAAGGCTGGAACCGTCTTCTCCTCGTCCTCTGCTGCCGCTGCTGCTGCTGTCGGGCCTGTTGGTTCTCTCGGTTCTGTCGGTCGGTTGGTCCGTCTTCTGCAGGAGCTCTTCTTCCTCTGCTGCTGCTGCTGCTGCTGCTGCTGCTGCTGCTGCTGCTGCTGCTTCTCCTTCTGCTCCTCCAGGTCACTCCAAATCCCTGTCAGCTTTCTCCAAAACGTCTCCCAATGAAATCCTTAAATGTCTCCCAACGAATGAATCCCTCTCTCACTTCAACCAGACCTTATATTCACTTCTTCAGGTGGCCCCCCCTAACAGTCTGATTGGTCCATTTTGTCTGCAACTGAGGTCTCTGAGGACCGACTGCCACACTAACTTGCAGGGGAGCCAGAGACCACTCCTCCTGCCGGCTGCCGCCCTGTAACAAGACCGGCACAGGGCCTGGAAGGCTGTGTGGGGCCTTCCTTTCTATACATGGGTCCCCTTGACCTGGTTTCTGTGGGCAGGAGACATGTTCTCAGCCTGGGTGGAGAGGCTGGGCTTAAGATCAGGCCCACAGCACCCCCAGGACGAGTGGGCTACACAACGGCCCCAACCCATGGGCCTGCCACTCCAGGGTCCCAGCCTCTCCGCTAAGGGGTAGGGCTGGAGTTTGACATACACAGGTCAGTTCTCACAGGAGATGGGGGTTCCCTGACTGGACCCTCTGCTCAGCTGCTCCAGGAAGTGGTGGGGGAGGGGTCAGTTCTAGGGCAGGGCCCTGCAGGGCTTCCAGCCCCCCGCCCCCCCTCCCCCGGGACAGGGCGCTTGGACCTAGCACAGACAAGTGCTTGGCACTCAGGCCCTGTCCCCACGGGTGGTGCACAGGCCCCTCTGGGCCACATGAGGTGACACAGGTAGCGTGTCTAGGAGAGTCAGGCCTGCTCAGGACTGGGTGATGTGAGCTGCAGTTATTCTGGTTGGAGCCCTACTGTTACTACGGGGCTCTGGGCCGCTGCCCTCCATTCCCACCTGGAGTTGAGTCGAAGTCCACAGGGCTGCCACCCTAGGTGAGGGTTGGGGGGCATCCTTCTGGTATAGCCCAGGGAGGTCAGGGAAGAGCCCCAGACAAGACGCTAGATTTCAAGAAACAGAAATCCGGACTTACAGTTTGATGTGAGTGTCTGAGTATTTGAGATCTGAGGGGGTGTGTGTATATTTATGTTGGGGTGAAGGGGAGACATGGTTCAGCCACAGAAATGCCACCCAGGAGCCAACAGAAGCACTCCACGGGAGACACCAGTTTGCAGAGGTGGAGGTGAAGTCTTGTCAGTCACACTGTCACTGAGGGCTGGTTCGCTCTGCAAGCGGGAAACACTCCAGCCTGGTCTCTGCTCTATGGGGGCTGAAGAGGCAGGGCCTGTGTCTACCACTCATATACTTGCGCCTTCCTTTCTTCACTCATGGCTGTGCTAAGCACCTTCTGTGAGTGAAGGCACTGAGGATGCTAGGTCGACATAATGCTCTGTCCTTGGGTTGCTCTCAACCTTCCTTCCAGCAGCCCCTTATCCTTCTCTCCAAACCTGACATGGGATGGCGCCAGAATCTAATGACGGACCCGCAAGGGGGCAGAACCTCATGGACCAAGCTGCTCTCCTCGGTGAGGAGTACATTTCCAATGCTGATATTAGAAATCCTAAGACTCATTTTTATTAAAGCAACTAGCTTTCCTCATTCTGCCATTACCTATCATGGAAAAAGTAATGTCCTTGTCTCTTCTCTGGGCTTGCTGGGTGGCCTAAGTCCTAACAATGACCTTCCATCCCCTAGAGGACCTGTCCATCTCACCTCTCTTACCTCATCTCCCACTCCTCTCCCTCTCACTCCACACTGAACTAATTGTCCCTCTGCTGTTCCTCAAACAGACCAGCTCTACTACCATCCCAGGGCTTTTGCACATGCTATTCCCGCTCATGGAATGTTTTCTCCCAGTTATGCACCAGGTTCTCCCTCTCAGATACTCCCTCAAATGTTACCTTCTCAGTGTGGCCCTCCCTAGCTTCCATACTGAAATCACATACCCTCCTTGTACCCATAATCCTACTCTTCATCCCTTCTATATTTTCCTTCAGCCCACTTACCACCCTCTGATATACTTATTTTGTTTAGTGTTTTCACCTGCCCCTAGAATATGAGTTCCATGACGTCAGGGATCTTTATTAGTTTTGCTCACTGCTGTCTCCTAGTGCCCAGAACAGGGGCCGGTACAAAATAACTACTCAATAAATATGTTGAAAAAGAAAGGGAAATAATACCCAGAAAGTTACATAACACAAGGAGAGCTCGGCACAGATTGGGATGTCAAGAGGCCGGTAAGTCCTCCTGGGGGCTGACCTGCAGCCAGAAGCATGTGAGTAGAGGGTGGGGAGGGGCTAAGCAGAGAGCCAGCCGGGTTACACCCTTGCACCTCATTCTGCCCGCAGTTTGATATGTTGTATTAGGGACTATAAAGGAACAGCTCCCTGATCTCAGTCCAAACCTCATTCCTATAGGAAGCCTGCCAAGTTAATGCTGCCGACTCTCGGTTGATTTTCACCCCAGCAGGCTTCTCCCACCCCCAGCATTTTAGCTTCAGCTCTGGGAGATGTCCACTCCGTGAAATAAAGAGGAATGGAGTGGAGAAAAAGGAAGTTACCTTAATTGTCCCCTACTTTGCACCAGGCATGTCCCACGCACTTTCCTTGTGCAACCATCCATTTTACAGATGAAGAAACTGAGGACCAGAGAAAGTACATAATTTGCCTACGGTCACAGAACCAGGAAGCAAGGGGGCAGAATTCATGTCCTAGGGTCTGAGCGCCTATTTTACAAGCTACCCCAGGGACAGTGGGAAGGACTCCATAGGCTCAGCTGAAAAGGATCGAATTTGTGAGTCTGAGGAGGAGTTTCTGTGAGGCAGCAATGGGTGGCATGTGGACGAAGGTGATCTGGGCCCCAGGTCTGCCTCCCGGCACCCCAGCTCTAACCATGGGGTGAGTCCCCACTCTGGGCGAGCAGCTGGAGCTCCTCCAGGCCATCTCAGGGGTCAGGGACGACTTGCTTCAGCTCCTGCTGGCTGGCAGCTCCCTCTGCTGGACCCAGCCCCAAAGAGGAGCTCAGACACGGGGACGCCGCTGTCTGTCTGCACTGGGCTCTGGTGGCCCGGCCCGTCTGCATGTGGACAGTCACAGGAGGGGCACTGCAGGCCGTCAGGGGAAGGGAGCGCAAAAGGATCTGCTGTGAGTGACCTGGAGCCTTACGCTGGAAAGGAGAACAGGGAGGGGACACCAGTCACCGCCGTCCCCACACCCAGCCCAGACAGCTGCTGTGTCTGCCCACAGGGGCACAATCTTGCCCATCAGACTAGAAATGCCCTAAAGACAAGGGCTCTGTCTTTTCCCTTGGAATTCAAGCCACCTGTGGGCAGGGGCCACCTCTCCCCTTCCCTGGGCACTCCTGAGCTGTGCCACTGCTCACCTGTGATATTAGCTCAGCTTACACCTCCAGGCATCCTGGGATAGCTTCTCAGCAGCCTGGCCACTCCCAGCTCCCAGACACCTGTCCCTGCCACTCTTCCCATCCCCTGGGCTCCCCTTCTCCACCACTGGGGCCGAATTGTCACTACACGGTGCTGGCAAGTGCCACCCTGACCTCAGCAGCCCCAGAGGCTGTGCAGTGAGCAGCCCAAGGCCTTGCCAGGGATGGGACGTGACTGCCCCCTGAACGCCGCTGCAGGCTCAGCAATGAGGAAAGCGATACCTCGGGGAGGCGGAGTAGCCAATGACATCAGTGTACGTGACTGTCAGCCCAGCTTTCCCCTCTGCCCTCCATCCTCCCAGCCACAGTGCCTGCTGAGCACACTGACCTTCAGCTCATGGGCACAGGCCTCGCTACGCTACGTACCCAACCCAAGGACAGGGGAACTGCCCGGGGGAGGGGGCTCCTCCTGACTCCTCCTCTTCTAAGTGAGCACCCAGGGGACTGGGCAAGCCAAAGGCACCAGCTCTCCCCCATGTAGGCTTCTGGAACAGGAGCAAGCTACTTCCTGGGTGTCTTCCCCCCCTTGCTGGCAGCCTGGCCCCGGAGGGAATTGATCATTCTCTTGGCTCTGCTAGATCTTCCTTCCGCGTGCTGGCAGGCTTCTGGTGACTGGGAGCCAGTGTATAGGGCATCTGGCTCTCTACCCCTGGTCTGCTGACAGAACAGCCAGACCTGGAGGGGCAGAGGCCCAGCCGGAATAGACAAGGCTGGCTATCCCAGACAGGCAAAGTCAACCACTTTGGATGACCACAACTTACCCCTGAGATGCCTTCTAGAGAATCCTATTGCTGCAACAGCTATTCTAAAATGCCCCCCAGACCCCACCTGAGGAGACGAGGTCCAGAAATCATCCTCCAGATGTAGCCCTCAATCAGGGCAGACCAGTCAGACACCCAGAATGAGAGCAGTGTTTGCCATACTTGTTCCAGTGTTTACCTTTGTTAGGGGAAGGGTAGTCCTGAGTGGATTGCACAGATGGGTGTGTGGACTCCAACCCCCACTCCAGACCACCAGTGTTCCAGAACCACAAATCTGATATCGAAGAGTGGATCACTGGGACCTGAGGGTGGAGTTAAGCAGCCAGGCTGGCTATAACACCAGAGAGGTGTGCCTTGGGCTCCTCTCTTCCTTTGGAGCCATCTCCCTCTCTTCCTTTGGGAGCCCTCTCTCTTCCTTCATAGCCAGCCATCTCACTTGACTCGGAGCCAGCTCTCAACACACCATTGCTTAGAAGATCTGGTAAGATATTTATGGATTTGTATCCCTCTCTTTCCCTTGGTATTACTACTATTTTATTCCCCTTCTTTCGTAAAATAAAACCCATTAATAACTTTTGTCACGTGTACCTGAAGTTGGGACTTATTATAAAAGTCTTCTGAGTGCGCGGGTGAGGACCTAGTGAGGGAAACCCATTTTATATTAGGGTTGCCCTATAACAGTTTGGCGCCCAACATGGTTTACCACGTTACTCATATGAGCGTGCACAGAGTATAGGCATATTTCTTTAAAATTATTACATTAAGGCAAACCTTGCAACTACTTGTGGATAATACTAGGTGGGACAAGTAACAAATCAGCAAACAGCAAGAAATTTTACAGGGATATCCGAGAACAAGAACCCCAGGGTGCATCTTGATAAGCTCCCAGATATCCCTGGGGGTATGGAAAGTTGTGTGTATGCAGGAGACTGGAGAGGACTTCAGCTATCTACTCACCACTTGCTTAAACACAGATATGTAAAACTGGGACAGATAGATCGACTGCCTGAATCAAATGTGTTTCCTGACCCATACACAAATACATTGGCAAAGGACAGAAGCCTTACCAGATCAAGATGTTTAAGCGTAGTTTCTGACCAATCGCTGGCAGACCGCTAAGTTATACTGACTCAGGCAAATTCTTAGGAAACCAGGCTTAACAACAAACAAGAATTTAAAAAGAGAAAACCCATCAGAAACATCAGTAGCTTCAAGCTATGAGGAACGTAGATCCATAGAATTAGTCCAGGTAAGTCACTAGACAAATAACAAACAAAAATTTCAGCAAAAACAGCCCTGTTGGTAGTGGGGGCGGTAGCGGTGAATCATAGTTCAGAGGGGCTACAAAAGATTATCTAAAATGTCAACTTTCAACAAAAATCACAAGGCATGCAAAGAAACAGAATAGTGTGACCCATTGAGAGGGGGAAAGCAGGGAATAGAAACGGCTCTAGCAGTGGTCTAGGTGTTGCTCTTAGCAGAAAAAGACTTCAAAGTAGCTATTATAAATGCTTCCCAAGAACTAAAGGAAACCATGTATAAAGAATTAAAGGAAACATTTATCAAACAGAGACTATATATAGATAGAAAAGAACTACATGGGAATCCTGGAGTTAAAAACTGCAATAACTGGGATGGGAAAATTAATTAGACAGTTTCAATAGCATCTTTTAACTGGAAGAAAATAGAATCAGCAAACGAGGCGAAGACTGAGATTATTCAATCTGAAAAACCAAAAGAAAAAAGAATGAAGAGAAATGAATAGAGTCTCAGAGACCTGTGCAACATTATCAAACATATCATTACAGCCACACATCACTTAGTGATGGGGATACATTCTAGAAAATATATCAGTAGGGGATTTTGGTGTTGTGTGAACACAGCATTAGTAGAGAACAGTATACACCGTGATGAACAAAGCAGCATGTGATTAAATCAAGCACAAGGAGACATGATCTACCAAGACACATGTGTGAGACTGCTGCCAGTGACATTAAAGCTGACCTGTGTCATTAGGAAGTAGGAATTTGGGGACCATCACCATCGGTGACATCTGTCATTGACCAAAAATTTGTTACACAGCACATGACTATGTTCAGTTAATGAGAGTGTTAAAAGGTGGGGGAGGAGAACATGAGGGGGAACAAATATTTGAAGAAATAATGGCCTAAAATTTCCCAAATTTGATGAAAATCATTAATTTACACATTCAAATCAAAGTCCAATGAGAGAAACACAAAAAAGATCCATAGATATCATATAGAAATATTGAAAGACAGAGGTAGAGAAAATCTTGAAAGCAGCAAAAGAAAAGTTCTCATACAAGAGAACCATAAAAAGGAGTAACCGCTCATTTCAGGTCAAAAACAATGGCGGCCAGAAGGAAGTGGGATGGCATAAAATTGGATTGTTGTAATGATCATGTAACTATGCATGTTTACTAGCAACAACTGAAAATGGGTGAATTTCATGATATATAAGTCAAGCTCATTAAAGCTCTTTTTTTTTTTCTTCTTAGAAACTGATTTTTTTAAATTCTTATTATTGAGGTAACATTAGCTAACAACACTGTATATGATTTAGGTTCATGCCTCCTCAGATCTATTCACCACACCACATCCACCACCAAAGCACCCAGAGTCCTTCACCATAGACATGTGCGCCCCCTCCTCAACCTGGTGACCATCCCTTCCCCCCAGCATTCTCAGTTCTGCAGTCATATTTCTAGGTTGAGTTTTGTCAGTTCCTTTCTTTTGCTTTTCTATAGTCTACCTATGAGTGACATCATCCAGTGTCTGTCTTTCTCCTTCTGACTTATTTCACTTAGCATACTCCCTTCCAGTTCCCTCCATATTGTTGTAAATGGCAAGATTTTCTTTTATGGTACTGAGTAGTATTCCATTCTGTATGTAGATCACATCTTCTTAATCCATTCTTCTGTCATTGGGCACTTACTTGGTGCCCAATCTACAACTTGGTGGTTGTAAATAGTGCTGAAATGAAGCTCTTTTTAAGTTACATACATGTCCTGCATACAAAATATACAATCACTCCAAACAGAAAATTTAAAGGATGAGATAAAAACAGCCTAATTCCTAAACCCTTAGTACTTTGGAGATCACCCAACTCAACTATAAAGAGCTGCATATACTCCAATAGTTGGGGATGTGAGCCCCAGGCTGCCTGTATTCACATTTTAGCTCTACTGTCTACTAGCTGAAGACCTTGGGAAAACAACTTAGGTTCCTGGCGATCAGTCTCTCTTCTTGGAAAATGGTGATGATGAGAATGAACATAATTAAGCAAGATACCCCGGGGAAGGGACAATAAGGAGAGACCAATCCCAGCCCAGCCTGGGGGTGACCACTGGAGGCAAGCCATTGCACCTCACTTAGGAGTTCCCCTACCCCAACTCCTAGGCAAGGCAGGCTCACCCCACCAACCCATAAAATACCTGCTGTGTGCTTAGCATCAAGCGGGCAGGTTTGAAGGCTGAAACTCCCTGACCCCAGACACATGTGATATGCCTCAGGTTCATTTATTTCTATTGTGCCAATGGGGAAATTGAGGCTCAGAGAGGAGACACCTACTCTTCAGAACACAGGCAGGACTTGCAATTCCCATGGACTAGAAGAATTTTGAGAAGGAAAATGTCAAAAGTGCAATGGTGATTCTACGCAATACAGGAAAGAGAAAGGAAATGAGGGCAGTTGATGGGAGATGGTGTGAGAGAGGCCATCTGTCAGAGAGTAGGAGTGTCAGAGAGTAGGTGTGGCGGTGGGGGCTGCAGCTGATACGTGTTCTATCAGGCCCTGCAAAATGGGTGGGTGCACAGTGTCTGAACTCTCCCAGACCATAAGGGCATTCCTTCTCCTGTTGAGTCCCCAAGACTCCTCTCTGTCCCCACCACCCAAGTCCCATCCATGCTGGGTGGAGTTGCCAAACCAGTCATCAGCCAGCCTCAGAGCCACCTTGCAAACATGGACAGTCACAGTTGTGTGAACTCTGGCCTCCTGCCCCCGCCCTGCTGAAGAACCTGGGGCTGGAAGTGGGGAGCTTCTGGGCATCTGTCCTCTGCTCACCCTAACCTACGGCACTCTTCAGAGAGCATTCATTGAAAGAGTGAACTCATGATTGCCCGCTAAAAATCACTCTCAGCCAAAATGACTGCCAGAAGCCGCCCTTAGAACCGGGGTTCCAGCCAGAGAATTTCAAATGTCTCCCAAACTCCTCTGGTTTCCTCCTTCCTCTCAGTTGACCGCTCCTCAGTTCATCATTCCTCTTCATTCACCTTTTGACCAGTTCACAGGTGGGACAGGGCAGAGGTCAGGAGGACACACGTCTTACCTCAGGGCTTACCTCATTCCTTATCTGCTCCTTATTCCTGTAAAATCTTAGACAAGTTGTTTGACCTCTCCATGCCTCAGCTGCTTCATCTAGGAAACAGAGATGATGTAGTGCAAATCTCTTAGGCTCACTGGGAAGAGCGGGTGTAGGGTAATAGGACTATTAACTTTAATTAATTAACCCCCTTCCCACCCAGCCTTTCCTCTACGCCCACCCTCATCCCAAGCTCGTGAGCAAGAATCGCAGAGGGGTGAGACACTTACCAGGAAACATTTCGTTAGCGTCACTGCCTCTCTGAGACCTGAGGGCAGTAGTGAGCTGAGCCAACTTGCTATGGTTTGGGCAATTATAAACATCTCTCCCCATCTTCTTGTTCGCTGACTTGCTGTTGATGGACTGAAATCAATCACAGATGGAGTATTTATATCACAGATGTTGGCAAACTCAAAAAATACTTTTCCCCAGAGAGCTGGCTGTCCATCACCAGCATGCCCCTCCTCCCAAGGTACCCTGAGCTTTGATTACTACAATAAGCCACTAGGAAAGGGGTGGAGCAGCCCTGGGTGCCGCTCTGGGTAAAGCTAGCCTATTCCATCTCCTTCCTCCCTTCTAAGCCCAGAGTAGCCCAGTGCTCCTGACTGGGGTCCCCACAACCTCTCCTGTCTTCTCGCCACCAATCCGGAACACTACCTTAGAATGCAAGTTTACCCTAAGTGCTCCTCTTAGGGTGAAGGCTGGCCCACCAGGATCTGTAAGTTCTGGCCCCTTTCCTCTTGCTCTTTCTCTGAGCATTTCCCAGTCTTTTTTTTAAGAGATTTTATTTATCATTTAACAGCTGGGATACAGACCAGAGGTGTGTGTGTTGGGGGGCGGTGGCGGGGGGTGGGTAAGAGGAGTCACCAGAGACAGAGTGGGGAGAACAGGCAGATCTACTGAAATATACTGCTGAGGGGAGCAGCAGGCGAGGCAGGAGGGGTCTGCTGCACCATATGGGTCCCCTCCCTGGCCGGGGATCGAACTTGTGCTGCAGTGGCTGCAGATGCATCATAGAACGGTGCTTAACCCCTACACCACTAGAGAGGCCTGGAGAGAATTATTGTGAGGTAGTGTGAGTTGTCCAGACCAGAGCCCGAACCGTAGAGAATGCTCAGACTCCAGTACCTCCCTCCCCTGGGCCCTAGTCAAGAGCCCAGCACAGCCTACTGATGGGAGGCTCTCGCCCCCCTGTGACCTGACATTGAACTCGGCACCACCACTGCTATGCTCTTGCTCATCACACGGTGTGCAAGTTCTATGACCTGATTCCTCCACACTCCTGCCTGTGGCCAGGACCCACCCCATGCTCCCACTGTGGTCTGCCCTTCCCGAGCTGCTCCTGCGGAAGATACCGCTTTAGGGCAGTCACAAGCGGCCAGCTGCTACCTGCTCTGTGCAGCACACTACCTGGTCCAGAAAAAGAGGCTCATGGAGGCCTCTCCCCTAAACTCTGACCCAGCCTCCTGGCCCAGACATGTTATAACATCTTTCTTTGGTTTCTCGATAAGCAACTCTGCATAACCCCTGTTTCAAATATGTTTGGAACTGAAGGTAATAGTCACTGTGGTTACCCACAGAGCTCCAGGCTGACTTGGGCTAGATTTGGGCTGAGAAGTTGAAATGCCGCTCAGTTGCTTCCCCCGCCTTGAGGCAGGGATTGCATTGCACAGCTGTGGGGACTAAAACTGAAAGTGATCGAGTAACTTCTCCAACAGGCCCCTGCCAGGAAGCAGCAGAGCTGGGACCTGAACCCTAGCCCTCTACAGACTCGACTGGATAGTTCACAGACGTCCACTCAGGTCCACAGTTGCATTGGACTTCACCCTGTGAAGTGACCCTGTGATTATACCAAGCGTGTGGCCGTCATTATGATCTCGTCTCACTGAAGGGAGACAGCAGGGTCACACAGTGTGACAGATGGGACAGGGACTTCGATCCTGACCCCTGACTCCAAGCGTGGCCTTCCCCCCCGATGTAAAAGCTGTCCTTACCACACTGACCAATGCAATAGAATTCAGAGCCCAGAAATAAATTCACACTTTTAGGAGATTTAATTTATGACAGAGTTGCCAAGAGTATACAACGGAGAAAGTAAAGTCTCTTTAACAGATGGTGTTGGAAACTGGACAGCCACATGCAACGGAATGAAACTAGACCACATCATATACAAGAATTAATTCAAAAATGGATTTAAAAACTTGGATGTAAAAACTGAAACTATATAATACACAGGGAGAAAACGGGAGAAACACTCCATGACGTAGGTTTTGGGAGTAGCTGTGGGGTCTCAACTCCACCAGCAAGGGCAGCAAAAGCAAAAATAAACAAATGGGACATTAAACTAAAAAGTTTCTGCATCATGAAAGAAACTATCATAAAAATGAAAAGATACCCTACCAAGTGGAAGAAAATATTTGCCCAACATATGTCTGACAAAGGGCTAATATGGAAGATCTACAAAGAACTCAGATAACTCAATAGCAAGAAAACAAACAGTCCAATTAAAAAATGGGCAGAAGAGCTGACTAGACACTACACCAAAGAAGACACACAGATGGCCAACAGGCACATGAAAAACGCTCATCAACACTTGTCATCAGGGAAATGCAAATCAAAACCACAACGAGATACCACTTCACATGCATGGGAATGGTCCACATGAAAAAGACCAGGATGTGGAGAAGAGGAAACACTTGTATACTGTTGGTAGGAATGTTGACTGATCCAGTCCTTATGGAAAGCAGTCTGGAGTTATCTCAAAATGTTAAATGTGAATCTACCTTATGATCTAGCATTCCCATTCCTAAGTATCTACCCTAAAGATGCAAAAATGCTAATTCAAGGGATATATGTGCTCTTACGTTAGTAGCTAAGTCATGGAAAAAAACCTAGGGCAGCAAAACGGACGAGTGGACTAGGAAGATATGGTCTATATACATGATGGAATACTACTCAGCTATTAAAGAATGATGAACTCTTGCCATTTTCAACAATATGGATGGAACTGGAAAGGGTTATGCTAAGCAAATTAAGTCAGAAGGAAAAAGACAAGTACCAGATGGTTTTACTCATATGTAGAATGTAGAGAAACTAAACAAAGGAACAGAAAATCAAAACCAAAACAAATCCTAAAAATATGATTGTAAAATTGAAGTTACCAGAAGGGGAGGATGGAGGCGAGGGGAGCAAGGGGGAGGGGTGCCAGTGGACAATGATGGAGGATTATGGGTGTTTTGGTGATAAGAGTGGTGGGGTTCCATAAATCTAGAGAGGTGTGAACCTGTACCCCCAATCACATACAACATTGCAAGCCATGGTGACCTCAATAAAAAATAATGCAAAAGAAAAAAGAAACCAAGATGTTCAATACCTAAAATAACAACAAAAAAGCAGTCCTTTATTCCCAAAAGTAAGTGTTCTAACTGGCTCATTCATTCATTCATTCATCCATTTGGCAAATGTTTTAGACCCCGCGTAGGGGAGATTAGTACTGAACAATTCACATCCTGAAATTTACCATCTTTGTGGGTGAGAAAGACTTGAAAAAAAATCACACAAATGATAAGGAAAAAAACAACTGTGATAAGCATTGTTCTTGGGTGGGGTGAGAAATCTGGGAAGGTCTTCCTGGGGACAGTGAGTTCTGAAGGCAGATTGGGCGTTTGCTCTGTGAAATGGGTGTGAGGCTGGAAGAGCAGCCCGGGCAGAGGGAACAACATGGGCAAAGGCCCTGAGACAGGAACAAGCAGTATAAAGAAGACTGGAAATGCTGGGGGCTCCCTGGTGGCGCAAGGGGTTGAGTGCCACACTGTGCAACTTCTGTAGCCACTGCAGCATGAGTTCGATCCCAGGCCAGGGAGGGGACCCACACGGCACAGCAGACCTCTCCTGCCTCGCCCGCTGCTCCCCTCAGCAGTGTGTTTCAGTAGATCTGCCTGTTCTGCTCCCCACTCTTTCTGGTGAATCCTCTCATCCCCCACCACACCTCTAGTCTGTACCCCAGTGCTTGTATACATAAATAAATAAATCTTAAAAAAAAACAATTCTAGCTGGTTGGTGCCGCTAATCACTTTTCAAAGGAGGAAACTGAGGCTCAAACAGAGAAGTGACTTGCCCAAGGTCATATCCCAAACGTGTTCAACTGTAATTCCAAAGCCAGGCCAGCGGATCTCCACACCCCACTCCACCTCCCCAAGGACAGAGGCTCTAGCCCTGGGGAGACCTGCTCATGCCTATCTCCTGGGAGGGAAAGGCGCCAATGGCCCAGGGCTCAGGGCACTCTCCTCCGAGTCTCTGCCACTTCCAAGTTCACATGGGGAACCTGAACGATATTATCCTCTAGCAGAATAATATTCTTATGAATGATTAGTTATAATTTAATGAGAGGCTATTAAGTGCCAGTGAGCTTTTAATAACTCATGTAATCTTTGCCACAGCCCAGTGGCTGGGCCCATGGCTACCCCCATACACACACACACACACACACACACACACACATACACACGAGAAATTAATCCAGAAAAAACAGCATTAACTCCACTGGCTCCTCTTTGACTCTCAGGGAGAAAAAGACATATTATCAAGGCATTTGGGATCGTGAATCCCCAGCCACCTAATAAGAAGGGAGGAGTGAGTAGAATGGGAAGTCCTTCCTCATGTCTACCTCAAGTCCCCCATTTCAGTGAGAGCTCCACATTCCTCAGCTTCTCTGGGCCAGCCAGCAGCCACCCCCCACTAAGCGGCCTTGGCCCTCCTCTGTTGATGCACAGGAGGGGGGTGGTTCTCCTTTGTTCCCCGTTACTCCAGAGAAGCTGGCTGAGGTCATGGGTCTGTGCCCCCTCCCCAGGCCAGGCTGCCCATGCTGGCAGCCCCGTCAATCAGGTGTAGCCAGCTCAGCAGCCCGCCTTTTATTTCCTAAATTAAAAGGGCTTGTGATTCCTGATTGAATTAAAGGCGGGAAGGTCAGCTCTGAGACCAGCAGGGAGATTTCAATCATAGGAGACCGGAGGCAGCCAGGGTGGACAGGGGGCCAGACAGAGAGCAGACAGGCCAGGGCAGAAGCAGGGATGCCGCAGGACACCAGTGCCTCCTGCCCAGACTGGATCTAGGCAAAGCGTGGTCGGGAGGGTTAGCTCACAGCACCCAGCCCCCGAAGCATTTTGAGCATGTTGGTTCGAATCAGAGAAATTTCATCCTTGTACAGTGGACAACCTGCACCACTGTACTAACCAGTCTTTCTTGTCTATCTGTTGGTTAAACACCCTCAGAAAAGTGAATGCCCTGGTGCTTTTCACTTTCTGTTGGCAGCAAGTTCTTCCTGGCTTCTCATCTAAGGTCCATGTTGACTCTGTAGGAGCCAAGAAGGGTGAAGCTACTTGCTTTAGAGTCATAAAGGCTAGTTTCTCAGTCTGCTTTTCCTCTACCTGGAACTCAGGTTCTGGGATGTCCCCAACCCCCCATGCCTCTGGAGACCTGGACAGACAGAGAGACGATTGCCTGAATGTTATGGAGACCTCAGAACTCCTGGCTGTGGAGCCTGGGAAAAGCTTATTTTTTTCACTCTGGACTCAACTTCCCCATCTGGATAATGGGCAGTGTAGTCTTCCCAGCATTGACCAGCGGCCTGACCACCTTGGACAGCCAGGGTTCGATGTGTCTTCTTGCCTGAGTTGGCATGGAGTTCACCTGGTGTCACCACGGAGCGCCCCTGCCTTTGACAAGTGAGGATGGTGAGGCCTTGAGTCTCACCATGGAGTGAGTCTACAGGACAAGTACAGGAGACCTCGAGTAAATGCGCCATGTCTTCAAGGACAAGCAAGGGCAAACAGGCGTTACCCATGGCAGGTGAGCTGGAGGTTAGACTCAGCATGAATTCACTTCCAGAGTGAGGGTGATTTCTAGAAACAGATCATTCAAAAGTCCTCTCCCCTTCCTGCAACCCTTCTGTTATCGCCATGAGGGACGTGTTAGATATAGGTAGCTGGTACGACTGAGGTCAGGCACAGGGATGGACTGGATAGGGCAGTGGCGTACATCATCACAGGAAGGGCGCCGTGGGACATGGGGGGTCCTGGATCCCCCACAAGGCAGGGGAGGGGAACTCAAGGCCTGGGCCTGGAGATCTGGGTTCTCCTCTTGTGCCTGGCTGGTCTCGGGCAGGTCTTCTCCCTTTTCTGCAGAAAGGGCGTGGGGTGCCTTCCTAGCAAGCCAAGCAGGCCCAGGCACTAAAGGCAGGGTGACGGGGCGCATGGGAGACAGTGTCACGAGGGAAAGAGTGGAAGGTCAGAGAGCAGGTGCAAAGGGGCAGGGCTAAGCCCAACCGATGTTTGGGGAGGGCCTCTGCATGCCGCTCTGGCTCTGCATCCCACAGGCCATGGCCTCACTTGGTTGCCACAACTGCCTGGGGCTAGATCCACCTGACACATGAGGAAATAAAGGCTGGAGGGAAGGCTGCTTGCGCAGCGCAGTCACACGGCCAGGAAGACGTACATCCCAGCAGCCTGCTCTCACCACTGTGTGCACTGGCCTCCTTCCTTGGACTTTCAAGCAATAGGCTTTAAGGAGGTTCTAGCCGGGTTCATGCAGGCTGCTGGGCAAGGGATGCCTGGGAATGGGGAGAGCAGGAGGCAGGAGCTGGGGAGGAGCCACTCAGCGGTTGAGCAACCTGCAGGGGTAGGAAGCCAAGTCAGCCGGGAAAGGGAGAGGGCACAGTGCTGGGGTGGAGGTGGGGCAGGGGAGAAACCGGAAGATGATGAAACTGCAAGAAGCTGAATTTAGATCATGTAAGTTGGAGGGGCCACGAGAACATGAGGGGTCTGGAACTCAGGGTGAAAGGCCTGAGCTAGAGCAAGGATTTGGAAGCTGGTGTTGACGGTGGAGCCTTGAGTGGGTCCAGGGAGGAGGGATCCCAGATCGTACCCTGAGGATTTCTGGCCTCTCCTGGCTTAGCAGAAGTGGGAGCTCTTCAAGGAGATGAGACGTCCAGGGAACACAGACGTCAGCGTAGTGCAACTCTGAGCAAGTCAGGAAGATAAGGACTCAACCACACCCACCATGTGCGGTGCCCATGAGGTCCTGGCAGCGCCTGCAGAGGACCGGGACCAGGGCTGGGCTCTCGAGAGAAGACACGGGAGCCAGGCCATGACGGGGTGGGCAGGAGGTAGGGCAGTGACTCAAGGGAAGGTCCCCATGCACACTGCACCACGTGGGTAGTCCCTGGAGCGTCCCGTCTGCCCCGGGCTCCTTGTGTTGAGCGTCTCTTTTCTGACTTCCTCCCCTGCCCACAGCACTCAAGAAAGTGCTGAGTTCACTGTAGGCCCTGCAGGGTTTGCTGATTCACTGAGGTGGAGAGCCTGGCAGCCAGAAGATGGCAGAGCCCCAGCCTGCCCTGGGGAGGGCAGCATGGCAGAGCCAAACATGAGGGGCAGACTGGAGGATGCAGGCAAGGCAGCAGGCCGCCTGCCATCCTTCCCACATATGTTCTGTGGCAGCTAGAGGTGGGCAAGGGCCGGCCCCAAGAACCAAGGAGACACATCCATGGCAGGATGGACAGAGGGACAGAAAGTGGCAGGTGGTTTTCTAGGAAAACGCACATTCCTCATCAGCTGGGGAGACAAGGGGGGAAAGGCGGCGTAGCCCTGGCACAGGCTCTAAGTTCAGTTTCACCCACTGGATATGGAAGGGAAAGAATATTCTCAGCAGCAAGCCTCCAGACGGGGAAACCGAGAGGCCTTGTCAGCACCTGGCAAGGAGTGTGGGTAGACCCTGGGGTATGGAGGGATGGGAAGCCAAAGGGAAGCTGGTGTCCAGGGAGGAAGAGCTTTGAAGAGTCAAGTAGAGAATCTGAATTTTACCCGGTAGGTAACGTGGAGCCCTTGCAGGTTTTACAGCAAAAGAGACACCTGATGGTGTGTCCTGGCTCAGGCAGGGGTGGCTGTGCGGAGGCAACATGGTCCTCACTGGGAGAGGGAGGGCAGATGTCCACCGGGGTCTCCCCATGGGCAGGAACCCCAGCCCTACAATCCAATTCTCCCACAAACTGGCTGGTAAAAATAGCTGGGAATCCTGCTGGGATAAAAATAGCTGTGGGCGGAGGCACTTACCTGCACGGACAGGTAGGAAAAGTAGGTCATGACTGAGGGCCACCTGCAAGGTGAGTGGCAAGGAGCTGCTTCCTGCTTCACCCATGCAACCCCAGTCCCTGTGGGGGCTGTGTGCCAGGGCAAAGGCCGGCGATGTGGAGGGAGCCCTCCCTGGCTTGCATGCCGGCCAGGGTTTTCCCCTCTAGGGTCGTTTCCACCTCCCAGCTGGTTTAAGAGATGGGACAGCACCCGACCTTCACTTTAGGAATCCAGTTCCCAGAAGAAGATAATCTTGGATTTCTTGGTGACATCACTTCCTAGAATCACTGGGTTCATAATTCATGTATCTCGTTATTATCAACTGTTGACGGAGTGAGCATTTCTTAAGTTCCACGAACTATGCTATCTTCTCCACACTGCAAGAACAGCCTCCCTCAAATTGGAGTCTGTTCCCCAAGAACCAAGTATCTCTCTCGGAGAGCTTTTCTATATGTACACGGTTCAGTTTTTAATTTTTTTAATGATCATGTGGTAAAATTTTCTTCCCTTTTCTTCTAGCATACAGTTTAATGAATTTTAATATGTGTAGAGATTTGTGGAACAGTCAACACAATTAGGATACAGAGCCATCATCCCAAAAAACTCCCTCATGCTATCCTTTTATAATTACACCCTACCACACCCATAACCCTGGCAACCACTAATCTGATTTCCATCGCTATAATTTCATTTTTTTCAGACTGTCAAATATCTATCAAACAGTATGTAACTGGTTTCTCTCACTGAGCATCAATGTCTGAGATTCATCCAAGATGTTGCATGAATCCATATTGTTTCTTTTCACTGTTGAGTGGTATTCCATTACTTACATTCACCCACTGAAGAATATTTGGGTTATTTCCAGTGTTTGGCTATTACAAACAAAGCTGCTCTAAACATTCATATACAAGTTTTCACATGAACATAAGGTTTCATTTCTTTGTAGTAAATAGGAGTGGAGTTGCTGTGTCACCCGGCATACATAAGTTAACTTTACAAGAAACTAACAAGCTTATTGCAAAATGGCCTTTATATTTCCTCCAGCAGTCTGGGGAGTACATGTTGCTCTGCATTCTTGTCAACACTTGCTTTTGTCAATTTCTTTTATCATAGCTACTCTAATATGTGCGTGGTTATATCTTGTTGTAGTTTCAATGTATGTTTCCTTTATGGCTAATGGTGTTGAATATCTCTTCATGTCTACATTTGTCATTTTATGTCCTCTTTGGTGAAGTGTCTTTACAAATCCCTTTCTGGGCCTCCCTAGTGGTGTTCCCTGGTTGAGTGTTGCACTGTGGGGCTTCCATAACCACTGTAGCATGAGTTCAATCCCCAGCCAGGGAGGGGACCCACATGGCACAGCAGACCTCTCCTGTCTTGCCCGCTGCTCCCCTCAGCAGTGTATTTCAGTCCATCTGCCTGTTCTGCTCCCCACTCTGTCTCTGGTGGATCCTCTCATCCCCCACACCTCTGGTCTGTATCCCAGCTCTTGTATGTATCAATAAATAAAATCTTTTTTAAAAAATCCTTTTTTTATTGGATTTATTTAATTGTATTTGACATCCTTTGTAGTCCCCAGGGAGTTCCCACCACCATTTCACCCATGCACCATCACCTCAGTCCCTTGTGCTCCTTCTGCCCTCCTCCCCGTCTTTGCCCTCCCCTCCCCGCACCACCCCTTTCATGATCCCTTGGGTTTATCTTTGACCTCTTGATCTTGTTGAGTTTTTTTGTTTGTTTTTTATTGTAATTGCCCATCTCCTTGAGCTTTCTCTTGTTTTTTTTTTTTTTTAAATCCTTTGCCCATTTTTAATTGGGTGACATTTTCTTACTGTTGTTGGTTTGTTGAGAACTACAAAATGCTAGAAACTGTTGGGTGTTGGGAGTTCTTTATATATTCTGTATAGAAGTCCTTTGTCAGATATGTGGTTTATAACTATTCTTCTCCCCATCTGTAGTGTTGTCTCTTTAGTCTCTTGATGGTGCCTTTGGCAGAGGAAAGCTTTTTAATTTTGATAAAATCTAATTCATCAATTTTTTCTATTCATGGACCATGCGTTAAGTATGGGTTCTAAAATCCTTCGCCTAACCCTAGGTCATGAAGCTTTTCACTTATATGATCTACTAAAAGTTTCATAGTTTTACATTTAGGTCTAAGATACTTTTTGAGTTACACTTTGTATTTCGGCAAAGACTTATATTTTTGTTTATGGGTAACCTGTTGTTTCAACACCATTTGTTGAAAAATTTATCCTTCCTTCATCAAAATGTTTTTCTACTTTTGTACATATTGATTACATTTATGTGGATCGATTTATGGACATTCATTCTGTCTCATTGAGCTGTGTATCTATTTGCCAGTACCACATTGTGTTGATTACTGTAGCTTTACACTAAGTCTTAAGATTGAGTAGATCCCTCCCATTTTATTCCTTTTAATCAAAAATGTTTTAACTATTCTAATTCCTTTGCCCTTCCATAACATTTTAGAATTTGCTTGAACAGCTACCAAAAAAAAAAAATCATGCAAGATTTTGGTTGACATTGTGTCAAATCAACAATTCATTTTGGGAAAACTGACATCTTTGCTATGTTGATTCTTCCAATTCATAGATGCAGTATAGCTTTCCATTTGTTTAGGCTGTCAGTGGTTTCTTGCAATAGCATTTTGTAGTTCTCAACACACCACCCTGCACATGGTCTTCATTTGTTCACTTCACACTCATCTCGTCCACTAAACTGTCAGCACCACAAGGGCAGGGAGCGTCTCCACATTGCACACCTGGCATGCAGCAGATCTTCTCGAAGTATCCCTGAAAGGAAAACAACACTTGAGTCTATGTCATCTCATTTAAGCTTTCCACAATTCCTACAGGATAGAAATTATCCTCCCTAAGGAATATAGGAAAGTCAAACAAAGGTTCAAAAAAAGAAAGAGACAAATAGGGGAGGGGAAGGGAAATGGGTCAAAATAAGGGAGGGACTATGCTGACGGGAGATTTATGGAACTACACATGAGCAGAGAAATCAAATATTGAACAAAAATAAACAACGTTGTAAGAAAATTTAAAAGTTTAATTAAAAAACATGATCTTCCTTACTTCATAGGACAAAAATCCAAGGTTTAGAAAGGCACTGTAGGGTCTCCCTGGTGGGGCAAGGGGTTAAATCTCAGCACCATCAAGCTTTCGCCAGCCACTGCAGCACGAGTTCGATCCCCAGTCAGGGAGCTGACCCACATGGCACAGCAGACCTCTCCTGTCTTGCCCGCTGCTCCCCTCAGCAGTGTATTTCTGCCTGTTCTGCTCCCCACTCTGTGTCTAATGAATCCTCTCAAACCCCCCACTTCTGGCCTACACCCCAGCTCTTACATGCATAAATAAATAAATCTTTAAATAAATAAATAAGGTGCCAAACTAGGCATTATTGTAAGTTGGTGCCCAAGATTCCCATACCCTGTCTTAAGCACCCTGTAAAAGCACCCTCCTCTTGAATATGGGCAGGACCCATGAAGACGAGATTTCATTGCTGTGACTAGATCACATTATATGAAGACTAAAGGACCGACTTAATCATGAGGGGGATTTTTCAGGGTGGGCTTGACCTAATCAGGTGTACCTTTTGAAGAGGGTTTAGATGACACAGGTGGAGACAGAGACTCCAGACTGCAGAGACCCTTTGCTATTGACCTTGAAGAAACAAACCGCCATGTGATAGAGGAGGTCACATGGCAGGGAATAGCAGTGGCCTCGGAGTTGAGGCCCTCAGCCCCACAGCCGCAGGAATGTGGCAGAGGACAGGCCTCCGATGAGATCACAGCCGTGGCCGATAACTTGATTTCAGCCTGTGAGACACTGAGTAGAGGACAGGATTATGCTGCGCCCTGATGTCTAAGCTACCTAAGCTGAGATGACAAATGTGTGTGGTTTCAACCTGCTAAGTTTATAGTAATTTGTTGCACAGCCATAGAAAATGAATAATAGGGCCTTTCCCAGGGCCCCACAACTGGGATCCACAGGTCCCCTTATTGCCAAACACTTGTTCTTCACGAAGGCATTTCCTGATGCCATCTCCCGTGGGCGGTGCAGGGGAGTGTGGGGTGTGTGAGGGCCTTCGCAGTCATGCCTTTTGTTTGCTTTCTTTTGTTCTTCTGTTTAGGTCTTAGGTTTAGAGAATCGCTGGCCCATGACGCTCATTAATGGTCCGTGCACACTCCATTTTGACTTAAGATTGGTCAGTGAATTGGTTTTAATAATACAACGAACATCTTTAAACCCACCACTCAGAACAATAGCTAATTCTTGACAATAACTTCAAACATGCCCCTCCATCCCTCCACCTGCAGTAATGATCATATGAACCCCCTTATTCAATGCTTATTCAATTTGACTGTATTCACATGGATCCCACAAAATTAATTTTTAAAGTTTTTTAAAGAAAAATTAAAAACAAAAAGGAAAGAAAAGAAAACAAACCAAGGGTCTTCCTGATGGCACAGGGGTTAAAGTCTCAGTGCTATCAAGCTATCACCAGCCACTGAAGCATGAGTTCGATCCCCAGCCAGGGAGCTGACCCACTTGGCGCAGCAGACCTCTCCTGTCTCGCCCACTGCTCCCTTCAGCAGTGTATTTCAGTCAGTCCACTTGTCCTGCTCCCTACTCTGTCTCTGGTAAATCCGTTTAACCCTCTGGTAAGAGGAGTGCACCTCTGGTCTGCACCCTAGTTCTTGTATGCATAAAAAAGTAAATCTTTAAAGAAAGAAAACAAACCAAAAAAGCAATAAAAAAGAAAGGAAACTTTAAAAAGAAAAAACAAGTACAACTTTAGTGGGTTTTAACATTATAAAAATAGTATCATGTGGTATATTATCTCTTGGGACTTTTCTTTTTATATATCTATATTTTACATTATTTTTCATTTTTATACAGTGTATATTTCTTGTCCCCATTAAATTCCCATCAGCAGTTCCCCCGTGCACCATCACCAGAATCCCTTGTGCTCTTCTCACCAATTTTGTCCCTTCTCCCTCCTCCTCCCCTAGAGAATGTCTCAGATTTATAGTTGTCTGTTGATTTTGATTTTTAATTTATTGTAATTAATTTTTTTCTTAGTCCCTTATTTGTTTCCTCTATATTCCTCCTATAAGTGACACCATCCGATATTTTTCTTTTTCTTTCTGGCTTATTTTACTGAACATAATCCCTTCTGGCTCCATCCACATTGCTGCAAATTGCATGAGTTTATCTTTTTGATTGCTGCATAATATTCCTCTGTGTGTGTGTGTGTGTGTGTGTGTGTGTGTTGATCTTGATCCAGCCATCTGTTTTGGAGCATTTGGTTGTTTCCACTGCTTGCCTATTGTGAAAAATGCCACGATATAAGTTAAGTGGCAGGTGTCCTTTTGAACTAGTGTTTTTGTAGTCTTTGGGTAAATTCTTAGGAGTGGGATTGCTGGATCATATGGGAACCATTTTTAGTACTTTGATGAAACGCCACACAGCTTTCCATAGTGACTGGATCAGTTTACATTCTTACCAGCAGTGTAGTAGAGTTCCTTTTTCTCCACATCCTTGCCAGCATTTGTTGTTGCTAATTTTTTTGATATGTGCCATTTTCACTGGTGTAATGTAGTATTTCATAGTGATTTTGATTTGCATTTATTTGATTACAAGAAATGTTGAGCATTTTTTCACATGCCTATTGGTCATTTGCATTTCCTCTTTGGAGAAATGTCTTTTTAGCTCTTCTGTCCATTTTTTGACTGGATTGTTTACTTTGTTTTTGTTTAGTCTGGTCAGCTTTTTGTAGATCTTTGTGATTAGTTCTTTGTCAGTAGTGTTGTGTGCAAAAATTTTCTCCCATTCAGTGGGGTCTCTTTGTTTTGGTTAATGTGTCTTTTGCTGTACAAAAGTTTTTTAGTTTGATGTAGTCCCAGCTGTCTATCTTTTCCTTCACTATCTTTTCTTCAGGTGCTGTGTCTTTAAAGATATTACTGAGATGTATGTCATGTAGAGTTTTGCCTACTTTTTCTTCTATACATTTTATGGTTTCAGGTCTTATGTCTAATTCCTTAATCCATTTTGAATTGTTTTTTGTGCATGGTGTGAGGCAGTAGTCTAGTTTCTTTTTTTGCATGTAACAGTCCAGTTTCCCAGCACCATTTATTGAATAGACCATCCTTGTCTTTGGGACTTTCTCAACTCAATTTTTTATTGCTGCAATTCATGCATATTGGTGCCTTTTGCCAGCTGTATAGTATTTCACCATGTAACCACGCAGCCACAACCCACTGGTCTGTGCTACCACTGATGGGCCTCTGAACAGGTTTCAGGCTTTTGTTATGATCCACAAAGTTACTCTGAACATTCTCGTACAACTCTCCTTGTTCATTCAGTAACTCACTTTTCAGAGTTCTAATTCTGCCGTAAAAAACCGAAGGGAAAGAATTATGTTTATTTTTTACCTAAGAGAAGCAGGAGACCAAGAATACATCTTCTTGCAGGGGCCACCCCTTGACTGAGTGTTCCCACTGTGGTCCCAACAGATTTGGCAGAGCCCAGCTGGCCAGGAAACCCCGCTGCCGCCCATCCAGGGCACCTCGGGAACATGCTAGCAGCTCCACCTCAACGGGAGTTTCAGCATTGTGAGCTGGCTCTGAGGAAGTGTGCTGACCACAGTGGTGGCTCACTTGCGGCCGTGGGCAGGGCTTGGGCCCCAAAGACGTCTCTCTACGCCATGAGACTGCAATGTCGGGAAAGCCCCCACACTAGACTGCCGCAGGGAGTGCGTTGACAAGCTGGCTAATAGAGAAGTGAAATGCAGCCCGTCGCGGGCCCCAGCCCTGCTGGCCTCACTGGACACCCCACTTGAATCACTGACCTCTCTTGGGCCAGAGTGTCCTCACGTAGCCCAGCGGGGATGCATACCCAGTGAGATAAGTTTTTACATCTGGCACAATGGAAGGGAGTGAGAGGACACCTATGTTTGGCAGTTTGTCCTTCCTGTGAAAAGAACTTTGCCCAGGGCTGAATAGAAGGGCTGCTCATGTTCAGGGCCCGCGGGGCTCCTTTTGGCACTGTCACCATCAAGTCAAGGAGGCTGTGATCATGATGTCCACACCCCAGCAGGAGCGACCTTGCCCACTTGGGTAGCCTGAGGCATCACAGTCCCCACGATGGCACAAGAGACCCAGTGGTTAGGGGTGCAGCCCCTCACAGACAGAACCAAATCAAAATCCCAGCCCCACCCTTTACCAGCTATGTGCACGGGTGGCTTGCTTCAGGTCCTCAACCCTCTGTTTCCTCATCTATAAAATGGTGGGGGGAGACAAAATACACCCTAAGGTGGTGGTTAAGAGCACATCCTTGGGGCCTCCCTGGTGGCGCAGTGGGTTAAGCAACACACTACAAAGCAAACCGCAGCCGCTGCAGCACGAGTTCGACTGGCACTGGAGCAGAAGTGGGGGTAAGGAGGTGCATCTGGACGTGTCCTTCTCAGGGTGTCTGCTCATGATCTCTTGCCACAAGAAGTGTTTGGGCTTCCTCACAGCATGGCAGCCTCTGGGGTCCAGTCAGTGTCCTAGCCAGCATGGTGGAAGTTTGACTATCTCCTCTCACCTAGCCTTGAATGTCACTCAGTCTCTCTTCTGCTGTTTCCTATCTGTACAAGCAAGTCACACATCCACCACAGTTCAAGGAGAGGAGGACTAGACTCTACTTCTTGACAGGTTCTGAAGAAACACATCGAATGACAAATTACAGCATGGCCTTTTTGAGAAAATAACATCACCACCACACATACATTCTAGAAACCTTGCCCTGCCATCCCCTCCAAGAAAGAGCCAGAACAGCAGAGCATGGACTAAGGCTCTTGAGGTAGTAAGACTCCCAGGAACTGTAGACACAGACAATGAGAGGAGACACTGAAGATGGGCAGCCCTGGGGTAGAGAGAATGGGCAGGAGAGGAGAGCTGGCTGTGGAGAGGATGTGGACAGTCAAAATGAACCCCTCCCCCTGCCATTGGAGGAACCAGACAATCAGAGACACTTTGTGGCAAGTAGAGGATCTTCCTCACCTCAAAATGTGCCAGACACAGACAGATACCAGGTCCCAATGTGTAAACCTGAGCTCTACCAACCTCCCAAAAAACAGAAGCACTAGAAAATTCTTTGGTCAGCAGATGGATTGAAGAAGACTAATCGAGGTCAAACTCTGGGAGAGTCACTCCCTTGGCAGTGACACAGTCAAACCAAGTCATCATTCCTCCAGTGCTGACGTCCGGGTGGTGCACTTCTACATGCCAGTCACTAGCACGTAATGACAGGAAGTGAGGGGAACAAGGGGCCGAGCCTTCGCCCAAGGGATGGACATCAGAAGGAGGCCCATTCTTGCCGAGACTCCCCAAGAGGGCTCGGGGCCCCCTCCTGATGGTTCCAAAGGCACCTTGCTTCCTACCTTATTTCTGTCAGCCACCTTAGTGGTGGGCAAAAGCAACCCCAACTTTCTGCCCATTCTCCTCTCTGAGGTGGGAAACTCCCTCTCTGGTCTGGACCTGAGTGGAAAGAGACATGTAAGGTGGTAGCCCTTGTCCAGGGAGTGTCATATCCAAAAAAGACACATGGGCCTCCCTGGTGGTGTAGCAGGTTGAGCGCCACACTGTGAAGAAGCACAAGTTTGATCCCTGGCTAGGGAGGGGACCCACACGGCACAGCAGACCTCTCCTGCCTCGCCCGCTGCTCCCCTCAGCAGTGTGTTTCAGTCCATCTGCCTCTTCTGCTCCCCATTCTGTCTCTGGTGAATCCTCTCACCTCCCGCGCCTCTGGCCTGTACCTCAGCTCTTGTATGCATAAATAAATAAATCTTTAAAAAAAAAAAAAACACTTGTCCCTGGTGCCCACCATCCAGGGAGAGAAAAGGACGTGAGCTACAAGGAGGCTTCACACCAGCCACCCTCACACCAACCTCGATGGAGGTCACATTACATTCCCATTTCACAGCTGAGGACTGGGGCTCAGAGACCCACAGCCAGGAAGTGGTAAAGCTGGATTCAGACCTTGATCTTGCCAGTTTTTGGCCCAGACTCTCAGGCTTTCCTTACTTCAGGGAAAGGAGAACTGGGAGTCACCATCGACTATGCCTTCAAACCTGAGGTAGGCTTCAAGACTGGACTCCTCCCTGTGACCGCCATGAGGGGAGGAGGACAGGGAGACACATCTGAATGTTCCCAGTCTCGAAGCAGCAGGAAAGACTCAGCCTGCTTAGCTTGAGGCTTCCCACCTGGGTGACTGGCTCTACGAGGTTTTAGTAGAGAGTTCTCCAAGTCCAGAGAACCCCTAAGCAGGGGTTCCCTCTCTCCTCATGTTCTCTTTCCTTTCATTCAACACACCTTGAAGAGCATGGCAGATAGGGTGGGGGTAGTTGGGGACATGTAGGACAGAAGAGACGGGAAAGTAAGAGGAGTGCAGGGTGGAGTCCTCTTCTGCTCCAGACAAATCCGAAGTTCTCCCAAGGGGAGGAGCTGGTGCATGGGTGTTTCTGTGGTAGAATTCTCACCTGTCATGAGGAGGCCAGGGTCATCATCCCATTCAGGACCCCTCTGCTCAGAGAGCTTCCTTGTCCTTTCCCTCACTGCCAATACACTTCTTGCTTTTCTGCCTAACTTTGGTCTCCATGTTGAATTCTCTCCTTGAGGAGACAAGAACTGAGAGCCCCTCAGGATCCACCTCAGGCTCCCAGACCCCCAGGCCTGAGTCACTGGTGGCTCATGATAAGCCAGGACAGGGGGCAGAGATTGGGGGGAGGGGGATCCCTCACACTCCAAAAGTCAGGGGGAGACAGGGGCTATCCCTAGAAGGGGATTGGGACCAGAGTCAAGCCAGCTTCCCACCCAACATGCCAGTGCTCCAGGGTCTTGGCTGCAGGCTAACAGGGCCCAGTTCCCATGACACCCGCCCTGCTGTCCTATGGGCATCAGAGGAGATAAGCCAGTCTGCCTGCTGCCCCTGGACCTGGCTGGGGTATCTAAGGTGAGGTCTGCTTGGGTCTTCACACCTGCATGAACCCCAAGCAGAACAGCCTCTAATCAAAGGCCAGAGGGGGAGCGAGGTGGAGGGGCAGACCCTGCCTTCGGGAGTAACTGGCCAGTGGCTCCACCAGCCTAGCTCACCAACAAAACCCCAAGGCAGGGCCTGTCCAAGGAGGCGCTTGCCCTGCTACGGGTGTGAAATATGCTAGTTTATCTCAAGTGCCAGCCACAAGGCTCCCCCTCAGCCCGTCGGAGTCTTGGGGAGCAGCTTGTGCTCAGTGGAGCTTAAGGGGCCAGCCGGCGAAGCAAATACAGAGGCATCATTATAGTGGGCTTGTGTGCAGGCGAGGGCGAGCCCAGAGCTGGTAGAATATTTTTTTTTGTCTTGAAAAGTTTATTTAGGAAAGAAAAGAGAGAATAAAGACTCCAAGATAGATGGTACTTGGGAGGGGCAGAGAGAGCGAGGTCTAGAATATTTCTTTAGGGAGAACTATAGAGGGGACTTCTTCCCAGGGCCATGCTCCCACTTCTCTCTTACCCCAACCCCCAAGAAGTAGATTTTTTATGAAGTGGGTGTCTCTATCTTAGCCTGGTTTCCCCTAAGAGAGGAGCTTGGGTAGGCTTTGGGCTGGGGTGCAGCGAGTTTATGTGGGAAGGACCCCCGGAAACTAGCATGAAGGATGAAGGCTGGGGACAGAGTGACACAGGAAAGGGGCAGCCAGTGCCAGATGCTTTATCACATGACTGTTCCTCTGGGTGACGGGTGGCCCCGAGAGACCTATTTAAGAGTCTTATGAAATGTGTCTGCCGGGGGGCCAAAAGAGGCCAGCACTTATCTGCTGGTTTCTGTCCCTCTTGGGGCAAAGATCGTTCCCACGGCCTCCCTGCTGGTGTATGGGCGGGAGGAATACACAGGTCCTCAGACCTCCTTGCACAGGGCTCAGAGAAGGCTCGGGCAGGAGCGGGACGCTCTGGGCCTTCTGATGGCAGCTGCGTGGCACCGGACTCCTGAGGAACTACCCCCGCAGCAGGGCTGGGGTGAGCATGGGCTCGAGGAACTGGACCTGTAGCCGTCCGCTTTGCTGCCTTCGCTGAATCATCAAAGGCATCTGCAGCTTCCTGCAGGACCAAACTCCCAGAGTGTCCAAAATACTCTCCTACAGCCAGAGGAAGCTCAGCGCCTGGACGTCAGTGAGGAAGTGAGCAGGTTCTAAGCATGTGCGGTTTTCAGAGCTCCGTTCAGCTTTGTCCTGCTCAAGGGCCAGTCTGGCCTCACTCCTGAAGTGCTTCCCTCGCCAGGGGGCCTCAGGTCCGGAAGGAAGCAAGTCCACTCTGCCTGGAACTGCAGCCAGAGCCCTCCCCGTGGCTCCCAGCCCCCCCCCACCCCCCGGCCTCCCCACAGCATCTATTTCCTGTCCAGCCATCCGCACTCCAATACTCAAGCAGCTTTTTTGGGCTCCTGCACTTTCTTCCCACTCAGTACCTCAACTGTTTCCCAGGGCTGCACCCCCAGCACCCTCCTGCCCACCCACTACCCCCAGACATTGGCACTGACTTCACTGGCCCCCTGTGGCTTGGCCCTTTCCAAGCCTGTCTGGGGCCCTGCCCAAATCAGCAATTACAAGTACCCACTCTCTTCCTCGCGCACACAAGGTAGCCATTGTCTGCTGCACAAGGGCAGACCATCGCATTTGTGCTGCGGCGGAGAAAGGATGTTTGTCCAGGGTCGTCGGCACCACCCTCGTGCTGTGTCCAGCTACTGCAAGTCATGTGCAGGCTGAACACACCTCACCGAGGCCCACACGGCAGGTGTGGGAAACAGGCACTGAGGTGCACAGGCCCAGGGCTGGCTGAGGAAGGGCGAGAAGGCGCAGAATGACACCGGACGCCCCCCCCGGTGGCCGCTTGCAGAGATGAAGGTTCAAAAGGTCCAATCTTTTCTCCACTGCGGGTGCCCTCTGCACAGGCCCGAGACCCTTCCTCCTTCCCACCTCCTCACTTAGCCCTCACGACTACCTCCAAGAGAGGTATTATGATTCCCATTTGATAGGTAAGGACACTGAGACGCTTAGGAGCCTGGCTTAACCAAAGGGTCAAAAGAGCAAGGGAAAAGGGGAGGGGAGAGACGGCAGAAGAAGAAAATGGAGGAGAAGGTAGAAGCGTGGGAGGAACCTGTGAGCACTTCTTCAGAGACTCCTAAGAGGGCAAAGGTGGCAGAGTCAGTCCTGAGGAAGTTTCTAGGCTTCCTTTTGAGAGAGGCTTACTCAAGGTCATGCGAAGGATCCCCCACTGAGCTGAGCCTTGGACCCTAGGGTGGGTGGGGTCACCCAGAGGGGGGAAAGAGCAGAGGTCATGGTAGAGTGACTTGAGACACACCCCCTATAGAAGAGAAGGAAGAGTTCCTGGAGCCAGGGAGATGCACAAGATGCATCTCAGAGGCTCAGCTGTCCACCCTGCCCTGCCCGTAGCCCATGACTCCCTGGCTGGGCACCCAGATGGTGAAAGGAAATATGGGTGATTTACGGTGGGTGTAGCAAGAGGCATTTTCCAACATTTATAGCAGTGTTGCAAGGCCCAGAGGCCTATAAAGACTTTGTCTCCATGGGCACAGTTAGCAGAAGGCGGATTGGCATTTAGGGGTCAGGTTCAGGCCCATGCTGCCTTTCCTCACCCCTCTTTTGAGACTACCCAGGCCTCTGGAACATAGGGGCAGATGACCAGGGATGGTCATTGTCTCCTGCACTGGGGGTCACATCCAGTGTCCATGTCATAACCTCTCTGCCCCAGTTGCCAGGCAGCACTCTGGTCACTGCAGGGCAGGACACCAGCATCCCCTGCCCCAGAGGCCTGACTGGCCTCAGTGTCATTGTATCTCCTGTCACCTCTGGGCAGCATCTAGGTTTATCAGCAGGCTCCCCAGCAAGCCAACCCAGGCCGGGGACACCCCGCGAGAAAAGGGGTTGATGACGGCTTCAGACCCCTTTGCTGGCCTGCCCTCTACCCTCTGCCTAGGCCCTGAAGACTGGGCTGGAGCTAAAGCTGGACAGAGGTAGATGAGCCTGGAGGAAAACTTTCCAATGGGAGGTGAGGGGGAAGGGAGCTGAAAGGGGCTGGCCATGTCCTCTGTGGACATTCCAAATTCTGGAATCCACCAAGTCTTTCCATCCCAAGACTGTGTGTCTGCAAAGTCTGAGCTATGTGTCTCTCTACATCCCCTGGAGTAGCAGCTTCTAACTAAGCTCTCAAAATCCTACCAGGATGGAGTCAGAAGGGCCTCAAGATACAGCTGTCCTAGGTTTTTATGACTGCACACAGGCCACTTGCAAATGTAGTGGCTTAAAATAACAATAGTTCATTCATTTTGCATAACTCTGGGGGTTGGCCTGGCTGTACAGCAGCTCTCACCTGGGATTAGGTCACTTAACCAGCACATTAGGCCTCCGTGCTCTCAATGCGGCCTCCACTCTCCTCGACTTCATGCCGCCGCATCAGGGCCTGTTTCTCCAGCAGAACAGCCTGGACTTCCGTACAACATGGTGACTTGAGTGGGAGGAGGAAGAGGAGAGACGGGAGAAAGAGGAAGGAAAGGCAGGGAAGCAACCAGGCCCTTCAGGGCTGAGCCTGGAACTGGCACAGCAGCACTGCTGCTTCATCATTCCCACGGAAGCAAAGCCCAAGGCCAAGCTGGACACAAGCAGAGAGAACACTGACCTCTTCATGGCGAGAGCAGCAAAGAACCTCTTTAATCAATCGCTCAGGGACCCAGCTTCACCAGTGTCAAGCAAGTCAGGACAGACCCCAAGTGACCTGACAGAAACCTGGGGGCTTAGATAGAGGTGGATGAAACCCCACCCTGACCCAACTCTGGGGCTCGTTGCCCTCAACCCCCAGACCAAACCTCCACGGCCCCTAGTAGCCCTAGAGGTCTGGCCTGTAGTGGGAAAGGCCAGGGTCAGGGATGCCCAGGTTGGTGGGGACAGCTTGGGCCTCCCTTTGGACATCTGCAGTTGGCTGGGAGTAGGGTTCCTCGGCTGCAGGATGTGAGGGTGGGCACCATTCCTCGCCGAAACCCATCGCAAAAAGCACCACATTTGAGGAACGTGGGAAGCGGCTAGGCTCTGTGAGCAGGCTGAGGCCACCTGTTCCAGGGACTGGCCCAGGGCCTCCCTCTCTTCTTCTCCTAGGTATTTTCTGGCACAGGTGCTGAGTTCCATCCACATCAAACAGGATGCAAAGGCCCAGGTGCTGGGCAGCCACACTGACTCCCTGGAGACCCCTCTTTCTGTACCCCCAGCCTTATTCCTGCACTCTGGGCTTACTCTCACTCACTCAGCCACCGAACAAATACTCTCGCCATGCACTTGCCATGTCGTTGGGCTTTCACTGGCGAGCAAATTAGACTAATAGCTGTCTTCTTGAAGCTCAGATTCAAGGTCGGGGGTGGGACAGAGTGTGTTTGTGTATAGACAATAAAATAAATTAGTAAATTTTAGCACACTGTATTGGTAGCTGCTGTAACAAAGAATCACAAACTTGGGGACTTGAAACAACAGAAATGTTTATTCTCATAGTTCCAGAGGTCTGAAGTCTGAACCTGACGTGTTGGCAGGGCCACACTGTGCTCCTGCAGAGGCTCCAGGAGGGAGAACCTTGCCAGTTGCAGCTTCTGGTGGTTCCTGACTCTCCCTGGGGTCCTTGGCTTGTGGCTGCATCCCTCCAATTTCTACCTCCATGTGGAAATTGACATGACCACATGACTACCTTCCCTGCGAGGTTGTGTGTCCTCCGCTCTGGTTAAAGCACCAATTATTGGTGGCTGAGTGAGTAAACCAGTTTAGGGCCCATCCTAAATTCAGGGTGATATCACCTGAAGAGCCTCAACTTTTTTTTGCCAAATAAGCTCACAGTCTGAATTTCCAAGAAGAACACTGTTCAATCCAGTATTTTCATGGTCACAGGTTCCAAGAATTAGGACACAAACATTTTTTTGGGATCACCCTTCAACCTTCTGCAACTATATTACAACGCTGTAAGAGATTTGGAGAAGAATTAAGCATGGATGAAAGAGAAGGGGCATGTTATGTTGGGGAAGAGGAAGGCAAGTTACAGTATTAATCATGGTGGCCAGGAAAGGTCTCACTAAAGAAGTGATAGTCAAAGCCTTCAAGGAAATGAGGGGTGAGCCATGTGGATGGGGGGGTTCGGGGGGGAGCTTCGAGACAGAGACAACAGGCAATGCAAAGGCCCTGAGGCAGAATTGTGCTCAGCATATCTGAGGAATAAGAGGGCTAGAACAGAGTGAAGGGCACAGGGTCGCATAAGGCCATGTAGGACACAGTGGGGATTTTGGCCTTGACTCTGAGTGATACAGGAGTTGAGGAGAGACAGAAGCTACGATTGTCACCCAGCGCCACTCTGGGTGCTGGGTTGGGCATAGACTACAGGGCCCACGGGCTGAATCAGTGACTTGGCACTTACTGCCTCATCCACACAGGGGCTGCTCATAGGCAGCAGACTGTCTACAGTTCTAAAGTGGCATCCCAGAACGGACATAGAGGGGTGCCTCTGACCCCTGCTGCTGGACCCCATGCCTGCCAACAGGATTCCAAGTTTCCCCTTGTCAGCTTTACCCACCAGAGCCTGGGGGTTTCAGCTTTCCACAAAGATGTCATCATTTTCCATTCACAAATGTTTACTGCTCCCACCACTCTCTCTTGCTCCCACATGGAGCTCAGAGGACTTTGCCTAGGGCAGAAAGGGCTTCGAGCCTGCCCCATGCCCTCCTGAGACCAGAACTAGCTCATCCCTCAGCTGACCTGGGAACCCTCCCTGCGGACTCTGCCTGCCTGCCTCCTCCCTGTCGACTCCCCCAGTCAGGGTCCTTCTCTGGCACCTCTGCAGCCTGCTAGGCAGAGGGCACCAGGCAGAAAGGGCCCTGGCTAGCGCTACTGGAGGAGGAGGATTGTCCCTCTTAAAGACAGCCACCGATGGGAACCAAGCGTCTGCCTTTGCTTCTCAGTAAGTGGAAACTTTCCTTAGCACCTCTAGACAAGACTTTCCCTCCCACTGTATTCCTAACTCCCATTCTATTGTGGGACATGTCGATGCAGAGAGTCTGTGTTTGCAGAACCCGCTGTGGCTTGCAGAGCCTGCCAGTGTTTGCAAAACGTGCTTGGTCACAGAGCCTGTTGTTATTTATTGAGATTGTTTCTTCCGTTCCTTCAGTTGGCCTCCACCATTGCACAATGGCAGCCAGTAAATTTCCCTCTCTCCCTCATCCCTGCCCTGACCCACTATGCCCTGAGTCTCCCCAAGTATCATAGGGCATCTCCCCAGTGGCCCCAGAAGGCCTACAACCAATCCAGCCAGTCCTCATGCTCCCCAATGGGGCCTTCACTTATGGGCACTTCTGCAAAGGCTGAGGTGTGAGAGCCAGGTGGACTTCTGTCCCCAGAGAAAGAGGGGGCCACCCTCTCCCCAGCCTGGGTCCTAGAGAGAACAAACCATGTGAAATCAAGCATAACTTGGCCTCTGTCACTTCCCAGTTGCAGGGTCTGGGGCATCCCCTCAAGTCACTGTTTGCTTATCTATAAAGTGAGAAGGCTTTGTGTTTGTTACCATGACATGATTAATCAACGGGAAGAGACCACTGATTAATTGGTCTTTGATCCATCATTGAAGACGACCAATGGGTCATCAAATGACTAACAATGGCAAGCTCTTGGATGCCAGGCATGGGGCTTGACTTCCCACCAAATCTCCAAATTTAAAGAGACCACAGGTGTTCTTGTTATTAACTCTGTGGTGAAAATAAAAATAATCCCTGAGGGGCCTGAGGAGGGAGTTTGCCTCCCACTGGCCCCGACTGAGGTCAGAAATCTGTCAGGACCTTGGAGAGGCTCAATGTGGAAGCCTTTGGACAGTCGACCTTCTTCCCCCAAGCCTCAATGTTGCTTTGATAGTAACTTAGGGTTGTAAGGTAGGTCCTCCGCCACTGACTGAGCTTCCTGGGGAAGGGCTGCATCTCCCCCCACCCCAAGACTGGGGCTCCTTTACCCCTCTCAGTCCTCAGGACAGGGTTCCAGGCACCACCGAGAGCCTACCCAAGGGAACATGGTGACTGGTCCCAATGAGGAACTGAGCAATGAGGAACCGAGGCGCTCAGAAGGGGCTCTCCTCCCACGGGGGCCACACTCAGCATATCCAAGCAGCCTGGGCCCTTGAGGTAATGATGGTTGGTTTTGATTCATTTCCAGGCCTCAACCTGAGAAGGGAGTTACAGTCCAGCCCTGTCCTTAGGGAGCTCTAGCCTAGGGGAGAGACACAAACCTGCCTCAGGGAGCCCCAGCCTGAGGGGGAGACGCAGCCCTGCCTCAGGAAGCCCCAGTCTGAGGGGAGACACAGCCCTGCCTTAGGGAGTTCCCAGTCTGGTGGAGGAAGACAACGCCGGACCCTCTGCAATATCGTATTCCAGTAGGGAAGGTCCAGCCCCTGTCCTCATGCAGTCTACAGTCTGCGCAGACACCTTGCTCCCCATCCCTTCGGGACTGGTCACACTTGGCCTTGATTACCTCAATCCCCACCCCGGAAGTGAAGGCCAAAAGGTCACTGGGACCATCTCCTGCCTAGGTCAGGTTTCATTCCACTCATCCCAAGGACTAAGGACAAGACAGACATAGAAGAGGAAGGGAACTCAGAGACCCTCCGGCCCAACTGACCACTGGCAGGCAGATCTCCAGTCACCCGCAGGGCCCCACATTCTCCCAGAATCCTTAAAAACATTCCTCTCCATGCAGGAGTAGCCCCCAGGAACAGCCTTGTTCTATCCTGTCAGCCCCTTCCTTCACCCAGACAGCGATAATGGTGAAAGGCAGGCCCTTTGGGTAGGGGAGTAGGGGAGGCCTGATAAGCTGACCTTCCTCCGACTCCTGTTTTGGCTGAGATAGGCCGGTGGGCTGTCTGGTCTGTGGGCCCAGGGTGGACGGGGACCCTGTAGGGGAGGGGCCCTAGTGGGCTGGGAGCCTATACCCTGGCAGGGGGCAGTGCATCAGAGCCCCTGCTGAGGTCCCCTACTCCCAGGACGTGGCCACTCAGGTCCCTCAGGACCCCCGCTTCACCCATGATCCCCCCCAATCCGGCAGCTTCCACTACCCACTGAGTCTCAGCTCCCTGTTTCTCTTCTATCTAGACACCTTGCTCCGACTAAGGGAGGAAGGAGAATTCTGTCCCAAAGGGAAACTAAGGGCAGAGGCGAGCACAGACTTCCCAAAACCGAGTAAGCAGCAGTGAGGCAGAGTGATGAGAACCCAGGGAAGATCAAGTGTGCTTAGGGGAATGAACGTGATTTGTACATTAGACGATAATAGAGAAAATTGTTTTGCCCAGTGTGAGAACGGCAAGCGGGTTCATGGAGAAAACTAGGTTGATGTTTTTAGAGGTGCATTTTATAGTGATTGGCGGTGACGTGTCATAATGTCTAATTTATTTTAAGACATTTCAGCACAGAAGAAACACAGCAGCAAACCTGGTAAAATGTTCCTTGTTCTCTCTTGGTGACAGGTGCTTACAGGTTCATTGTACTATTCTGTCTACTTGCCTGGATGCTTAAAGTTTTTCATAATATAATATCATGGGGGGAGGGGAAAAAAAGAAAAAGAGATTGCTCTGACCTAGGTTTGCATGTCAAGTCTACCGCCCCCTTGCTGTGTCAGCAGGAAGGCAAGCCCCGCGTCCCCTCTGGGCCCCATCCGCTACATATGGGACAACGGTACACTCTCGTGGGGAGTTGTGAGGCTTGAACATGACAGATAACAGGCATGCTAGAGCAGTGCCTCACATGCACTAAGTGCTCAGTTAAAATGCTCATTTGTGGGCCTCCCCGGTGGCGCAGTGGGTTAAGCAACACACTATGAAGCAAACCGCAGCCACTGCAGCACGAGTTCGATCCCTGCTGCCGGCCAGGTGGGGGACCCACATGGT
>JAGFMF010011803.1:7315494-7340780 GCA_019455555.1 Galemys pyrenaicus | reverse complement strand
GATCTGCCTGTTCTGCTCCCTGCTCTCTGTGGTGAATCCTCTCACCCCCCCACACACACACCTCTGGCCTGTACCCCAGTGCTTGTATGCATAAATAAAATCTTTTTTAAAAAATAAATAAATAAAATGCTCCTTTGTGAAATGAATGACGGGGAGGTCGTGAGTATGGGGGAGGCAGGACAGTGGTGTCATCTCTCACACTCTGCACTTCAGCTTCTCAGCCCTAAATTAGCAGTAGGCAGCGATATTACCTGGGTCAGCAGGCACCTCCCGGCCCTTCTCCATGGCAGGGGTCGGGGTGGATGGCGGGAGAGAGAGGGCCAGGGTAGCAGGACTCTCCTACAGGGGCCAGTGGATATTGCTGGTTCCTTTCAAGGGATGCTGACAGGAGTGGTCTTCTCCCCATTTGGTACCCAGCCCAGGAACAGAGCAAACCCTCCCCCCCACCACCACTGCCCAATTTCAGCCAGCCACCCAACTCTGAGGATAGTGAGGACTGGGGGTGCCCCCTCTACCTCCCCACAGCAGAGCAGGGCAGAGAGGAGTACAAGTCCCCGGTCGAGGACAAGGACAACGGGGTGCCACCAGTAACGGGAGAAGGCCAGCGCTTTCCTATTTTGGGAGGCAGGAGGTAGCAGGTGGCTGGCTGGCGCTGGGACATGTGAACCCTCCTGTCGGAGGCCATGTGGCCAGCAGCAGGGCAGCTTGGCAATGCCAGGCACGGCCTAGGCCCCGCGTGAGCCCACCAGCCTGCAGACTTGTGGCCGTGGCACCTGAGTGGGGAGGAGGGGCCTGAACCTGCTCTCTCCCCCACAGTGGTAATCACCCTAACACAGCCCAGAGGAAAAATAAGGCCGCCTGAAGGCTCTCTGGCCCAATTCCACAGGGAACAAAGTTCCAGGGGACCTGAATTTTCTGAGGAGCTCCCAGGCTGAGTGGGGGGACAGCACCTCTGGGCTCTAGGAGCTCTTCATCTAATGCAAGAAAAAGCCTCTGCCTTGAAGTCCCCAGTCTGAGAGAGGAGACCCTGCCCCTTGGGGGGAGGTGGGGGGCTAGCCTGAGGAGGGACTCCGACCACAGACCACAAGAGAGGTGCAGGGCGGAGAGCTCCCTGGAGCTGAGGGCAGCCCCTGGTGTGGTGGGCTCCTTGGGGAGCCAGGTTATTTGGGGGTGAGCAGGAGGAACAAGCGACTTCCCAGATTAAAATAGCCTTCCCTGGGTGTCATCCCGGAGACGTGCACAGCTCCCAGCTGAGCGCTTGTCACACGGCTGTGTTCCTCAGCCCCTCCCGCAGGCCAGGCAGTGCCAGAATGGCAGTCCTGCCCAGGCGCAGGGGATGAGTTTGTTTCCTAATCGGGGCAGTGTGGGAATGCAGCTCTGGCCTCCAGGGCCATCAAAGCGGCCTGCCGACTCCTCCCTCCTAAAGGGACTGCCAGCCCCCTCCCTCAGGAAGTCCTCCCACACTGAGTCCTGCCTTAGGAAGCCCTCTGGCTCCACCTGCCTCCCCAGTAGGTAAGCCTTTCGGTAATTTCCCTGGTCTGGGACTCCCCTTCAGACTGGGGCTCCATGAGGACAGGCTTTGACCCCCTCCTCAGACCGGGGTCCCCTGACAGCAGGGCTGTGATCCTCCCCACTGTTTCTGGTAAATGGAAGAAAGTAGACCCAGGGCCCAAAGTTGCAGGTCTTCACAGGCACCCTGGCATCACCTGGGCTTCAAGCCGGCGGGCTGTCCGGTGCGGCCCAGCCGCAAACCTCAGCCCAGCACTTCCAGGCTCCAGGCTTCAGGCCACTCACCCTGTCCCTGACCCTCCGCAGGCCATGAGGAGCGCCCAGAGCCTCCGCCGTGCCAGGCAGAGGGTAGTGAAAGGAAAAACCAAAGAAGGACCCAGCAGGTCAGTTCTCAGGCCAGCTGTGGGTTGGGCAGAGCTCTGCACTCCATGACCTAGGATTCCAGCCCTAGGTCAGAATCCTAAGACTGGGCCTGGAAGTGACCCAGGTCACTCACTGGCCAGGATCAGGAGGTACTAGGAGCCCGCTCTGCAGTTCGAGGAACAGAGCAGGGTGAGTGCTTAGCTATAGCACTTGCTCTCTTTCCCCTTTGCAACCCCCCCTCTGGCCACCCAGATCCAGCTGTCTCTGGTCCCTGTCCCCCTCGCCCCCCTGCCTTTCTCTATCCTCCCCCCGCCACTTGAAGCAATCCAGCTACCCTGCACATGTGACATTTGGCAATGTGTGACCCCCTCCGATTTGGGTAGGGGACCGGGGTCAGACCCAGACAACACAAATATGTCCCAGGAGTTTACATTGTGGGGGCCAGGAGTACACACAAGTCAGCCGGCTGCTGGTCCTGTTTATTCTCTGGGGGTTCATGGCCAGGGCGCCACATTGGAGGAGGGTGGAGGCAATCTTTGGGTGGCTGCAGCTGTGTGCATGTCAATGTGCTAGGGACCCCAGGAAGGCCGGTAGGCCTCCAGGCCCCCCCTCCCCACCATGTCCAGCTGTCCCGTCCTGTCCACGGTCCGTGCTCCAGCGCACGTGTGAGTCCGAGCGCAGAGCTGCCTCCTCCAGCTGCGGTTCGGGGCCCCTGACTGTCCTCCCCTTTAGCCCCGTCCTGCTCCAGGGACCCAGCATAGATCTTAGTGCATTTTGGGGGGTAGGCCCAATCTTGGGTCTATCAATATTAATGTTCTTCCTGGAAAGGTTCCAGGATGTTCTACTTTCCTGAGCACTCCTTATTACTCAGCATCTTCTCCGCCTACTCCCGGTAGCAGGCTCTGTCATTACTGCCCATTATCTGCAGAGGAAGGAGAAGCCCCATGGGGCTCCTTGCCTGAGTCCCACCCACAGCTGCTGCAGCGCCTGCCTTCAAGGTCAGCAGAGACGATCCCCTCTCAGTATCGATCCCCTCTCAGTATCGCTTCAGTGACGCTCAGCAGGTGAGGGAACCAAGGCTTGAAGCGGTGACGCCATGACTTCCCCGAGGTTCCTCAACAGGTGAAGCCCGCTCTGCCTGGTGCCAATCTCCCCCAGATGGCCCTTCCAACCACTGCCCACTCCTCACCCAGAGCGCTCCGGTGCCTCTGGGAGCAGGCAGGGGCAGGACAGTTCTCAGAAAGGCTGACCCCCTCCCCGGTTATAAGTGTATCCATTCATGCATTCATTCTCACTAACAGTGCACAGCCCGTGCCAAGCCTTGGCCATAGGAAAGAACAGCAATAATAACAGCAGCTAATGTTTATCCAGCACTTGCTGTATGCCTGCTTCTGCTTTACGTGCCGGAGATATCAATAGCTTCTCACCACACTCTGTGAGACACCATGTGAAACCCAACTCACAGCTGGAAAGACAGAGGCACAGAGAGGTAAAGTGACGTGTCCAAGGCCACACGCAGAAGGCATCAGAGTCTCTGGACAGAGACCCATGGCTGCTATGCTGCGTGTCGATCAGGGTGGAGGCTGAACCCCCAGACTTTTTTTCCTTCAAGGACACGTTAGCTTTACGTTTTTCCTGATATTATTTTTTCATTTTTTTCTTACCACCATCCCTATCTTCCCTTCCCCTTTTCCCCCTCCCACCTCCTTCTTAACTTCAGAAACCTACATTATTTGTTAATGCCCACGAGTTTCTTGATCCATGTTTTACTTTCTCAAAGTGTCTGCTGCGTGAATGTCCAGTGTCTGTCTTTGCCATTCTGACTCGCTTGGTTACACAGAGTTCCCTTCAACTCCTTCCAGCTTGCTGTAAGTAGCAGCATCTTGTCTCTTCTTGTGGCTGAGCAGTATTCTCTTCTCTTAGGACAGTGTGACTGTACCACATCTTCTTGATCTTGGATGTCTTCTCTCAAAGGATGTTCTGGTGGCTTCCATGTCCCAGCTATTGTAAGCTGTGCTGCAATAATTATCATACAGCTTGTAGTTTTTGTAGTTGATGGTTTCAGGTTCTTTGGGTAGATGCCCAGAAATGAGATTTCGGGGTTGTACGATATTTCCATTTTTAGTCGTTTAAGGTAAATCCAGTCAATCTCCATAATGGTTGCACCAATGTACACTCCCACACAACAGTGTGATCAGGTTCCTCTTTCTCCACATCCTCTCCAGCACTTGTTGCTGGGAGACTTTTTAATATGTGCCATTCTTGGGTCTGAGATGGTATCTCATTTGTGGTTTGAACCTCTCTCTCCCTTATTGGAATTAATGATAAATGTTTTCCTGTATGGCTTTTAGCCTTCTGGTATTGTCTTTGCTGAACTATCAGTTTAGATCTGCTGCCCTTTGATTTCATTGATTGTTTGTTTTTCTTTTGTTAATTTCTACAAGATTTGTATATATCTTAGATATTAACACTTTGTAGGCTATATAATGAATAGATATTTTCTCCCATCACTATGGCATCTTTTCAGTCTACTTATATTTTCTTCTCCTGTGCAAAAGCTTTTTACCTTGAGTTAATCCTAATTGTTTATTTTTGCTTATATTTCCCTTGCCATGGGGGTTGAGTCTCCAAAAACACAGACTAGTTTGAACAGTGTGGAGTGAGCACACAGTCACCAGCGAGGGGTGCGCGAGGCCCACTCAGGCACAATGTACTGAAGTCTTTGGAATGGGGTGTGGTAGATTAATGAAGGGCTCCTGGCTAAGATGGGCTGTGCCAGGGCTTAAAGGCAGTGAGAGATCCAATGCCTGTGCAGAACCAGAACCCCTCAGGTCCTAGCGCAGGGCCGTGGGGCAAGGCTTATCTCCAAAGGGCTTCTCACGTGATCTCAAATTAGTAGATACTGAATAGATGTTATTTTTTTTTAAAAAGATTTATTTATGCATACATACAAGAGCTGGAGTACAGGCCAGAATCATGGGCAATGAGAGGATCCACCAGAGACAGAGTGGGGAGCAGAACAGGCAGACTGACTGAAAAACACTTGCCTAGCAGGCCAGGCAGGAGAGGTCTGCCTGCGCCATGTGGGTCACCTCCCCAGCCGGCAGCAGGGATCGAACTTGTGCTGCAGTGGCTGCGGTTTGCTTTACAGTGCAATGCTCAACCCATTGCGCCACCAGGGATGTGATGGAAATATTGGTGGCAGTGTAGTGCAAGGGGTGCTGAAGATGGTGGCAGTGACAGCGAAGGTGTTATTCACGGTGGTGGCAACGAGGACGGGAATGGAATTAATGATGGAGGCAAGAACATAAACATCACTTACTAACACTCTTAACTAGCCCTTTAAAGTTGACATCATTTTTAGCACACACTCATAATCCTCAAAGTGGCCCTGCGTGGGCATTTTTGCCCTCGTTTTATAAATAAGGACAATGAGCCACAAACAAGTCACATTCTGCTTGCACAAAGTCATGTGGCCAGTAAGCTGGCCTGGGCCCTCCGCCTTCAGGGCTCTGCCCCAGTGGGAGCGGGGTGCCAGGGCAGCATCAAGATGCCATGGGTGGGTAGCAAGCAGAGGTTCAGCCGCCCTCAGCTGGGGGAGGGGGAGTCACAGCGCTGGAGGACGGAGGCAGCAGTTCTGATCCGGCTCCACCACTGACATGCAGTGACCTCCTCTGGGCAGCAGCCAGGCAGATGTCAGCTGCCAAGTGACAGCAGGCCTGCGGGGCAGAGCCAGCCGAGCCTGGCGGGAGCCCCACACACCAAGGGGATGAAGTCAGGGGCGGGAAATAATCCTGGAGTCAGAGGAAGGCTTGCTTTGCGGTGACATTCCTGGAAAGTTTTGCTGCGGTTGTCCTGAGTTCTGGGCTTCTGCACAGCCCTTCCCAGGCAGGAGCTAGTTTATTAATAAACTCTGCCCTGCTCCCTGCTATCACCCTGGGAAGAAGGCAGAGCTTCTTGGGGTTCCTGGCCCCCAACCCAGAGATAGTGGGTCCTACCGCGGGTGGTGAGAGACAGAATTGAACCCTTAGATCTAGTTTGGATATGCAAAAGTCCTTAACCCTGACTACATTCCCTATGCCCCTGCAGCCCCAGGGCTCCCTCTGTACTTGGGGTACTGGGAGAAATGGGGTGGTGGTGTGCACAGGTGCCTGCATGCACAGCTAAGTGTGCACACATGAACACCTGAACAGGGTTATGCGAGTGATAATGGGCTCTTGGGGATGCCTGGGTGCCTGGGTGCATGGGGCTGGTCCGGAAGAACATAAACCATGTCTCAGCCTTGATGGTGAGCCCGCTCTGCATGTGCCCTCGTGAGCCCTGGGTGATGTGTGTGGGTGACAGTAGGGGGACATCTACGTGTGAGGGGTGTTAAGGTCTCAGGAGCAGGCAGTATCCTTCCCAGGCGCTTCCCTTTGCAGCCAATTAGCACCCAAAACCTAAATTTACTACCTCTGCTCCCTACCTGCAAGCTCTGACCCCATTATGCCCTGCCCCCTTCCCATGACAGAGGGGGTGGGGGAGAGGAATAACTCTAATCTGCACTGCAGGATCCCTCAGGGGAGGAGGGAAAGTCCCAAGGGTGGGGGGGTGGGGAGGCTGGGTGCAGAACTTAATATAGTCACAGGGTAGGCCAGGAGGGTGGAAGCTCCTGTTACACCTGCTGCTCGCCCCATCATATGACCCGGCTCCTGGCTCCTGCCACAGAGTGTGAGCAGGGTGAGAAGCACCTGGTGCTGGGCAGTGCTGGGGCTGCCCTCCACTCTGCCCCTCCACCTCCTTAAATGGAGCCCCTTTCCAAGCTGGCCTCCCAGCAACGGGCAGGTCCAGTTCTCAGCTCAGAGTGACCCGCGAACTGGCATTGCTCAGTTGGTGTCCTAACTCCCATGGGCAGGCCAGCAAGGGTGGAATGGGGCCTCCAGCACCTCCAGCACAGCCCAAAAGGCGGTTCCTCTGATCCAGACCCTCCCTCCCACACCTTCCCTCACTCCCCAGATGCATGGTCCCCAACTAAGGTGCACAAAAGGCAGAGAGCCTTGTGCGCAGGGGTGAGTCAGAGTGAGAAGGGCAGGGCGGTCAGGTCAGCAGCCACTTCCCTGGTTGCCACAGGACAACCAGACCTGTCCCATGAAAGTCAAGCTCACGCAAGTTCCTCCCCTAAGTGCCTCCTGCTTAGAAATCCCAGAGTCCACACTAAGGGGGACACAGTCTGCCTTGGGGAGCCCCAGTCTGATGGAGTTATAGTGCCAGATTCCCTCTGCTGAGCTTCCCATGTAACCTTCGGAATTTACTCAACCCCTTGTCTGTTTACTGGCAACACTACAATGGCAAAGGTGTTTAGCACAAGCCTGGCAGACAGCAAAAGCTGAGTAGAAGGCGGCTATTATCCAGCAGGGGTCTTTTTGTGGAAGAAGTCATCACAAGTGATCTTTAACTGGGGAAGATTGCAGTGGGATCCAATGGACCTATCATTCCCACCCAGAGTTGGATCATCTCTGCAACATCTGGCGACCTTGACACTCCCCAGTCCCGCCCCTGCCTCCCTCCCCCCAGGGAGTCCCAAGCTCTATGTTTATAGTAAACAAATATCCTGGAAAGGCAGCCATACCAGCAACCCCAGACCTGAGGACAGCAAGGCAACATGGGGACAAGGCATGAGCTGCAGCCACCAGGGGCTATGGTTATTGACTTCATAAGAACCTAGTTTTTAAATTTTACTTTTTATTGAGATGGAAGGATTACAATTCATAGCACAAATCATAAAGATACAGCTTAGTGAATCTGTGCATATATATATACCCACACCACCTAGATCAATCACAGAGTGTAACTTGCACCCCAAGAAGCTCACTTACTCCTGTCCACTCCATCCCATCCCGCAGAGATAACCACTATTCCAACTTGTATCTTCACTGATTGGCTTGTTGTTCTTGACCCTCATACAAATGGAATCCTAGAGCATGTACTTTGTGTCTGACCCAGTTTGTTCACCATTAAGTCTTTGAAGACATTCATGATCCTCCTGCAGCACTAGCTCTTCCTTTTTCATGGCTGAGTAGCTTTCCTCTGAGCATGATGCCACAATCTATTTATCTATTCTGCTGCTGTTGAACATTGGGTTGTTTCCAATTTTTAGTTAGTATGATTAAAGGAGCTATAACATTCTTGCACATGTCTTTTGGTGCCCATGAACATGTCAACCCATTCTTTTTTCAAAAAAACATTTATGTATGCAAGAACTGGGGTACAGGCCAGGGCTGTGGGGGGGTAAGAGGATTCACCAGAGACAGAGTGGGGAGCAGAACAGGCAGATCTACTGAAATACACTGCTGAGGGCAACAGCGGGCAAGGCAGGAGAGGTCTGCTGCGCCATGTGTGTCACCTCCCCGGCTGGAAGCAGGAATCGAACTCACACTGCGGTGGCTGCAGTTTGCTTCATAGTGCATTGCTTAACCCACTGCGCCACCAGGGACACCCCTGTCAACCCATTCTTGAGAGCAGGAGGGGGGACGCCTTGTCAAGAACCCTAGGGATGAAAAAAGGAATTAAAAGTTATTGAGTGCTGCCCTGGGCCATGAATTTTGGGTCCACCAGACCAGTCAAAGGAGAACAGAGAAAGAGCAGCTCCAGCTGCTGAAGTTGATAAGGTTTTCACTCCATCAAACTCATCACTGAATCTAGAATCAGGTGCAAATGCATGTGTAAGAAGTGTGTGTGTGCGTGTGTGCACGCGTGCATGTCTGTATTAATTTCCTACAGCTACCATGACATACCCTTGGTGGCTTAAAAAAACATATATTTATTCTCTCACAGTTAAGAGGCCAGACTGAAATTAAAGTGCCGACTGGGGACCCTCTCTGGTGGTGCAGTGGGTTAAGCAACACACTATGAAGCAAACCGCAGCCACTGCAGCACGAGTTCAATCCCTGCTGCCGGCCAGGGAGGGGACCCACATGGCGCAGCAGACCTCTCCTACCTGACCCGCTGCTCCCCTCAGCAGTGTGTTTCAGTCCATCTGCCTGTTCTGCCCCCTGCTCTGTCTGGTGGATTCTCTCACCACCCCCATACCTTGCATAAATAAATAAATCTTTAAAAAAATAAATAAATAAATAAAGTGCCGCCTGGGTGTGTTCCTTCTGGAAGCCTCTGAAGAGAATGCCCCTCTGGTTGCCAGCAATCCTTGGCTTGTAGCTGCATCACTCCAACCTCTGCCCCATTGTTACATGGTCCTGTCCCGTGTGTGGCTTCATGTCTCTGTGTCTACAAACCCCTATCTCCCTGAAAGACACCAGTCGTTGGCTTTAGAGCCCACCCTCATCCCGTTAAAAAAAAAAAAAACCCTCATCTAAATTGGATTACATCGACAAAGACTATTTCCAACAAAGGTCCTATTTCCAGATACTGGGAGGTCAGGATTTCAGCATATCTGTGGGGGACACAACATAGCCAATGGCAGTGGTTACGACTCTGTGTAGTGGGTGGGGGCTAAGTGTGAGGGAGTTCAGTGTGTGGTGTGCTGATGAGAATGTGTCTGCTTTGGCGTCTCTGGCTGTGCTTACATGGGCATGCGCACGTGTATGAGTGTGCAGACGTGTGTTCTGTGTCTATGGCTGGGACACCTGGCTCAACAGGCTGAGAAGGGTGTCGAGGCAGCATGCTGCAACAGACCTGGCTCCCTGCTGTGGCTAAAGAGGTGCTTGGGGCTAGCCCAGGTAGGCACATGGGGCCTCACCTCATGAATTAGGTGGAGGAACAGTGAGAAGCCAGAACAAGGCTGTTTGCTGAGTTGCAAATGGGCGGCAGGCTGAGGCAGCAACCCAGCAGCAGCGCCTGCTCTCAGGTCCTCTTCCAGGGCCATTCCTAGAAGGCCCCTCCACCCAGCTTCCTGGGCAGGCTGGTAGGCATTGGCTGACTCATCCCTGCCAGCGGCTGGAAGCCAGCATCCAGCTACCTGCTGTACCAACCAGGTAGGGGCGGGGCAGGCAGCCAGCCCCACCCAGCCCCCTGCCCCGAGGCCAATCAGGAGTAGTGCCCAATCACCTGCGGAGTCTCTGCTGGGACTGAACCCCAGAAAACAGAGACAGACAGTCCAAGCGCAGGGTCAGGTAAGGCACAGCGCGAGGAGGCGTTTCTAGGCAAACGCAGCAGCCAATGACAGGACACAGGGAGGATTTTCTCAACCGTAGCGTGGACTCAAGCACCAGGCTGAGGCCCTTATCTCATTTGAGTCTCACAGCCAGGTTTATAGGCTGCTCTCATCGCTCCCATTTCAGAGACTCTATCACTGAGGCCCTAAGGAGTTCAATGACAGGCCTACACATTCTTTCTCCATTTGTCAGAAAGCTTTTATTCTCTGGAAAATCTGCGCCCTCCTCCACACTCAGTCCACAGCATCTGCCACTGCAGCCCCCTGCCCACCACCTACACCCCCCGCCAAGTGCAGTCCCTCCATCCTTCCCCATTTTCCTGGGCCACTGCAGTGTCTGGTTGTTTCCGGCGTGGTGGTTGGCTTCTCTGTGAGTATGTCGCCAGGCTCGCGTGCACCCTTTGGAGGAGGGGGTGTCTGGGCAAGCGTGCACCTCCCGACGGGTGTGCCCACCAGGACACGTGAGGCCGAGCCGCGTGGGACATACACGCCAAGACTGTGCTAGAGACAAGTGCATGGGCCGGAGTGAGTGTTCACGAGAGCCCGCCCCCTTCATGCTTCTCTAGAAGTCTCTAGGAGTCTCTAGAGTGCCTCCCCGTTTCTCCCCCCTTTCCAGCTAACTACCACCACCCTCAGGTCACCCCAGGTGAGAGCGTAGTGAAAACTGCCTCTGACTAGCTGCAGTGACACCTGAGTCTCAAGTGCCACCCACTTGGGCCACAGGTGCCCTTGAGTCAGCATGGCCCTACCAAGGCAGCAGGGTGTCCTCACTCCCAGGGGTGGGGTGACTCCGGCGAGGAGGCAGCAGAGCGGCTTCTCCCGCCCCCAAGAGTGCAGGGAGCTCCCAGCTCCCTCATGAGAGGCTCTTTATCCCAGCACTCAGTAGGTTGGGGGGGTCGCCCCAGGACTTGGCACTGACTACAAAGGGAGGGGGCACCCCCAGCACTCCCTGCGAGGGGCTGGCTGAGGGAGGGGCTGTGACGTTCAGTGGCCTCATGCAGCAGAGAGGAAGCAGCTAATTGCTGACCTGATGACTGGGCAGCCTGAAGAGTGGGGTGATGATGCCACTGGAGAAACCAGAGCCCTAACCCAAGGAGGGGGCCCTGCGGGGACAGGGTGGGCTCTGCAGAGGCTGAGGTGGCAGTGGCCAAAGGAAAAGGGGGTGGGGGTGTTTGGGGCTGTGACCGTGGGAAAGGGCTTCTGCAGGACTTCCCTCAGCTTCAAGAAAAAAGGAGTTCAGAGGCCCCTGGGGATGAAGGGATTTGGGAAGGGGCTACCGGGGCTGAGGGGGCGGAGCTGGTGGTGGAGACTTCTTGTTCTCCCTCCACCTACACTGCCCCCACCTTTCCATCTCTACCCATCCCCCCTTTGACCCTGTGGCCCAACTTGGTGACTATAGAGGGAGTAGACGGAGGGCTTTTCCAGCAGAAGACCCCAGACACAAGCAGCCTACCTGGTCATATCTACCACTAGCTGAGGGCGGAGCACCAGAAGTGGTGAGTCTAGCTGTCCTCTAGGACAGCGTGGAGGGGTGCTTCAGGCAGGGAACAGCACGCGCAGAGCTGTGTGGCGGGAATGTTTAGTGAGGTTGATGGAGGACTGCTGCCACGGTGAGGGGGACACAGGAGTGGACAGAACCCACCCGCACCAAGGGCCGTACTGTCCCTTCCTGGCATAAACTGTGGGTCTCCAGACTCAAATCTTCTCCCACATGCTGGCCACAGTTTCTGGAGGAACCACGGCCAGGACCAGGTCAACAGCCACACGGGATAGAGGCCCCGCTCCCAAATCTCCAAGTGCATCAACCCCAGAGAACTGCAGACCTCAGTCTCAATAAACAGGACCCAACTGTCCATAGGTTAGACCTCTGAGCCCCTAGCGCCCCCTGTGGGCAGGAAGCTACATTAATGGGAGAGGGGCTCCACCTGCCTGAGAGAAAGGGGACAGATGCGCCCTCAGGGAACCCCCAGTTGAGGAGACTCAGACAGTGACCTCCAGCTCTAGTCCAAGGTGGAATTCAATCCCTGTCCTCAGGAAACTCCTAGTCTACTAGAAGAGACATGTATTTCCTTCAGAGCTTTATTCTGAAGGGTGAAACAGAGGACACGCCTCAGAAATCCTGCATTGTAAAATACAGACGAGCCCAGCTGAATTTTTCTGGAGCCTCCAATGGGCTGCAGACTCAGGTTAGATATTGTGGTGCCTTTAAAGCTGCTAGAAAAAAAATTAAAATAAAAGACATCCAGTTAAATGTGAATTTCAGATAGACAACGAACACTTTACTATTTTAATATAAGTACACCCCAAACAATATCGGGATCACACTTACACTAAAACAATTATTCATCTTTATCTGGAATCCAAATTTAACTGGACATCCTGTATTTTTATTTGTCAAATCTGGCAAGCCTAGATGCCTCCAGTCGGAGCAGGAGGGAAGACCCCAGACACGGAAATTCAGGTAAACATCTCAGCGTGCTCCTGCTCTGGGGAATAGGAGTGGCTGAGGGGTGGGGAGGGGGGAGAACAGGGGCACCGGCTTGCGGCAGTTTAAAATTCCTTCCAGGCCAGATCCCTAATCCCCCGGTGCACAATGGCCGCCTTCTCCCCCACCGCCCGCGCTCACGCCTCCCCCGTGGGGCCGTGGCAGTGCCACCACGGGCCTCTTTAAGCCCCTTTGAAGCCGCCAGAGCCCTGCGCAGCAGGAGGCCCCGCCGCTATGCCAGCTATGCCAGCTATGTCCCCGCCGCCGCCGGCCACCACTGCTCCCCCATTAATGCTGGCTAATCTGGCTAATAAATAAACCCCCCTCCCAGCCTCTGCCCGCCCACCACGCTGGCTCCTCCCTGCTCCCCCAGAATTGATTTCAGAGCTCGGGTACACAAGCGTCCCCACTGCCTTCTGCTGTCTCTGACTTCTTTTTTCTCTACGGCGTCCCAGATCAGTTGCCTGTCACTGTGGAAATCTCTGCCTCGCGCGTTGCATCTGCATCCTTTTCAATTCCACCTGAGCTCAGGGAGCAGGCCACGTGGCTGAGCGCAGGGAACCCGACACCTGCCGGGGAAAGAGCCTCTGCGCCCCAAAGCGCCCCCTGGAGGCGGGAGGCGGTGGGGCCACGCCCCTGGCCACGCCCTTGTCTGTTCGCGGACTACTGTGCGCTCCGCGAGGCGACCCGGGACAGGTGACTCCGAGCAGGAAAAGGTGCCGGCGCCTCCCTCGACGGGAGTCTTTTCACCGCTGCCGCTGCCGCCCCCTGCGTCCCCACCCGGGCTTCCGAGAGCCTGACTCAGCCGAGCCCACGTCGCTTCACCTCCTACAACACACCCGGAGCGCGCGGAGAAATTACAGGATTCAGGGTCACAGCTAATGCGCGCTAATTACCCACCGCCGCTCTCACGCGCCGCGCTCGGCGGCTCTGGGCCAACGCGCCATAATTAGGCCGCCCCTCCCCGGTGCAGGAACCTGTCCCCTGTCCCCAGCCCCCAGGAGAGCGCGCGTTGGCTCCACCGGCCGCCACCTCCTGGAACCCCCAGGGACTGCTCCACAGTGCCAGGAGAAAGCTATGAGACCCTGCGGGGTGGGGAGAGGGGAAGTGCGGACTGCCCCGAGCCAATCTGAGGCGTGGAAGCCGGCTCCTCCCCTCTCTTACACCTGCTGTCCTCAAGATCTCTGCTGGAAGGGACTGGGAGGTTGGGGGCTTGGGGGTGGACAGGCCCATTTCGTTTACAGAGATACTGAGGTCAAGTGGAAACTGCCCGGGGGGGAGGGAGCTGGATTGGGCCCCAGGGCGAGCGACAGCACCCCTATTTTGCAGAGGAGTCACAGACAAGCGAAGGCTCTCACAGAAGCCTCCAGCGGGGGGCATCCAGATTAGTTCATTTGGAGGCAATTTTACAACCCTACAAGTTCCTTCCTCTGGCAGGGAATTGCCTTCTCCAAAAAGAAAGGTGAGATCCCCCATGACACCCTGGAGTGTCGGACAGCTGTCACGGGGGAGGTGCTGAGGACTGACTCAAGTTCTTCATCCCAAGTAGTGGGGGAGGGCGCCCGGAAGACAGAGAAGCCAGACTGGTGGCCAGTTCCAAGGGGGCACCTTGACGGTCAGCTACTTTATCAACTCCAGGCTCCAAACTCTATCAGGCATTCTTTCCTGCTGTCCAGGGGGTTGCAGACACGTGGCCTTGGACCAAGTTTAATCTTTAGTGAGGTTTTGTTTGGCTGCAGTGTGTGTGTGTGGTTTTTATACCGAGTGTGAGACCTGCAGACCTTGCGGGCTCTCTCCAGTTGCCTCCCCATTGGACGGGCCAGTGTGGCCAGACTAGTCTCCAAAGAATCTGACGTTGAAACCCCCGATTTAGACCAGCCCACTTGGCCTGTGCCTTCATGCTTTTCCTCAACTGTGAGGACCACAGCGGGCACTACTGCCACCTCCATGGATTCTGCATAATTCCTGGTCAGCTCATGCACCTGAGTGTCCGTGGGAGCCCTTCTTTGGGCTCCCCACATGTGTCTGCACTTATTTCTGGATACCTCCCTAGTTCCCTTATTTCATCTTGAGTTAATTTAAGTCTTTGTCTTAAGATGTACCATGTTGATCTTCCCTGGTGGCACAGCGGGTTAAGCACCGCACTGTGAGGCTTCTGCGGCACAGCAGCATGTGAGTTCGATCCCTGGCCAGGGAGGGGACCTACATGGCACAGTAGACCTCTCCTGCCTTGCCTGCTGCTCCCCTCAGCAGTGTATTTAGATTGATCTGCCTGTTCTGCTCCCTGCTCTGTCTCTGGTGGATCCTCTTACCTCCTGTGACTTCCCCAGCTCTTACATGCATAAATAAATAAATATTTAAGAAAAAGATGCACCATGTCTTCTCCAGCAGGATGACAGCTAATTTTCTGCCACGAGAAGAGAAGGGCAGGATTTCGGATCTCTCCCTTGGCTTGGGATCTCATGAGAACTGGAGGAGTGGGGCATCGGGAGGTATCGAACACCCCAAGAGGCTCCCTCCAGGTAGGGCTGTGTCTCCTCTGATGGAGGGTCCTCGAAGTCAATAGGTTCCCCTCAGATGGAGCCTTTGCACCACACCTCACTCCACCCCTCTGTTCCTCCACTGCACCAAGGCATTTCCTCCAGGACGTGGTGGTCATGGCAGGTGAATGGAACATAGTAAGACTACCTCAGTCCTCGCCATCCCCAATAGACTGGGCAGTGGGGTGGGAACTCTGGTGATTACAGAGGGCTGCAGGAGGGTGGGCATAAATGTTCAGGCAGCACCATTTCCCCAGAGGCCACTGGACACTGGAGGGTGTGGGGAGGAATAGCAGGTACCCCAGAGCCCTATACAGTGTCATTTCTGCTGTTGCATAGAGAGGCGTCCATGGGGCCCTTGAGGCAAAAATATGGCCCCCTTCACTTTATGTACTTCACTCCAGAAGTCACCACTTCAGGAACACCCAGCCCCAGGTTCTAGGTACTTGTGGGTTGGGGGAGAACTTAGAAACCATCTCAAACTGATGGAAAGACCTTTGATGCATTAATGGGACAGGAGGGAGATGACCCAGAGGATGAACCCCTGTCCCTTGCCTTCCTCCTCTTTCTCCCACATTCTGCCCCTCCCCACCCCAAAACCTGAGGCTCCCAGTTTAGAATGGAGTGACTTTTTCAATGCCATTATTCTGCTGGCACTTCCAGGGGCCCCGAGGTGTGGGGAGCTTATGACTTTAACCCACTTCTCTGGACAGGGCCTCCCTGGAATGCCATCCCCACCTGCCCTCCTGTGGGGGACAGTGCAGCCTGATCTTGGCAAAAAGATCAGCCTGTGAGCCAGGCAGCCTGGTATGGTGTCAGCTCTGCCACTGACCTCTCTGTGACCTTGAGAAGCCATTTATTCCTCTGAGCTTTGGTTTCCCTATAGGTAAAGTAAGTTTTGTTTGGTTTTCATGGCCCTCAAACTTTTCTTTCTTAAAAAAACAAACCAAAAAAAACCAGAAACAATGGATCATTTCATTTGAAATGTGAAATGTCCACTGAAAAAGTTTGAGATTCAGTGGTCAAAATAGGAGGGGGACCCAAGGCCCAGCACTGAATACATCAACACACACACACACACACTCACACACACACACACACACCAGCTCCAGGGCACTCTTCAGAGCATACAGCACAAACCTCTGAATCCTGAAATCCTTTCCTCCTCAAACACTCTGTACCCTGTCAAGGCTGAGAGCTCTTGAACCTGGGGTGCTAACAGTCCTGAATAAGAAAGTGATTGTGGGTCATCCAGGTTTAGGGGACAGGGTCATGGGGTAAAAGGCAGGGGGCTTAGCTGGCAGCAGGCGGCCCTTTCACACCGGTAGCCCAGCTGAGACTGCGGCAGGAACCTGACCCAAGCTGGATTCTGAGCCAGCGGGTGGGTGTGGGGGACCGCACATGTGAGTGGGGGCCTCAGTCAGGGCCCTGGGTGGGGGGACAGTTAGGGGACTGATGAACCCCCAGCACCCACAGTGACTGAGGGGTGGGTATGAGCACTAGGAAACCCCACTGGGGAGCGTACCTTACTGCAGAAGACACGGGGAACCCACGGCACCTCCAAAGCTGAAGCGTGAGACTTTGGTGCAACAGGGAATGGAGGCGGGAGGGGCCCTCAGGCACTAATGGCAGGAGGCAGCATCGAGGAGAGGGACCGGGTGCTGCCCAGGAAAGAAAAATGGCACCACAGGAGGCAGGTGGGGTCGTGGATCCCAGCTTAGGGTACCGGGGCAGATCTCTCCAAAGTGGAGGGGCAGCAGAACTACCCCAGTCCCTCCTTGCCAGCCCATGGGTGTTCTCAGGGGTGCTAAGAAGTGCCTGTCAACACAGCCACCCAGGGTCATCAGGCGGAGAAGGTGCTGCCCCTTCTTTTATGCCCCCAGGCAGCCTAGAGAGACCGATGCTCCTGCTTTCCCTCCAGAAATGTGGGGGCAACAACCGGAGTCTCCCCCAGTTCTCTTACATCCTGGGATGTAGGATGAGGAGAGGGGAGAGATACTGCACCATCTCTGTCTGTCTGTCTGTCTGTCTGTCTGTCTCTCTCTTTCTTTTCTCTCTCTCTGGTTTTTGGCCCCCAGAGACAAAGTCCCCCAAGACTTCCCAGCCTTGGCCCTGGAGTCTCCCGGGTGCGGCTGTGAGCCAAGGACCTGAGCTATGGAAAGGGGGGAATGGAAAAGTCAGCCCAGGTCTCTGCCCTCGTGGCACTCACATCCAAGGGAGGGAGAGACAGATGATCACCAAGTACAAAAAGAACAGACTCAGGTCATGCTACGACAGTGTGGAGTGGCACGCGTGGGGCCGGGCAGGGCTTTTTTGGGTGGGGTGTTTAAAGAACGTCCCCGTGAGGAAGTGACATTTAAGTGGAGACCTGAGCTACGAAGAGCCCATCTTGCTCTGGGGCCAAAAGGACACGCAGTGTGTACAGTATTTTTAAACAGAGGAGAACATGTATTCATAAACACAAGGGAGCATCTGTTACACGTCCAGCTTTCACATGCCTTGTCTCCCCCACCCTCCTCGAACCGTGTGGCAAATAGAGTGTTTTCATTTCACAGAGCAGAAAAGTTGAGGTTATTGTTTCCTTCATTTAAATAAGATGCACTGAAATTTCAGCCTCTGAACACACTGTAATAAATCCCATGTGCCCCTCAGATCCCACAGCCTGTGAGTACAGAGGAGATTCTAGGAGGACTTCCTGAAGGAACTCGTGTTCAAACTGAATCTGAAAGGATAAGAAGGGGGTGATGGGGTGATGGTGATGAGGCAACAGGGGCGTGTGTGGGGGGGGGTAGCCCCAGCAGCAAGGAGACCTGTGGGCAGAAGTGGGGGGGGACTGTGGGAAAATCCTGCCAGCTGCCTGCTCAGCTCCCAGAGGGGACTGGGTGGTGAGGGAGGCCCCTGCAGCTGGGACGGAGGACAGATGGGGCCACCTGGTGTGGCTGTCAGGTAAGGCAGGTGGAGAGGGGCCTCCCCCAGCACTCTGGTGACCATCCAGAGGATAGGTTACCAGTGGCAAAAGGTGAGTGCAGCAACCGCAGAGTCTGGTGGGGCAGCTCCCATGGTCCTGCATGCTCCGCAGACACGTAGGGCACGTACGCACAGACGGCGCTCCCCGCATGCGCACAGGCCTGTTTGTACATTGCTCCACCATTGCCTTGTCCTGGTCTCAGGACAGCACTTATCAGCTCCCTTCATGACGCCTCCCCAAGTGGACTGTAAGCTCTGTGAGGCCAGGGCTGTTTTTGCGGCTGCTTGCTATTGTTTTCCTGGTGGTATAACAGAAACAGGGAGGGAGGCGGGGGAGGGGACTACTACACCCCACTTTCCACGCTAGACAGGAGACAGCCGACCTCTTTCTCAGAGCTGAGTGTGCACTCGCTCGGTCGTGCCAGACCCAGGTAGACTGCGAGTCACAGGCCCTGGCCTCCCAGCTCCAGCTAGTGAGAAGTGCCAGCCCTCACGCACGTGCGGGAAGCACTTGGATTCCATCTGCAGCGCCAGACCTGTCCTGCTGGGTGATGTTCTGAGCAGAGCGAGGAGAGAGGTATCTTGGGGGCAGCTCAGTCCTAACCCCCTCCTCACATGGCCCAACTTCCCTAGGAGCTCACATCCCAAAGCCCCCTTTGGCCGACTTTTCAGGGGTGACCCCTTGGCATAAGTCTGTCCTGAGGTCAGAGGTTCCTTGGCAGCGTCCTCCTCGGGTCTAGGCTGGTCTCAGGAAGAAGAAACTTGGCATCTGTCCTTGCTTTGCAAAAACCTAAGCTGCAGAGGCAGGGGTGGGGAGTGGGCAGTTAGTCATCTCAGCACCCCTAACTCTAGGCAGGGGCATGTCCCCTTTTTCTGAGCTGTCCCCCCTGCAGGTTCTGAAGCCCAAGACACATGTCCAGGAGGATCAGTCCCTACCTATGGGCTTCCTGGGAGCAGCATTCATACCTTCGCCACCTCTCCCATCCCTGGCACAAAGTTGGGACTCACTGGTATGAACTGAGCAGCACGGAGCTGGGATGGCAGAATGCTCAGAAGGGAGTGCCATCTGAGCTGGGGTGCAGCAGCATCTAGTCAGGGACTGGAAAACATGCAGCCCACGGGGTCCCCTAAAACCGGGGCCAGGTTGAAGCTAGCTGGACCTGTCCTCTGCCTGCACTCAGGACCTGCCCTGTCTCTGGTAGCTCCGGAGTGGACGATGAGCGGTCAGTGACTCACAGCCAGCTGTGGGTCGAGGGGAGAAAGCAGCCCTGGCTGAGCTCATATACTTGCAATTAGCCCTATTCGCCCCCTCACCACCGAGAACCTCCCAGCTCTCATGCACGCACGTCCCAGGCTGCCCTTTCCCAACCGCAGCGCAGCTCTTGCTGCTTATTTTAGCCTGATGAACCTCTTGAAATGTCAGAGCTGGGAAAGAGCTCAGGAGAACACAGGTCAACGCTTCATTCAAGCAGGGAGAGAACGGGACTTCGGAGGGGCTGAGGGATATGTTTCAGGGCACTTCTGGTGGTGTGGCCAGAAATTGAGGGCAGGCATTGGAGGTCCAATGTCCTTCACTGGGTGGGGAACAGTCTGCTTCAGGCAGCCCCTCACCAGCCTTCTGCAACCCGTGTGCCTGGGTTTGAGTCCTTCGCCAGCTAGCTGTGAGCCTAGAGGCTGACCGCCCAGCCCCTCCGGCCTCTCCTCTCCTGTATAGTGGGGCTAAGGATGGCACTTTCTCCCAGGTTGGCGCGAGGGCTGGATGAGCTCATGTACTTGAATGGCTGAGAGTCATACCAGACGCATAAAAATGCTCAGAATCCATTAGTAGACACCCCTAGGGGCTTGGTGGGGTCATCCAGGGCCAAAGGTCTGGTGAAAAGTTCAGAATTTTGGTTCTATCGGTTTGCTTAAGGGGGGAGCAGAACCCAGGAGTCTTGCCATAGATCCAGACTTGGAAAGCAGTTGGCTGATGCATAGGGTTAGATGTTCCTGTCAGAGAACTACAGTGGGCACTGGGTTGCCCCCAGCTGGAACCACCCTGAGATCTAAAGACTGTACATGGAGAAGTTCCAGCTTTTAGAAGCAAGGGCGACTGGAGTTTGTCAGGGCTGTCCAAGCTGAGAGCCTGAAGAAATCCCCTTCTGAACTCGAGAACAGGCCTCTGTTCACCTGCAAAATGGGAGGAATCAAAATCTCCACTCACAGAGTGGTTATGTGGTGAGGTCAGGAACCTGGCACTACCCTTTCCTGCCCTCCTCCTGCCTCGGCCTCCATCCCGCTGCCCATCACCTGCCATCTAGCTAATTGCAGCAGCCTCCTCCCCTGGCCCAGATGGATAAATACTGACAAATCCTTCCCATTCCAGCTTCCTCATTTATCAGTCACCAAAGCTCTGGCACCTCTCACCACATGAACTGTGGTCCCGGAACACGTACCAGACTGGGGTGGTCTCATTCCAGGGCCAGAGATGCTTGTTGACGGACGATACGGTGAATCAGTGAATGGACCAATTCCCAGAACCTCCTGAAATTCTCCCTGAGCTCTCAATGTTGGGCAATATTCTGATTTCCCCAGAACCCCAGCCATGAATCCACCTTAGGGGAGAGGTCACTCTGCAGTTGCCATCTTTCATCTCTGCTCCTGCCCCACCCCACCCCCCAGGCTGACAACCAGGTGTGTTGGCAACCTCCCTAGCAGGGATGCCATCACTGCCATTCTGCTTGTCACCTGCCCACATGCTGGTGGCCAGTCTTGAGCCCACTTCTGCTCCCCAAGTCAGGGCTGTCCCCCAATCTCCTGTCTATCTAGCTTCTTGTGATGGCCCCTGTGGGAAAATGGCCTTTCTGGCTTGCAATTCTGGCTCCACTGATATCCCGTATTGTTGATTGACCAAGTCCAGCCCTTGGCCGGCCAGCCCCAGCCAGCCCCCATCACAGAGGCCTGTTATGAGCTGCCCCCTCCTCACCAGGAACGTCATCTGCTAGCTGGATTCCTACCCATGAGAGCAAACACAAACTCCAGATTGGGAGGCCAACCAGAGTCAGCTGAAAGTTTATGCCCCTGTGAATTCTGGGGTTTTCGTTCTGTTCTCAGAGGCCAAGATGTGACCTGGCCATTGTCTGCAGCTGGGTTCCATCTTTCTCCCCATCACTGGCCCCTTCTTGTGACTCTGGACCACCAGTCACCGCGACACACCCATCAGAGGGTTCCCAGGGTATTCAAGCTGGAAGCCCCTAAGGGATCACCCAGTCTGGGGAGGTGCTCATGGAGTGTTTGAATTGTGTTAGTCTTTTGCTTTGTAACAGTTATTACCAGGTTCCAGCACTGGTGCCATGAGCCAGAGATGCTAATTATCTTGCAGTGCCCAAGGCAGTCTGCACAACGAAGAGCTGTATTCCTTCCTTCTTTAGAGAAATGCTGATTTTTGTCAAAAGTACTTACTGTGCAGTGGTAATAACTAAGGACCAGGGAGATTAGGGAACTGGCTGATTCACAGCAAGTTTGTCTTATAGGCAATAAGAAGGACCTACCCAGGTTTTGTTCTTGATGATTTCAATGTCATCTGCTCTCAAAATCCACTGGTAATCACCAAGTTTGAGGCACCATAGGAGAGAAATTTCTCTCATGAGATGAAGAGGGAATCATAGTGTCTTTTGAGCTGAATCCTGACGGATGGCTTGTAGACTATTTCTTGTGAGGGCACGTACAATGGGAAACGGTGGGACATGGGCCCAGGAGAGAAGATGCTAGAGAAATGAGCACTGGCTTTGGGAAGAAGAGCATTAGAGCACAGACAGGACCGAAAGATGAATGAGGCTAGATCACAGAGGACTTTGCATGTCAGCTGAGAATTGGAATTTTCTTCTGTGGGCACTGGAAGTCACTTAAGATACGGGAGTAGAAGAGAAGCAGTGATGAACTTTGCACTTAATGAGCAGGTTATAAGGAAAAGCAATAGTATATAAATTATGGAGACAGAATACCACAGTAAGAGCACTCTAGGTGAGGGCCTCCTTGGTGGCGCAGTGGGTTGCGTGCCACACTGTGGAGCATCTGCCGCACGGCAGCGTGAGTTCAATCCCCGCCAGGGAGCTGACCCACATGGCTCCCACTGCTCCCCGCAGCAGTATATTTCAGTCAGTCTGCATGTTCTGCTCCCCACTCTGTCTCTGGTGAGTCCTCTCACTGTCCCCACCTGTCCTACACCCTGGCTCTTGTATGCATAAACAAATAAATCTTTTTTTAAAAAAGGAGTACTCTAGGCGAAAGACATGCATGAGATCATGGAAAACAAAGAACGGTCAAGGGCTGGGTGACGGAGTAGAGCCACTTCAGAGCCAAGCCACATAGCAGGTATCAGTAACGGCCTCATAAAACCAAAGGCTCATAGTCTGCTTTGAGTTCCCCTGAAAGTGAGCCCTAAGAAAAGGAACTGAGTATAGTTTATGGAAGATGATTTCAAAGACTACCTACAAGAAATGGAGAAATCAGTCGGGAAAGGGAAGGTAACCAAAAAAGGCTATTTTATCATGTCAATTACCACTGGGCAACTGTGGTAGACTAGTCTTGCTGGAGATCTCCGGGAGATAGCAGAACATACACCTCTGAGTTAATCCCTGACGGGCAAGGGAGTTAGAAGTCTTTATGCACTAATTCATACCAATCATTGTTGAAGGGTTGCAACTGAGAGCATCAGTTCTCTGGCACTTCTGGCATGCCCCACATGCAGGTGCATGTTCTGTAGCCAGACAAAGGCCTCAGGTAGAGAGTCTTAGGTGCTTGCAATTGTAGGGAAAGAGTGAGTAACTACAAGATGCAGCCAGGCACTGATAATATCTGCAACAAACATCTTTATATGCAAGCGAAGTGTGTTAGCTTAAATTCTTCCCTGTCTAAAAATGACTCCATAAATGAACCGGACAGCATATTTCTGAGAAATTTGTGATCCCAGGAAGACAGAGAAGAAATCTGAAGTACAATAATATGACTGTCCATTTTGCTTTATATATTTGAGACCAAGTTATCAGGTACATAGAAATGTACAATTATTGTATCTTCCTGGTGAATTAAATTTTATATCATTATCCATTTAATTCTGTGGTTTTTAGTATGTTCACAGGTATGTGCAATCATCACAATTTTACAATATTTCCATCACCTCAGAGGAAACTCCATACCCTTTGGCTATCATCCTCCTAATCCCTCATTCCTGCAGCTCCACAGCCCTAGGCAACCAATAATACTTTCTGTTTATACATACAAGAGTCCCTGTTCTTGCCACTTCATGTCAATGGAGTCGTGCGAGATGTGATATTTCGTGACTGGTGGCTTTCACTTAGCAGTGTTTCCAAGGTTCCTCCCTGTTGTGACACGTATCGGATTTTCATTCCTTTTTGTGACTAAATATTCCAGTACAATGATATGCCACATTTTTCATCCATTCCTCAGCTGATGGACACTTGAGTGTTTTTTTATCTTTTGGCTATTGTTACAGGGCAACCCTAATATAAAATGGGTTCCCCTCACTTGGTCCTCCACCCGCACACTCAGAAGACTTTTAAAAAGTCCCAACTTCAGGTACACGTGACAAAAGTTAATAACAGGTTTTATTTTTCGAAAGAAGGGGAATAAAATAATAATAATACCAAGGGAAAAAGAGAGGGATACAAATCCGTAAATATCCTACCAGATCTTCTAAGCAATGGCACGTTGAGAGCTGGCTCCGAGTCGAGAGAGATGGCTGCAAAGGAAGAGAAACGGCTCCCAGGAAGAGAGCGAGCCCAAGGCTCACCTCTGGTGTTATAGCCAGCCTGGCTGCTTAACTCCACCCTCAGGTCCCAGTGATCCACTCTTTGATATCAGATTTGTGGTTCTGGAACACGGTGGTCTGGAGTGGGGGTTGGAGTCCACACACCCATCTGTGTAATCCATTCAGGACTACCCTTCCCTAACACTATAAACATTCATGTCCAAGTTCTTGTGTAGACCCATGTTTTGTTTTTTCTTGAACTATCTTCCTTTATACCTCGTAATACTTGTTTTAAAATATGGTCTAATTCTTTTAGTAATTTTGTGTGATTTTTTTTCCTGTCCTTTAGCTATCTATGTCTAGGCATATCTGTATGAACAGTATATAGTTGAATTTCAATTATTATCTAAAATAAGTTTGAAAATCTTTGCCTTTTAGTGGCAAAGTTTAGTCATGTTCCATGTCAGGAAATTATTTTTACATTTGGGTTTAAATCTGCCACCTTATTAATGTCTTTCTGTTAGGGGGAAGGGTAGTCCTGAATGGATTACACAGATGGGTGTGTGGACTCCAACCCCCACTCCAGACCATCAGTGTTCCAGAATCCGATAAGATCCGATAAGATGACTGTCGAAGAGTGGATCACTGGGACCTGAGGGTGGAGTTAAGCAGCCAGGCTGGCTATAACACCAGAGAGGTGAGCCTTGGGCTCTCTCTTCCTTTGGAGTCACCTCACTATATTCAGAGACAGCTCTCACCACGCCGTTGGGTTCTAACTCGAAAGATCTGGTAGGATATTTACGGATTTGTATCCCTCTCTTCTCTTTGTATTACTACTATTTTATTACTCTTATAAAATAAAATCGTTTAGTAACTTTTGTTACGTGTGCCTTTACGTTTGTTACAGTTGGGGCTTATTATGAAAGTCTTTCAAGCGCGGGTGAGGACCCAGTGAGGGAAACCCATTTTATATTAGGGTTGCCCTGTAACATTTCTATATGTGCTAACTACTCTACATTCTTTTTTTCTCCTTTCTTTGCCTCTAGTTGAATTATCTTATTCATCCTCTTCTATTAATTTTTAGGTAATTCACTCTTTCAAAACATTTTAATAACTACCCAGAGATTGTAGCATTCTTAACAAATTCTGACATTAATTTATTCTTTTATGGAGGCAAGGACCTTAGGACTTTAACTACACTCCCAAACAATATCATATTATTGTTATTCTACACAGCTAGTATGATATTTGATATTTATTCACGCACATTTTCATTCCATCTTGCATTTCTGAATTCTGTTGGAATTATTCCTTTCTTTCTGAAAAATATCCTATTACTATGTGCTTGGTGTGATTAAATCTCTCAATTCTTATTTTGTCTGAAATATATTTATTTCATCTTCACTTTTGAATAATTTTTTCTGGGTATTAATTTTTTTTTTAAAGATTTATTTATTTATGCATACAAGCACTGGGGCACAGGCCAGAGGTGTGGGGGGGTGAGAGGATTCACCACAGAGAGCGGGG
>JAGFMF010011803.1:7302889-7313392 GCA_019455555.1 Galemys pyrenaicus | reverse complement strand
CCTGGCCGGCAGCAGGGATCGAACTCGTGCTGCAGTGGCTGCGGTTTGCTTCATAGTGCGTTGCTTAACCCACTGCGCCACCAGGGAGGCCCCTATATAGCTTTTCTAGTTGCCTTCGGCAGGAAAGCTAATCCACATTCCAATCTGCTATTTCTGAAGGCGAGCACAATGATGAGTAGGAAGTTTCTGAGACATTTGCAGTGGTGTTAAGCGGGTGTTTTTTAAAGCTAACAGTTTACACAACGCAGATTAACATGTTATGGATTGTCACAACAGAGCTTATTTTTCTGAGTTGGAAAAAAAATCCCAGATTTATACAATTTGTAGACTTTAATACATATGAAGGTTAATCAAGATAATAGACTTAAAGAGCAAAGTTAAATGATGAGCTGGTTTCATGTTTTGAAAATAAAAATTAGATTCTGTGTTCATTTTAAAAGAACCATGACCTAGGAAAATTGACAGGACTGGTGGGTGGGTGGGAATTTATAGAAGAGAGTGAGGAGTCAAAGCCTTGATGGGGAGGAGAGATTATACAGATCTCTGGGGAGATCATACAGAGTTCAGCACTGGATAGCCTCCCTTTAAGATGCCAGGGAGAGGCCAGCAGAGGAGGCCAGTTGGTGGCCAAAGTGTGTTCCAGCTGGGTGATCTGGTAGACCAGAGAAATTACTTGGGATCCGCTTCTGCACAAACTGGACCAGAACCGAGGGAGGTAAATCACCCTGGTGGAGCATATGCAAAGAGGAGGGTCCTATTGCAATTCTGACCTTTAGGGTCAGAGAGAGGCAGCAAAGTTCCAGGTGGAGAAGAAGTGCAAGACCTGAAGGCTCTGGGAAGAGACTTCTTGAAACCTTGGTGGTGTGGGGCTAATTTCCCCCGAGGGTTGAGGCCGAGATGTGGGGGAGGCCTCTGGTGACTTTGAGAGTCATTTCTGTGAAATGGTGGGAATCCAGAGGCTACTGAGAAAGGGCTAGGGGGGGAGTGGGAGGCCAGGAAGTAGAGGCAGTGTATATTGACTTCTTTTTTAGAGTATGTGGCTCTGACGGAAGGAATCGAGATGGTGATTAAAAGAGGAGCCAGTGGGAACAGCTGGAGGAAGTTTGTGGGCACAAGGAAAGGAGCCCGGACAGATGGAGGCACCAAAGAACCTCAGAGATGGAAAAGAACTGAGGGGACCGCAGCCCACTCAGGGACCCCTGAACCCCACCAGTAGCTCTTATTAGTTCCATTTTTCAGATGAGGAAAGTGAGACTCAGAGAGGCTGACTTGCCCAAGGGACTACTTCAGAGAAATGGGCTAGGATGGGACCTCATGTGCAGGTTGCAAAGCCCACCCCTCAACACCCACCGCACCCCACCCCATGATGATTTCAGGTCTTTTGTTACCACCACCCCCGTCATCACCACATCACCACCGTCATCACACCCACCATGGCCTCCACCACTATGACCACCACTGTCACTGTCCACCCCACCACAATAATTACACTCATCAACTCAAAGCTTCCTGTGCCGGACACAGGCCGTTTCCGTTTTTGGGGTCTCCTATTCTGAGAACATGCAAACAAGAAAATAAACTAGCCTCAATGTCAACCTAAGCCTTTTGATCATATGGCCAGTCAGGGGCTGTGCCTTTTTTTTGCTTTTGCTTTTGCTTTTGTCTAAAGATTTATTTATTTATGCATACAAGAGCTGGGGTACAGGCCAGAGTGGCAGGAGGTGAGAGGATCCAGCAGAGACAGAGTGGGGAGCAGAACAGGCAGATGGACTGAAACACACTGCTGAGGGGAGCACGGGCAAGACAGGAGAGGTCTGCTGTGCCATGTGGGTCCCCTCCCTGGCTGGGGATTGAACTCATGCTGCAGTGGCTGTGGATAGCTTCAAAGTGCTGTGACTTAACCCCTTGTGCCACCAGGGAGGTCCCTACTGTGCCTTTTTTAATCAGATGGCCTGCACTCCTGGGTTCTTCCTGGAAGAGGGGGCATGCCAGAAACTGGTTTTTCCATTTACTAATCTTTTCCCATGGCAAGCTCCATGGGCCTCCCCCATCACCTACCCTCACCCCACCCCAAATCCTCCATTCATTGTCTCTGAGCTGGGAAAATTAAACAGATTTTTCCAAGGAAAACCTTAGGGAAGGGAGTGTGTGCAGAGGGATTAGGGCTGGGCTGAGACCCAGGCATTCTTGGTCCTCCCTGAGACTCTTGGCTTCTTGCAGGGACGTGCTTCTACTCATCAGAGTCCCCTGTCCTCCCCCAACACACCTCCCCCAAACTTGGCACAACCAGAGATACGAAGCCCAAGGCTGCAGCCTGGCCCCATCACGTGTGCGTGGACCCCAGGCCAACCCCAGACCTGCCCATAGTCCTCTCCCACAGGCCCTGAGCCTCAGGCTTAGAAAAATGGAAGTCTGAGATTTAAAGGGAGAAGAGGCAACCCTGGAATGCTCAAAGTTTCCATGCTGAGCAGCTCATGCTGAGACATTTTGCCAGTTCCCCCTCCTCTCTAATCCCAGGATTAGAGTACGTGGAATCCCAGAATACAGAGGCCAGAGTCTGGGAATGAGGCACAGTGTGGTGAAGGCAACCAAACAAACAGCAAAGCTGGAGCCCTTGCTTTGCTCTTACACACCTGTGCGGCCCGGGCAGGTCACTGACCTCTGAGCCCCACTTCCACTTGTCAAACCAGGAGCATCCGACCTGACCATTGCTGTCGGTGGGATGGAGAGTGAGGGGTGAGCTTCATAACTTCACACGCCTGGGCTGCATCCTAACCCCTTCTCTGTACATGCAGGGAGGAGCGGGGAAAAGTGGGTACTGCTCGTCTCTGACTCTTGAGCCCTGAAGGCCCAGTGTTCCATGTGAACACACGGCATTGGCATCAAATGGGCCACGTTGGACCTCTGCTCCACTGTGTGACCTGGACAATCACTGTCCTCACCAGGCCAGTGCTTCCTCATTGATATGGTAGGTTGCCTTATGGGGCCTGCTTCAGGGACTGAGTGAGATTTAACAAAGGCCCAGGTGCAGGCAGCGCCCACTGGTGCCCATCCTGCTTCCATCTTGCCCATGTCTGAGCCCTGGTTCCATCCTCTGCCCTGCTCAGAGGAACAGGCCAGAGTGTCCAACACTCTTGTCTTAGCTGATTTTTGCCATGCTCCCTTGGCCCTCATCTCCCAAACCATACTCACCTGTCACTCCCCCTGCTGAGAGCCTATTATAGCTCCCTCCTACCGAACACATCCAAACCAGCCTTCTCAGCCTGGCATTCAAGACCCTACACCCCACCTCCCAGTCCCAGCCTCTCTCCCTATTCTCACCAGGCACCCCTTTTTCTGAGTTGGCTTGGCCCTGGCTGACCTCCTGCTTCCTGGATGCACACTCACGTCCTCCCTCCTCCCTAGACTTCCGAGCTGGGCCCCAATCATCCATCTGCGAGCTCCAACGGATACAACAAGTCACAGACAAACCAAATCTCCAGCAACAACCGAGAGGGGACCCATCAATAATGGGCCATAACGCAGTTACCGGGCGAATCGTCTTTGGGAAGAAACAGGTAATCAAATCTCCCTCCGGGTGCCATCTGTCTCCGTTGCCCCTGCCTCCCGCTGGACGCCCGCCCGGCTTCCGGCAGCCCAAGCAGGCGGGTCCCAGCCATAATGCAATTACAGCATGGTTCCACTAAAGAGAGCTTGGGTTCTTTGGGGACAAGGGAAAGGGACAAGAGAGGATAAGGCCGTGTTCAGGGGAGAAACCCTTCCCCAAACCTGGGAAAGAGTATGGAAAGGACCCCATATCTTCATTCTTGTTCCTTTTGTATTATCCATATTATCTTCCTTTCAAATTTCTGGAACAGCATCGCTGTGGGAGTGCCCCAAGCACATAGAAGTTGTTTAGACATTTAATTCTGGCCCATGGAATAAAGGCGCTGAGACCCGGAATAGGGTCCCCACCCTGTCTCTGCAGTGTGTGACCTGGGAGAGGTTCTCTCACCTCTGTGTGTCTGAGTGGGCTGAGGCGCCCAGTGCCCAGCTCACAGCTGTGAGGACTAAAGGGAAGCTTCCAGAAGAAGCAACGTCGAGCCTGAGCAGCCCTGCCATGTCTTAGCTCCTGCAGTTACATTGCCGCCCTCAGGGGCTGCCCAAACCCTGGCTATCTGCAGAGAAACAGTGTGGGGCTGGGAGCTGCACAGCTGGCCCTGGCCGGCAGATGCCGAGAGCCGCTTCAGAACCCTAACCAAGCCCTACCCTTCACTGCGCCTCAGGGACACCCATAGGTGCTGAGGCAACCTGGTCCCCTCCTCTGAGCCAGCCCACCCTGGAGCATCTCATTCCAGTGGTGTGAGGTGAGGCCCCGGGTGAGGGGGCCAGAAGTGTGACCACTACCTTCCACCTGGGAGACCTGAATGTGGTTGCTTGTCCTGGCAGAGAACCAAGAGAGAGAGGTCAGCAGGACAGGGACAGTGGCACCAGGGGGCCCCCCAGACCCTCAGAAACACAGCTCTGCAAAGGAAGCAATGGGTGGTCTTGGATCTCCGGTTGCCAAATCCCCATTCATTTATTCCACCAATGGGCCGGGTAGGCCTCTTGGGTCTCCAAGAGGAAAGACCAGTCCTGCCCTTCAGGCCACACATATTCGTGGGGGAGCCGTGGCAATGGCAGGTAAGAGATGCTGCTGCTGGGGGGATCCAAGGGGTCTCCTAGGGATCATAGGTCATATATATATATACATATATATACACACACACACATACGGGTCATATATATATATAGAGAGAGAGAGAGAGAGAGATAGTGTAGCGGCAGGAAGGGAGCAGTGGAGCAAGTTTCAGGATGGTTCTCAGCAGACAGGTCAGGGAAGGAGAGTCTTGGAGCCCTCGGTGGCTTTTATGCTTTATTTAGTAGAGGTGGCCAGGTACATGGCAGGCAGGGGTGCCGGGGGGCCGGGAGGCTGGCAGGCCTCCCAGCCCCCAGCGCATCTCACCCTCTCGGCTGCTGCTTCTCTCGCCAGTACTGTCGGTCCTGTTGGTCGGCCCTCACAGTTCGTCTGTTGGTCCTCGCAGTTCTGGTGTCCTCATGACGCCGCCCATTTATGCCCGTGTCCAACACAGGTGCGCCCACTTGCGCATGCCCACCCTGGAATGCTCGCAGCACCGCAGGTGTCCATCATCAGTGGTGGGAGGGTGGAAATACCTGATCAACCTTTACCCTACAGATAGAAAGATAGATAGATAGACGACAGACAGACAGACAGACAGACAGACAGACAGACAGACAGACAGACAGACAGACAGACAGACAGATAGATAGATAGATAGATAGATAGATAGATAGATAGATAGATAGATAGATTTTAGACCAATACCAAATATACCAAGATATATTTTTAGCAAGAATTTCTCGCCTTCATGAATAGTCATCTACAATATAATTCCACTAGGCTACATCTTATACTGGATGAGGTTAATATGCTATCATTTAACCATTCCTCTCCCGATGGGTTTAATATTTTCCAGTTTCCACTGGTGTACATCGGGCCACGGTGAATGAATGTTCTCATACACAAAGAGCTGCTCATTTCTTCAGTTATTATTTCTCCTCTTTTTGACTCTATTTTTTTTCTTACAGTATTTGCTTTCTTTCTTTTTTTTTAAAGATTTATTTATTTATTTATGCATACAAGAGTTGGTGGACAGGCCATAGTCAAGGGAGGTGAGAGGATTCACCAGAGACAGAGCAGGGAGCAGAACAGGCAGCTCGACTGAAGTACACCACTGAGGGGAGCAGTAGGCGAGGCGGGAGAGGTCTGCTGCACCATGTGGGTCGGATACTTCACAGTGCTGCTCAACCGGCTGCACCACCAGGGAGGCCCAGTGCCTGCTTTCTTTCCTCAGGCGCAGTCCCCATAGAACTTCCCCCATCAGTTCACCCTTGCACTGTCACCACAGTCCCTTGTGCTCTTCCCACCCTCGTTTTGATCCCTCTCTCCCCTCCCCTGCAGAATGTCTCCGATTCATGGTTGTCCGTATATTTTTGTTTTGTTTTGCTGTTGTTTTTCCTTGATCCCCTATATTCTTCCTATAAGTGATACAAGCTGGTATTTTTCTTTTTCCCTCTGACTTATTCCACTGAGCATAATCCCTTCAAGCTTCGATTATTATTTCAAAACAAAATGCAGGAAGCACAGCTGTTGATCCTGAGAGAGATGCCTTTTTGTTCTTTTTTTTGAGTCTTAATGTGTAGAGCAGGAGACCTACTTCAGGGTCCTTGGTGATGAGCCCAGCAGAGGAGGAGCCCTTGAGCCGGACTCCACCGGGAATGGTTCGCCTAAGGGAACACACCAGCTCCATCCGTTAGGATTGCGTTAGGCTGCAAGTATGAGAAACCTGGCCCCGGAGGTTTAGCTGAGGAAAGCTGATTCTCCTCATACAATTTGAAGCACTCGGTGGGGGCAGCGGCGCAAGGCTGGTGTTAGCAACCACAGACCCATGACCCAGGCTCTAGTTTTCCTTCTCTTTGGCCTGAGCTTGTGGCTTTTCCCCTCATGCTCTGAAGATGGCTACTGGACCTCCAGACACCACACCCACTTTCCATCCAGGAAAAGGGGCTAGAGGAGAGGTGGACCAGGCTACCTGTTGAAAATCCCCCACCGCCACTTTTAATCAAGAAAATCTCCATTTTATCTCACGGGCCATAGTCTGTCACGAGACCCACTCTGGTTGGGAGGGAGACTTTGCTGGGCATATTGCTGCCCTAAGAGAACTGGGATTGGACAAGTAAGGTAGATGGGGAAGGTAGATATTAGGTGGGCACCTGGCACCATCTGCTACTTTGTCACGTTACATGACAAAATACCTGGGACCTGAATACCCCATTCTGGAGTGAGCAGCCTGGACCTGTGAATCCCCAAGGCCCAGAGGTGTTCAAACAGGGGTTAAATGGAGACTTAAGCAAAATGTCAAGGGGGGTAGGATTTAAGCAGAAAGAGATCGAGAGGGCCTCCCTATCGGCACAGGGGGTTGAGCACTGCACTGTGAAGCATCCGTGGCACAGCAGCATGAGTTTGATTCCCAGCCAGGGAGGGGACCCACATGGCCCAGCAGACCTCTCCTGTCTCGCCCACTGCTCCCCTCAGCAGTGTATTTCAGTCCATCTGCCTGTCCTGCTCCCCACTCTGTCTCTGGTGAATCCTCTCACTTCCTGCAACTCTGGCCTGTACCCTAGCTCTTGTATGCATAAATAAATAAATCTTGAATAAAAGAAAAAAAAGAGATCAAGAGATTCCCCAGCTCCCTAATCTTGAGGGATTTGGGTGAAAGATAATTAGGTTATTATGGAAGTCTAAAGTTTAGTGAAGGACATATTTTGAGTTAAAAGGCCTACATGCAAACCTCACTATTCCCTTTACCATGTAACTTTTATTTATATGATAATTCCTAAGTTTTCTGAGCCTCAGACTCCTCCACGATAAAATGTAAATAAACTAACTTGTGACGATTTAGTGATTCATAAATCTCAGACACTACACATATTACTTGCATGAATTATCTTATTTCGTCTTGACAGCAATGCTATGAGATGATTATCAGCTCAGATGAGAAAACCACAGCACAGGTTAAAATGAGGCAATGCTCTTCACCCTACACTATCCCTACTTGTCAGTCTTTGAAGTGAAGTGAAATCGCATTGTAAACTTTGCAATACACTTTGCAAACAGCCCACACAGGCTCAGGGCTGTCGACAAGAAGAAAAATGCCAGATTTATTTACTCGTTCAACAAATACAGTCATGCATCATGTAATGATGGGATACATTTTGAGAAATGCCTTGTTAGACATTTTCGTCATTATGTGAATGTCACAAAGTATCATTATGCAAACCTAGATGGCTTGCCTGCCACACACCTAGGTCATATGGCATAGCTATTGGGAGAGCGGTCATCATCATAGATGGCATCCATCATCATAGATGACATCCATCGTTAACCTGAATGTCATACACACATTTATGAAATGTACTTCTCCAGTGCCTGCTGTTCTCAGAACTCTTTTAGAGGGTATATCTATGAACCAAAACATGAAGTTTCCCACAGCCCGCCCCCCCGCCCCAAAATGCTTGCATTTTATTGGGACGGAGACAATAAATAATAAAAATTAGTTTTATATTTATATATATATTTGATAGACAGTGATATGAGCTGTGGAGAAAGGTAAAGTAGAAATGGGGAGTGTTGGGATGACTTGAGGTTGTCTTTCATGAGGGGGGTCCAGGGAGGTTTCACTCGGGAGACACTTGACTGCAGTGAGCTAGTCACATGGATGGATGTGTGAGGCGTGGCAGGCCAGGCAGACAGCCGATGTGATGGTTCACGCTAGTTGTGTCCCTGGAATGTTTGAGAAAGAGCACCAAGTTTTTGAATGGATTAAGTGAGTGAAGAGTGGGGAAAGAGGTCAGAGGGGCAATGGGGTAGGGGTGGGTTAAGCACTTACTGGCCACTATGAAGATGTTGGCTTTTACTCGAAGGAGATGGGAGTCACTGGAGGGTTCTCTCTAGCAATAAGATCTGGTTTACGTTTTGGGTTTTTGTTTCTTTTTAATTTGGCATTTCTATAATATCCGAGAATGTCACAATATTTTTTAAAGATTTATTTATTTAGGCACACAAGAACTGGGGTACAGGCCAGAAGTGCGGGGCCGGGGGAGAAGACTGACCAGAGACAGTGGGGAGCAGAAAAGGCAGGCTGACCAAAAACCACTGCTGAAGGGAGCAGTAGGCGAGACAGGAGAGGTCTGCTGCGCCATGTGGGTCAGCTCTATGGCTGGGGATTGAAAGTGCACTGCAGTGGCTGTGGATAGCTCCGTAGTGCTGTGACTTAACCCCTTGTGCCACCAGGGAGGCCCTGATCTGGTTTATGTCTTAAAAGGATCACTCTGGCTGCTGCTGAGAGTAGCCTAAAAAGAGGGGAAGCAGGGACTGAGCCCTGAGACTCTCCACTGGCTAGAAGCGAAGGGGATGAAGAGGAGTCCACCAGGACACAGAGAAGGCACAATTGACAGAGGAGAGAATGGGGTGCGGTGACCTGGGACGAAGGCTGGAAAGCTCAGGTGGCTTATCTGGAAACATGCATAAAAACTTTCAAAAAGTCAACCCCCTTCAAAAATCGTACGTGAAGCATAGATTCTAAGTGCATCCACTTAGCCACACGCAAAGATTCATGGCCAAGGATATTCTTGACCGAGTGGGTTATAAAAATGAAAAGCAGGAAAACAACCTAAATGTCTACCAACCCACAGAGTTGGTTAAGTAGCTCATGATGTCTTTGTCTGATGAGCCATCAGGCAGTCATAGAAACCCACATTGTTTCGGAATATCTCAAGATTTCTCTTCATGACCTATTATTAAGTGAAAACAAGCCAGTTGTAAATCATTATGGTGAACAAGATCCCTGTGTGAGCCAGCTAGGAACACAGGAAACACTCTAGGTATTTCAAGCAGAAAAGGATTTAGCACAGGAATTTGTTGACTAAGTTGTGGCAGGGCTGGTCGTCATGTCCATCGCTAGCTTTTAGGGCGTCAGGTCATCGTTGAAACCACAGGACCCGTGAGCCTCCAAGACCAAAGCCGAAAAAATGCCTGAAACCTGCTCCTATAGCTTCTGTTGAAGCTCACACACCTGCCCACAGCTGCCTGAGAACAATGCCACAATTTCTGCTCCTCTCACATGGACGGGCCTTGGCTGGCAGAGATTCTTTTTTTTTAAGATTTATTTTATTTATTTTTGCATACAAGAGGTGGAATGTAAGCCAGAGGTGCAGGGTTGGGGTGATGGTGGTGAGAGTAGTCACCAGAGACAGAGTGGGGAGCAGAACAGATGGATCGACTGAAACACACTGCTGAGGGGAGCAGTGGGTGAGGCAGGACTGGTCTGCTGTGCCATGTGGGTCCCCTCCCTGACCAGGGATCGAACCTGTGCTGCAGTGGCTGCCCATAGCTTCATAGTGCTGAGTCTTAACCCCTTGCACCACCAGGGAGGATCTGGCAGGGATTCTGAGCTCTGTAGTTCTCTGGCTTCTAGGCCCTGCTGGACAGAAGAAAACATAGACCAGGGGAAGGAAAGTATTTGAGTTGTCAACAAACAATACTGAACACTTTGACAAGTATTTCTTTATAAAGATAATCTGCCTGGAGAAGCGACTGAAAGCATTAAGTACTAGGGTAGGCCAAATAATTCTCTCTCCCAATGTCTACACCCTACTGCATGGAATTAGTAAATATTTCATGTTACCTGGCAAAAGGGACTTTGCAGATGGGATTAAGGTTGCAGATTTTAAAGGCTTCCCTGACAGAAACCCTTAAAATCAGAGGCCCTTCTAAGAATGGAAGTTCCATAGGATCCAGCAATACCACTCCTAGGAATATACCCAAAAGACACAAAAACTCTGATTCAAAAGAATACCTGCACCCCTATGTTTATAGCAGCACTCTTTACCATAGGTAAGACC
>JAGFMF010011803.1:7244878-7302839 GCA_019455555.1 Galemys pyrenaicus | reverse complement strand
ACTGGAAGGGATGATGCTCAGTGAAGTAAGTCAGAAGGCAAAAGAAAAATACCAGATGGTTCCTCCCCTAGGAGGAATATAAAGGAACCAAATAAGGATCAAGGAAAGGAAGAAGAATAATAACAATAAAGAAACAAAAACCAAAAATGAAAAGAAAAGGACAAACTGGGGACACTTGGTGGGGAGGGAAGAGGGGAAGGGTGGAGGGCAGGCAGGAACACAGGGGACTGAGGTGATGGTGCACTAGTGTTACGATGATGGGGAATACATGGGGATTACAATTGATGTCAAATATATGTAAATTAAAAAAATTATAAATAAAAAAAAGCAGAGGCCCTTAAAGTCTGACCCACATGGCACAGCAGACCTCGCCTGCCTCGCCTGCTGCTGCCCTCAGCAGTGTGTTTCAGTCAGTCTGCCTGTTCTGCTCCCCACTCTGTCTCTAGTGACTCCTCTCACCTCCTGCAACCTGGCCTGTGCCCCAGCTCTTGTGTGCACAAATAAGTAAAAATCTTTTTAAAAAATCACACGGCCCCTTCCGGCTGATGGGTTGAGTAGCCAGAGTGACCGATACTTAGACAAGAGGGTGGTGGGAGCCCAGAACAATGTCCTGGAGAGGCAGTGAGCTGGTGGCATTCCTGGGAGGCTCGAGTTTAAATACGGATCTTATTACTAGCAATAATAATAATAGCAGTTAATACTACGTGTTAGCCAGGCCCTGTGCTAAGTGCTTCACCTTAAACAGCTTTCTTTGTGGTTGCAGCAGTCTACTTTACAGGTAAGGAAACTGAAGCACTGGTGAAGTGAGGCAGCTTAAGATCACGGGCTGAGAAGCGGCAGCCCCAGGAGTCTGGCCTGGACAACCAGCTGCAGATACTGTTAACTGTGTGCAGAGCTCGCCCTCCGTGGCTGAGGAACAGACCCACGGCGTAGGCACCTGGGCCACTCCTGGGCCTTCCAGTGTACTTTTGATATTCAGCACTCGCCATCCAGGGGCCTTAGACAGTGGGGCTTAGAAGCCCCATAAGTACAAGAGATCAAAGCAGAGGCATGTTTTTGGTTGTAGTTGGGGTGGGGAGGATTGGGTGGTGCCCAAGCCTTTCCTGTTCAGCCTCTGAACCCCAACCCCAGAAAAGCCCAATGGCTCTCTGGAGCAGTTTGGAAAGGGTCCCCCCCACCCCTGAGGGTCTCTGGCTCTTGAGAGGAGAGAGAGAGTGCTCTGGTCTCCTATGCTGCTAACACTACGAGATGTGTGCCCAAAGGAGGTTTTCTGAGGAAATTGCATCGTTCTTCAAAAAAACAGTCATCCTGCCTCTTGGCTTTGTCTGACACAGCACATCTGGGATGCATTTACCAGCTGCTCCCCCAAGGGGCCTCAGCCTGGTGCAGAAATTGAGAAGACTGGAAATGAGTAAGGCTCATGCCAGTACACTTAACAGAACCTACCAGTAGCACCTACTTTTCCACAGGAAGCCACAACAGTCAGGAATCCATCATGATTTTGCAAGAGAATTCTAGGGAAAGCCTTCGTGGGTTGTGGCTAATAGAGGCCAACTCAAATGCCCCAAGGGTCCCTCATCCCGCCATGCACCTTACCTTGTTTGTTCTAGAAGCCTAGGTCCAAACTCAGGGCCCATCTTTCTAGCCGAGCCCCTACCTTGAGTGCCCACCCAGGGAAGGGGTGGGGTGAACCTTACTCTTGCCTGTCTTGACAGAAGTGGGATTTCCATCCTGAGCCCCAGTTGTGATACCAGGAGCCCCTTCCCGTTGACCAGCTTCCCCTCTATCCCCAGCCTCTCATGACTGGGAAATGGGCTTAGCACCAGTTGCCCCTGCTGGGGCGCACCACAGGTAGCAGGAAAAGACTCAAGAATCCTTTCATCTTCACAGCCTCATCAACCTTAATCCCCTGCCTCCAGGCAGGGAGCCCATCTTGCTAACCTGACAAGGACTGACCATGCTCTTTCTCACCGTGTCTGAAACTTGGTTTACTCTCCCACCTGAGATTATGCTCTTGACCTTTCATGAGAAGAGTGGAGACAGGTGTCTACCCAGACAGGTAACGGAAACAGCCTCAGAACCAACCCCCGCTCTTACGGATGACTGGACTCTTTTTTTCAAAGATTTATGTATTTATGCATACAAGAACTGGGGTGCAGGCCAGAGGTGTGGGGGGTGAGAGGATTCACCAAAGACAGAGTGGGAGCGAACAGGCAGATCAACTGAAATACACTGCTGAGGGGAGCAGAGGGCGAGACAGGAGAGGTCTACTGGGCCATGTAGGTCACCTCCCTGGCTGGCTGGGGATCAAATTCGTGCTTCAGTGGCTGGTGATAGCTTGAAAGTACTGTGTCTTTAACCCCTGTGCCACCAGAGAGGCCCTAGATGATTGATTTATTGATAATAAAGGGCCAGAGAAAGTTCACAGACCTGAAAGACTCAGAGATTAGTGGCCAAGGTGTTTTTCCTTCTGCACTCCTGGGGCTGAGAGTGTAGCAGGAGAGGGAAACCATTTCAGGGAAGGTATCTGAGGGGCCTCTTGGGCTACCTAGCTTTAACCTATCACCTACACTGATGCCTCAGCCACCATGGTGCCCCACACCTGTCGTGGCCCACACTGGAAAACTCCCTTCCTGTCCCCAACCTTCTCTCTCCAGCAAGCTCATTCAATGTTGCTGATGAAGAAAGCCAGGTTTGTAATAAAAGGCCATGGCCAGAGGACCCCACACCTGCATTAGGAAATGGAAGGGTGAGGTCATATGTTTAGGACAAAAGGACAGCCCCCGAGACCTGCAGGAGATGGGGGAAGGGCAGAGTGGTTACGGCTCCTAGAAGCTTCTGAAGGAAGTCCGCATGTTGACAGGTAGCCAGCCTGGACTCCTCTGCTGTCCAAGCAGCTCCAGAGGACTCCCCTAGTGTAGGAATATCCTTTTCCTATGTCGTTCCATCAACTTGAGCGAAGTCCAAGGCTCAAGACCGTATCTCCTCTAAAATCTAGAGCTTGAGATAGCCCTGAGGATGATAGAGGAACTCTTCAGAGATAAGCAGAAGAGGCCCTGGCTTTTTCCAAGGCACCCCAATCCTTGCTCCCTAGTCTTCCCTAGTCTTCCTCCCTTCCCTACCCCTTCTCATCCCCTGCTCTGCTCTGTTTTCTCATTCAGTCTGGGGGTACATGGAAGTGGCTCCTCTTTCCCTGGAGGACCAGAGCCTGAGAGCCCACACTAGGTCTTTGCTGCGGCCCCGCCCCCATTTTACACCTCCTCGCTGACTTCCTGCCTCCAAAGGCAGAATGACCAGCTAGGACTGTGTCAACATACACAGACTATATTAAGACTAAGTAAGGTTCCTTCCAAAACAAGACAAATACTGGAAGACTCAACATAACCCATTATCTTAAATGTTAGATAAAATAATTAATCTTTCCCAGTATTTAATGGACTCTAGAATCCCATATTAAAGATGGATGTCAGCTGTCACCACAATTATCGACACTAGTATTTATATTGTTCTGAAATGACTTGACAATGCAACCAGATAAAAGAAGAAACTGAGAAGTATAAATTTATAAAGAGAAAACATGATTATTATATTATTTTATATTTGGATATTCCAAGAGAATCAGCTAAAGAACTTTTAGTAACAATCAGAGAATTTAGCCAGGAGGTTAGTTTAAAAACAAGATATCTTAAACATAAAAACTAAGAAATATACTCCCATATATGAAGGCAACAAAAATATACCACGAGACCCATAGAAAACTAGTGAGCAAATATATGTGAAAAGAGCTATACAACCCAAACATGAAGCTTAACCATAGACTGAAATAGAAAAAGAAAACTTGTTCCTAAATAAAAAGTCAATAACACTGTAACCATGACAGCATCCCATCATTTTTCTATAAATTTAGTGGACTTCTGTATAAAATACCAGCTGTTTTTTTTAAATTGTCTGACAGGATGAGTATAAATTTATCTGGAAAAATAAATACAAAAGCATAGTCAGAAAATTCATGGAGAGTGAAAAAGTGAATTAACAAGGGAGGAGTAGCCCTATAAAACACTTTTTTAAATATTACAGAGCTACAATAATTAAAAAAGGATGGAGCTGGTACAGGCAGATAAATCAGTAGTAAAGAATAAAGAAATTTAAAATGGACTCAAGTAAACATGAGAATTCAATTCAATAAACTGAGACACAAACCAGATATTTGGAACAAAAATTTCAAAATCTGTATTCCCTACCTCATTCCTGACACTGAAATAAATTCCAACTGGATCAAAGGGTTGAAGGGAAAAAAAATTAATAAAACCCTTTGAAAAATAAAGCTATAAAAGTGGCAGAAGAAAATGTGTGTAAATGTTTTTATGATCTGGGAGTAGAAAGGACTTTTCTAGTAATGGAACAAAATAGAAGTCATTACAGATAAGATTAATAAATGTATGTGGAAATTCTAAAACTCTATAAACAAAATCAAAAGACATTGTAAGAGAAAAATACCTGTAAGATGAATGACAAAAGGCTCATTTTCTTAACTTTGAAAAAAGATCTATTAAACAATAAGGAAAAAACATCCCAATGGAAAAATATGGGCAAAGAATATAAACAGGCTATTTGCAAAAAAAAAAAACCCACAATTGGATAACAAAAATACACAAGTTGTTTCATCTCCCTAACTTTAATGCAAATGAAAGCAAGATAATTTTTTTGGGCTTATCAGATTGGCAAAGTTTAAGAGGATTCCTAACACAATGTTGAAGAAGGTGTGGCTACACAGATATCTTACACAGTGCTAATTGAATGAAAGTCAGAACATTATCTATTAAATGTTAAATGATTAGACCTAAATAATTGCTCATATTTTATCCTGCAGAAGCATTTCTGCAAGTGCCCAAAGATAAATGTGGAAAAATGTTTGTTGAAGCATTGTTTATCATTTTTTTAAAGAGGGAATGGATTCTTCAAAGAAATAGAACAAATATTAATGAAATTCATATAAAACCACAAAAAAACTCAAATAGCCAAAGCTCTTATGACTAAAATGAAGGAGAATAAGGAGGTACCACACTCCCAGACTTCAAACTATACTACAAAGCCATAATAATTAAAACTGTAAGGTACTGGAACAAAAAGAGACACACAGACCAATGGAATTGAATAGAAAACCCAAAAATAAGCCCACATATTTATGGACAACTTATCTTTGACAAAGGAGCAAAGACTATTCAATGGAACAAGAACAGTTTGTTCAATAAATGGTGTTGGAAATACTGAACTGCTACATGAAATGAAGCTAGATTACTGCCTCATAACCATGCCCAAAAAACAACTCAAAATGGATAAAATTATTGGACATAAGAGCTGAAACCATAAGATATATAGAAGAAAATAAAGGCAAAACATTACATGACATGCATCTCAGTAATATCTTTAAAGACGTGTCCCCCAAAGCAAAGAAAGTGAAGAAAAGGATGAATAGCTGGGACTACATCAAACTAAAAAATTTCTGTACAGCAAAAGAGACATTAACCAAAACAAAGAGACACCCTATTGATTGGGAGAAAATTTTTGCATACAATACTACTGATAAGGGACTGATCACAAAGTACTACAGAACTCACATGACTCAACAAAAAGACAGTAAACCATCCAGTCAAAAAAATGGGCAGAAGAGTGAAAAAGAAAATGAGAAATGCAAATGCCCAACAGGTATATGAAAAAAATGTTCAATATCACTTGTAATCAGGGAAATGCAAATCAAAACCACAATGAGATACCACCTTTCACCAGTGTGAATGGCACATATTTAAAAAAACAGGAAACAACAAATGTTGGCTAGGATGTGTAGAAAAAGGAACCCTCCTACACAGCTGGTAGAGATGCAACTGGTCCAGCCACTATGGAAAGTTTTGTGGAGGTTCCTCAAACTACTAAAAATGGAACTTCATATGACCCAGTAATTCTACTAGTGATCTCTCAAAGGACACAAAAAAATTCATTCAAAAGGATCCCTGCACCCCTATGTTTACTGCAGCACTATTTACAATAGGTTAGACTTAGGAACAGCCCAAATGCCCAAGAACTGATGACCGGATCAAGAAGATGTGGTATATATATATACAATGGAATATTACTCAGCAATCAAAAAAGAAATTCATGTCATTTGCAGCAATGTGGATGGAGCTAGAAGGGATTACTCTCAATAAACTAAGCCAGAAGGAAAAAGAAAAATATTGGATGGTTTCATCTTCCTTATAGGAGGATATAGGGGAAACTACAAATAAAAGATGAGAGAAATAATTATAAAAACTTAAAAACAAAATTAACAGGCAACTATAAATTAGAGCCTTTCTGCAGGGGAAGGGGAAGGAGAGGGATCAAAACAGGGGTGGGAATAGCACAAGGGACTATGATGATGGTGCATGGGTGAATTGGTGGTGGAAATTTTACGGGGACTACATCTGAGAAGAGAAAGCCTACATTGTCCAAAAAGGAAGAATGATGTAAAATATAGATGTAATAATGTAAAATGTGATGTAAATAAAGAAGGAACGGAGAAATAGAACAAAGCAGAGGTTCATTTATAGGAAATTAGTTCAATAAATCATAGCATAGAGCCTCCCTGGTGGCCTAGAGGTTGAGTCTCAGCACTGCCACCATGAAGCCTCACCACACCACCTTGACAGCCTTAGTTCAATCCCGGGTCAAGGAGCTGACCCACATGGCACAGCAGACCCTCCTGCCTCACCTGCTGCTCCCCTCAGCAGTGTATTCCAGTCAATCTACCTATTCTGCTTCCCACTGGGTCTCTGGTGAGTCCTCTATACCCCTCCCTACCTCTGACCTAGACCCCAGTTCTTCTATACACAAATAAATCTTTAAAAAATATATATAGTATATGTCCTTAGAGTGAAATACTCTATAGCTATTAGAAAGAATAAGGGGACTGTGTGTATGTGTTTACATATGTGTGTGTGTGTATATATACACAATTTAGCAAACTGGTTTTTCATCTATACTTTCACTTCTTATCTTATATATGTAATAAAACAATATTGACAGTAACATATCCAACCACTTCCCCCTCAGAGGTCCCAGGGAAGCCTGGTGCATAAGAACAGCGGTAAAGCGACACAAGAGGCGGGTGTGTGGACTGAGACGGAAGGAGATCACATTGCTAGCTGGGGCCCTGGTCACACATCCGAGCTCCAGAGAGTGAGACAAAGGCCGCTCTGATTCACAGCCCTGAAGCTCACAAAGCTGTGCTTCCTGCCCCTTTACACCCGTGACTCCACTTGGGGCCAAAGCCTGGACCCCAGGATGCCCAGAGCACCATCAAGCAGGTGCAGCTGCTGCGCTTGGAAGACCCCCATTCTCCAGGAGCTCTGGCATTTCTCCCTTCAGTGTGAGGGCAGAGGGACAGGGACTGTGGGGAGGCAGAAGAGGGACTGACCCACCTTCTGGGGTCAGAGGTGATGAGCCCGGATGCAGGGGGTGGACCAGAGCCAGGAATTGCAACAGCTGGTGGTTGTTTGTGGGTGAGTGGGCAGGCGGCCTGCGGTAGTGAGAAGGGAAAGTGTTTGTGGGAAACATGCTTGGCAGAAATAGCCAGGATGGCCTGCACCAGCAGCCTCTGGGGAGGGGACCCACACCCTCAGCCAACACCCCAGGGTCTGTGCGGGCACCAGCACCGCAGGCCACCTGTCTACCCCATAGACCTTGAGTCATTTCCTGTGTTTTTCTTTTTCCCCAGGTAGGTTCCTGACTCACAGTTGTCCTTTCCTTCCTGTCCCTCTGTGATTCAGGGGTGAGCGCAAGACCCAACTTAGGGCAAGGAGAAAAGGGGTCCAGACTTGGGATAAGTGTCCCCCTCACCTCTGTACCTCGTCACCTTATTCTTCCCATCCCTGACAGCGTTGGCTCCAGCATTAAAGGAAGCCCAGTTAAAAGGTCGTCTCAGTCTGTCCCTGCATCCAACCTAGTCCAAACTGACTTTAACTCCTTCCCTCAGAGAGAAAGGCTCGAGCACATCCTGTCTCCAGTTTCAGCTGATTCATCCTTCTTTCCCCAGACTGTCCCCTGGCCTTGCTTTTCCCTCTCTTGCATTACAACAAACTCCCTCAAGGGTGAAATCTTATCTCATTCCCTCAACAAATGTTTTCTAATTGAATCAAGTCAACCTAAGTCTCCAAGGCAAGAGCCACAGGCCCAGCTAGAGGAGAAACACAGAAATGAAGTCCTTCCCGTTAAGGAGACTTTCTCTCCCAGCCTGCAGGTAGACCACTGGCAGCTGTCCACGTGGTCTCTTCATTTTTAAAGGTCTATTTCATTTATATGTACAAGAACTGGGGTATAGGCCAGAGGTATGGGGGTGATGAGAGGATTCCCAGAGACAGAGTGGGGAAAAGAACAGGCAGACTGACTGAAACACACTGCTGAGGGGAGCAGCAGGTGAGGTAGGAGAGGTCTGCTGCACCATGTGGGTCAGCTCCCTGGCCGGGGACCCAACTCACACTGCAATGGCTGTGGATGCTTCATAGTGCGATGCTTAAGCCCTTACACTACAGGGAGGCCCCTCTCTTCTCAGCATCCCAGCATTACATACATCCCCATGCCTCACCAACCAGGGATGCCTCATCCTCCTCCCTGGAGTTAACAAAGGAATGAGCATGTGTTAACCTTGACCAGTGAGCACTAAGGGTAAATTTGCTTGTTGGAGGTACTTCAGGGATGTTTAAAAAAATAGAGTAACAGAAAGCAAGGGCTCCTCTTCAGCCTTCAGGAACATCATAACTGACTGAGATATTTGGAATTCAGCAGCCATCTTACAACCATGAGGGGAGCTATAACCTGAGGAGCAAATGAACACTTGAGGAGAACAAGCATAGAGACAAAAGAACCTGGGTCTTCAGTGAGGTGATAGTCACTCACTTAACTGCCCCGGAAGCAGCTACCCCAGGACTTCTTTTATGAAATAAAACTTCCTGTATCATCTAAACCATTTTGAGTTAGTTTTTCTGTTACATAAGGGTCTTTATGATACAGCTGGGTTTTGGGGAAGCCTGACAGAAGAAGCCAAATGCGTGCTTGTGAGAAAGGAGGGTGTGTGGCCTGAGGAGGAAGGAGATCATATTTTCCAAACCTCTGGTTCTTGTTCATCCTCATGACATGAGGCCCAGGCGGCCAGCGGCTGAGAGGAGCAGCAGAAATGTGGACCGTGTGTGGCTAGAGACATCAAACAAGAAATGGGGTGAGGGGACCTCTGGAAATCAGACGTGGTGAGGGAGAGGCACAAACATGTTCATTATAGCATGGTTTATACTGTGCATTATTCTTAAGAAAACAGAAACTGCCCAGAGACTCATTCATAGAGAATTGTTCGAGCAGATTATAACACATACCCACAGGGAGAGCAGAGTATTAGCAGAGGAGGCAAAAACTAAGTGAGGGTCCCTGGATGAAGTTGTGTGGGTCCCTCAGCAAGGCCTCCAGTGGGAACCAGGACCTCTCCTTGCCCTGCCTTGGAGGGGAGTGGGTCTTGGAGCTTTGACTGGGTTCCTGGTTCCGTTCCTGTCACTTATTTCTTTACACCCCACTCCCTGACACTCCCACCCCAGCATCGTTCTGACCTCTCAGCATACCTGCTTTCTCCTTAGGGCAGGGATTCTCTGCTTACAAGAGGCCAAGAGGAAGAGAGCAAGTGGAGATGGTGAGGGAGAAGGAGCATTGTCTGGGAAAGGGGGCAGGCAAGCTGAAGGCCTGGACCCAGGAGAGACACAGAAGTGGCGTGGCCGGAAGAGGAGACAAAAGAAACACTCTAGAAGCAGTGTGAAGAAAAAGAGGCCTGGGCCGGCCAAAGCCGCCCGCCACTGCATCCCGTGTCTAGCGCCTACATTCCGCCGCTGTGGCCGCCGTGCCCAAGAGAAAGGCTGAAGGGGGTGCTAAAGGAGAGAAAGCCAAGGTGAAGCACGGACCCCAGAGAGCCTCAAGGTTATCTGCGAAACCTGCTCTTCAAAAGCCAGAGCCCAAGCTGAACAAGGCCCCTGCAAAGAAGGGAGAGAAGGCACCCCAAGAAAAATGCATCAAGCTGGTGCCGGCAGGGACGGCCATCACCCTGCAGGAAAGGGAGAGGCCAAAACAGACGGGGCACAAAACGCTGCAGGTGCTGGAGGTGCCAAGCAAAGAGTGTGCAGTTAGTTTTGATAGCTGTGTACGTCAGTGCAGTCTGAAATGCTATTTTTTATCAAGTTTTATAAAAATGCAAAAAAAAAGAAAGAAAGAAAACACTCTAGAGGGAAGGAAAGGAGGTGCTCAGGGGCTCAGGGGCTCAGGTGGGGACTGTGGCCGCGGTGAGCAGATCCGGTCCATACAGGATGGGCCCTGGGAAAACACCGCTCGCCACAGTCACAGGTCGCCCCAGCCCAGTCTGAGATGCATATGTGTGCACACACGAGGAATAAATAAAACCACGCTCCCCCTGCTGCTGGTAGCACGCTCTATTTTCTATTCTGTCCTACCGCCCAGTGTTTGAAACGCTGGCCACAGCCTACTCGGTGAATTTCCTGCCCAACAAACAGGTCATGACCTCCAGCTTGAAAACTACCCAGGGCACTGCCCCTCAGGGTGTGATTCGTCCCCAGGAGGCTCCCCAGCCTCACCACCAGCCTGGCAGTTCTGCTGGCTCTTGAATAGCTACTTGACAGTGAGTCTTTATTTATTTTTTATTTATTTATTTATGCATACAAGCCCTGGGGTACAGGCCAGAGGTGAGGGGGGCGGGCTGAGAGGAGTTGCCAGAGACAGAGTGGGGAGCAGAACAAACAGAGCGACTGAAATACACTGCTGAGGGGAGCAGCGGGCGAGGCAGGAGAGGTCTGCTGCGCCATGCGGGTCACTTCCCCAGCTGGGGGCAGGGATCGAACTCTTGCTGCAGTGGCTGCTGTTTGCTTCATAGTGAATTGCTTAACCCACTGCGCCACCAGAGAGGGCCCTTGACAGTGAATCTAAGACTCTTAAGTCAACATTAGAAAACTGGGGCTTGGGCTTTGTATGTCTCATCTTCTTTTTATAGCAATTCCTTTTCCATTGTACTTTATAGTGTAATTGGCTCACGACAGATGGGAATTAAAAGAACAAAAATCTGTCCTCACCCAGGTGGTCTGAAAAGCACTGCTTTAGAGGACACAGACCCTGCCCAGAGGCTCGTAGTCCAAGAGGGAAGACTCCTCAGATCTTCCCAACTGGGGAGAACCTACAGGCACCCCTGTTCCCCATATGCACACACAATGCCCCCTTCCTGACTTGTGTGAACTCTTGGCTCAGGCCCATGCTGCTCCTGCAGTGGAGTTTCTAGATGACACCCACCTACATTTATCATTGTTCCCAGCACCTCAAGATGCACCGTGTGGACTCTTGTTACATTCATTCATGCTTTTTAAAGATTTATTTAATTATGCATACAAGAACAGGCCAGAGGTGTGGGGGGTGAGAGGATTCACCAGAGACAGAGTGGGAGCAGAACAGGCAGGTCTACTGAAATACAAAGAGAGGGGAGCAGTGGGTGAGACAAGAGGTCTGCCTGGCCATGTGGGTCAGCTCCCTGGCTGGGGATCGAACTCGTGGTGCAGTGCCTACGGATAGCTTCACAGTGATGAGACTTAACCCCTTGCACCACCAGGGAGGTCCCTCATTCTTGCTTTTATCAGGTTAGCTATTGATAGACCTGCTTACCATGAACTTGGGTTGTGGGCCTAACACAGTGCTTTTTTTTTTATTATTTTTTTAACATTGACTAGGATGCAGATGTGATAGCAGGAACGGTAGCAGCCACTTTAGATGCAGAAATAGAAATCATATATAGTGGATAGTAGAGCTAGCCCTACCAGTTCTCTGCTTTCAGATGGTTAAGTAAAAAGAAATTTACATCTTGTCTAATTATTGTTCAGTGTTTTGTGACAGCCACCTAACCCATACCTTAGCTTATACCCAGTGTATGCTACACCCTCATTTTTTTTTTACACCCTCAATTTTTAATAAAATTCAATAATACACTTTTTCTAAATTTCCTTTTGGGTATACAAAACCATAGGAAGTAAAAGAATTACCTGAATTTTCACTCAAAAATCACATTCGCTTTTGACACAGAGCCCCACACCTATGAGCAACATGGCAATATCCTTATTAATCCGTTTTTTTAATTACTGGCTCATAAAAAAAATTTTTAGAGCACAGTGTCTTGCACATGGCAAGTGTCCAGAAGATAAGAGCGTGAAGGAAGAAAGGAAGAAGAGCAGAGACTGTAGGGGAAAGACAGCTGGGCTCTGTACATCGCTGGCACGAGGCGTCTGAGTGCAGGCTCTTCTGACACCCCAGTGCCAGAGGAGGGCTCTGGGTGGACACCCTGGGTGAGCACTGGCCAAGGTGGTCGGGGCAGGGCAGGAGGCGGCAGGGTGGCTGGAGCAGGCTGATCTGAACCGGGCATCATGGGGCAGCTCTGGGAAGGGGGCCAGAGCTGGGGTGTGGGGTGTACAGGGTGGCTCAGGAGCGGCTAAGTGTCTCCCATCATGGGAGGACAGGGGAGGTGAGACCTCTGAAGATGGCGCTGGGAAGTCTTTGGGGGGAGGACAGAGAAAATGGACTAACCCCAGGCAAGCGTTCAAAGGGTTGCTTCGCCCAGCCTCCAGCCACCATCCCAAACTCCAGTAGCGATAGATCGCTGGACCTCCCGTCTGCACACACTGGGAGCTGAGACACGCTGACTCCTTGGGGGGAGGAGGGCGTGGGAGGAGGGGTGTTTCTCCAACCCTGGAAGCCCCTGTCTTTCCCACATCATTTTTGAGTGTCTTTGCTTGAGGGTGTTGCAGTGTCACCTCAGGCAAGCTGGTTCATCTCTCAGAGCCTCCATTTTTCTCACCCGTGGAATGGGATAAAAAACTCTGCCTGAAGGGTTGCTGCGTTAATGGAGAGAATAATGCTCAGGAAGTGCCTGGTGGAAGGTGGATGGTGGTCTCTTCCTCTAGTCTCAGGCTGGGAAGACTGGCACCTCCCCATGAAACTTGGATACCCATCATATAGTATGTCTGCTGTGGGTCCAGCAATTTGGCCAAGGAGAAATAGGGCCAAGGAGAAATAGGAAAGAGGGCAATCAAGGAAGGCTTCCTAGAAGGGGACAGTTGCAGTCAGGAATTGAAACCTGAGGAATGGAATAAAGGGAGGGTGTGCAGCTCCTGCGGGAGACCCAGCTCTGCAATGACTCAAGGGAAAGAAGCTGGGGGGGGGGGGGGGGGGGGGGGGGGCAGGGCNGTGCAGGGCAGACCAGCCAAGCCACCTCTTGGGATGGAACAATGTGGGCAGGGTGGGCAGGGAGGGGCGAGGGCGCCATTCCTGAAGCTCAGCAGACCCAGCATGCACATCCCTGTCCCGGAGTGGCCCCTGCCCCTGCCACTTGCCTGGAGACAACATATAATCATGGAAGGAACCCCCAGCCAGCCAGGTGGGCAAGGCTGCCAGCCTGCCACCAGGAACTGGCAGCAAAGCCAGCAGGGACCTGGAATGGAACAATGTGCTTTGTGTGTGTGGTCACCATGGTGCTGGCTCCTATAATTTTCCTAGAATGAGGGGAGGGCCTAGGGGCAGGGCTGGGTCTGCCTCTAGAAAGCCTGACTCTACCCAGCACCCTCAGCCCAACCCTCACCACCCCCACAGCCTGCACCCACAACTCTGACTCACCCAGAGCCCCTTCACACTCACACACCCTTCACACACGAGTACAAGCATGTCTGCACATGCACACACCTTCCCTTGCATCGGGGTGTATGCACATGTACACATACACGCACGCCCTTCGAGCACACGTGAGTACACGTACATCTCCCCTGTGTTGGGGTGCATGCATGCGTGCACACACAGCCAGCCAGGGGCCCCCAGAGTCTAACAGGAGGAGATGTTTACGGAGAGGGGGCTTTATACCCTGCACAGGACAAAGAGGCTAAGGCCTGGGGGCTGGAGAGAAATAGACACAGAGTAACAGAAGAGTGAGGGCCTGAGAGAGACAAAAGGGAGAGACGCAGGAAAGGGGACAGGGAAGAATAGAGGTGGGTGGTGGGCAAGAACAAGAAGGAGCACAGAGGCAGGGAGAGGAAGGGCCCCACAACTGGAGCAGGATAGTGCCCTCTGGGGGTTCAGGGTCATGTTGATAGTCAGCCATACAAGATGAGGTGGTCCCATTTCCTCCACCCAGAGCCCTCAAAACCCCACACTGAGCCTGTGCCAGAGAAGTTCCCACTGCACCTCTCCCCTGGGAGTCATTCTCAGGTAGAACAATCAGGGCCTCACCCCCCTTACAGGGGATTGGAAGAAACTTCCTTCTCAAAGCCCGAAGCCTGGGGCTCAGCCTTTAGGGTGCAGACCGCTTGCAAGGCCCCAGCAACCTCTGTCCAGCCCCTGCCTGAGCAGACCTTACACACCCTCCAGCAGTTTCAAGCTTCTGCTCAGTAGCTCCAAATTTGCCGTAAGATGAGTTGCCTTCCATTTGCAGAAAATTCACACCCCCTGTTCTGGCCCAACGCACTATCCCAGGCACTCTGGAAATCCACTCCCATAATCTTGCCTTCTTTTCCAGAAGCTTAATTCCTTTACACACTGCTCGCTTTCCATTTCGTGCCTCCTTCCATGGCCTGTAACAGCGTCCCGGGCACACCCAGCCCAGCTCCACTGGCCAGGGGAGTGACCGATTAGACATAGAAGAGGCCGAGCCTCCTCCTTTGCTTCCTGCCTCTAACCTGTCCCCCCTCCGTGACAAAACAGTGTCCCCAATCCCACCAACAGTTTGGAGATGAACCTTTGGAGGAGAGACTCAAAGTACCACTACTGTTTGTTTTTCATCCTCCCCTCAACTGGCTGGGCAAGGTTTCCACCTCGAGAAGCAACCATATTGCCTCTCTCCTAGAAAGTTAAATCACTCAGGGCCTCAGTACCTGGCCCTTTATTATGACTTCCTCCAAAGAACCTCGCAGCTGGTGTGGGACCTTGTCCTCTAATCTCTCCTGGCTCTAGCAAAGAAGAGGGGGACCGTGTGATGCTGCCTTGCATGCGGCCTGCACATGGGCACAGATGTGCCTGCAGCCCCATGATTCCACCTTCACTCCTCCAGCGCTGTGGGGACCAGAGACAGAGAGTGAGCCAGGGCCAGGGCCAGGACCACCCAAGGAGAAAGGAGAGGAGCAAGAGACAGAGACAAAAGGAAAACAAGGAGAGGGGGAAAGACAGGACCAAAGGATGGGAAGAGAAGCAGGAAAAATAGTCCTAGTAAGAAAGAGACAGAACAGAGCATATGAGCTCCCCAGCCCCCAGGCCTCTTGGCGTGACTGAAGACCTCAGTCATTCCCAGAGATCCAAGTGGAGGCTTCGTCTGGGGCTGAGGTTAAAGCTGTCTCCCAGAAATTAAACCCAAGACCTGAACCCCGGCCTGTGGCCCAACATGGGGGCCGGTGAGGAATGGGGGGGACTCTGCTAGGGCCCAGGATATGGACGAGAGGTTGAAGACCCCAAGTATGTCCATGTCCATGGAAGACACCCTTGAGAGGCTATGTTAGACAACAGGGAGAATGTGAGCAGAACTAGGGCCCTGGATGCCTTCTCCTCAGCATAGGGAGACTGTGGAGACAGGCATGGGAGCTGAGCAGAACCGAGGACCAGGCAGCTCGCCTTTTGCCATGTCCCCCAACTCGCAGAGATTAAGTCTAGAATTCCACAGAATTTTGAATTCCTGTCTCCCTTTGGGCAGGTACTTGACACTCTCCTGGTTTTTCGCTCCTGCTGTAGTGGTGAAATCTCCATTCTCCATGGTTTTCAGGTAGACCCCACCCTCCCCTCCCCCCAACCCATCACCACAACTGCAAAGCCCCCTCCTACCTTAGCCCAGGGCCAGCCTCCGACAGCTCGCTGATTCCTGGCTTTGCACATGCCGCTCCCTCTGCCTGGAACCCCCTTCCCAGAACCAGTTTTTTCTTCTTCATTAACTGGGAACCAGCTTAAATGGCGTCAGTGTAGCTGAGACGAAGAGCTTGCCACACACCCAGAGTGACTGTAAGACAATGAACAAATCTATGCAGAAGATACGTGAGAGGGTGAGGATTCCAGGGGAGCCCCCCAGGGTGATGGTGGAGACTCAGCCTCCCCCTCAGGGAAGCCCCAGAGGGCAGACCTGTAAAACTCAGAAAAGAAAACGTACCACAGGATTCCCTTTGAAGCTCAAGGCAGAGTGAGACTTCCTGTGTAGCAGGGCCCTGTGCAGCCTGCAGCCGCTGGGCTGGGATGGAGGAGCTCAGTGCAGATCTAGGAGGGAGCGAGGGGAACAGGGAGAGGAGGAAGGAGACAGGAAGGCACCTCTGAGGCATGTTCTCTGGTTGAGGAGCTTCTTGGGGTCCAGGGCCACTGGGATATTTTGTGTCCCTGCCCCCCAGTGCCAGGCACCAGGAACCCAGAGTGGATCTTTACAACATAGTTGAGAACAAAGTTGAAGCGGAGGACCCTGAGCACCAAGGAGCAGACTTGGGGCAGAACCCAGGCCCAGGGACACAGCTGCCTCATGTCCAGGCCTGGAGTGAACACAAGACTGAGGGGGGAGGAGGCCGCCCAGGGGCAGACAGAGGCAGCAGGGCAGTGCGGGACACCGACCTGGGGTCCGCGCTGGCTGAGGCCCCAGCACTTGAGGAAGAGGGGTGCAAGGGAGCCCAGACAAGGCCAAAGTCCTCTGCTCTGGTGGGGAGGAGGGACTAAAGGACCTGGGGAGACAGAGACTCCCTCCACCACCCCTACAAGGCAGACACAACCCCAAACTCCTCCCGGCCCCACATAAGCATCGGGATCACTGGTACAGCGGTTGGTGAGTTTCTACGAGTGAATCTCTTCCATCCTCAAACCAGAACCTCCATCTCCAGCCCAGCAGGCAAAGCTGCCACTTCTTCTTCCAGAACAGCTACGACCTGGAAGGCTCTGGGAAGAGACCCCCTCTGGGCTCCTCTTCCTTCAGGCCACCTTCAGGGGATGGCTGCTGTGACCAAAGAAGATCAGGGACACAGGGGAGGATGGGACTTTCTCCTGGGCACCCACTGGTCTCCTTGGGTCCACAGGGTAGAGGAGCTAATGGGTGACCCAGGCATCCACATCCCTTCTCTTGCCATCACAGGGAAGCCACACAGTTAGGGAACACGAACTGTGAAACAGCAGAGCACCGTTCCCTTACAAATACCTACACGCAGGCCCCAGAACAAACTGGAGGGCAGCACTACTGTCATCCCGTTACAGGTGGGGAAACCTGAGAGCCAGGGAGAGAAAGTGACTTGCCCAACATCACACAGCTGGAAGTTCAAGTCCAGGACCCACACAGCCAGGATTCAAACCCAGGCATACTGCCATCCAACCCCAGCTAGGTGCTCGGGTGATTCCAAGCCTGGCAGAGGTTGGGGCAGTGGAGTGAGAAGGCTGAGCAGAGCAGACCTTCCTCCTTAGAACAGGCGGTTCCTAGCTTGGAGCTGCTTAAAGGCCTTCCAGAGAAGGCCAAGCTGGAGAGCAACTGATGTAACTGCTCCCCCTTGTGGGGGGGTGGGGTGGAATTGACCCAGAGCCAGGGGGTGTGCCTGAGATGACAGGGGCTTGAGCCAATGGCAGGGCCCCAGTGTCCCCCAGCGGCCAGGGAGGAAAGGAACCCCTCCCGGGTGTTTCTATTATCTTGAGGAGAAAGGGAGGAGGGGAGAAAAGTTGGCCTGAAAGCAAACTGAACTTGCAATTTGATTTAATAACCAAATCCTAGTTCTTCTCATGGGCCAACTCCAGTCCGCTGTCTCCTCCAGGGAAATCCAGGCCAAGCCTGGGCTGGGAACCCTGTCCCCACAAGGCCCTCTGCTTCCAGCTCCAGGATACAACTCCAGAAGCGGGGGTCCATGTCCCCAGAACCTCTAACGGTCCCTCCCTGGCCCCGGAACCGCTCTGGCTGGCCAGGTGAAGAGAAGGTGGGAAGCTCCACCCTAGGGGAAGAAGGAAGTTCCCAGAGACAGGAACTGCATTTCTTTTTCTTTTTTTTTTTTTAAAGATTTATTTATTTATGCATACAAGCACTGGGGCACAGGCCAGAGGTGTGGGGGGGTGAGAGGATTCACCACAGAAAGCGGCGAGCAGAACAGGCAGATCAACGGAAGCACACTGCTGAGGGGAGCAGCGGGCACAGCAGGAGAGGTCCACTGCGCCATATGGGTCCCCCGCCTGGCCGGCAGCAGGGATCAAACTTGTGCTGCAGTGGCTGCGATCTGCTTCGTTGCTTAACCCACTGCTCCACCAGGGAGGCCCAGGAACTGCATTTCTACCCCCAACATACAGTGCGAGTCAAAAAACTCAATGGCACTATGGGGCAGGGGCTGAGCTGTCCTGGGAGGTCCCCAGATAACAGGTCAGGGCGCCCAGGGTGCTGTCAGAAAGGGGGGGGAGGGGAAGTGAGGGAAGGGGACACAGCTTCTGTTTCCTCTTCACTCCCCCACCACTCACATGTACACTCCCACACTTATAAATACACTCCCACGTATGCACACTCATGCATATCCACACTCACACACACATACGTTCACTTACAGGCACACACAGACGCACGCTCACGCTCTCGGATGCATACACCCACTCACACACCAAGGCAAGGTCAGACATAAACACACGCACACACGCCTGTGCGCCCACTCGTCCTCCTGCGGGTTAGCACCAGGTCGGGTAGAAGAGAGGCCTTGTGGGAGGACGGCATGGCTGATAGCTGCCAAGGTGGGTGGGCCGAAGCCTGGGACCCGGCCGGCGCCCAGGAGTGGGGGTGGTGCGATGGGCCATGGAGCAGAGGCCAGGACTGTGAATGAAGCGGGCACGGCTCCTGCCCCTGCCCGGGCCCGCCTCTGGCCAGGCCAGTCCCCACTGCCGGCATTGTCTGTGGCACCTCGGGCAGGGTTCCCAGGCCTGGCTGAACTGGGGGCTGAGCCAAACAACCCTCCTCTGCCCTCCCATTCCCCTCTCCCCTTGGGAGGAAGGGTTGAATGGGGAAGTAGGGGAGAAAGAAACTTCCAGAATCACTGGCATCCTGTGCCCAGCCCACATGGGCAGCCCGCAGAGTAGCTCAGGTGCAGGTATGGCCCCAAAGGCCCAGACTCCGCAGCCCCCATCCTTCCCCGGGCCTGCAGGTTGGAGGTCCAGCTCAGCCCCCTCTGTCCCCTTGACCTTGGCGCTCCTTTCCACCCAGTCTCTGGGGTCCTTTCTGCCCTCCTCACAGACTGTTAACCTGGGGCAGCCATTGCCCTCCCATTACCCTCTCCCAAGCAACGAGCCCACATGCTTTTAGTGTGAAAAGTCAGGTGAATCGCCAGGGGAAGGGGGGTGGGTATTAAAGGATCCATCCAAAGAAAAGTAGCTCCAAGGACTGGCTCCTCCCTGCCCCTCCAAGAGATCCCACCCACCCTCGGCCACCTTCTTCCAGAATGGAGCCCCACAACCCCCACCCCACGGTGCCAGAGAGTTGGGCCACCACTACAGTAGCTGCACCCCACAGTGAAAAGGACCCTTTGGGAAAGGTCAGCTGTCACCCAGGACCCTGCATGACCTCCCTGGATGGGACTGGAGCTGCGCTACCCACCAGGCCCTGTGGGGACACAGGAGAGGCCTCCCCTGCCCTCGCAGGACTTGGCCCAGCACGCGCCTCCCAGTCCGGCCCTGCGCGCCAGGCCTCCTGAGGCACCTCCAGCCCCGCCACACCTGAGTCAAAAGGATTTTTTCCAAAATGCAAATCAGGCTTCGTTTAAAGCCTTTCAAGGGTTTTCCAGTGCCCTCCAAGTAACTGTTAGCCCAGCACCTCCATGGGATCGGACCCTGCAGCCCCTGCACCTACACCACCCTCCTGCCTTGATCTCCACCCAGCTCCCCCAGCCCAGCTTTGGGGTGCTCCTTTCTCCCTGTCTCTCTCCTCCCCGTTCACTCATCATGCTGCAGGTCTCTCCACCTCCCCTCAGAAGCCTTCCTAGATCCCATCACGGATCTGAAGCTGAAGTCTCTGCCCTCTAATCCCTGAGGCTCTCCTCTCGGGCACCGAGCCCAGTGTGTTGGAATGCACTTAGTGTGTAAACCAGGAGCCCCAGGAGGGAAGGGACGTGTCTTCCCTGGGCATCATTAAGTCCCCAGCCCTAAGCAGACACTTGACACAGAGGACGTATGGATATGTATAAAGACACGAAAGAATGAGTAAGCGAATGAATAAATTAGTGAGTAATTGATTAAGTGAGCCGACAAAGAGATGAGCGAATGAACAGATGCATGAGTGAATGAACAAACCAAGAGTCCATAAGCATCCAACCATCAGCCCGTTATGCACAACTCTCCAGGGCTGGCAGGGAGCAAGCTGCCCACACCCCACTGCACTTCCCCCTCAACCACCTGGTAGCAAGGCCAGCACCCCAGCCTCTGGGAAGAATCTTGACAGTCCCCTCCCCTGTCCAAGCTCTGCGCCCTTCGAAGCTCAACTCCTGTACAGGATGTCCCCTGGCTGCCTCCACTCCAGCCCCAAGACCTCAGCTTCTCCAGACCCCTGCAAAATCCCTTAGTTGGGGGGGGCTCCTGGGCTTATGGTACAATGTACCCCTTTTCAGTGGGTTCATGTCAGCTCCCCTAGGGCTCCTGGACTCCTCTGAAGAGGGAGGCCCTGGCAGACAACACCAAACTACGCTAACTGGGCTCTACTGAGAGGCAGGCCCTGGGCAGAGCACCCTGGAAAGGAAGGGGAGCCCGGCCTGGGCAGCAGAGAACTGGGGGGTGGGGCCAGGGCTCAGGAAGCCAAGGGCTCTCTCCTTGCTGTTCTCATCCAGGTGCTGCTGGGAAAGCCAGGACTTGCAAACTAAACATGAGAAGAGGAAAGGGAAGGGGTTATCAGCCAAGAACTAAGACTGGGGCATCAGAGGCAGCCCCCAGCCTGGGGAGAATCCAGGAGGAATAGGGAGGAGCCTGGCAAGAGAGGAAAAGCAAATGGCAGAGGTTAACCAAGATGCAGAGGTTAAGTACCTCCCCCTCTGCAGTGCCAGACCAGGCTTTGAGGTCGCCAGCACCCCTGCACTTGCCTCTAAGCACCGCTCCCCACAGTCCTCCTCCTCATCCTCATCATCCTCCTCCCATCCTCAGAGGCTGCTCAGCTCGGGGGTTTCTAGGAAGGTGAAGGGCTTAGTGTAAGAGCAGAGCCATGTGCGCCCACCCCACCCCTCTGGAGTCCTGCCTGCTCCCCGCCCCCCTGGCTGTGGCTCAGTCACCCCCCATCTAAGTCAGCGATGCTCTCAGTAGCCGTCCACAGAAGCTTGCTGCCCACCTACTGGACGCCAGGCCTGGACATGCCTGACGGTGGGGGAGAGGGTGCTTGCGCAGACACTGGCACTGTCCCCACCACACACACACACACACACACGGACTGCCAAGCCCTACAGCCTGGGGGGAAGCCGCCTGAGGAGACAGAGGACCAGAGAGGGACTTGAGATGGTGGTCCTCTTCCCCAGCAGCCACGGCCTCCGCATGAGCTGTGGGTGGCTCCCGCCGGCGGAGGTGGACGCGTCTCCTCCTCCCTGTACAGAAGAGGTGGAAATCCCTGTTCAAATCGCCCCTCGGAGCTGCCTTGTTGAGCGAAAGGTGCTCAGGAAAACACTCGGTGGGCTTTATAATCTGCGACGTGAAGGCTTCCTACTTTCATTCTTCTTCTTCTTATCCTCATTTAGAGAGCAGCAGCTTCCTCTCCCTGGGCCCTTGCCTGACAGCCGTCTTAGTCCCTTAGGCCGCTCTCAGTGGTCTAGGGGTTCACCTGCCTTAAGCCCACCTTCTCATTTCATCCCCCTTACCCCTCACCACGGCTAGTCCTCTCGTTCCCCTGGCACAAGATGTCTTCCCTCCTCCATGCTTTTGCCCACACTACTCCCTCCTCCCAGGACGCGCTCCCTCTCTTTACCTACTGAGTTTATCCCATCCCTAAGTCCAAACTGTGGTGCCATTTCTGCGGTGGCGCCTCCTTCCTCAGCTGAAGAAGCGTTCCCTCCTTCCCTGTCAAGGGAGCTCAGGAAATGGAACTTGCAATGGCCACTCCCAGGTTCTCAGCACTTCACAGTGGTGGATTGCTTCGTTCCCACCAAACCCCACTTTACAGATAGAGAAACCAAGATGCAGAGGTTAAGTACCTCCCCCTCTGCAGTGCCAGACCAGGCTTTGAGGTTGCCAGCACCCCCGCACTTGCCTCTAAGCACCGCTCCCCACAGTCCTCCTCCTCATCCTCCTCATCCTCCTGCTAGCCCCAGACCTGGGTCACAGCAGGTGCTGGGAAGTACCTGAATGTCGCAGAGTCCCGCATCCAGCCACCTGTGCAGGCTCACACATGTGGGGAGCCCCCTACGGGCAAGGCCCAGAGGCTGGCCTAGAGGGGTCCCAGGAAATGCAGCCGGCAGATCCCACCCTGTCCTCGCATGTGGGATGCCAGACTAGGGCTGGAAAAGACGGCCCAGCAGCACTGTGACCGCCACCTGCGGCTGCCTGGTGGCTCGCGTGCTGACCAAGGTCACGACTAACACACGCGTTGCAGTCACACCTCAGCAAGAGCATCAGAGCCCAAGTGCAAGGGGCTCGAGAGACCGCCTAACCCTCGCTCATGCCCATTTAACAAATGAAGAATCCGGGTCCTGGCAGTTGGAATGGTCTGCCTGAAGCTGAGAAGCACACCAAAGGTTTGTGAAGGAGCCAGTCTTTCTGGGTCTTTCCTCCCGCCCTGTGTGAGGGCCTGGGCCTCTCCCTTCCCCCTGGAGAGCTTGGTAATTAGCCCCATGCAGCCCAGTAACCAAGAGGCCCCAACTCTTCCGTGACCTCAGCACTGGAGGAAGGGGCGCCCTGAAACAGCTTCGCCAGGCCGCTGTGCCCGGCCAGCAGCAGGCCTTACAAAGAGAATGGAGAGGAGCTGGGAGAAGGCCAGCGGCTAATTGTGGAAAATAAATCAAGGACATGTAAACCAGGCAGCTGAGGAAGGGCCAGTTGCACACAGACATGTTTCCTTTTGTGCTCTTGTTCACCAAGTTTAATTGTTCATTGAAAGCCATGAGTTATATAAGTTATGTGGATACCAAAGGAGTTAAACAAGCTCTTGAAAATAGCCCGCGTGCTGAGTGGTTTTCAGGGTGAGGAGGAATCTCAGAGAAGCAGGCCGCTAAGGAAAACCGCTGAGAGGCAACCAGGATGAAACCGTGCCCTGGTGACAGCTCTCGCATCTGCGGACACCTCATGCTGGGTTTCTAGGGCACCAGGGTGTGTGTTCAAGTTACCAGTTTATACCAAACCGCATAGAAAGTGAAAAATGGTACCATGGATTTTATTTTTCTTTTTTTAAAAAAATATTTATTTTACTGATTTATTTATGCATACAAGAGCTGGAGTGCAGACCTGAGGGGTGGTGGGGAGGTGGGGGGGGCGGGTGGGGAGCAGAACAGGCAGAAATGCACTGCTGAGGGGAGCAGCGGGTAAGGCAGGAGAGATCAGCTCCCTGGCGGGGGATCCAACTCATGCTGCAGTGGCTGTGGATGCTTCATAGTGCTGAGATTTAACCCCTTGCACTACCAGGGAAGCCCTGATTTTTCATTTTAACAATGGTCAAAATCTTTCCCACCTATGACCCTGACCTACTCGAGGGTAAAGTTGTGCTACCCACTCAGACTGTGGGGTTCCCAGAGGGCAGAGCCATGTCTCCCCTCAAACTGGGGCTCCCTGTGGCAGGTCCGTGTCTCCCCTCAGACTGGGGCTCCCTGAGGTAGGGCCGTGTCCCCCCTCAGACTGGGGCTCCCTGAGGTAGGGCTGTGTCCCCCCTCAGACTGGGGCTCCCTGAAGCAGGGTCATGTTCCCCCCTCAGACTAGGGCTTCCTGAGGTAGGGCTGTGTCCCCCCTCAGACTGGGGCTCCCTGAGGCAGGGCTGTGTTTCCTCTTAGTCTGATCTGCCTCTTCCCTACACAACTAAATTCTCCCTGTTGTTTCTCTCTCTTCAAACTTGGGATCCCTGATGAGGGGTTGGTCACTCCGTTATCTCAATCTTACCCTACTCTCACCAACCTGAAGAGTCAGAGACCTAGTGCCACTTGTCACCATGGGAAAATCTCAGGACACACCCTGGTGACAGAAGTGAGAAGGTGACAGAAGTTAAGAAAAGCCCTGACAACTGCTGCTCTCAGGGATACCTTTCTCCTCAGCTGCCCTCCCCTCCTGCCTGCTGCCAGGACTTGGTCTGGCCTCTGATGGGTTCCAGCTGACAGCTTGGCCTCTCCACTCTGACCCTCGGGCAGCCGTGTCCTGTAACGACCCCACCACTGGTACCCCTGCAGCTCAGGCTGGGGAAAGCTGGTGTCAGGTTGGGGAGGATATAAGGAGGTGGGGAAAGACTTGTCTCGGGGGGAAGCAAAGTATAAGAAGAGATGGGGGCTGGGACTTCTGCTGACTCCTGGTCCCTTGACCCTCTTGCCTGGGGGCTGGGAGTGGGTGATGGGGGTTTCCCTGAACACATGGGCTGGCTTCTTCTGCTACAGCCACTCCTGGGAAAGAGGCCTCCACACAGCCTCCAACTCCAGCAGCAGCCCATGGCCCCCTCACCCCAGCCCCTCCTGGGTCAACCATGAGCCATTCCCCACAGGCTGTGTGAGCAGAGGCAGCAAATCCTATCCCACAGCCTGAGAAGAAGAGAGGCCATACTACCAGAACGCCCGGCCCAGGCCTGGGCGAGGCATTGAGTCTCAGACCTTGAGAAATACCTGGTTTGGTTCCTCAAACACCATGTTCTTTCCCATGGACCTCTTCCCTGCCCGCTCACTGAGGTTCTAGCACCTTTCTCGTTTGTACCCTTTCTCTCCCCTAGGCCTCCTCCCTTCGGCACCAGCTACCTCTCCAGAGAAGCTCCCTGCTGTCCGGGATGAGTCTCCCGTGTGCACTCCAGACACCATGGGCACCCGCTGTCTGTGTCCCTTCTCTGGCTAAATAAGGAACCACAAGGACAGCCAGGACTATATTCCATTCCTCTCGCATTCCTAGTACCCTGAATAGTGCTGGCATGTGGGACGTGCTTGTGGTAGTGTTTCCAAGAGGGATGCAGCCAGGACTTCAATAAAATCACTCACATGCTAATAACCAATGTTTTCTGGCTCCGGCTCTTCCCAACTGGCAGGTTCCTCACCTGGTGAAATGACCTGGTGCTAAAACTCCCCCAGGACCACCCACCTGGGCACCAGTGATGAGCCTGAGCCCTCAAGGGGCGGAAAGTGTCCAGTGGTTAGTGGTAAAGAGGGGAGAATGTGTCTCCCCCTCTTCTCCCCCTCTGAAAGCATGCCACAACACAGCTGCTTGTGCTTGGCATCTCATAGAAGTTTAGAGAAACAGCGCATTGGCTCTCAACATCCATTCCTGCTAAGTTCCTTCCTAGACTAAAGAGACAGGCAAAATTTAAAAAAGAGAGAGAAAGAAAAAACCCTACATTTTCCAGTATCCCTTGCTGTTGAAATTCAGGATGTAATTCAGATTTAGCCACCCAGATGCACTTGCATGAGATTTGGAAGGTTGTGCTTTGCAGTTCCTGCTACTGCTTTCTGGTAAAAAGGTGGCAGAGGGGATTTATTTTTTTCTTGTCGTGGTTTGCTGTGGCGGTGATAGAATGGTCAGGGAGGCAAGGCCCAGCTCCTCCTTCTACTTAGGTGGCCCATAGCAGGTGCAGTGTGGAGCTGGCGCAGGAGCAACTTCCCCGTCATAGCACCGCACTGGGTTCCAGAGCTGAGCACCTTGCGCTGATGAGCAGCAGCTCCCGTGGTGGCCCAGTTCTGCAGCATGGCTTTGAAGGTTGTGCCGGAAAGCTCAAAGTGTATGTCTTTAGTGCTCCCAGTAGTTCTGAAGGCATTTCTAACTCGGTAATAAATTCCTTCTTTTTAAACTCACCAGACTGGGTTATGTTCTCTGCAACTAAATCCTGAGGCACATGTTTTGTATCCTACCCCCAGTTCTGTCTCCTACGATTTTGCAACCCAGATATGAGCTCTTTGCCATCCAGGCCAATCAGGTCCAGTGACAATCACCTGCTGACTTAGAACTGCCTTGCTTGCCATGTGACAATAAAACGTAGTCACTTGACCAAGGTTGTCTCCCAACTCTCACTTCCCTTTGGATGAGCTGCTTCCCCCCCCCACCCCCCAGATGTCTCTCTAGACCCTTGTGCCTGTCTGAATCCCAGTCCAGGACAGTAAGTGGATTTTCATGTCATCTCTCAACTCCGATCACTTACAGTCTAGACCAGCAGGTGAGAAAATTTGTGAACCTGCTTCTGGACTCAGAAGGCCAGTGATGAGTCCCATGGCTCAGCAATAGGCAGTGACTGTGGGTGTGCTGTCGCTGGGCACATACTGAGTGAGGGGGTGAATGAAGGTGTTTTCTACTTAAGCCACAAGGGATCCACTCAGCTACGTACTCCCAGGGAGACAGCTGGCCCCAGTGCCACACAGGTTCCTCACATCACCCACTGGTTTCCCCGACTCAGCATTAGCTCCTTGATCCATTTTACCAACTGTTCTTAATGCCTCCTGATTCCTAAACCCAGCTTAATCCCCCTCCATGCCAGTGCTCCCACATTCACCAGGCTTCTGGGCTCAGGAGTTAATCTCAGGAAAGAACTAGGGCTGAAAGGGGCTAAGTCCTTGAACTAAAGTAAAACCACACCTTCTCCAGGAAGAGACCTGACCTCTAGGTTCCCCAAAGTTCCTGTGAGCCCATTCACACGTGTGCCCCTATGCCCCATCAGTTCTGGGCACCTGGTAAGCACTGGATAAACCCACGGATCAGCAAACAAACACCTGATTGCTCAGGAGTGACGTCACTAGCCGCAGACTTCCCTCTCCTTAGTCTTGCCTCTTACCCATCCCTGTGCTCAAAGGCCTCTGCTGACATTGACACCTGGCCTCCCAAACCTCCAGAAGCCCTCACACAAGGGAGCACCATGTGTCCAATCTGAGTCACCACTCAACCCAAATCTAGTCGTTGACACAAGGTACTGCTGGGTAGCACAGAAAGCCGTGCCTTTGGGGGGACTCCTGGGGTCCCCTCTGAGGGAAGCGAGCCACCCTCTGGATACACGAGAGGTCAGAGGCGAGGAAGTCATTTTGCTTCTGAGCCCTGGGCCACAGCCCGCCCCAGCATGCCTGCTCTAGGCTCTGGCTCCCTGGCTAGTGTTTCCACTAAAGGGAAACAGATGCTGTGGTGAATTGGGGTGCCACAGTGGGAGCTGGCCCTCATTAAGGTCAGTGGTAGGGACAATGAGTGACTTACCAGGTCCTAAACAGCAGTCAGGAGGTGCCAGCGCCCTCAAGCCCACACCCCAAGGACCGAGGGAGCGGTGCAGCAGGGACACTGACCCCTCGCCACTGGGTCAGGCTGGAGCTCAGACACGAGGCTACGCCCCTCGCCCTGATCACTGGGCCCCAAGCCTAGGCAGCCGGGGCAAGCAGAGCCTAGTCACAGCTCCTGGGAGGTCCAGATGCTCACAACTGGAAAAAGTGAACACTGACCTAGTTTGGAGGAGGGTGGGGTGGATGCAGCACCCACAGAGGAGCACAGATGCCCAGGGGAGGATGGATAGAGGCTTCTAGAGTCTGGGAGGCCCCCAGGTACTAACGGGGCCTGCCTGTTCCCTCCACAGCACCAGAGCCCACACAGACACTCAAGCCCCAGCCCTGCCAATGACTGACTATAACCTTGGACCATTTCCTTAATCTCTCTGTGCCTGAATTTTCCCATCTGTCAAATGGGGTGACATGTCCTCATGAGAACTGCACTAGTTAACAGACGCAGAGCAGCGCCTGGCACATGGTGCTGTGTATTTGCTTTGAGTTATTACTGAGAGCCAGGAGTCCCCAGGTCGCTGACCAAGGTACCCTGCCGCCCGTCCCTCCGCCAGCAGCAGCATTTCTGGAGTTTCCCCTTGCACCACCATCGTTCCCAACCCCGGAATGCCCTCCTGCTCCCACCAGGATCTCTAAGTGGTGGAACAGAACAGCCACACCAAAAACCAAGTGAGCCAGCTGCATGCCCAGCGCAGCCTGGATAAGTGCGAATGTCCACCTTTTTATTGGTGTTTATCCGCACACCTGCTAACTGTCAGGCAGAGGCTGGCACTTTATCTGCTCCTACCCAAAGAGTTTTCAAGATCGGCAGGGCTGTCCCATTATAGAGACAGACAGTCCCATTATACAGATGAGAAGGCCAAGGCCTCGTGAACAAGTCGCCTGAGCGCAAGGGGAGCTGGAGCCAAACTCAAGGCCTCCCACTTCCCTGAGCCCTTCCCTCAAGAGGGCTCATGCTCCCCAACTGCTGCCTCACATCCAGGAACCTTTTAAATGCAAAGTCCTAAGATCCTTCCCAGACCTAGAGAACCCATCTCTGTGAGTGTGGCCCAAGAGCCTATATTTAAATAGCGCTGCCCCCAGTTTTGGACCTCTGCCCCCCCAGTGCAGCCTAGCCTCAGACAACTGGACCCGTCAGAAGGGAAAAGGAGCCAGCACCCACTTCAACTGCACTGGTTATTCGGGGTGAGGAGAGAAGGGGTGCATCCCTACCCTTACACCCTCATTTAGTCTAAAATAAGCAGACTGGGGCAAAAGAGGGCAAGAAAACATGTCTCCAACATGCCTTGGCGTGAGCGGTCCAAAGCATGGAAGTAAAAGGAGCAACAGCATCAGAGGGGCCGTGTCGGTCCCCCCCATCCAGCAGTGGGGTGAATGCAGAGCAACTGACCCCCTAGCAGTGCTCAGCGGCCATCAACTGGGAGTGGAAGACCAGCTCTGGCTGGGAAAGGTAGGTGGGGGTGATTCTTCCAGAAAGAGCCCTGTGCTTGCGGCAGAAAGGGAACCCTCCCCCACTCCGTCACCCCCCCAACTCCCCTGGACGCAATGGGCTGCCACTGCGGGTTCCCTGCGCAGCAGAGCTGCAGACGCTGGTCTTCCGCAAGGAGCAGAGAGGGATCAGCACACATCGCATCACACTTGGCACGGCCCCCATTGGCGGGCACACTGCCACCGTGTCAGCCAGCCGGCTCCCTGCAGAAACTTCAGAGGCAGCTATGGGGGAGGGCTTGCAGGGGGACCAGAACTCACTGGGAGTGGCCTCACCCCAGGAAGTCCCCTCCCCACCCCCTCAACCTCCAGGCCCCACCCTCCATGGGCCCAGTTTATAGTTCTTTTTTATTAATGCGATCATTTTACTAGTGGCGTGACATTTTATTAGTATGACTAAAAGTCTCTCCTCCAGGCTCTACTAAAATAGCAGGACTGAATTCATGGGGTTCACCCATACTCATCAATGAACGGCTTGAATGAAAGAGCCACACTGCCATCCACATCCTTGCCCCTAGCACAGAACCTACAAGTTCTCAGTGCTCAGACTTGGCCGAGGAAAGTAAAAAGGAACCATTTTGCCAGAGCCTGGCACTCAAGGTCAACCTCAGAGCAATTCCAAGGCAGTTAATCAAGGAAGACTTCCTGGTGGAGGCAGACAGGGAACAGGGGTGGGGGGGGCTTCCAGTCACACATCTGTTCTTCCTGCTTAGCACCTGTTTCCGTTGGGAACTCCCAGAGGGCAGGGGTCATGTCTGGGTCTCAGGGGCCATCCTCAGGACACCCTCACTGGAGCCATACATGGCCTGTCCCACTTCGACTACTAGCTGTGACTCATGGCTCATGAGCCTTTTCGCTTGCCAGAGATTGGGGAGCAGATATTACAGTAACATTACTAACCACATGTTGTGGCTGTGACCAAGCTTATGCTCAGAGTTCCTCCCAGGCCCCTCCAGGGCAGAGCAATAGCCTAACCCTCAGGGGTCAGCAGCAAGCAAGGACAGTCTTTTTAGAGGCAGAGGGATGGCCTGGGTGACCCTGATCTGCCTGAAGAGCCCCTAATCTGATCCTATCCCCAGTAAGCTGGCTGCACACCAGCCCCCCCGAAGCAGGCCATGTGGGGTATGGGCTCTGTGCTCTGCTGCCCCTCCCCCACCGAGGGTGGGTAGGAGAGAGAAAAGGGAAGTGATGAGGCCCCTTCCTCACCGCTGGGGAGAGGGGTGTCTGGTGGTGTGGCTGCCGCGTAGTGCCAGCAGAAATCCCCAGTCGACCCTATTCGCGAGCATTCTCCGCATGGCACTGAGGAAGCACCTGGAGTGAACAGAGGTCACACTCCTGCCACCAGCCCTGCCTGTCTGACAGGCCCTTCTTGGGCCCAGGCAATTCCAGTTCTTCCTGAAAGACTCTGAGAGGGTCCAGGGCACCCACTCCTACAGGGAAAGCTCACTGGGGAGGGAAAAAAAACACAGGAACTGGGTTTGGAGACCAGCTGGGTGCTCTAAGGAAAGTTACCCAATCTCCCTGGGCCTTCACTGTGCTGGGACTAAGACTAGCTAGCTGCCTCTTGAGCTGCCATGAAAATAAATGAGTGCGCTGGCCTGGCTCCGCAGTGGGTGGACAACAGCCAACGGCATCCCATCTTCCATTGCGCCTCTGCTGCTACCAGCTACAGGAAGAACTGAGACTTCAGAGAAAAGAGAGAGCCCAGGCTGCTTGAGACAAGGCATTGGGAAGGGCCCACCTAGTCCCTGCCAACTGCAAACTAAAAGGTGCAAAGATCTGTGGCAGACACTGTCCCCCAACATCTATTCTCTTGTCCCCCAGTTTTCATCCAGGCCCCCCTGATAAAAAGACTGTCTCGTTCAGCTTCCCTTGAAGCTAGTGTGGTGGGCAACAGTGTTCTGGTCAATGAGATATAAGTGTGTGATTTCCAGAAAGTTGGCTTAAAGGGAAGGAACATGTCTTTCACCAGCCCTTTCTTCCTCCTTCCTGCTCACTGGAGCTCTAGCAGATGCCTTTAAAAAGGTGACCTTGGAAATGGAAACTACACCCAGATCAATAAAGCAGACAGTCTGAGTTCCTTAGAACATGTAGCTGTCAGGCCGGCCCAGGGATGTTTACCTACAGACTTCCAGTACGAGTAAAGAGCGCACACCTAGCCTGTGTAAACCAAAGTTAACTCTGATACAGCCCCTCCTCTGGTGGAATCACCTGATGGTCCCTATGTGACTGGATGGGGTGGGGCAAGCAGGATGCCTGAAAGAGAAGAGTTGCTGGGCATGTGAAATCCCCACAAGGAGTGCTTCCTACAGGCCCCACAAGGCCAGAAGGAGCCCTCTTGGGAGGATTTAACTCCAGGAGGAGCTAGGGAGGGAGGGAGGGAGGAAAGGAGGGAGGGAGGGAGGGAGGGAGGGATGAGTGACTGGATAGGTGGATAAAGAAGGGAGGAGGGGACCTCCCTGGTGGCACAGTGGGTTAAGCAATGCACTATGAAGCAAACCTCAGCCACCAAATCCCTGCTGCGGCCAGGGAGGGGACCCACATGGCACAGCAGACCTCTCCTGCCTCGCCCGCTGCTCCCCTCAGCGCTGTATTTCAGTGGATCTGCCTGTTCTGCTCCCCACTCTGTCTCTGGTGAATCCTCTCACCCCCCCACACCTCTGGCCTGTACCCCAGTTCCTGTATGCATAAATAAATAAATCTTTTTTTTAAAATGTTAAAAAAAAAAAAAGAAGGGAGGGAGGGAAGGAGAGTCAGGTAAATGAGTGAGATGAGGAGAAATAGCCACAAGGAAGAAAATACCTGGGGACAATGCTACAGGGGAGGGGGGAGGGAAAGGGCTGGTAGGGAGAGCAGGACCTGACCCACTGCCCATGTCCAACTCTTGGTTTTCCCACCTGTGCTTTGGGAATGGGCCTTGCTCCTCGCTATTCAGCATGAAATGATCCTCCCAACCCCAATGCATCCTCGTGGCCTCACTCACAACGCCAGCCCAGCCCGGAGCTCCTCTCTGGGCCTGGGACTCCTCAGCCATGAGGTGGGGGTGACTGTGGGGTCCATCCCACCAGCTGTCATGAGGACTCAGTGGACACCACAGTGTGCACCCGCAGGACCTGGCACGGGTGAGCGCGCAGTAACCCAGGGTGCTCTGTTTGCTGCTGTTGAAAACCTGCCTGGGGTGTAAGGAACAAAGAATCACCACCCCTTTGGCCTGTGGTACGCATCTAGGGAAGGAGACCTTGGTGCGTCCCCCAGAACAATGTTCCAGCCCTTGGGGACCCTAAAGAGCACATCCCTGGGAGAGTCACACCCCCACCCGCATCAGGATCCACGGGCAAAGGCTGGGTGGCGTGGGGGACACTTGGCAGGGTGGGGAGGCTGAGGGTCCCATGCTGCTGGCCAGGCCGTCAACAGCCCCACGATGGATCAGAGAAGCTGGCGTGAGGCCAGGCCGCCCTGAGAGCCGAGGAGGGCAAGCACAGGTCTGAGAGGGAAGGGAGAGGGGGTTGGCTTGCCCTGCCTTGGGAAGGGAGGCTCAAGCTGACTCCAATGCCAGCTCCAGCGTGGATCAAATAATGCTCAGGGTGCCGTTCCCGAAACTCCCCCTCATAAGTAAGACCACTGTTAGGGGTAAGAAGGAGTTTATGAGGGGATCCAAGGGCTGTTACAGGTCCTTGGAGGAGCGAGGGAACAGTCTTCCATGAAATCACGGCGATTCCAGGTGGTACAAGGGAGACCCCCACCGCTGAGCTTTGAGGAGGGAGGTGGACAGTCCGCAGGAAAGGCCCAGCCCCCCTAGCCACAACCTGTGGCGGGGGCTGAACAGCTGAACCCCCACCGCACAGGCTGGGCAAGGTAATGATTCTGGGTGTTTGGGAATCGTAGAGAAGTGAGTGAAGCCACTTCAGACAAAGTTACCTAATTGCTCTGAGCCTTTGGTCTTCTATTAAAAATTTTTTTTATTTTAAATTAAAAAAAAAAAAAAACAGAGTTGGGCTCAGAGGGCCGCTGGGGGGATTAATTCAGCAGCTGCCAGGGGAGAGGCAGGCACCAGGACGAGCTCCACAGAGTCCTCTGGCGACCCGCCGTCCCTCCTTCCCCTGTCCAGCAGGGCCGCACTGCAAGTGTCTCCTGGAGTTCTCGTCACATCTAGAGCTCCCTGGTTCCTGTGATCCCCCGGTCATGATTCTGGAGTGTAAAGACCAGGGATGACAGCCTGGCCCAGCCCTGCCCAGCACCTGACAGCCCCGCCTGCAATCCGAATCCGTTTTCTTCCACAAGTTCGCTTCGCCCTGCCCATCATGTGCCCCAGCCCCGTGGCAGCCCCGTGGCCACAGGTGGCCTCTCAGCCTCTCTGGCTCCTGCACTGTGCCCTCACCTGGAGTCGGGGTAGCACGAGCCCCTGGGCTGACTTCCTCACACCTACAGTCCCCTGACAATGTCACATGCTATGCAAGCTGGCAGGGCCAGCGGGGCCACAGACGCCAACATAAACACCATTCCTGTGGAGGGAGAAGAGCCCATGGGAGTTATTTTTACCCTGCTGGTCAGAGGCCACGGCTCTGACTCTGGGAGGCTGGGGCTGGGGGACCTGATGGGGGGAGGAGGGTGGTGGTGAGATGTCACTTCATTTCCATGACCCCCAAGGGCATTGGGTCACAGGGGCTACAGACTTCACTCCACCTTGCTGGAGAAGGGGAGAGGGAGACCCCGATCAGGATGTGCCCCCTCTCATCCACTAATCTCAGCTGGGGTTGAGCTCAGCTAGGAAGACAAGTGTGCCCGGAATCACAGAACATGGAACCTGGACACAAGTTCTCAGTTGAGAAAGCTGAGTCCCGAGGGCGGATCCCCAGGTCACACCGCTGGTCAGCCCCACGTCTCACCTTCATCCACCCGCAGACCTGAACTCTGATGCGGAAGTTTTCATAATTCCCCCAGGCCACATCCAGGACGCCACCTTGCCTGACCCCCTGCTCAGTATCCTGCCTTTCCTCTGCCTTCCTCCCAGTCTGTCCCACGCTGGTGGGTCCAGCCCTCTATACCCCCAAGATGAGACGCACCCTGCAAGGGCTTCCCAGGTGCCCGCGCAGTGCCCCCTGGAGGCCAGCAGCAGCCACGGCCAGCACAGCGGGCAGTGCCATGATGGCTGGAGGCCCAGGGGAGGATATGCCTGCGTGGGGGGTGGGGGGGCAGGACCCAACTTGTGCCAAGTGCCCGCTGCTGGCTGCTGCTGAGCCTGTGCTTGCTGTGGGGAAGGGAGGCGGGGGGGGCAGGCAGCAGGCAGACAATGGACCCCACAGCCCAGTCTCCTGGCCTTGGCCCCTTGAGCTGGGCAGGCAGCTGCCAGCCGAAGCAGCCGCCTCCGCTGGCCCCTCACGTAATCCACGTCCTGCCTGTCTGTGTCCCTTATCACCGGGTACGTGCTAGGAGCCCACATGCCCACACTGCAGTGGGGAGTGAGGCTTCCTGTCCCCCCCAGCTCTCAAGCAAGAGCCTGTACACGCTTTGGGAATTATCCCAACCCCAGAGAGAACCCCACCTTGCCAAGACCCCCCTCTCAACCACTCTTAGATTGAGGGGTCACCAGCTCGCAAACATCAATTATACCCATTTAATCCTGGGGAAATAGGCACAGAGAGGCTAATAACTTACCCACAGCCCACAGCTGGTAAGGACAGCAGGGTTCAGACCCAGGCAGATTGAGTCTGGAGCAGAGCTGCTCCCGAACAGAGACGGCAGGGCCGGGCAGGGCTCCACTCCTGCCTCCGGGGCCGGTGGCTTTAGGCTCTGGTGAACGTGCAGGCTCTCAGCCCAGGGAAGGCCCTCACAGGGCCAGTGTGTCCTCACCTATAAAAATGGGTATGTTAATGTAAGGAAGGGGGAGGGTGGCCTCACAGGCAGAAGATGCCACGCCCCTACAGATGTGGCCAGTTGAAGCTCCTCAGACTACCTCAGCTCCTCGGTCAGACACACAGGATGGGCCACGCTCTGGCACACGGGCTCTGCTACAAGCACTAGCACGTGCAGCCACGGAGCCCCGGTGGCAGGGCTCATCAGCCAAATGCTGCACGGAACCCTCCAGAGACACTGGGATCTCCTAGCTTTCTCCTCAGGAGTCTGTGATGACACCAAAGAGGGCCAGCTGAGGCAGGGACTGCTCTTCCTTGCCAGATGAGAGGGTCTGAGTGAAGACGGTTGTCTGCACACAAATACACTCACTCAAACATGTGCTCCCTCCCTTCACAGATACCCCAGTGGGGCTCCCTGAGCAAAGGCTGTGTAAGCTGGACCATTTGGGCTACTAGGCTGGGCACATGTGCATAGTCAGCTCCTGTTCTCCAGGAGCTGTGTGATGCTGAGCAGGTCCCTGCACCTTTCTGGACTCCTGTTTCCTCACTTGTTAAGTGGAAATCACATCCTTATCTCGTGAAGGGAAAATAAACGCCTACGTGTGACATGCTCCCGCCTCATGATCTCTGGTGAAGGGTTCAGATGACAGTGTGTGTGTAACGGGAGCACACAGGAGATAGCACAGACGTCAGAGAAGAGAAGCAGAGGGGTTTCCCCACCATGATGTGGGCTTCAGGCTATCCAGGGAGAGGAAGAAGACTGGAGCTGAGTCACCAACCATGTCAAAGATGCTGGGAAAGAGCTGCCTTTCCAGCCACTGAGAGTGAGGTGACCGCAGGAGGAACCACAGGAGACACTGGGAAGCCGCAAAGAATGGGGAGGTGGCCGAGCACCACACGGAGGGAGCTGCCGCAGACCTTAGCTCCAGGGACTCGAGGGGTGAAGTCAGCCCTGCCTTGGTGGGGTGAGCGGGCAATGAGGACACAGCCCTGCCCTCAGGAAGCCCCGGCTGAAGAGGAGAGATAGGAAGTGACCCTGCAGGGAACTATGGTCTGATGGGGAACTCAAACTGACGTATGCCTTAGGGAAATGACAGTGTGACGGGCAGACTCAGTTTCTTCTCCCAAGGGGCTCTAACTTGGGGTGTCTGCAACTGAGGGAGCACATGCTTGAGTGTGCATTACAGGCTGACGCCTTTCCTGTCTTCCTTCAGATCCTCCAGTCTGATGGGGGGACGTGGCCTCTGCACTCAGAGCGCCCCCATCTCAGGGTGAACTACCCATGAACACACAGACTAAAGGAAGGTGTGTGGGCACATGCGCGTCTGTTCCTAGCCCCTTAGGGACCCCTGTCTGACGGGGGAAGACAACTCCTCTCAACAGGAGAGAGAGCCCTTGGGTGAGCCCAGAACAGGGGACCCGCCCCCACCAACACAGAAGTATTTCTGAGAGCCTGGAAGATGGAGGGTGGAGGGAGACAGAATGCTGCCACATCTGGACTGGGAGTGGTTGGGCTCGCCGCCCTCAACAGCTGGGCCACATCTGGCTTCCAGACATCCACCGCTCGCTCCATGATTCACTCCAGCGTCTGCTGAGAGGTGGGGCACATGGGCGCCGAGCTGTATGGGCTCCTCACACGCATGCTCCGTTCTAGCTCGTAGGGAGAGGGGGCTGAGGCGGGGAGCCCCTTTTCCTAGCCCTGGCCTTTATCTTGCCTCTCACACAACCACTGCTGTTGGGATAAGGGGTGTCCAACCCACTCTTGAGTCAACGTGACTCAGTATCCCCAGCTGGAACTCTCACACATAGGCTTCACAGCCATCAGGCACTGACGGTGAGCAAGCCAGGAGGTCAGCAGGGAGGAGGCAGCAGCGGAGGCAGGAGCCCCCACCCAGTCCTTCCTAGGGAAGAAAATCCCCAGGAAAAGTGGGTGATGACACGCCAAGAAAGGAGGAAGCAGGGAGCACCTGGCATTTGCCCATCAGGTGGGAGGGTCCCTAAAACAGGCTGTGCTCCCCCAGACCTGGACTCCCTGAGAGCAGGGCTGCGTATTCCCCCCGGACTGGGGCTCTCTGGGGTACAGCTGTGTCTCTCTCGGACTGATTTCCATGGCGCAGGGGCTATGTCCTTTCCATCAGACTGGATCTTAACTGGATCCCTTTTAGCTTCTATGCAGGTGACTCACCAACATCTACATCATGCTGAGTTTTCAGACAGGCTGGAGTGGGGGGGTCAACTTCCCAAAGAAACCCCATCCTGAAGGACAATTATACTCACTGACAGGGGTTCCATCAATGAGCAGGCTTCTCCCAGTTCACCCAGTCACCCCTCTGTGTGGTCCCTCCCACTGTCTAGCCTCTGTCTCTCATGCAAAATGGCCTGCTGGGCAGGGTGGACGCACAGGACACGTGCACAGGACCTGCTGGTGTCTGGTGGGGTGCGGGTCCAGCTGAGAGCTGGCATTCCCAGGCATCATCAGCTCCAGCTGCTGTCAGCTGGAGGCGTCTGCAGGTCCAGCTCCCCCTAGATCCTCAATTGAGATGAGGAAGGACAGACAAGCCTGGGCATGTGCAGCCTAGGGAGGCCGGGCTAGGCAAGCTCCTGCTTCCACGAGTCTAAATCAGCACAGGAAATGAGTTCCAACCCCTACCAGCTATTTGAATCCTACAACCAACCCCCAATACAGAGGTGAATAGAGGCCCCTGGGCCATGGTGAGATGGGCGTAGCCACGCCACTGTAGAAGCTACAAATTCTGGAACCTCCTTATTCCATTGACAAACTTTCCAGACTGACGGGGTCATAGTCTATACCTCCTGCCTATACTCGACAATTGGGCAGCACACAGCTGAGTCCCCACTGTACAGATGGGGTGACTAAGGCCTGTGGCTGGTGCAGGGCCAGGGGGAATCCAGCCCTGGCCAGGCATGGAGTCGGCACCGACTCTGCCTGAGCCAGACCACCTGGGCAGGAGGCCCTTCCCCGTCAGACCTGAGCTCTCTAGGCCAGGGGCTGGTCTCCATCTGCCTGAAGGAGTTTGCAAAGGAGGGGCAGGCTCAGTGCAGGGCCCAGGCTGCTCCAAGGGCTGGGAGAGTCAGGCAGGAAGTTCCATATCTCAACATCTACGCCTCAGCAGTGCTCTCTGCCTCAGTCTGAGAAAACCCACAGAAACACCAAAGGTCCTCTAAACCAGATTCTTCTTGCTCCCTTCACTTTGTGTTACCCATCCCTGCCCCCAACCTGACCAGGATGGCATCAGGACCCCCTCACATCTGGACCCTCGTGGCCACAGCCCCTTCCTGCCTGGTTCTTGGTAACCCCAGATTCCTGGTGCTTAGGGAGGCAGACATGTATCCAGGCCGGAAGGGCCACCTGGAGAAGTCCCCAGAACCTGGTGCTTCGCCCCCAACCAGGTTGAAGGGCAAGCGGAATCTCACATGCAGCCCTCTGCCCCTGGGCCCCAGGCAGTCGGCTGTGCTAAGTCCAGCGTTGCCAGCACCCCGTCCCCTCTCATCCCTCACCCTAGCATCACCCCTCTTTCAAGCACAACTCTGGCTCCAGCCAGATATCTGAGCACAAGCCGGTCCCCAGGAAACCCATGCCCTACCCTAGCTGTCTCTACACTTGCTGCCCACTCTCAGTCCAATCTCTGCCAACAAGAGCCATCTCCCCATGTCGTCCGCGGGCTCACAACACGACACTTCCGGCGGCGTGCTCAGGGACACGACACTTCCGGCAGAGCTCAGACCCACGTGGACAGATAGCCCCGCCCCTGCACCAGGAAGGGTCTCAGCCGAGGCAGCAGGAAGGGACTAGGACCCCGTTTCCCCCATAACCTCTTGTGCCTCTGTCTTCCACCCAAACACTCTCCTAGCTGTCCCTGCCTGTGCCACTTCTCAAAGGAAGTTGCTTAGGTCTGCTTCCCATTGTGTGGGCGAGGCTATGGTCTCTCTTACTGGAGGCCAAGACTTGCTGCAACCCGACCTTGCAGTGGAAAGTATTGTCACAAGCCAGACCTCAAGCTCAGACTCTGCGACCCAGAGGAAGTCTCCAGAGCAGCGCGGCTTCCACCATTATCTCTAATTTACACACCTTCCAGGTAGGTGGCTGTTTTTGTTTTGTTTTGTTTTTTTACTTGTTTTTTTAAAATGTGGCAAAATCCACAGAATGTAAAATTCACCATCTTCACCATTTTTAAGTGTACAGTTCAGTGTCGTTGAGTAATTCTCATTGTGCAATCACCGCCAACCATCTCCAGAAGGCTTTTCATCTTCCCCAGCTGAAAGTCGGAGCCCATTAAACAGTAATTCTGCATTCTTCCCTCCCCACAGTTCCTGGCAACCCCAATCTACTTTGTTTCTATGAATTTGGTACCTCATTAAAATGGCATCATACAGTATTTGTCCTTTGTGATGGGCTTCTTCACTTAATAAGATGTTCTCAGGGGCTGTTGTAGCATGTGTCAATTTCCTTCCTTTTTAAGGCTGAATAATACTTCATTGTAGGTATTTACCCCATACTGTGCACGTGTTTACACACACACCACTTCTTGTTTCTCTACTCGACTAGCTTGTCTGTTAACTACTTTTTAGAAAAGAAAGGTGATCTATTCTCACAGTAAAAAGCCTGAAGCATTCACGCTGATAGAGTGAAAAGCCACCTTGTTTCACAAGTGAATCCGCGAAGCAGAGGGCAGGCAGCGCTATGTTTTACCCAAACACTGACACCGTCCTCAGTGCTGAAACAGGGCAGTCAGAATCATCTAGAGAGCGTGTTACAACACGGACTGCTGGGTCTCAGCCCCAGGATTCCTGACTCAGTAGTTCTGAGGGGGCCCAACGTTTTGGGTGTCTAACAGGCTGGATGGAGGTGCTGTTGCTCTCCGAGGCTGAGCTCTGTAGTGCAGCGCTGTTCCAGAACAGCCCCACCACTTCCTTTTCCACTCAGTGACTGTTAATTCATAAAGCTGGGCCTGGGTGGTGGTGGGTTTTTTGGTTGGTTGTTTTTTTTTTTTTCACTTCATTTTTTTGGCATTTATTTCATGCTCAACTTATTCCCCAGACATAAATTTTCTGTTTCTTCTGGGAATATCCTTTTCCTTTTCTGGGAATATCTGTGCCACCTCCCCTTCTGGTTCAGGTGCAGGCTGCTCTTTGTCATTGATTGTGGGTCATCCCTGGGCAGGGGGAGCCCACGTGGCGGGAATCTGACCACAAGCGCTGGAAGTCCTGTCCCGCGTCCTGGGGCTTTGTTCAGCTGGATGTGCTCATTTCCCGAGAATCTATATCTGGACCCTAAGTTCAGCGTTACTCTGCATTTTTAAGCATGTGTCGTAAAAATTCAGCACGTTTTTTGGGCCACTGGTGCTGTATCCAGCCCCACCGTTGGGTCTGGGCACACCTACCCTCTCCACCCACATTGTGAGGATGGACGGCACACGTGGCTTCTGGAGAGTGACGTCCCTCAGGTTCTGGCTGGCTTTTTGGATAGGCACCCCCTTGACGGCCTGGACATCTTCACGAGAGTTCTATTTTTTTTTTTAAAGATTTATTTATTTATACATACAAGAGCTGGGGTATAGGCCAGAGGCATGGGAGGTGAGAAAATTCACCAGAGGCAGAGTGAGGAGCAGAACAGATAGATCAGCTGAAACACACTGCTGAGGGGAGCAGTGGGAGAGGCAGGGGAGGTCTGGTACACTATGGTCCTACCTCCCTCCCCTCCCCAACCCTGACCAGGGGCAGGGATCGAACTCGTGCTGCAGTGGCTGCGATTTGCTTCATAGTGCGTTGCTTAACCCACTGTGCCACCAGGGAGGCCCCTTCACGAGGGTTCTAAAATGAGCATGAAGATTAGAAACTTCATGACTTTGGAGGGTTTTCTGGGTCAAGTGAATAGGGAACCATTTTCAGAGAACACCTAAAGCTGCTCATGGAAAGAGGAAGCTGGAAGCTGGACCTCATTCTTTTTAACTGCTGCATAAGAGGCTGGTATTTAGATACCCCTGAATGTAGCTAATCCGTGCCTTATGAAAGGCTTTGATGTTGCTTCCACTTTTCAGGTTTGGAAATAAAATTGCAATGAGCACACTAGCGCATACACTTTAAACAACCGGACATCTGTGACAGCACAACTGGTAAATTCCTACACAGGGACCTCTGAGCCAATGGTTTGGGTATTAATTCTCATATACTGCTAACCCCCTTCACAGGCATGGTTGCCTTCCCACCAACTTCAAGAATCCTTGTGTCCCCAAAGTGAGGGGTCCCCCACTTTAGTTGTCAACCAAGTCAGAAATGGGAGAAAGATTCTAGTTTCTTAATTTTTCTTGTGTTCTATGACTAATAGTGGGCATTGTCATCTGTTTATTAGCCTTTAGCATTCCCATTTCTGTCCATGTGCTTTGCCCATTTTACTATTTGCCTTTCTTTTCCTTGTTGGCTTACAATAACTCATCTGTCATACATATTGAAAAAATTGTTCCTAGTTTGTTATTTGCTTTTAGGATATTACAGCTCTATACTGCCAATTTTTTAAAGATCTATCCCAGTTGTGACTGCTATATTTTGTGTCATAATTTCCCCTTCCAAGAATATTAACTTCTTTTGTTAATGTTTTCTTCTAGTGATTTTATGATTTCCTTTTTACATTTAAATAGTTGATCCACCTGGAACAAACTTCAGAATAATGGATGAATGGAGAGCTAGTTTTATTTCTTTTTCCTAAACTGCAAGCCAGTTGTCCAATTTGATTGAATAATTCATCTTTTCTCTTCTGATCTAAAATGTTACTTTATCATATATTCAGTTTCCATTTGTTCATGGATGTGTGTCTGGAATGTATTCTGTTCCTTTGATCTATCTGTCTGATCTTGTGCCACTACCCAACTGTTTTATTATTGGAGCTTTACACAACATTTTAGTAGCACTGATTACCCCTTAAATGCCTCTTTTTCAGAATTTTCTGAGCTCTTTTTGCCTGTTTATTTTTCCAGATGAATTTTAATATAACTTGTCAAGTTCAAACGATTTTTGTTGTTTTTCACATCTCCTAACAGATGTGACTTCCTGATTTTTCAGCCCACAGTACAACAGAAACAAGGTGAGAAGACTGAAGGGAGGTAGTGGTCAGCCACCTGAGGCAGGCACAGGGATAGTAGCTGAAGTGACCACTAATAGGAAGAGAAACGATGAAGTGATGAAGAACTATAAAAAGCAGACACAAGAACTAGGAAAATGTGGGGCCTCCCTGGTGGTGCAAGGGGTTAAGGAGCAGCACTATGAAGCTATTGGCAGAGTTAGCGGTCAGGGAGCTGACCCACATGGTGCAGCAGACCTCTCCTGTCTAGTCTGCTGCTCCGCTCAGCAGTGTATTTCAGTGGATCTGCCTCTTCTGCTCCTCACTCTGACCCTAGTGACTCCTCTCACCCCCACACCACTGGTCTGCATCCCAGCTCTTGTATGCATAAATAAATAAATCCTTAAAAAAGAGAGAGAACTAGGAAAATGTAGCTCTCATGGAATGGGCATCTGGTGTGGGACCAAATAAGGGATTTTCACTATATTACAAGTAGGATAGTGATGGATACTTGTAACCACAACTCTGAGTCATAAAGACTCACATGTTCTTATAGACTCTGATTAAGAGCAGGAAAATAATAGCCACTAGTGATTTCCATCTAAAATATCTTTTCTTAAGGTCTAAGTATTAATGTCTGGAAAACTAGCATGAAGTGGTTCATTCTTTGATGATGACAGAACTATGACATATTATGGATCTTTCTATAGTCTTTTCAAAAGCTACTTCCAAATTCCAAGGAGCTGCCAACTCTGGGATTTGAATTCACTTTATCTCTAAAAACACAGCTGAGGGAGATGTCCCCAGTCAGTCCACGTATAATTTAAGAAAGATTTAGCACTTACTGAGCATCTGCCTCTAACATGAGGCATGTTATATACAGCTTACATTTTAATCCTCCACAGCCCCACTAGGTGAATGCTGGATTCCCATTAGGAAACTGACGCCCACAGAGATCAAACTTGGGCAAGTTCAAGTTAACATGTGGCAAAGATCCTGAGCCATCTTCACCCGCCCCCCCCATGCCATTCACCAGTCCTCTTCAACTCACTCCCAGTACTACCAAAGCAGGTTCAAAGGCGACACCTTCCCAAGGCCCTGCCACCTGCCTCTCCCAAGTCCTACACAGCCAGAAGAGCACTCACCCATGCCTCTAAGTGGCAGAGATGGTGACGTGAGATGCCATCCCAGGCCATCTAGACAAAGACCGAACAGCCCCATTCGTCAGCCATCAAGATCAGGGGCTGAGGAAGGGGGAGGATGCCCCAGGACTCCAAGATGCTGCTGCCTGCCACAGCTGGGCATAGCCTCCCTGCCCCTCATCCTGGCTACCCCGGGACACAGACTTAGGGTTTACCATACTGCGCCTTTGCCAGCCACGTGGGCAGATCCCAGTCCTGTCCTTAACACCCCAGGGAGTGGGAGTTATGCAGGTGACATACAGAGAGAGGAGGTGGCAGGCACTCCCTCAGAAGTTCCCCATCCCAGAGGACATATAGGTCAAAGCTCTCCTTTGATTTCCTTGACAGCTGGGGTACAGGCCAGAGTCTTGGGAAGAGAGGGCCTCCAGGTTGAGAACAGTTAGGGCAAAGTAGGACGACATGGTCATGAATTGAGTGGCCCAGGAAACAATTTTCAGCCCTCTGTGCCCCCCAGCCCAAAATCTAGCTGACAGTAAAGCAGTGACCAGAGGATGCAAAGGGTGAGAGAATCAATTCATTCCAGCACCCAGTCATCAAGAAGCGCCTGGTACGTGCACAGGACCGTGCTGTTAGGGTGGGAAAAGCACCTGAGTGGAGGTAGGGTTCGCTGGAAGGATGACAGAGTGCCCTGGAGGGCCTGCGAGCGGCTGGGGTCCCTCTTGGCCAAGCATCCCCTACCCAGGCGGCCGGGGAGGCGTGCACCGCAAGTGGTGCGCGCGCTCAGGGCCGGCGCCGCACGCGCACGCGCGCACGCGGCCGTTCCCCCGCCCGCGCGGCTCCGGCTCCCGCGCGCGCGCACTCGAGGCCTCCCATTCGTCTCCTCCATTCGCTACGTGCAGAATGGTCCGTCGGCAGCAGCTGCAGCGCGCAGAGGAGGGGGAGGAGGAGGGGAAGGGGAGGCGGCGCCCGGCTCTGGAGGAGGGGCCGCAGCGGGCCGGGCGGGGGAGGGTTGGGGGGACAGCCCGGGTGGGCGCCACGCTCCCGCTCCACCACCCCTCCTCGCCACCGCTCCATTCTCTAAGGTCATTACTCCATACCCTGTTCCTTCGCGGGGGTCCTGGAACCCAGCCAACCTAAAAGGGTTTTTCTCCCTGTAGTCCCTTCTCCAGAATTCCGAACCCAAACCCAAAAGAACCATTCTTCTGTCCCTTTTCCCCTTTTTCTGCCCCATTCACATTCCCAAGCTCTTGTGCGAGGTGACCCTACAGCAAGCCCTTCCCCACTCCACCTTTCATGGGGTAAGCTCCCTAAAAAGGTAGCCTCACTCCCCTTTTCTTTCTTACCTGCCTGGAGAAAGGAGCTAGGACATATTTCCCTGAGTTTCCATAAGGCAGAGGGCAGCACTTCACCATGCCCACCGCAACAGAACCGTGCAAAGGGTGGGTGGCCCAGAAAGCAGGCTGCTGCCCAGCCTGTGGGGCCACATCCAAAGGATTCAGTGTCCAGAGGGACTGTCCTAGATTGGCGTGAACTCACCACATTTCAGAGCTGTGGCCTAGACACCTGCTTGTAAAGAATTTCCCAGAAATATACTGGCAAGAGGTCACCAAGGAACAGATCCTATATCCCTATATGAAACCAAACAGACCAACTCCCTGTCTTGCCAGGACTCCAGCTGTGGCCCAGATGTCCACAGCAGCCCCTCCCACAGGGTGGGACACCATCTATTCTATGAAGCCCCACCCAATCCTTCTCCTCGGGTCAGTTGAGAAAAGCTGGCTACCTCCAGTGCCCCTTCCCCATGCAGGCTGCTGCGATGGGGCAGCTCCCCCATGCGCTCCATTCTGCCCAAGGTCACCTGAGTTCACTTTCAAGATAGCCACCTGGGTTCACTCTAGTCTAACCTCTAGCCCTCTGCTGACAGGTTAAATCTAGATCCCCAGGAGGGAAGGTACCTGGGGTCAGTTTCAATGAACCTGGACTTTGCACAGTGCCTGCACCCAGTTTCCTCCCTAGTGTGTCTGTCTTTTTGGAGGCGCCCTCTGCTGGTCACTGGAAAGCGCAAGAAATAACAGCTGGCCTGAGGTCTGGAGAAAGGGACAAGAGGCATAGAAACTCAGAAAACTGAGAGTTCTGTCTGGGCTGGCCCTGAATAAGAAGGGCCTGCTGACCCTTCCTTAATGTGGGGAGTTTTGAACCAGCTCTAACTGGGCCAAGGAGGGCAAGGCAAGCTGGCAGATGGGGGCTCAGGATACCCGAGGGTGGGGGAGCCTTTCTGTGAACAGAGACCTGCCCCTTCTCTGAATGGCTCACATGCCCACTGGCTGTGATGGCTGCTGTTTCCTTTGTGGGGGGGGGGGGTCCTTTCTATCATCCCCTGTCGGCTCCTGGGGTTGGAGCCCTGCACCTTCTAGCTGTACTCTGGTTCCTCAGGACTGGGAAAGAAGGTAACCCTATAGAGAATGCAGTTGACAAGTCTCTGCTCCCCACCCCCATCCCACATACATAGGGGTGGCCCCAGCCCAGGTCCTTGGCATGGCAAGGCTCAAGGTGGGGTAGGGGCCTGAGTCAGAGTCTGGTGTGGTACTGACCTGCCTCAGGAGAGGCCAGCTCGCTCACAGGTGAGACTTGGGTCAACAGCCCATTACCCTGTCTCTGGTCACCAGGCATCCTCCCTATCACGTCTCACACGTGGGGCCAGTGTGGTGCCAGGGCAGTGCCAGGCTGGTACTGGCCAGCTAATACTGGGGCCAGTGCCTTGGGGCCACCAAGGAGCAGGAGGGAAAGAGTGAAACAGCAGGAGAAGCTGAGGTTAGAGAGGAGAGACTGGATAGACCCCCCAAGTACTGGGGCCTGTCCTGGCAGGTGATGAGAGGCTCAGGTGTCGCCAGACTGGCAGGCAGCTTCTAGAACTTGCAGCTCCAGTCATGGATCATCATCAGGATTTCAGCATCTGCACACCCTTCACCCTGGTGTTCCATCCAAAGGCAATGCCGGCCCGCGGCTATCACAGCCTCCACAAGGGCCCAGGCCCCCAGACCCAGGGAAGGCAGAGGGCGGGCTGCCAGACCACTCCTAAGAAGTCAGTAGCCCTTGGGGCTTCTCCCTCCTGGTCCTCCCTGCCCCACTCACTATTTCACTACCTTCCACCTTATGCCAAGTCCCCTTACAGACCCAGCTCGTGAAGAGGACTCCCAGGGGCAGGGTTTGAGGCCCAGGAGGGAGCCTGGTGTGGTAATTGGAGGTAATTAGTTAATTTACTCTGAAAGCAGTGCCCAGGGGGAAAGGAGAAGGGGCTGTGGCCTTATAGGGCTTGTGATCTCTAACTGTGGCGACCTTTTCTGCCCACCAGGGCTGATCTGAGCCAACCCTGCGGCCCACCCAGGACGCCCACTGTTTGGGCCCCAGGTCAGACATAACAAAGCCCAGGCACCTCAGTGGCCTTGCAGAAAAAATCAGGTGCCTGGGGGTGGTGGGGAAGAGGCAGGCAGGTGGGAAGGGGCTGAGAAGCATTGTGAGATGCGCTGGAGGAGGGGCTCTGGGGTCGGAAGGGGTCCCTCTTCTCACCTGTACTTCCACCCAGCCAAGGTCATTGCGGGAAGGGGAGAGGGGACAAATTCGGGCCCATCCCCCTCCTGTGGTCCAGGACCTCCCAGGGCCACCCGTGCTAAAGGCAGGGGCCTGGAGGCTAACATAACTCCCAGCACCAGCAGGAAACCATCCCAATCACCCGAGGAAGGGGCGCCGGCGCAGAGAGCCCCTGCCCGGCCCCCGGGGGGCGTGTCGTCGGCCGTCGCGTCGCCGGCGGTGTGGCGGGGACTCTGCCCAGCAGCCTCCCGCGCGGTCCTGAGCAGCTGACCCGCTGGCGACGAGCCAGGTCGCGGCGGGGCCGGGAGGCAGCAACGTGCGGCGCGGCATGTCGCGGGCGCAGCGGCAGGGAAATGTGGGGGCGGACCGGCGCGCCGCCCCCTCCTCCCAGCCGGCCCATTCATAAAACCCGCAGGCACTGCCCGGGCCTGGCAGCCCCCGGCTCCTAATTGCAAACTCATTAAGGAGCTTGCATCTCATTTGCATGGAAATCATTTCCTGGCCCTAAAAAGAGGACCGCTCCCTCCTGGCTCTCTCTACCCATCCAGAGTCTGGGGGAAGAGAGGGGGCCTGTCTCTGCCTGCGGCCCCTCCCTTTCTCATTCCGCATCCCCGGGTTGAGGAATGGGGTAGGCGGCTTGGCACCCACCTCGCTGAAGCCCCGCCTGTGCGCCAGGTGAGCCGGCCCGGCCCCAGTGGGTCCGAGCGAGGGGAGTGCCCGCCAAGTCATTTGCCCCCCGGCCTGGCCATGCCCAGGGAAGGGAGGAGGCGGTCGCAGGCGGCCGCAGCAGCTGGTTGTACCTGGCAGGAGTAGGGCTAGTGGGTGAGGCTGTTCGTGCCCAGCCTCACGTACATGCCCAGCCACAGGCCAGCCTCCCACCCCCACACCCCTCACCCCATAGAACAAGCGCCCAGTGACTGTGGAAACAGACACCCAGTCACAGAGGCGCACAAAGGCACCCACACCGGGCCAGCCATCATGGCTGCCGCCCAGGCAGCCACCCTCCGAGGCAGACAGATGCCTTCAGAAGCCATTTGGTCCTTCTCCAGCCCAGTGCCCGGGCTGGGGGGGAAGAGGCTTCTCTTGACACTTCTTTGAGCACTTCGGAGAGAGGCTCCCTTCTGCATCCAAAATGCGGCTTCTTGCATCCCCTCCTGCAACCCACACTCAAGAGGGCTCCCAAGTGCTGAGCGCAGTATGGGGACCTGCCGGGGCCAGCGGAACTCGCGGACCTCCAGCCCAAAGGAGCAGCGGCAGATGAAGCCCCTGAGGAAGGGGCTCTGTTCTTCCTGTCACGAGTGTGGGGGGGGGGTAGGAGGCTGCTCCCCAACTTCAGGAGGAACTGTGAAATGGACTAGCACTGTGGAATGGACGCAAAATCAGATCCTAGCTGGGACACCGTGTGCCAGCCCTCTATGTCCTGGGACAATATAAAAAGTGATCACAGCATCAGAATCAAAAATAAAATCTGTGTCCTGTCCACGTCATCCAGTCCCTCCCCTGACATGGCCCCACTCATGGTTCCTGTCTGCCCACCCTCCCACCTGCTCTACCTGAGGTTTCTCCCTCTTGTTGCATTGCCAGGGCATGAAGGGGTAGACAAGGATGTTCTGAAACACTGACCACGTCCATCCAGAGCAGGGGTAGACTGGTTCTGCCCTCCTGTCCCCCAGAGCAGCAGTGGGCCTGGATACGGGGGTGCAGGAAGAATGTATGAGGAAATCTTTTTTTTTTTTCATCTAATCTACTTTCATTTAGTGTTTATAAGGTAAGGTAATATAATGTGCTTATAAAAACATCATAAATAATATGTATTATGTAATAAGCATATGGAAATACGCTTATATTGCAAATACACACTCAACAATATTTTTATTGTTAGTGGGTACAAAACATTGGAACCGCTGGCCTGGTCTTAAGGTGGGATGGTTGGGGATAGGGGGTGGCTTGTCTTGTCCATCTTAGCACCTGTCCTGAAAACTGGTCAGCTCAAAGAGTGGCAGCAGGCAGCGGACAAAGACAAGGAGTTGAATGAGTAAAATCCACCCCTAAATTGACGGGTGAAGAAATTAAAGTAACTGGGGAGTTCGCTCAGAGGTGCACGTGGGCAGGAAGAGAGAGTCTCTCATTGCTGTATCTGCAGCCTGCCCATGCCCAACACCTAGCACCCCCTTCCAGTAAGTACAGCTTCCTCAGCTGCTGAAGCATAGTCTGTCTGAGCTCCCCTACCAAAGCCAGAAACACAGTTGCCAACTTTTCCCAACCTGGTGGGAAGCCCATTACGTGTTTCCTGCCCTGGAACTCTCTGGAAGTTAATCTGATGTAAGAGAAAGAATTTAGGCTCCAGACCTCAGTCCTTATCCCCTGGGTGACTTCTGATGTATCTGGTGTAAGCTTCAGTGCCCTCATCTGTACCCAGCCCTTTCAACATGGGGTTGAACATACTGGGCAGGGGTGCTATGAACAGCAAATGAGCTGCTGTATGGACAGAGGCTGGCACATAGTAGGTGTTCAGTGTGAACCTGTCTCCTATGTGCATCAGGTGCCCCGTAAGCAACCTGTTGAATTATGATTTGACATGAGCATAGGAGAATTCTGAAGACGGGCAAAGGAAACTTTGAATAGCCCCCTCCTGTTGAAATTAAATGCCACCCCAGAATCATCTGGCCCTTTCCAAGCTCCCCAACCCCTGAAGGGGAGTGCTCTCCCTTTTCCTAGCCCAACTGCTTTCCTTTCTGGATGGACTTCACTTCATGCATGAGCTGAGGGTGACACCTGGTGGCCATTTCTGTAGCTGCAGGCCCCAAACCAGGTCTGCAAGAGTGGGTGGGTGAAGGAATCACTCTTTTCCCTGCACCTCTCAATTTCTCAGGGCCCGGAGTACCTAGACAATTGTCACTCCCCATTCCACCTGAGATAAGTTCCAGCTCTGATGCTGTACCTGCCCCCTGGGTGAGCATGGTCAGGAAAGCTCTGCCCAGACCCCCTCCTGGCCCTAGGCAGAAGGCAGGACAATGGCTGGCCCCCCAAGTTCTGTGGGCTGCCTCTTGGGCATCATCTCATTCCATTCTTATCACTGGAGATGACTATCACAAGGAGAAAGCGGGCACACCAAGGTTAAGCAAACCGCTTAGTCACATCAGATGATTACATTAGCCTCTCAAGGAGCAGACCAAGTGCCATGCCCCAGAGTTAGGTGCCCCAAGGTCCAGCCCAGTCTTGTCCAACTAGTGGAGTGACCTCCCTCAAGCACCTTCTGCGACGAGCTTCAGTCCCTGTGAAGGCATCCAGGGAGATTGGACAGAGCAGTGATTCTCAAACTGGCTGTACAAGGAATTCCCTGAGGAGGATTTTTTTAAATACTAAGGCTGGCCACAGCCCTGGCTGATGAAATCGAGATCAGGAGGCGCAGGGTTGAGGCATGGGGTCCCTCTTTTTTAGCCCTTTGAGATTGTTCTCATGAAGCCGGCCCTGTTCATGAGGCCTCTGGGAGTTGCCCAGCTTCAGGTTTCCCTGCCCTCCAGAGGTCACTTCCCCTGGGCTCCCCCATCCCAGGGGCTCTCCCAAAGAGCCACCCCCTCACTCCCCAAACATTCCTTGGGTATCATAACTTGTGCACCCACACCTCCAGGACAAGCTGCCACCCGACGCCGGCCCAGGGAGAATGCTCACATCAGCCCTTCCCAGAGGAGGCCCTGCAGGCTTGTGGCTTGATTCTCTGACCCTAGGCTTGGCCTCTGGGGTGGGGGCAGGGAAGGCCACTGAGGAGCTTAACCTCAGCAGGATGAAGCACCATAATTAGAGTCAGGTGTTTGGCTCAGCCTGCGGAAATCCCCAACTTAGGGAGGTTTGGGGGAGGTACGAGGGGGACTTCAGCCTGAACGGGGGAGTAGAGGAGCCCAAGCACTTTGGAGACCCAAGGCTTAGCCCCCAATCACCTCCTGAGAACCTACCAGTAGCTTTTCAAAACAGTTCACCCCCACCTTGGGGTCCTGACCCCCAGGAAGGGGGAGAAGGATGGACTAGCCCCCCAGTCCCAGAGGTCAGGCTGCACCCTTAAGCTGGGGTGCGCCAGGGTCATCCTTTATCTGGCTTTTGGTGAAAGGAGGAGGCACCTGTGGGAAAGAGCTACGTGAATGTTCCCAGGGCAACCCAGGCTTCTCTCTGGCCTATAATCCTCAGGCCTTGAGTGAGGGATCACTTTCCTCTGTGGAATGTAACAGTGAGGGGACAACATGGGCAGAGGGGGTTGGGGAAGATGCCAGGGAGTGAATTTTGCTGGGGGTAATTTCCAGTCCCCAAAAAAGCACTCCAGGTGGTGGCAGATGCAAAGAAAGTAGCCACTGAACTCCCTCAGTCTTAGGCTGGGCCTAGGTAGCTCCCGGCAGCCCCTCACCCAGAGTTGTAACCCTGGGAAGCCTTTGCCAACCACTCATTTTGCTAAGGAGGAAACGTGTTTCGAGAGATTAGAACTGGCCAAGGTCACGCAACGTCAGAACCACACCGAAAGCCCCAGCTTCCCAAGACACTGCCCAGGTGAGCCGGCAAGAACTGAAACCTGGGCCTCCCTGGTGGCACAGTGGGTTAAGCAACGCACTACGAAGCAAATCGCAGCCACTGCAGCATCGCAGCCACTGCAGCACGAGTTCGATCCCTGCTGCCGGCCAGGGGGGGACCCACATGGTGCGGCAGACCTCTCCTGCTGTGCCCGCTGCTCCCCTCAGCAGTGTGCTTCGGTTGATCTGCCTGTTCTGCTCCCTGCTTTCTGTGGTGAATCCTCTCACCCCCCCACACTTCTGGCCTGTACCCCAGTGCTTGTATGCATAAATAAATAAAATCTTTAAAAAAAAAAAAAAGAAGAACTGAAACCTGCAGGCTCAGGAGTTCCCAAGCTCACCTGGCCAGAGCGCCTCTGCGCCCCAGAGAGCACCCCTCCCTCCTGCCCCCCAGGGTCAGGGACTGGGGCTTGACCAGGCAGGCGGAGGGCAGGTGGAACTAGTCGCCACAAGCCTGTGATGAGGCGGGCAGCAGGGGCCAGCCTGGTAGCTCCTGCATTGAGGTTAGCGCTGACTCCTCTGGGAAGCCTTCCAGGCTGATTCACAAGAAGTTGGCAGAGACCCCACACACCCAGCCTTGGCCTGCCAGGGATGGCCTGCCCTGCCCGGTCTCACCCCAGCCCATCACAGGTCTTGATCCAACATGGACCTCGGTTCTGCTGGCTGTAGACTTTCCATACCTCAGCCCAGAAACCCCTGACTAGGCTTATGTGGACACAAGTTTCTGTGCCCACTTGGAAAGCTTGGGGGCCAGAGGCTCTTGGAAAGAGGACAGAACTCAGCTGAAGTCTCAGAACCGGGAAAGGACTATAGTACGAACGTACCTCGAAAGTCATCTGGCCCAGCATGCAGGGCCGCTCAGTGGGGGACGGCCGACTTCTGCCTCAACACCTGCAGAAACAGGAGTCTCATGCGTCTATTCGTTCGTTCATTCATTCGCCCACCCAGCCAGTGACCTTGCACCATCATCCGCATCTCAGGGGCCAAGGCGACCTAACCCATTTTCAAGGGCAAGAACTAAATCCTTCACAAATGGAGTCAGTTCCATTGAGTTCCTTTCTTGGCCTTAGCCTAGTGCTGCATAGAAATGAGAGCTGCTGATCAGCAGCGCCCCTCCCCCCGCACATACATTTATGTTGCCCGGTGTCACTACCTTGTGGCTTGCATGGGTGTCACTTCAGGCCCCCAGGCAGTGCTGGACCCCTTGCGCAGGGAACCTGAGGCTCGAGAGGAGGAAAGGCGGGGCAGGCTGCGGTGGGGTGGCTGCACTCCCAGCATGCTTTACACGCCCACTCCAGCCCTCCACCAGTGGGAGTGTCCAGTGGAAAACAGGCTTTATCCAGGAGGACAGAAGATGTGACTGAGGTGCCTCACTGAAAATAATAACGGTGAACACAGGCCAGAGGTCCACTGTATTGGCTCAGTGCAGGGGAGCCGAGTGCTGACGCAGAACCCACCTCCTCTAGGGCCGGGCACACGTGCCCTCGGCGGCCTGGCCGGCCTGTGTAAGAGCACCACACACTCACAGCGGGAGGTGTGAGTCCCTACACTCCCCGAGACGGTGTCCCAGCCCCTTCCCTGTCCTCCCATAGGCCAGTGGCCGTGACTGGACAGATATGCACCCTTCAGGTCGGCCACCCCTCGGGGCATGTGCTGGGCCTGCTGCCAGGACCCACATCTCAGGCCCTTGGGCCTGAGGGTGACCTTCAGGTGACCTTCCATAACTGATTCTGCTCAACTTCAGGAAGGGAGCTGACTCCTGGGATTCGGGGCCCAGAGGCACCACCACCATCACCTAACCCTCCTCAGAGCATGTGCTGCTGGGACCCCACAACGCCTCAGGGGCACGTATTCCATACACTACAGGGAGATACGGAGACGCAAGGGGAGGCTCCGGGGTGCAGCAGGAAGCGGGGAGGTGGGTAGAGGAAAAGAAGCTGGAGTGGATCTGAAAAAGGTGGCGGGTCTGTGTGCCGCCAGGTTTTACTCCAAGAGCACTGTGGGAGGGTTTGGTCAAGGAATGCTGACAGGGCATTGGCACTTGGGGAAGGGGACCCAGAGACAGGAGAAGAGCAAACTAGGAAATGGAAATGCACTCTGGAGCAGGCAGAGCAGGGTTTCAGTCCTTTCCCGCCCCATGCAGGCTGCTGACCGTGGCAGGTGGCCTGTCTCCCTGAGCCCTGTGTCTCTGCACAGCGGGAGAGCAGTAGCCCTCCCGCCTCACAGACCCGGGAGGAATCGAGGTCCGTGGGGAAGCTCGGTGCCTGGTGCCAGGCAGGCAGGACCAGCTGGGTTCACAGTAGCTGTGGTGAGCAAAGTCCATGAGGTCCCCAGGGCAAACCTGAAGAAGGAGCCAAGCCTGTGTGGGGCTGTGAGGAGCCGTTCATGCAGAGAGGCAGCGGGAGGCCAGGCCCCAGGAGGGCACCCTCTGCCGCAGGCCCTCGCCCTTAAAGGGAGTGAAGGAGTGAAGGGTGAGGCAGTCGCTGTCTATACACTGCCTCACTCCAGAGATTCCTGAGGGCCCGGAGGGGTCGTCCACTCTGGACCTCATCAGGGATGAGGTCGGAAAAGAACAGGGTTTGCCCGAGGTCACCCAGCATGAGGACAGGAGGCAGGGCTGCCAAACCCCAAACTCTTCTTCCCTGAGAAGGACCCTGCCCCCGCTTTGGGAGGGGCCAGGGACAAAGACCCCCTAAATTCACAAAGGGAAAGACCTAGAAGACATATTCTGTGGAAATAAAGGTGAAAAGCTCCATTCAGAGTTTTTAAGATTTGTTTATTTATGCATATAAGAACTGGGGAACAGACAAAAGGTGCGGGGTGGGGGGGGAGAGGATTCACCAGAGACAGAGTGGGGAGCAGACCAACAGGCAGATTGACTGAAACACACTGCTGAGGGGAGCAGCAGGCGAGGCAGGAGAGGTCTGCTGCACCATGTGGGTTCCCTCCCTGACCGGGGATCGAACTCGTGCTGTAGTGACTGTGGTTTGCTTCACAGTGCGTTGCTTAACCCACTGCGCCACCAGGGAGGCCCCTCCATTCAAGGCTTTAACAAAGACCTTGCCCAGGCCTGGAGGACACTCACACTTTCTCCAAAGCCCAGCACAAAGGCACCTCCCCTGGGAAGCCTCCCTGACCAGCCATGGCAGCAACCTAAGCTACCTCCTGCAGTGCCCTCTCTCTCAGGCTCAGTCTTGCCTCCTCCCTGGTCGGTGGACGTGTGGTTTCCCCACCTGAGCTGGAGTTTTTGAGGCCAGGGACAAGGTCTTGATGAAACTGGAGGCCCCATGTCTGACACCTTGATCCATTCTAATGCTGGCGTGTATAGAACGAGGCCCCCCGTGACCGGGCCAAGCCCAGACCTGCCAAGGTCAAGGGAGCGCAAGGTAGAGGGATGGGGCTCCGAGGCAGCTGCCGCCCTGCCCTGGCCTGTCCCCTCCCAACCCATGCCTGAGCCCCGTGCTGAGAGCAAGCTCCTGGTGCAAGCTGTACTGTCCCGGACGCCTGGCATTTACCGAAAGGGCAGAGCCGGCGAGAAGGGCCTCACCTGTGCCATCCACTCAGAAAGGAGTCGGCAGGCAAGAGGGAGAGGAATTAGGTTTCAAAGGGCCCGAAGATGACAGAATGATGGTGGATGCTCGCCATGTCAAACCAACAAAGGATTAACATCTAGCCCAGATGGCGCAAGGAGTGTCTGCTGAGTGACTAGAGGACGGAGGCCCTGCCCCAGTGGGTGAGCAGAGTCTGCACCGGCAGTTAAAGGAGACCAGGCCCAGAAGTTATCAAGCATGAGAGAGGCTGAAAATCCCCAGCCATCACTGCACTTGCTGGCAGGTGGGCGCAGAGAGCTGGAGAAAGCCAGGCGCCGTCAGGGTGTGGCCCGGGGTGTCTGCTCTGCTGTGTAGCCTGCAGCACCGTGCACTCAGCCCGGTGGTGCCCAGTCAGATGAAAGGCGCCCCGCAGCCCACTCGTGAGCTGCCCGGGGGCTCCCAGCCCACTCCCTGTCTGGCAGTGAAGGAGAGGCGTGGCAGCTAGTGGCTGTGGGGTGGGCAGGAAACGGTGGGGTCCCCATAGTAGGATCCAATGCAGCGGTTTGAAGCAACAAAGCTAGATTTTAAAACCAGGGCTGAGGACACACACCAATTAGTCAGCCAACCAGTTCAAGCAGTGCTGAGTCAAGGAGCGCTAACCCGTGACATTTACCAAAGTGAAGAGTATCTTAAAACAGGGACGGGGCATGGTAGGAACGAACAGGAATAAACACGTACACTGAACAGGGCCAGGGATGCCCAATGTCCTGAGCTTCGTGGGGCTGACGCCACCTGAACTGCTCGGGGGCGAAGGGGACCGTCCCCAAGGGCTGGTCCCCACAAGCTCCAGGTGGAGCCAGGAGGTGCACAAGGGTCAGAAGCCGGCTGAGCTCAGAGGTGGCCCCATCCCCCCTCTCCTTCCCCACCCCATCACTCCCCAAAATCAATCCACTGCAACAATCAGTCCACCACTTTGGGGCTTCTGGCTTTTGCAGCTTTCACACCCCAGAGATGGAACTGGAAGGAACCCTAAACCCTGAGCTGGGTGCCAGGAGGAGATGAGAAGCAGCCCTCACCCCCACAAAAGTCTATGGCTCCAGAATCTTCTTCCTTCTCCTTGAGGAGCATCTTTATGTTTAGACACACATTCAGGCTTGCTGGGGAATGAACTGCTACCTGAGGTGCTCTTCACAATGGCCTAGGGTGGGGGCAGGAGAGTGGGGGCCGATGGGATTGGATCACCAGATTGGCCGGAACTGGCAGCGGCTGAATCTGGAACGAGTACATAGGAGTCCCGTGGACTTTATTCTCCACTTGTGTGGATGTTTGAAAGTTTCTATAATAAAAACTTTTAAATGCCCCAGTAAGAGTCTCCTATGTGAGGAGCCTGGCTCTGACCTCAGGGAGCCCCAGGCTGTGTGAGGGGCTCCCTGCAACTTCTCAGCCACCTCCACTGGCCAGGTGCCATGTGTGAGACCGAGGCTCACCCCCACACCAAAGGCTGACCCCAGACCTGGCTCTAGTTACTGAGGCCCCTGGGCCAGGCCCCTGAGTCACCTCCACGCAGACCTGGTCCCTGCTTTGGCTCCATCTGCTCGTAACCCTGGGCTCCTCTCCCGCCCAGCACCTGCCTGGGATAGGGGTGCAGGGCTGCAGTCCCTGGAGAAGTAGGCCTGGCCCAGCCCTTCCCTGCCCAAATATGATCTGAGGTTACCCGCCTCCCCCTGCCTCTGCCTCCCCGTCTGTGTAATGAGAACCAGGATCACCGGGTGAGTCTGAGGATTAAACGAGGCCACGTTTCATTCGTGCTCATATTGTCAACAGGACCAGGGGAGGGAGTTGGTCAAGGCCACATGGCCAGGTAGAAGCCAAACTGGTTAACCCAGAGGGACAGGACACTAAGTCAGCTGCCTCTGCCCCCTCACGGTGAGGCCTGTGGACAGAGAACCCTCTTCAGAACCTGTGTGGCATCCTTGGGGCCGCCACCTCCGGCCCCCAGGCCCAGCCCCAGGGAGCACCAGCAGCAATAGGTGGGTGAGATGCCAGCCAGGAAGGGAGGGCCAGACAAGGAGAGCAGCAGAAACCTTTATCTGCTCCTCCAGCATCACAGTGGGGTAAGGACACCCAGCCAGGAAAGCAAGTCTGGTTCAAGGGGTCTCTCGGGGGTGGCTGGGTGACATCTAAGTCGGGGTCTCTCAGACCCAAGAGGTGTTGGCTCTCCTTTCGAAAGAGTAACCCACCATCACTCAGTTGCTGCAGTGGACGAGGCAGGGACTGCTGTCGTGTGTATGTATTCTTAACTAATTCCCACAACAGTCCTACGAGGTCCATGTTACTCTTGTGCCTGCTCTACAGATGTGGAAAACGAGGCACAGAGAGGGTAAGCAGCTTCCCCACCTGGCTTGTAGACAGCAGATTTGATCTCAGGCTGTCTGCCTTGAGGCTGCACTCTCAGCCACCGCAATACCCTGCAGAGGCCCTCCCTGGTGGCACAGAGGGTTGAGCGCAGCACTATGAAACATCAGCCCATCAGCCGCACAGCAGCATGAGTTAAATCCCTGGCCAGGGAGGGAACCCACATGGTGCAGCAGACCTCTCCTGCCTCACCCGCTGCTCCCCTCAGCAGTGTGTTTCAGTGGATCTGCCTGTTCTGCTCCCCACTCTGTCTCTGGTGAATCCTCTCACCTTCCGCACCTCTGACCTCTACCCCAGTTTTGTGTGCATAAATAAATCAATCTTTAAAAAAAAAATGCACTGCAGAGAGTGGCAGGCTGGCTTCTCCTGAAACAGTACTTCTGATTTCCCTAGGGGTGGGTGAGGGAGGGAATCACTTCCATCACAGTCATAGGCCATGCCTCATCCCCCGTAGGTGCCTGGGGCACCAGCTCCCCAGCTTCCCCTGGGAACACAGATGTTAGGGAAACTGGGCAGGGGAGCAGTTGGCACCCCAATACACAACATATGTGGGATGGGCTCTTTACCTGGACAGTCAGTGCTGGGCCTTCTTGGAGGACACTGTGAAAGGGAAGCAGAGTGGCAGGTAAATGAGCAGGGAGTGACAGTACTGGAGAGACACCCTTGAATTCATTCTCTTTTTCTTCTTAAGTTAAATCATTCACAGAAAATTAACCAAGATCAATCACAGATTACTTGTGAAACTCTCACCACCAGTCACAGCAAGGGCCCTGGGAAATCTCTAGCCCCCAGTGAATAGAAGCCCCTGGGACAACCCCCCACCTCCACCCCCCACCCCCAAGCTGGGACTGAGCACAGAGGCCAGGAGG
>JAGFMF010011803.1:7180441-7238774 GCA_019455555.1 Galemys pyrenaicus | reverse complement strand
TGATCTGCCTGTTCTGCTCCCCGCTCTCTGTGGTGAATCCTCTCATCCCCCCACACCTCTGGCCTGTACCCCAGTGCTTGTATGCATAAATAAATCTTTTTTTAAAAAAAGTTAGAAAGAAGTTTGGGCCTCCCTGGTAGTACAAGGGATTGAGCGCCACACTGTGAAGCATCCACAGCCACTGCAGCACAAGTTCGATCCCCGGCCAGGGAGGGGACCCACATGGCGCAGCAGACCTCTCCTGTCTCGCCCGCTGCTCCCCTCAGCAGTGTGTTTCAGTCCATTTGCCTGTTCTGCTCCCTGCTCTGTCTCTGGTGAGTCCTCTCATCCCCTGCTCCTCTGGCCTGCACCCCAGTTTTTGTATGTATAAATAAATAAATCATTAAAAGAAAAAAAAGTCAGGAAGAAGTTTGTGTAGCATGAGATTACAAAAGCCTTGAACATCCACTAGAAAAACCATAGGATGGAGGGAGGAAGAAGGCCAAGGCCACCAGGAAGTCTTCCTTGGTTCCCACTGCTGGGGAGGAGACCCGAGGTCATCTCAGTGAGAACACCTACTTTCCAAAGGCAGAGGGTTAAGGGGAAGGGGGAGTGGAGACAAAGGCTCTCTCCTCCCTCCCCACCTCAGTTTTGGACATGTCCCAACTTGGAAGAACAATCCGCCTTCAGCAGCGCTTCAATCCGCTGCGGTTTTGCAGTGCGGCGGCAACAGTGTTTATTTAACATGTACTAGATAAAAATTTCATCCAAAATAAAATGAAATATTCTTGTACCTGCCCACACACACACCAATTCCTATTCTAAATTTTCCCCATTACTTGTGCTGTTAATACTTAATTGGAAACCTATAGTCAAAAAACAGAGTGAATCTTCACCCCAAAATAAGACCAAAATAAAGTGAGTAACTTGCAGTTTGTGGCATATAGCCTAGAGAAGGGGACGTGCACCGCTTGGTCGTGTGGATGTTTACAGAGCGTCGTGGGTCATCCGAGAGCTCCATGGGGGTGGGGTGCACACACCTGCAGCAGCAGGGTCCCTCCATGGCACATCCAAGAACCGGGGCACATCAAAGACCAGAGTGGCGCTGGTGGGATGATGCTGGGGTGCAGGTGTCATCCGGGGAGGCAGTCTGGCTCTCTGGCCATGTTCATCTGGAACCCCGCTTCCCCCCCTCCCCACCGCCTGCTTGCTCAGCATGAATTCAAGGGCTTGTTTCATTCCCAGAACCAGTCAAAATTGTTTCCATGTCCAGACATCCCTGTGTAGGGAGCCCCACAGGTCTGGCGGGCAGGAAGGTGCACGGTCTGAGGGAGATGGCCCTGCCTGCACCCCCGTGGCTGTGGGTGCATGCTGGGCACTCAGCACCATGGCAGCGTGGACCCCAAGCCCAGCTGGGGCCTTTCCACAGCTCTGCTTTGACTCTCTGAGCAGCCGCACAACAATGGGGAGGTATTTTCACAGGCCCCCAGAATAGGGTGCCACAGCCTGAGACCCCACCACGCTTCACTCCCCTACCAGGTCTGGCCTGGGCCCCTGGTCCATCTGAGCCAGTGGCCCCAGGCCCTGCTACTGCAGTCTGGGGTCAGCCCAGGGCTTTCTGTCCATGTCCCAGGCCCCCAGGCCATTATCTGCCCGCAGAACCCCCAGCCCTCATGGGTGGCAGGGTGTCATAAAGGGTGGGCTCTCAACTTCATAGGACTGGGGGCCTGAGAGGAGCCAGTACTTAACAGCCCTCGTGCTAAGACGGGTTCTCCTCTAAGTGCTTCATTTTTATGTATTTCATCCTCACAGCCTCCCGACATGGTAGATACTACTGTGTTATAAAGAGGGGAGACCAAGGCACAGTGACTTACCCAGGGGATTTGAACCTGCAGCCTGGTTCCAGGGTCTGTGTTATAGATTCCTGTGCGCTGCATCTCGAGCCAGCTGAGTCCCTGGCCTCAGCATCACTGTCCCTCGTCTCTCTCCCCTTTGCTGCCATGACAGTCACGCCAGAGACTCCCGTTCCTGCCAGGAGCCAGGGCTGGCTTGGGGATTTGCAGCCTGGGCTTCAGCCTCTGCCCCTCAGGAACCACCACCTGCCTGCAATAGCAAGCGGTGGGGAGCTCCCCCTGCGGTCAGAGGGCCCTCTGGAAGGCAGGGCAAGCCCATCTGCCCCCTCTCCCACCCCACATCTCGCAGGCCCTGCCCAAACCTGGAACCCCAGTTTGGTGACTGCACCCACAGCCAACCCCAGCCAGCCCTCCCCCCAAACCTGGGCGCTAAGGGTCCAGGCGGGTGGCCCCAGCCAGCAGGGCAGCTGGGTCACACTTACCCAAGGTGGGTCCTGGGAGCGTTGTGGCCACTAGATGGCGAGATGTGCACAGAAATGAGGGTTAACCGCGCGCCTCCCCTGCGGGGGCACAGAACCCACTTTTCATCAGTCATCCTTGATATTTAGCTCTCTTTTTATTTCCATTCCTCACCCCCACCGCAGATCCAACCATTGAAAAACAAGCATAACCACTTTTAGTTTCATACTTACTACGTCACACGTTTACTTTGTTCACTCAGCACCGTATTTTTAAAACCTGTGCTCATTGCTGGTCCCTGGTGGGCACCCCACACTTACTTACTTACCCCACACTTACTTACCCGTTCTGAGGGGGGCGGCACCCAGATGTACCCCAACACCCCTCAACAATCCTGCCATGGGGGTCCTCGAACGTGACCTGGGCGACCCTGCCTAAGGACTCAGAGAGCAGATATGCCGGATCATGGGGCAGTAGTTAATTAATCCAGTCCTCCCGAGCTGAGGCCAGAGATGGGGAGAGTGTCACCTCTTTGGGAAATAAGGCAATGGAGTCTTGGAATGTGCAAGTCATGGCAGACAGGTATGAGAGGGCGGGGGGGGGGGGCGCGCGGGGTGGGCGGGCAAATGGCCAAGACCCTCCTGCCCCTCAGGGACGTCTGAATTGACTCCTCATCTCAGAGGCTGTTCCGTGCTAGGCCCTCCATGAAGACTTCCCTGGTGTGCTGGCCACCACCATGTCTGGTCGTTATCTCAGTTGTCACCACCTACCAGTTACCACGTCAATAAAACAGGACTTAATTTAACAGGGCACCTTAAGCCAGCTCTCAACTCACGTATTTTGGAGGGAGCCAGACTCCCAGGAATATGTGTCCTGGCCTCCCTCCCTCTGGCCTGGCTGGAGTCCTTTCCCCTGGGCCGAGGGGAGTAGGAAAGCTGCTGGCTGTGGTCTTAAGACTCTTGATTATAACACCTCAGTTCCCACTATCTCCCTGGGCCTGCTCTACCCACTTTCCCCAGCACTCACCAAGGCCACGCCAGGCGGCGTTACATTCCTGTCGTCAGGAGCCTCTAGTGACACAGCGCATTCTTTGCCACTGGCCTTCCCACAGCCCTACCCCAGTTCTTGGCATTTCCTCAAGTTCTCTTTCTGCACCTCCTAGGGATGTGTCTGCAGGCAGCTCACTCAGATCCCCGACATGTCCTTGTCTATAATGGGACATCAGGAACATCGTTACTGTGAGGGCACTGATGGCACCCCTCCTGGCTGCTGTACACAGCCCTTCTCTGGTTCTCCGCTTTCCACACGCATTCAAGTAGTGCCAACTCTTCCTCTTCCAGGAAATCTTCTCTGCTTGAACCAGATGTAGTCTCAAAGCCCTTAACTGTCACCTAGTAGGAGCTCAAATATTGAGGGGAAATTTGAAATAACAATAATGGCTGATTCAATATCCTACTGTGTGCTAGGAGTTCTCTACCCTGCTTCAGCTGCACAAAAGCCCTGGGAGGCAGACATTCTTATCCCCATTTTATGGATGAGGAAGTTGAGGCCGAGAGTTGAGGTGACTTGCCCATTGTCACTGGCAGGTAACTGTCAAGGTCAGGACTGAAAAGATGCTGTGGGGAGGTTTTTCTTACTCCATACCACCTCCTGCAGAAGTTCTTCCTCCTTCCTTCCTTCCCCCATAAACCTAGAGTGTACTTCCCCTTTATTTTTTTTTAAAATCTTTTTTTTTTTAAAGATTTATTTATTTATGCATACAAGCACTGGGGTACAGGCCAGAGGTGTGGGGGGGGTAAGAGGATTCACCACAGAGAGCGGGGAGCAGAACAGGCAGATCAACAGAAGTACACTGCTGAGGGGAGCAGCGGGCACAGCAGGAGAGGTCTGCTGCACCATGTGGGTCCCTGCCCTGGCCGGTAGCAGGGATCGAACTCGTGCTGCAGTGGCTGCAGTTTGCTTCATAGTGCGTTGCTTAACCCACTGCGCCACCAGGGAGGCCCGTGTACTTCCCCTTTAAATTAGTTTTAATTATAGGGCATTCCTGGTGGCTCAGGGGTTTGAGCCCAGCACTGTGAAGCATCCATAGCACAGTAATCCCTGACCAGCGAGGGGACCCACAAGGCACAGCAGACCTCTCCTGCCTCGCCCGCTGCTCCCCTCAGCAGTGTACTGTATCTGCCTGCTCTGCTCCCCGCTCTGTCTCTCGTGACTCCTCTCACCTACCACGACTCTGGCCTGTCCCCCAGCTCCTGTATGCATAGATAAATAAGTCTTTTTAAAAAATTAGTTTTAGGTATACAAATAACACAGGGTTGTAGTCTCCTTATAAAAAATAAAGGTATTACAGATAGGGTCGTATCACCTTTGACCGGAATCTTCTACCCTCCCCAGAGTAACCCTGCTACTAGTCATGTCCTGGATATCTTGAGGCCTTTTTCCATGCGTTTCCCTCCCTGTGGAGGAAATACCCAATATCATTGAGTACTTTTGTTTCACATAAATGATGTGTGTGTATCTCTTCAGCACGCTTTTAGAGGGTTACATCCATTTCTAGCCCAGCCACACTTTCTTGGAATTATGATTTTCTGTGACATGAACGGGCTTTGTTTATTGGACCAGCCTGTCACCAGCGGCCATTCAGGTCATTTCCAGTTCCCACCTTTGAAAATGGGGCCGAAATGTACAGACCTCCCGTGCTCTATGCTGTGCCATAGAGGCAGCGCAGGCACAGCCACAGATTCTAGTCTGTCACAGGAGGGCTCAATGTGGGAGCCCTTGGGGGTCTGGATGGGCTCAACCCCTTGAAGTAGTGCCTAGAGTTATCTATGTGCATCTCTGCATTATGGATTTTTCTGGGGACAGGCCCATAGCCCTCAGGGGCTTTCCGATGTTCAGAGGGCCTCAAAGGAAAGCTAAGAAGCACTGGCCATCTTAACTCTTGTGCCTTGTAACGGCGTGCCGCATGCTAGGAGGAACAGGGGCGCAGCATCAAGCCTCATCTCTTCCAGCAGTCTGCTGTCGTAGAGTCCATCTGGTGCTGAGATGCTTGGAGCCAAAATCCAGGTCCCACCCCTCAACACAGGTGACTAATTAATGCCTAGACCTCGGTTTCCACTTTTCCAAGTGAAGTAAGACCTGCTCTACAGGGTGGCTGCAGATGTGAATGAGACCACCAGCACCCAGCCTAGCCCGCTTCCCCCCCTACAGTCTCCTTCCATCAGTCTCCACCACCCCCTCCTCCACCATTGCAGCAGCTAAGTCCCCCCAGTTCTACTCTTCCCGGCCCTGGTAACTTGAAGTTACTCCACCAATCCGAGCCTCGGTTTCTGCATGCTGGCCTGCTCCGAAGGCACAGGAAGAGATGACGTCAGCCCGTGAAATGCCCACAGCAGGCTGACAAAGTGGTCACTAATGTAATTGTCACAACCCTAACTCCCAGCAGCACCTCCAGCGTCTACAGCAGTGCCAGCGCCACTAAGTGGCCCCCAGTGATCAGGAACACAGGAGATGGCACCCACGATTGTTTCCCTTCCCCCTCATGTCATCTTTTGATTTAAGTCAGATGAACCCTGACTCTGTCCCTCTTGAGGTTTCCACCCACCTGGTTCACTTTCTTGTCGGGGGGTAAGCTTATCTGGGGCTGTGTTTTGCTGGATGAGCTCCAGAGGGAAACTCAGACCCTGCTAAGGGGTCTTCTGCTGGTACTGACCTCTTAGGATTTACCTGGCTAACACCTTCCTTATCAAAGACCCTCTCCCAGCTGGTGGAGAACCATCTATGGAAGCTGTCTATGAAAAGCTGTTCAGGCCTCTCCCAGCCTAATAACTCTTCATGCTGCACTCCAGCTTCAGCCCAGCTCTGCTCCTGTAGAAATTATCTGCACCGGTGACTATGCCCCTCACCCACCCTCTCTCAACCCCATGGGCTTCCTCTGGCCAGCTCCCCCCAGTGACAGCCATGTGGTCACCCCACCCATCCCTCTGCAGACCTCACTTCAAAGGGCTCTGCCAGGAGGGACCCAGGGACCACTCCCTCCTCACACCTCTTCCTCACACTGCACCTCCCTACTCCACTCCCCAACCCTCCTCCTCCCTCCACAGCATTTCTTCTTGATCTGTCTCGCTTCCTTCTCCAAGTCTCTTGGCTGGTTCTGCCCTGCCCTCCATTCCCCTCTCCTCCCTCGGGTTAGACTACCACGTGCTTCCTGATGCTCCTGAAATCTTCCACTCTGCTCCCCCTGACCTTGTGTTTAGTGTACCCCATGCTCCCCTAAAACACTTGCAACTTACCAACCAGCCCCTCCTCTCCTCTCCTCCCAGGATCCAGCACTCCTTGAGGAGCCCCTCCAGCCCCTTGAGCCAGAGATTTAGGGGAAAGCTTCACCTCCTTCCACCTCCAAACATTCACTAGATCCCACCCATTTTACCTACGCGCAGTTTAAAATCGGTGGTCCAGCAGGCTTCAGGTGCGGGATGAGTGGATGCATTTGACTTCAATAACACAGATCAGAGGGGCAGCTCCTAAGCCCACCAGCCAAGCCCACCTGGAAGTCAGCAGGCACAGAGCCCCTCATGCAGTCCACACAGGTCAGGTTCTGGGCACAGAGCAGGGCAGAAAGGGGGAGGAGGGACCCTGAGTTGCAAATTAAGATGTCCAAGTCAGAGCTTGGTAGATGTCAACTGAAGAGGAGTTAACTAATGAGACGTCTGGGCAGGGCTCTGCAGGGTGATGACCACCTCCCCGGGAGAAAAGGACATCCCGGCCAGACACACAAGGGCCCATCAGAGGGCTCAGCCGGCTCGTGCTGGGTGCCAAGGCAGTCGTCGCAAGGGCGAGGCTGGAGAAACCAAGTGAGTGAGGTCTCTGAGCAAGACAACGCCGCCCTGCTCGGGCCGGGGCAAGCAGAGGTGTATTCTTAGCTGTGCTTAGCCAACCTATAAAGGACTTGCTTGGCTGGGATTGCCAGCTGCAGAATGGGTTTCAAGAAGCAGAAGTTTAAAAAAAAAAAAGCAGAGGAAGCCCTTCATGCAGTGAGGAAGGCCCTGCCCTGCCCCCTTCACTTGAGCACTCCCTTCGCAAACCATGAGTGTCCTGCGGCACTGGGCGCTGCGGGCTGCATGGTGACAGCCACCAGCTGGGGAGCCCCCATGAGCTGGGTGCACGAGGCCCATCCCGTGGCCAGAGCAGACACCCAGGTTGCAAGGGACCAGAAATAGCTGTTAAATGACAGGGGTAGGGTGGCAGCAGGGAGAGCTGACCTTGGCTAGTTGGAAGGAGCTGACCTCAGAGGCAACTGGAAGCAACTGTGGGGATCCGCAGTAGCCATCCAACTGATGCTTCCGGAAGGCGGCTTTAATAGCCAAGGGAGGGCACATTACCAAGAAGTATTTCCACCCCAGGTCAATGCAGCAGAAAGAGCAGGCACGCTGAGGTCAGACAGCCAGGCTCCTTCCAGGCGGTCCCCTAACTCTCCCCAGGCTGGTCTTCTCACTCACACATCAGCACCAAGGACTGCTTGGCACAGAAGGCGTAAGGCGCTCAGCTCAGAGCTGGCACAGAGCAAACCCTCATTGCGCCGGGCTTCTGCCCTGCTCTCACCACACCACATGCTGCAGACCTCAGGCTGAGGGAGATGTGTGGGTGGGGGAGGAATCTGGGGGGTTGTGGGAGGTAGCTGGACAGTCAGTTACTGGGCAGCATGCCAAATGCAGGGAGAAGGGGCAGGGGAATGGGCAGTCCTTTGTGAAAACCAGAAACGCACTGGAAAAAGCAGACAAACCCAAAGGTGATTCCCAGGCTATACGATTTCTACGGTAGGAACGCTGCGAGCTAGGACAGCCAAGGAGGACAAGGGCAGGGCAGAAGCCAAAGTGCCAAGAGGCGCTCAGCCTAGGTGACCCTACCGTGAGAGAGCAGCTGAGCCCACCCTTCAGCTGGACCTCGATCCCAGCCGGAGCCCCTGGACGTGCTCTCGCTGCACCAGTGAGCCCTCCAGCCACTCTGAGCCAGAAGCCTCCGTGACCTTGACTCGGTCGACCTGTTTCAACACTTGGTGCCTTGGGACCTTCCTGAATCCTCTATGACCTGCTCCAGCTCTGGGTACAAGTAGGGACAACGGGCGGACTGGCTTATTCTGAACCACGCGCTCACTCTGACTCCCAGATGTGCTCTCTCCTCACACGTGGCAGGTCGTACCCCAGGGTTTCAGTGCTGGCGTCTTCCAGTTTGGATCTGGACTGTTCCTCATTGGGGGCTTGCCCCGTACACTGTGGCATGCCCAGAAGTATCCCTGGTCTCCAACCACGGACGCCATCGCCACTTTAACCACCAGTGATGCCTCCAGGCATTGCCAGCTGTCCTGTCTGAGAACCACTGCCTCAGCTCTTGCAGAGCCTTATTTTTTCCTAATTATGATGAAGGATAAAAAAGTCAACTTTAGTCTATTAGTAAGGTTGTTTATTCCACCTTCCTTTTGTGTGGAGAGGGCTGAGGGAGTAAGACGGAAGAGGCGGAAAAGCTCTGTCAGTGTGAAGTGACCAAGAGCCTGGCCCCGCAGAACACTGGAGCCAGTCGGAGGTGCACATGGTCATGGCCCGTCACGCGCCTCTCATCCTCTTTCTTTTCGACTTTTACTCCCTTACTCTGGACCCCTACCTCAGCCTGAGGAATGCTGGGTGCCTCTAAGGACACCCCTTCAGCCCGGTGAACTGGAGCCCAGGACCGAGCTGGGCACGTCATCTTCCCTCTCCCCTCCAAGCAGGTACCCAGCCGGGCTGCAGGGACTGCACCACCTGAGCACCTGTAGAGTCAACCACCTCCTGAGCCTTCCTGCCGGGATCTTTTTTTACTGATGTCTGCACATTTAAGGACATTAAAATGTTTGTGTGTTTGAAAGCCAGTTTAGGCTGGGATGCAGTATTCTATACTTGGAGAGGAAAGAAATCAAGTTCCAGTTCCAACATCCCCATGCCTGGCGAGCGCTAGAAAGAGACATCAAAGGCATGGCAAAAGCGTCGCTTCCTCATGGGTTCTCTCCACTAAAGCTCGCGTTGATTCTATGCAGATGCGTGTGAACTCCAGTTTGACGAGGTGGTCAGTCCAGGCTTGGCATGGGAAGACCGTCCACGGTCAGGGGGCCTGGGCTTCCAGCCAGCATGGGTGAGGCCTGTAAGGGTCCTGCCCAGCTGAGTCCTTGGAAATACTCCATGATTGTCTTATTTCCTGCCAGCGCCTATGCTAGACATCTGCATGGACGCCTCAGCTGAGAACCCAATGTACACAGGCTCCCAGACTGAGAATGCTGATTTTCACCTTTGCGCTCTCGACACTTTTTGTGCCGCTGCTGGGCAGAGGGAGAGCGCTGTGCACACGCTGGACACTGCTCCCGGACCCGCGGGCTCGCCGATGGCTGCAGCAGCCGGCGACTAGAGCAGCAGGTAGCACTCTGCCTGAGGCCCTGGGGGTCGCACAAACACTGGCCCGACTCCACAGCGCGGTCACTCCGCTCTCCCCATGGAACAGGGACACCAGGCCTCCCACCACCCAAAGGTCACTGAAGTTCAAGGTGGGAGGAAACCTTAGCCGTAGGCATGATGCAAATCATGAAAGTGAGAGCGGTCTGCAAAGTGGTCAGTGTGGTCAGTGTGGTTAAGCGGTCAAAATCAGGAACCACGAGGAGCCAACAAGGAAGCGCCCTCTCCTCAGGAGGAAGAGAAGGCTGAGAGTGAACTGCGAAGCGCTCGCTGCCCAGAGGGGAGGCTTCGGACATGGTCCCACCCCCTCCCATCACCTCTGCACCCCCCAGAGCCACCCAGTCACCACCCCTTGGGAAGCCTCACACTCCTCCGAGGAGCTGTGCTTCCCCCAAGCCCTCCCAGCACTGCTTCCCACCCTTGCAGCGGGGCAAGAATGGCACCCTCCAAAAGCGTTTTCCAATAGTTCCTATTTTTTAAACTCAGCAGTAAAAGAAAGTGCTGGCAATGCTGTGAGATGCAGTGAAAAGAACTGGGTTGGGAATCAGAAAATCCAAGTCTTAATCCTGAACCCGCTGCTTTCATCTGTGAAATTTGGGGGGCTCCTCAGCCCCCACATCTACACAGCTACAGTTAAAGCTTCAGAGAACAGTGGTGGGAATTCACTCTAGTTTGGTACTGAAATAAACTGTTGCCCCACTGGCCTTGGCCCTTCATATTCCTGGCCCGACATGGCAGGAGGGAAGGCTCAAAGTGCTCGCTGGACTAGCAGCAGCAACTTAGGAAGCACAAAGTTCTCCCTTAAAAGTTCACCACAAACTTGAACAGAATTTATTAGCTCAACACTTAGTGCATATCTACTATGCGCCAGATGTTGGAAACACAGAGCTAAAAGAAATACCACAGCCATGTTCCTCAACTGGAAGAAGGAAAGCATGCACAGAAAGCCCAGGGCACAGGGAGAGGGACGGGTGATGAGAAAGACAAAGCCAGAGCTGGAGCGGGGGCAGCAGCGGGGGCACGCAGGCCACAGCCCCAGCCCTGCCATCTGCACCGGCCAGCCCCACGCATCGGCAGAGCCTGGGCACCGGCCAGTGGGAATATGTTTCATGTTTGGTTTTACCATTAGAATTTTTTAAAGGGGCAGTATGAGCAACACTATCTTTTCCATTTATCCATCCCGTTATTTTGAAAGTGTCAAACCTAAGAAAAGATAAAAGTTGCCATAGACTCCACATTCAGATTCATGAACTGGTAACTTTGCAAATGTGACCCTTTCCTCCTAAGGACTTAGGCATCAGGCTTTTAAAAAACATAAATATGGGATCTTATAAATAAAGGGAACGGGTGAGATTATAATTCATTTTCATATGTAACAAAACGAAGGAAAAAATACATATGTAGACTGTCTCTCTGCAAGCAGTTACCTGCTAAAAAGCAATTTCATTACGTACAAAGAGAAGCCTGTGGGACGCAGCAAAGGCTGCTAAAATAAATGGAGAACTCTTCCTCATCGTGTGCATCGTGGGGACTCAGCCTAGAGACACAAAACCTAGACAACCCTAACAGCACATGCTAAGCACGGACTTCATTCTTCACCGGCAAACCTTTAGCCAGAGCTGGCACCAAAATGCCGAGTGAAACAGGCGGTTAAGGTGAGGTCCGTGAACAAATAAAAGCTCCACTCCCTGGCTGTGTCTGCCAGCTGGGAAGAGCAATGGGTTAGCCTGCGGGGACAGGGCAGCACAGCCCACTCCCAGCCTGGGAAAGGCCCCTAGCCAGGTGCAGCAACCCTCGGAAAGACCAACACCTGGACATGAAGGTGTCTTCCTCCCTCTTCCCGCCGGCAAGGTGGCGGGCTACAGAACACAGGACCAGCACAGGGCAAAGGGAGTGAGGAGCAGGCCGGCCAGCGGCTCCCATCACACACTGGATCATCAGTGCCGATTGACCAAGACTTGTCTCTATTTGACATGTAAACATTTGGCCTGAATCGACTGCCAACGGAGGTTTCATAACAACCAAGGGTATCCCAATTATTCGACAGCTCTTGTGAAATTCTTGAAATGTTTAAATTCACTTTCATCTTTAAAAAAAAAAATACTTGTGGTATGTCTTATGAGACAGCCTATCAAAATATCAAACAAATAACAGTAGGTTATCACTCTTCCTGAATCTGGCAGAAACCAGTGGTTTCAAAAAATATAAAGAGGGCCTTCCTGGTGGCTCAGTGGGTTAAGCAATGCACTGTGAAGCAGACCTCAGCCACTGCAGCATGAGTTCGATCCCTGCCAGCCACCGGGGAGGGGACCCACATGCTGCAGCAGACCTCTCCTGCCTCGCCCGCTGCTCCCCTCAGCAGTGTGTTTCAGTCGATCTGCCTACTCTGCTCCCCACTCTGTCTCTGGTGAACCCCCTCACCCCCATCACCTCTGGCCTGTACTCCAGTGCTTGCATGCATAAATAAATAAATCTTTAAAAAATATATATCGTAAAGAAATGGGTTTGATGTTGAAAACTGAAAGGCAGGCCCATGACCACTTTGAACCTAAAAGGCCGAATAATTTGGAAAAGCATTAATATTTGGCAAAATAATTTGGGAAGTGTTCAAGTGCTGCGGGGGAACTGAGCTGTGAACTGTAACTGTGCTCCAGGTGGGAAGGAATAAAACAAAATCTAGAAATGTTTTGTTAAAATATTGAATTACCAAATTAGAGGAAGGAAAGAAATGCAGCTGCCGGGACAGATTTGAGTTTCGGTTAAGGATATGATCCCAGTATCATGCAATTTTCATCAAAACAAGAATTCTCAGCAGCTGAGAAAGAACATGAACGAACATGAGACTGGACCAAGAAAGGCAACAAAAGGGACACTAAGAAGGCTGTGACCAGGAGAGGCCAAAGCACTGCGTGGCCCCAGGCAGGCTCAGGATGCCGGGGAGGGGGCTCCCCTCGTCACTCTGACCAGGCGGAGGCAGACCCTAAAGACAGAGGGCTTGAGGGCTCCAGGAAGGAGCTGCCTGGCAGTGGCCTGGCCATGGCTGCAGGAGGTGGATGGCTTCTCACTGCTCCAGGAGTGTTCATGGCTGCTTTGGCCATGTCCCACCTGCAGACAAGGGGACTCCCCTCAAGGTGGCTGGAGGAAGAGCTGCAGTCAGAGCCAGCCTGGTCTGCTCCGGAGGCACCCCACTGGCCAGAGCACCAAGTCCTCCAGTGGTGCGCTTCCCCAGCAGCCCGCCTGGAGCTGTGGCTCCCGCAGTCACACATGAGTTAGCCACACAGGACTGACTGGAGCCCAGGTCTCTGTCACAGCCACTGACCCACAGCTCTGCCGCCACATTTCTTTAGCACTGGTCAAGCACAAGTCCAGCCAAGGGCAGAGCCGGAGGCTTCAGACACTTTGATGAGGTGTATGAACACAGAGACGAAGCTCTTTGACCTGTCAGGGGCAGCTTTGTAAGGACACAGGAGGGGGAAAAAAACAAAAGCAAGTTTATACTCAGAGGGAAACATAATCTGTGATTATAAATATTTCATGAGCAAAGAAAGCAGCACTGGCTGAGAGGCCGGGGTGGGGAAGGTGGACAGCAAATTAGATCCCAGTTTGCAAAGTGATAGGGCAGCTGGAAGAGCAGCAAAGCCGAGACTATTCTGGGCTGTGTGCTTCAAGGGCCTGCGTCACAGACAGCCCAGGTTCCGGTCACTCAGCTTTGTGGAAACCACAGCCTTCCAGGGGTCAGCACAGAACACCTTGGGAGAGCGTCTACACCCCTGTAAAAACCAGAGGAGGGGACCGCGAGGATGTCTGAATCATTTGGGGAAAGCTCAACAGCAGGGAGGCGGGTGAGGGGCTGCAGCAAAGCAGTCAGCACCCTGCACACTCGTGAAAGGATGAACACCCTTTGTGCTCACTGAGGGTGGAGAGAGAAGTGAGTCCGACCCCCATGAACAAGTGACCTGTGAAGTTAGAGGGCAGCTCTGGCCAAGCCTCCTGGGTGAGGGCAAAGGTCCACTCAAGCAGGTGGTGGCAGACAGAACAATCCTGCCTTGCCTTTGCCTTATGACAGGCCGCTTCCTCCTGCAGCCTTTGGGAAACAGCCCAGAAAGCAGAGAAATTAACATTGCTGAGCAGCAGCTGCTGCAGCTGGAGACCCATGCACCACCAGCAAAGCACACGTGAGCCCACCTCCTTGGCCGCCATCAGCACTATGGCAGAACACGTTATTTGCAGATTCTGTTGGCCCTTCCAGAAGGCCAAGTGGAGGAAAATTAGGTCCTAAAATACCTAGCGGTACCTTGAACCCAGCTTAGGCAGAGGAATCCTGTGGAGGGGTGTACCCCACAAGGGAAAGATGGAAAATGAAGCCCCCCCCCCCTCCACTGCCTGACAGGCAAGGCTCAGTGGGCAACAGCCTTCAAGGAATACCCACTGAGCTCAGGAAAACCAGTTTCATCTTCTAGAATCTAGCTAGTGAGAATCAACTCAAGATGGAGAGGACTCAACAACTTCAAAAGTGGATGGATGTCTAAACATGGGAAAGCCACTGAGGCGGAAGTCACAGCATCTGGCTTTGAAGCCAGGTTTGCCACCCAGTAGTTGTAGAAGCCTGAGAAATCTAACTCAGTGTCCTCGGCTGAGAAACAGGACAAGTGCCTGCCAAGCCCAGAACTGAGGCATCCCAAGAACACACGGGTATGTAAATGCTTTCCAAAGAGAGACTAAGTCCTATTCCAGTGTAAGAGATTTCGATCCAGCTACCTATCGGTGGATGTCTCAGAGGTGCCTGTTCAGATGCTCCCTTCCACTGCCCTTCCTCCCCTGTCCTCAGGCCTCTCCTAGAGCACCCAAACTCAGTGTTCAGTTGGACAACCATCCTGGCACGGAAGCCAGAAACCCAGGCCCCAGCCTAGGCCCTTCCCCACCATACTCATGCATTACCAAGCCCTATCAACTGTGCCTCCGAAAGACACACTCCTGCGTCACTGCCTGCCCAGTCACCCCCTTACGCAGTCTACTGCAAGCCTCATCATGGAGCACATCTAACCACATCTCCTCTCCCACACCCCGCCCTCACGGACTACCCTCTAGCAGCATCCAGTGCACTAAGAGTAAAAGCCTCCTTCCTGGGGCTCCAGGCCCTGCACTGTGCGGCCCGGCTACACCCTAGCCCATGCTCCCTCATGCTCTCCCTGCTCCAGACACACTGGGTCTTGGTACTCACCCATTCCCTCCTGCCACGGGCCTTTTGTCCCTGCTTGCCCCTCTGCTTGGAACATTTCCTTCTCCGCCATAGCTAATGCCTGCCCACCTATCTTTACTAAAGTACCAAGTACACGAAAGTGTACTGCTCAATAATTATTTACAGATGATACACTCATGTGACTCCCACCCAGACCTGGATTTAGAACATTTCCCACACCCACAGAGGTGCCCTTTGGCTCCTTTCCAGTCGCACTCCTCCCTACCCCATCGCCCCCATCCTGTCTTCTCTCAGTGTCTACTTACCGTCCAGAATATGCGGAATGCAGCCCTTTCTCAGGGAAGCTGCCTCCAGTCCCACTCCAGTCTCATTCCAAGTCTAGTTCCTCAGCCACAAGCACATCACACTTGCAAAAGTGACTAATGTGATTTGTGTCAATTTCCCGGACACTAAATTCCCTGAGGGTGTATCTGCCTGTTTTCCAGTGCTGGCAAATGCATAAAATGGCTAATACCTATCAAGTGCTATCATTGTCAGGCACTTATAGGTAATAACTCATTAACCCCAACACCAGCTCTATCAAGTGAGTACTATTATTAGATCCCCATTTTACAGGGGAGGAAACGGAGGGACAGAGAATTTCCCAGAGTCATTAAGTGGTGAGTGGTGGAGTCGGGATTCAAACCCAGGCCAATCGGCTGCAGAGTCTTGTTTCTTCATCTTTATGCCACTCTGTCTCTCACCAGTCACTGGAATATCTATGCGTGCGTGCCAAGGATATTTTTAATGAATGAATTTATAAATGAGTTGATGAGATTCCACTGAAAGAACTAAGGGAGTCCCAAATCTCCCAAAGACCAACAAATAAATGGAAGATAATTTCTCACTGAATTGCCTACACAAGCCCAAGATTAAGTCACCAGCAAAATATAAAGGAGTCCCATTTTCTCAGGGGCCAGGGAGGTCGCTTTCTGCTATTGGGCACAGAGTGGCACTCGGGTCCCTAGCAGAGGCACCCCCCGCCCCCAAGTGGAGAAAGGATTACTTTCTGAGTTCTAAAGAAGCTTGAAGGCAGTGTTCACGAGATGAAACAAGTCCCTATGCTAGCCCACTATCCCAGTAATCTTCACAACCATTTAACTTCACACGCTGACACAGGAAGGGTACTTTGGGGGGCAAAAATAAAGACGTTTCGCCTGGGTAGAAATGAATAGATTCTACTGTACACTTATTAAGTGGCAAGTGGTCAGTACCTCACTACCCCGGGGCACACAGAGGCTGCTCCATGCAGACTCATGCTTCAGCGCCATATACCTCATGACCACGTCTAAGAAAGCTCAGGGAGAAAACATACTTGAAAACACGTTTATTTGCTCACAGGACACTGTTCACCAGCCCCGGGGGCCCCACACGCCCTCCCTCTCAGGAAAGGTCCTGTTCTCCAAAAGGCTCCGTTCATGAGCCCCGCTGCAGCCTCAACCGGGTTCCACTCACACGAAGTTCTGCGCAATGGCCAGCACCTTGGAAAACTCGCCTTCCTTCCGGCGTAGGCTGGTGGGAATGGGTGTCTTAATTCGGGTTCCCACAGGGTTCCCATTGTCCTCAATGAGGACCACGTTGTTGGAGTCAAACCTGGGGGTCATCCGGGGGCCAGGCATGCGATGCCCCACGATGAGTGCCTTTTTTTTCTGTCCCTTGATGGCCAGCAGGATCCGGTCACCCACCTTGCCCACCCCACTCTTGTTATAGACATGGATGCAGCGAGGAGGACGATGGTAGGGGGTGTTCCCCAGGGCACTGTTGTCCACCACACGTACTCGCGTCATCTTCTGAATAGCACCAAGGCTCCCAGTGGTGCTGGTGGAAGAGAGAAGAGCCTGAGATCTGGGCCTCCCTGGTGGCATGTTAAGTCACAGTACTATGAAGCTATCAGCAGCCACTATAGCACAAGTTCGATCCCCAGCCAGGGAGGTACCGACATGGCACAGCAGACCTCTCCTGTCTCGCCCGCTGCTCCCTTCAGCAGTGATTTCAATCAATCTGCCTGTTCTGTTCCCCACTCTGTCTCTGGTGAATCCTCTCACCACTGCTCCCCTCCCCAACCCCCAGACCTTTGGCCTGTTCCCCAGTTCTTGTATGCATACATAAATAAATCTTAAGAAAAAAGTATTAAAGCAAGTTAAAGATGTCTTTCAATTTATTTAAAAAAAAAAAAAGAAAGAAAGAAAACGTCTGAGATCTGCATCTCCCTGCTCAGGGTGCAGACAGGAGAGGGCCAGGCTTGGGAAAGAGTACCCGTCAGCAACTAAGCACAAGCCAGGCCTTACGTCGAGTCTGCTGCTTATGAATGCTTCTATGTGTCAAGACAGTTTCCTTATGGTCCACGGCCTCAAAAGCTCCTGCTGCCACATCAAGAACTCGACTTGGGCGGGTTTTAGAAGAACCCAAACTTCTGTTACAATGAGCTTCATAGCTACCTTAACTGAAAGCATTTAGTTTCCAAAAATACTTTGAGGATTAAGGAACATATTATGAGCTGAACCTTACCCGCTGCCTAGCTTGCAAAACCTGCTCCCCCAGAACACCCTGATTCCCTAATGTTCTCATCAGCCTGTTGCTGGGCACAAGAAGATATGAGCAAGGGTTTGCTAAGGAAGTCCCTTGACAGAACATAGCAGAAACTATAAATAAGGTAATAACGTTTTGTTTTAATGCATTTTTCCAAGCTAGAAGGGAATTTTGTTTTTAAAGAGTACTTATTAAAGGCAGATGAGACATTACTAAGCAATCTGATAAAGTGAGGATTCTCTTTTCCTGGAGCTAGCACTTTGAATGCTGGTGTTCTCCAGAGTAACCCTGCATCCTCTTCTCTCATTCTACAAGCTTACTCTAGGCAATTCTATCTATTCCCACTATTTCCAAAGAGTAAATTGCATCTCTATCCCCACTTCTCGCCTATATCCTAGTCTCTCTCTCCACTCTAAATTCCCCACAGATGGTCACACAGATACGCTCAGTAGGTCCCACACTAAGCTCATCGCCTTCCACTGCTGCCTTTCCCACCCACAAAAAGGCTTATCCAGGGAATCCAGCTCAAGCCATAACCCTCTTCTCATCAACACCCACTGGCTGCCAAGTCCGACTGACACTACCTCTGAAGCACTCTGTCCTTTTCCTCTTCTCTACCAGTACTTCCTTATCTTGGAGGCTGCTGTCTCACACCAAGACTGTTACATTAGTCCTAATTGGTTCCCAGTACACTTGACTCTGCTGATCAAGAGTTCACTTTGGAATATAAAGGTGAGACCACACCCCTGCTGTATGTTCAAAGTTCCCCACTGTACCATCAATAATCTGACCCTGGTTTTCCTGTGTTCTGAGGTCCATCATCTCCTACCATCACATACCCATTCGGCCCCAGCAGAAAGAAACTCCTGGAGCTCTCCAAGCATGCCATGCCTCTCACATGACCTCCCTGGAGGCCTGCACGGCGCCTGCTCCACTTCCCTTCTGGGAAGGCCGCCTCTCCTCTCCTCCTCCTCCTCCATCGCCATTAGCAGCTCCTGTCTCAGGCGTTCCAAAGCACCATACAAACCTCTATTATTACACTTGTCACGTTTTCTTAGAGCTATTTGTTTCCAACTTTGCTCCCATGGCCAACTGTGAGAACTCTTTTAGGGCAGAAAGCAATTCTTATTCCTCTCTCTCTGACTAACCCCAGGCACCATGCTCAGTAAATGCCTGTGGAATCTGTGCACAAACAGGGACAGAAGTCATGTTTGCCAAAAGATATGTAACCCGTACTCCCCACCTGGCTGAGCACCTGAAGAGAGAGGAGGTTCTCACACTTCTGTCACGCTTAGGCTCTGGTTAGTAAGCATGTATTTTTTAAGATTCCATTTTTATTTGGGGGGATTATAACACTCAACTCTCAATAACTGATAAACAAGTTAACCGAAAAGTGTTAATGACAGAGAATAGGGATCAGCAAATTATTGCCTTTGATACAAATCCAGCTCACCTTGGAGCAAATCCAGCCACACCTACTTCTGTAGCACTGCTACAGATTTGAATAGTCATGACAGAAAATGTATGGCTCACAAAAATGAAATATTCACTATCTGACTCTTCACAGAAAAAAATTTATGTACTGCTGGACCCCTGATAAAAGATTTGATAACATTACCAACCAGCTGGATATTACTGAAACTTACAGAATACTCATGGGACAGAAAGAAGAACATACATTCTTTGCTTCTTTTTAAAATATTCCATTTTGGGGCCTCCCTGCTGGCGCGAGGGTTAAAGTCTCAGCACTGTCAAGCTGTCACCAGTCACTGCAGCATGAGTTCGGTCTTGGGATCCTGGCCAGGAAGCCGACCCACATGGCACAGCAAACCTCTCATGTCTCTCCTGCTGTTCCCCCCAGCAGTGTGTTTCAGTAGATCTGCCTGTTCTGCTCCCTACTGTCTCTGGTGAATCCTCTCACCTCTCCGCACATCTGGTCTAGACCCCAGTTCCTGTATGCATAAATAAATAAAATAATTCTTTTTTAAAGTCTAAAAGGCTTTTAATATACGCAGGGAGTGATAAGGACAATATATCAGACTCACCATGAGAGTCGGGGGCAAGGAGGAAAGCTGCATCGTCCACCATGTGCCATTCCCCACCCTACCTCCAGCAATGCCACCTGCTTATCTGTCCCCCTCACCTGACTGATCAAACCCAGTTCAGTGGGATTCCTTTAGTTCTCCCTGACCCTGAGCCTGCCTTTCTGAGTTTTCACTCCCACTCTACCCACGACGACACCCAATCCTGATGGGGGAGGCATACTCAACTACACAGCTTTAAGAACTTAATGGGAAAGGTTACCTGAAACAGCACTGGCTGAGGGCTCTGCTTACATGTATGAAGGGGCCCAGGAGTCCAGGAGTGAAAGCCATGGGGTCCCAAGATAGCAGATCCTGCAGGAAAGAGGGAGAGCGGGGGCGGGGAGGCAGAATTTATTTCTAAGTCAGTGTCCTTACACAGAGCCAGTTTTGTTTTTTTTTTGTTTTTTTTTTTTTTTGGTAAAGACTGTTGGGAACTTGTGTGGGAGATGGTACTTCTAGCACAAGATCATTAGTCACTAAATATAAATCTTGGTGGTTAAAAGCTACGCAGATTATTAGATGGAATTCCAGCTATGATTCTGCTGATTCACATTCTAACTGGGATCAAGGAGCTGGAATGGCCTACAACCGCCCTTGCTGTAAGTAATGCAACAGCACAGAGAATGCCTTCATTGCCACATCACCTCCACACGCAGGAAGAAAGCATGACTCCTCTGGTACACACCTAGCCAGCAACCATTTCCCAAGTCCTCTGTGGAGGAAAACCTGTACTCCAGTGCCCTTGTTGACATGCATGTGCTTTCGGAAACCAGAACTTCCACTCCTTGAGTGAAGATTACCTGAGTGACTGCCCACTGTCTGTGAGCACATCACCTTTCCTCCAAATGTAAAGGCTGGTACACCTATAATGCCCAAGGCTAGCAAAAGAGAGACAAAGGACATCCCCATCAAATCACTGATCAGGGTCTCTATCTGGGTCAGTCTCCGAAACGGCACTAAGCATGGTGACACTGCCCACCCCACACTGCTGCTGAAAGCTGGGGACAGGACAGCAAGTTGGAGATAAAAGAACAAATACCAGTCCAAGATGCGTGAGTCTAGCTCACAGACCTCAACTCACTGATCCCAGCACTAAAATAATACAGCAATCCCTTGTCTCCCACAACACCTGGGCATCACTTAGGGGCATGTTTATGGAAAACCTACAGCCAGCTGGTTCATCCCACGCCTGTTCTCCCAAGTGTCTGGCTGCAGAGGGCCTCATTTGAGAGGTCTGCTGAGGAAGGCCCCTACCACTGTAGTATTTGCACACAGCTTTGCCTTGCGTAAGTTCAAAGCACCTCAGATAAGATTTTATTTAATAAAGGTAGGGCAAAAATCCATTATTTACCTCTACAGGAATTGCTAGACACTCCACAAATGCTTATCAACTACAAGTGAGCTTAAACTGCAAGTTCACTCTCCAGTGTTTTCCTTCAAACAACCCAGGAGGCATGGGGCAAAAAAATACTTTAAAATCAGAAAATTAAAACAGCTATGTTACAGAACGACTAACATCTGACACACAGAAACGAAGGCTACGGGATGAGAAGAGCTTTACCTTTACAGCTAGGTGGTCCTGGACAAGAATTATGAGCTTCAGCTCCCCCCTCTGTTGTGGGGTTTCCCCACAGCACACATGACCACCAGCACGCCTTAGCTGTTTCATCAGCCTCTAGCTGCATCTCATCTCACAGATTAGGAAACTGAGATACAGAGATGAAGTGATTTGAATAAAGTCCCACAACTAGTCAAGGGCAGAACCAGAACCAGCAATGGACCCGCTTCAGCCCAAGTCTCCCTACTCCACCCTACAGCCTCACTCTGCTACACAGAGCTGAGAGTGAGAAGCAGCTTTTAAATGCTTTCCAGTTTCCATAGATAAAAACCTACTGAGTAGTTAAGCCTCACAATAACTCTGCTATGGACGCAATTATCATCCTTTTTTTTTTATATATACATGAGGAAATGAGGCCCAGAGAGGTTAGGTAATTTGCTCAAGGTCACAGAGCTAGGAATGACAAAGCTGAAATTTGAACCCCAGTAGTCAGCTTCCTAGACTCATAGTCATACTCAACAGAGTTAACAAGGTTAACTTTAATTTAAATATTAGTATTTTTCCAAATGTTATCATCCTTGTTCCATCAAGAATACTGGTATCACAGGCACATTTTACTCATACCTAACTCAATGCTCGCTGAATCAGCTGAAATGCAGATAAACGCCAGGTGAAAACCATTCACTTCAATCCAGTTAAGTTTTGAAAAAACTGGGCCCTCCCTGGTGGTGCAGTGGGTTAAGAAACGCACTATGAAGCAAACCATAGTCACTGCAGCATAAGTTCGATCCCTGCCTCCGGCTAGGGAGATGACCCACATGGCACAGCAGACCTCTCCTGCCTGGCCCGCTGCTCCCCTCAGCAGTGTATTTCAGTAGATCTGCCTGTTCTGTTCCCCACTCTGTATGGTGGATTCTCTCACCCCACACAAACCTCTGGCCTGTACCCCAGTGCTTGTTTGCATAAATAAATAAATCTTTGGAAAAAAAAAGTTTTGAAGACCCTGTAAATGTAGGTGGCAAAGAGAACTCCATACCCTGAGCAATAACTAAAAATTGGTTTAAAAAAAAAACAACACAAAAACAGAGCTCTAAAAAGCAGTCCTTCTGTTCCAGGCTGCAGTTACCAATCTCAGCCAAGCTTTGCCATCTGACGCTAGTGGGCCCTTGCTCTCACTCCCTGGGAGAGAAGAGGCTCCACAGCTCCTCTACAGAAGCCTCCAGATTAGCCTGACACCACCCACACTCCCTCTCCTGAGAACTGCGACACCCTGTTTCTCTGCACCACACTGCTTCCTCATAACACTTATGTTAGTCCAAGAACTGCACAAGTGCTGGGGGCTTCCCAGAACTTCCCAGACTTGGGTATAGCAAGACCCACCTCTTCAAAATCTGTAAGGCAGTCTGCACAAACCAAACTGTGCCTTGCTCACAAGCCACCCAGCAATCTAAATGCCCTTCTCTGCCCAGCCAAGTCTGACCCAAACACAACTCCTCCAAGAAGGCTGGTGTAAAATTGCAGCATCGGTCACCACCCCTTCTGTAAACTGAGTACATGTGGGTATCTAGTGCCAGGAGAACTCTCATTCCTCCAACTTTCATTACCCAAACTCACACACTGAATAAGCATGGATACCTTTTTTGAGATAAGGCTGATATCCCTTAACATTCTAACTCTTGTGGTTCAGAAACCATGAAGATCTTGATAACAATGGCAGATGAACTCACTACAGGGATTCAGGAATCAGTCTCTCAGGGGGTGAGGATTTCTTGTACTACCTGGAGAAATGCAAGAATAAGTCTCCCGGGAGCACTTCAATTTCCATAAGAAAAGGTCCAATTTAAATACTTTTCACAAGCTCTTTGGTGGATCATGATAGTGACCCTTAGGCCCGAAGGACTTCAGGTAGCAAATGGGTAGAAGTAAGCATTCCCACGAACCTGGAAGCCCAAAGGAACCAAATCACTTGTGTGTAAGTCCCCGTTCTCACACACACACCAGTGGTTCCCTCCCGCTACCTCAGCAGGTCCTGACAGATACCTGCTGAATGAGCTCAATGAAGCAACCAGCAGAAAGGCAGGTCCCCCACTCAAGGCTCCACACGGAAGGTCACACAAACCCTGTAGCGTGCTCTTATCTGTGTAGCAGGCACCACGTCACACGCATATGTACTTAAAGGAAACCCTGGTGCTTGTTATGGGAAGACAAGCCCATGCTGTGTTAAAGACTCCTGGACTCATCTCCTGGCCCTGGTGCCTACACTGCCACTGGAGGGAAACAAACACCTGATCCCATCACTAAATAAGTGGTTCAGATCAGGGAAGAGTAATGGAGGCAGCAATTTACTTCAAAGCAACTTGGACTGACCTTGCTATTATTTCCCAGAGTAAATCCACCATGTAGACACAGGCTCTGATTCACTTCAGATCAGTCTGTATATATTGCTTTGTTTCACAAGTAATGTTGTTCTGAGTCTTGTGTTTGCAAAGGAGACCGACCCCAGTGATGCTTCCTCCTCCACAACACTCTGACTCAGAGGAGGCCAGGTATTCAGAAGACTCCATTGCCAGAGATGATTTTTCATGCCATTTCCTGGTCAGCACTGAGTACTGTCCCCCAGGTTAAGAGCATGAACATCTCCCTTAGAGAAAGGGAGAGGAGCAGCCAGGAGAGGAAGAGCGATGGAAAGAGAGAAAGAAATTATTTAAGTACCACCCAAGAATTGTGTTCATTTTCCATCCTGCTTTAAGATCTCCCTTCAGTTGTGCCAGAGAGGACCGTGGACTTCAGGGACACACAGTGAGTTTTCCGATCACCATCACCCTATCCATCCCATTGGAAGCGCTGTGTACTCCATGAGAGCAGGGACTGTTGAGAGCTGCACACTAAGGACCCAGAACAGCGCCTGGCACACAAATGGAAGTCAGAGAGCTTGATTCACGTTAAATAAATAAAATTAATCTGTAATTGCCATTCATCCTCTAGCTTCGGGTGGTGTTTCTTGTGTCCTCACCCAGACTCCCCATGACTAGGGAGAGCCGCTGAGGCACTGAGAGATGTTTTTGTTTTGAGCTAATTTTAATATACAGACCAAGTTGGAAAGAGCCTACATCTCTGATGTTTTGTGGAAAGACCAATAATTGCTAAGGATCAGCAGTTATATTGTAACACAGACCTATACATAATTATACACTGTTTCCTTTTCATAAATTACACTAGCTTTCACCTTTAGGTGCTACAGACATTACAAACATTCAAGAGGAACAGAGCCTATGGAAAAGCTCAGCATAATTACAAAGGAGTGCTCAAAGTGTTAGCATGTACTGGAAAAGAAAAAAAAAAACACTCAGCAATCAAATACAAGACCCAACCATGAAAAGGTCAAACTCCACCTAACAAACTTCCTTCTTCACTAAAGCAGGGAAAACACAGGCTTGGCACTTTTCAGCAATCAAAACAAGGAAATCCTAGGACCCTCTGCCCTGTCATGAAGACACGACCCCCAACCCCGTCTCCTGGCAGGTTTCTCCCCAATCATTCTGGATCAATAAATACGCTTATTTACTGCTTAAAAACCTCATTACTGCTTTTTTAAAAATACACCTTACAGAAGTATAACACAATTCTCCAAGTACTTTCACACATATCACTTTCTTGGATGATTTCATCGTTGAACACCTAATGAAAACACCAAGACAAATAACAAAGAGCCACAATCTGTAGGGAATGAATGTGCTAAGGGTTTTTGAACAGTTCTGGAGACTCAACAGAGCAAGCACCATTTTGCAGGTGGAGAAATGAAGTCAGAAATGCTAAGCAACCTGTTGGCTTGTCCAAGGTTAGGAGGCTGTTTCTGTTACCTCCAGCACAATATATGCAGTCAAGGTGATAGTTTAATAATCGCTAATAAACTTTACAGGAACAAACACCCCGCACTGGTGTGGGGGAGGTACTCCTTCTCCAGTTAGGCTGCCACACAGTCTTTTAAAACTCAGGAATGAGGACTTTGCTGCAGCAGATTCTGATTCCCCCAGCAAGCTGTGAGTTCTCACAGTATCACCATCAGTAGGCAAAGCTTCCCTCACTAGCACGAAGCATGAGAGAGGTCTCTGCCATGGCTAGCAGCAAGGTCCCCATTTCTCAATGTGACTCAAAGGAAAACGGTTCCTCTATTTGTCCTCTATTTGCTTATTTATCTTAGTTTTCACCTTGTCACAAAAGTATTTAAATTGAGTCTTAAATATATCTGATGATTCTCAATTATTCAGGGTGGGTTTCCAATCTGTAGAGTTAATCTGTTCTAGCTTTGGTCCCTCTCAGCCCTCAACTCACAGGTGTGCAAACACCTATAGTTCCAGAAAGATGCCTGTAATAGTCTTGGTGTGATCAAACTCAGAAAAACTGCACAAGGCAGTTAAGTTCCACCTAATCACCTTATTAGTGCAGACACTGGACCTGTGGCAAGCAGCCAAGTTTGTGAAACTATCAGGTGGGCAGATGAGAAATGGGGAAACAAAAAAACTTGGGGTCCCAGACTCAAAGTGAGACTGCCACTGATGGGCAGCATGCCCCCTTCACCTCACAGTCCCCTCTTCTCCAGCTAAGTCTAGAACCTTGGGATCCACTTCTCCAAGCTCTCCATGACTCTCAAGCAGGGGTCATTGTGAAGAGCAAGTTAGAGAGGAAATGAAAGCACTTTAGCTTCAAGTACATAAGGGATCATTTCAAAGTGGGAATCCCAGGGCCTCCCTGGTGGCCTCCGTGGAGTCAAGTTTCAGTGCTCTCACTGATTACTTTGATGATTCCCTGAAAGTTTCTGACAGGAGGACTTTCCATCTCTGAGTTGTGTTTCCCTAGTGAGCAAGAAGCTACCTGGGACCTTCTTAAGAGAGCACATTGCCTGACCCAGAGCAACTTTTCTGGAACCTAAATCATTGTCCTTGCATAAAGCTGGTTGTCACTGTTAATACACATGTAAAATCATACTAGAGTGAGTTACAACTATCAGCCTTTAAAATGGAAAGACTGGGCCTCCCTGGTGGCCTCCGTGGAGTCAAGTTTCAGTGCTCTCACTGATTACTTTGATGATTCCCTGAAAGTTTCTGACAGGAGGACTTTCCATCTCTGAGTTGTGTTTCCCTAGTGAGCAAGAAGCTACCTGGGACCTTCTTAAGAGAGCACATTGCCTGACCCAGAGCAACTTTTCTGGAACCTAAATCATTGTCCTTGCATAAAGCTGGTTGTCACTGTTAATACACATGTAAAATCATACTAGAGTGAGTTACAACTATCAGCCTTTAAAATGGAAAGACTGGGCCTCCCTGGTGGCTCAGTGGGTTAAGCAACACACTATGAAGCAAACTGCAAGCTACTGCAGCACGAGTTTGATCCCTGCCTCCGGCCAGGGAGGAGACCCACATGGTGTAGCAGACCTCTCCTGCCTTGCTCGCTGCTGTCTTCCGCAGTGTGTTTCAGTCAGTCTGCTTGTTCTGCCCCCCCATCCCCCCACCCCTCCCACCCCCCCACCCCCACCCCCGCTCTGGTGAATCCTCTCCCCTCCCACAACTCTGGCCTGTACCCCGGCTCTTGTGTGCACAAATAAATAAATCTTTAAAAAAATAAATAAATAAAAAGGGAAGACTAAGTCACAACCTGACTTTTGAGAACTGCCCAAGCTCTCACACAGTCATAAGAAGAATTAGAAAGTTCATCTTATATGGGTCTTATAGTTCCATGCTATAATCCCCAAGATGGAAATGAGGCAAGACAGGCACTTTTACATCATATGCAATTCTAAATGCTGAAGAAAAACTAAATAATCACGCAGAGTGTCCAGCAGAGTATGTCTGAAAAATGGACTGCAGGGAAGGTTCTTACCCTTGACACTTAGGAACAATAATAAAATAAGTCTGACCACTGTTCCATCATGGAATCCATAGTGCACTTAATTCAATTCTCATTTCAGGTTTTGTGAAATGTTTCTTCTTCTCTACTTGTGTCTAGGAGGTAGCCCTAGTTAGGTACAGGCAGAAACAGATCAAGAATCCACATGTTCAGATTCATAACAGTATTATTTTAAAAAGTAACGATAGAGAGGACTCACTCTCCACAAATGCCTTCTGTGGGCCCCAAGGCTCCAAAACCACATAACTACAGCATCCATTTCCACTTTCCAGATATCCATTAAGAGTGCTATTTGGCAATGGATCACACCAACTTTCCAATGACAAAATCAACACAATATGAAAAAAGTCCCATAGGAAACAGATATCCAAGAAGCCCTACTGTAAAATGGACAATTCCTCTAGTACAGGAACTAGAGCAGATTCCTTTTCTTCTTAATGGCTTTTTCCAATCCAAAACAATTCCCAGAATCCTATTCTATATTCCTCCTACTAGGCAGTCTACCAAAATAAGTTTCACCCCATCTTCTTTTCTATCCTTCCTAAGTAAGCCAACCTACTCCCTACCCCCACAAATCCTTATTCTTCAACTGCATCTATTTCCAACTCATGAAGCGCGCACTGTGTTTCTTCTTGGACAGTAACCTCCCTAAGAGACCCACTCTGTTCTTTGCTGTATATTCCTGGTGTGCTAACTGCACCCTTGTCAGCAATTTCAATGGACTGAAAACTCTGAGGAAGGCCAAGAGGACAAACAAGAGGACACAAGAGACCTCTGCTTTCAGAAAATTTCTGACACAGAAATACACTGTACCACACCTACTAATACACTCACACTCTGCACAAACCCGAAGCAAGTCTCAACGCAATGCTCACCCCTACCAACTACAATGCACTCACTTTCTATTTTATTTTCTAAAAGCGATGGCTGTGAGCCAGTAAACAGATTCCAACTAACCTGTGGGAGTTTGAAAAGCACTGAAATCGTATGGTTGTATTTCACCAGCTACTAATGAACTCTTTAAAAAGCCAGCAAACAGCTGAGACACTGGCCAAGCACAAGAACCAGACAGACCCAGGTCGCCAGTGCCCTTCCTCTGTCAGACCAGGTTTAAGTATCTCCCAGATTTTCCCAAGAAATCCAGGATGACTGTCATAACTCTTTTGTTAACTCTTTGCCACTCTCTTAGGGTGGCAAAGGTCAGTGGGGAAGCAATGCTTCCCCAAAGCACCGTCCTTTCAAGCCTGAAGGGAAGCGAGCCGAGCCGTCCAGGAACCCAAAATTAAACAAGTTGGATATTGTGTGGGTGTCAGGAATATGCATACAGCTCTCTCAGTCTGTCTGTCTCTGTTGCGCTACCCCTCTTCTCTCCATCCTTCCGTCTTTAACGCCTGGCAGATGCAGATGCAGCCTTGCCGAAATGAGAAACCAAGGAAATCCCCTGGAGTCACGGGAGCAATGAACCGCATCACAGCGAAAGCAGAGAACTCGCGCTGCACATTACAGAAGCGCCTGGCAAACGAGTCACAAAGTCATCTCAAGACACAAGTTGGGGAAAAGGAGGAAGGACAAGTAAGCAAACTAGAAGAGCTGCGCCAGCGCCACCGGTCAAAGCCACCTCTCGAAGGCCTAACTACCACCCGCCCCTCCCCGGGCTGACCCCACATACTTGGGTAGGCAGATGACCGCGGACCCGGCTCGCGGACCCCCGCCGCCCTCGGGCAGTGGCAGGGAAGAGGGACTGGTCAGAGGCCTCCCCCGCCCCTACTCCAGGGTTCGCTATTCTCCCTCCGGCCTTCCCTCACCCACCCCAGGAAGAGCGCCTCCCCTGCTGCAAGGGAAAAAGGGGAGAGGGAAAGCAGACAGAAGCGCGACGAGCGCCGCCCCCTCCATACCGCTTCGGTCGCCCTGGAATATCCCGCCGCGGGCCCCGCGGTCCAAGCACCGCCTTCCCAGCCACCACGCGGCCTTTCCCCCTGCGCCTGCGGGCGGCGGCGATCTGAGAGTGCGCGCGTCCTGCGTGAGCTGGCGTGGGGGGTGGGGCCTGCGCGGCCCCGCCTCCTCCTCCCCCGCCCTCCCGCTCCCGCTCCCCCTCCCCCAGACACTGCCGCGGCCGCCGCAGGAGCCCGGAGCTCGAGCCGCCCAGCGACTCCCCCTCCCCCTCCCCCAGCCCCGCCCCGCCCCAACCCGGGGCTCCGAGTCGGAGCCGAGTCTGCGCCTGGGGGTGAGTACGCGACCCTTCCCCAGCCCCCTCTCTTTGAGGATCTCGCCACCACCCAAAGAAAAACCCTGGACTCAGCTGCGCGTCCCCTCCCTTCAACCTCCTTCGGGACCCAAAGGATCCCGGGCCCGGGGGACCCAGTGGTGCCGCGCTCTGATCCCAGCTCCGCACCACCTCGAGCCGAATGCGAATCCCCCGACGCCGGCCGGGGGTCCAGATGTGCGCCGCCCTCTATCCCCACCCCTCGGGACGTCTCGAGGGGTGGGACCCCCGCCCCCGGTGCCCCTAGCACCACTCTTCTCCCACCTGCCTGGTCCAGGAGCGCGTCGCCTCCGCGCCCCTCTGGGGGTCCAGCTGCGCCCCACCAGCCCACCGCCGCTTTGGAGAACCTGCCTCCCCCGCCCCCGAGTTTTGAATTCCAGGGTCGCCAAGTCTGATGCCCTCCGTCTCTTGTCTTTTTCCTGTTGCCAGTGCCGAGTACCCCCGAAGCCGGCCCGGGGCGGGGATTCGGGCTACGGCAAGGCAGGGTCGGTGAACGCTAGCGCGAGGCCGGCCGCTGCCCCCGACTCGTCTGGGGACCAGTCGGCGGGCTAGGGAGGCGGCTGGCCCGGGGAGCGCGTCCTCTCCTTGCGCCCCACACAGTGCAGTTCATTCATGAGCCGCCCGGGGCCTGCGTTGGAGGGTACGGTGGGAAAAGGACTCCGACGCGGAATCCAGAGTGAGGGAAAGGCCCTGTGGGGGGCAGGAGACGCGCTTTGTCCCTCCTGGCCTTCTTGACTGCCCAGGGAGGACAGTCCCAAAGCTTTGGTGCCTTGTTCCCCAGAAAAGAAAAGGACGCTTGGGAAGTGGAAAGGAGAGGTCAGAGGGTCTGGCTGCCCTTGGGGCTCTGTGCTGCCACCTGCCTGGGTCCCCTGGGCGGAGGTCTGAGGGCTCAGCACTCCACTTCCCCCAAGGGTAGAGGGGCTCAGGCTTCTCTACCCAGTGTCATGCTCTAGCCTCTCTCTGGGTCTGCAGCAGCACAGGGAGAATGGGGCTGTACCCAGCCCTCCTAAGGAGGGGCGCCCAGTCCTGCCTCTCAGGCACGTGTGAGGAGGGGCGTGGGAGTGCCTGCCAGGCTTCCAGGGAGTGGGGGGTGGGTGTGCTGGCAGCAGGACTGTCCTCCAGGGCACCAGAGGGTCCAGGTCCCAGCATGCCCCATGTGGCACATGCTGAGGCCTGCCGTTGGCTCAGCCAGCTTGGTCTTAGCCCATAGGTGGGTGGGTGGTGGAGATGTAGCAGTGCAGATGGAGGTGGTAGATAGCTAAGAATCCCCTTTTGGACATACTACAAGTTTCCTCCAATTATAACAGTGTTGGGGACCTCAATTCAAATTCTACCTCTGGTACCCTTTAGCTGTGTGACCTTGACAAGTTACTTAACCTGTCTGAACCTTAGTTTCCATTTAAAAGTGTGTTTACAACCATCTCCTTAGGAGATTTAGCATGGGGATCAAACTAGATAACACAGGTAAAGAGCCTGGCACCCTGCCTGGTAGGTGATCAATGAAAGTCCTCTTCTCTGAACTTCTGACCCCCACCTTCCAGCCAGCTACAGATGGATAGGGATGTGTGAAAGAGTTTGGGAACATGCCCTGTCACTGAGTGACAGAACCCCAATCCCAGTATAATCCCTTAGATCTAATAAGAAGCCTATTCTGATAGAGAAGTTCTATCATATTAAATTTTGTCTTATTTTGATTGTTAACACTCTTCTTCCACTAAACCAAGTCCTTTTATTCCATACTTCACTGATAACAGTAGCTAATTTTTTAGAACCCATCATGTACCTTGAACTATATTAAGAGCTTTACATAAGTCATCTTGTTTAATCCTCAGAGCAACCGCACAACTGATCCCCATTCTTATCCCCATGTATAGATGAAGGAGGTGAGATCCAGGGTTTTGAAATAATTTGCCCATGTCACAAACTAAATCTCTCTTCCTAGAGCAGGTGTTCTTCCTACTAGGCCCTCTTGTCTGTCCTGTGTACACCCCCAGAACCTGAAACCACAAATGTAAGGAGGGAAGCAAAAGGGAAAGCAAATGGGTATGATAAGGTGGGGCATTGAGCAGGGCTCAAGCTGCCAGCCTCCAGGCCACTGCTTTCTGATGGAAGGGACTCCTCTGTTGTCCAGGCAGCAAAGTGTATGGTTCAGAGTGTTGATTAAGCTGGGCTGCTTGGGTTCATATCCACATCTACTAGACTGGCTGTGTGATCTTGGGCAAGTTATGTGTACCCTTCTGTTCTCACTGTCCGCCTAGGGCTGTGTTAGAGTAAGTTAGTGGACATCTGTAAAGGGTTTAGAATAGTGCCTGGCACAAAATAAGAGTTAAATAAGTATTTGATAAGTGCATAGTTTTCCTAATAGTTTAATCCTCATTTATGGATACATTTTTGCCTATCCCTCAAACCTGACAGAGGTAGAGCAAGAATATTAATTTTTCTTTGTTACAGAATAGAAAACTGAGACCCAGGTTACATAGTATCAGAGCTGGCTTCCATCTTCATCTCCTTCCACCAAACCACACTGCCTTTTTATGACCCTAAGTGCTAAATCAAAATTTCACAACTTGGGCCTCCCCTGGTGGCGCAGTGGATTATGCAACGCACTATGGGGCAAATCGCAGCCACTGCAGCACGAGTTAGATCCCTGCTGCCGGCCAGGGGGGGACCCACATGGTGTGGCAGACCTCTCCTGCTGTGCCCGCTGCTCCCCTCAGCAGTGTACTTCTGTTATCTGCCTGTTCTGCTCCCCGCTCTCTGTGGTGAATCCTCTCACCCCCCTACACCTCTCGCCTGTACCCCAGTGCTTGTATGCATAAATAAATAAATCTTTAAAAAAAAAAAAAAAACAAAATTTCACAACTAACTCTGTAAGAAAAAATATTGAGTTCTAACTCCCACCACCATGCACACACCTCTTAATAGTAAAATAACAATGCTAAGCTAGCTAGAAATAAACTCTTCCATCACTCTCTACACACTTTCAGCTACAGCCTTAGATTCAGAATAAAGAAGTTCCAGGATATGTGACTCAAGCAATTCTGTGTAGAACACCCCAAATATTCTACCTCAGTTTCTTCTCTCCTCTCAGCTGCTCTCAGTGAAGGCTTTGAAAGCAGCTGCCTAGCCCAACAGCCGCCCCACATTTAAGAACTTGGAGTAACTGTCTGCAGGCAGAGCCACCAATCCTAGCCCCACCCTTTTCTTGCCCGTGACCTCATGCGAGTTGCCTCTCCTCCATAGTTCCCTGCTTCCTCCTCTATAAAATGGGCATAGTGACTGTGTCCCGCCTTCCTTGAAGTGTGGGTGGAAAGATCAATGCAATTCTGGAGGGAAGAGTGTGTTCTACCTGCAAAGAGGAAAGTGGCAGATGGACATAGTGATTTCATTTACCTACTGGGTTCCCTTAATGCCATTGCCTGAAAGTTCCTCCTTTCTTCAGAATGGAAAGGTGGAGTAGAGGGGACACTCTGGCCTGGTGGAACCTTGGAGACAGAAACATTAATGAGATGTCTTGATTTCTGGAGTGCACTGGAATTAGGAATTATGGGTGGGAGGGGCTAATGTAGAGGACCCCACCCCCACCAACTATCAATATGTCTGTACCTACCTTTATTTAACTCATGGTGTTCTAGGCTTCTGTACACTTATTTTCACATAACCAGGCCTCCAACACACCCACATAAATACCCTCACTTAAAAACCATTTCCAAGGACTACTGTGCAGTACTTAATTGCCCATATTTACAACAGGTATTCACACACATGCTCCCAGTGCTCTGGTGTTTTCTAGCCAGAGAAGATTTACAAAGTTTCTATGGTCTGTATAGTCTTGACCTGTGCACACTGAAAAAGCAATTAGTGTTCCCAAAAAGTTTTCTGGCTTTAGGGAAAGAAAGTTGACTTAGGGTTGAGCACCAGGGCCAATCATTTTATTAACAGTGTGACTTTGGGAAAGTTACTTAACCTCCTCTTTTAGCCTCTGTGTCTTCATCTCAAAATGGCAACGACTTCCAACTCAGGATTGCCAAGGAGTCAATGAAATCACAGATGTATTATTGTTGAAACAGTGGACACTAGATAAATGGTGCCTGCTGCAATTATAAAATTGCCATTTTTTTAAAAGATTTATTTATTTATGCATACAAGCACTGGGGTACAGGCCAGAGGTGTGGGGGTGGTGAGAGAATCCACCAGACAGAGCAGGATGCAGAACAGGCAGATTGACAGAAACACACTGCTGAGGGGAGCAGCGGGGGGAGGCAGGAGAGGTCTGCTATGCCATGTGGGTCCCCTCCCTGGCAGCGGCAGGGATCGAACTCGTGCTGCAATGGCTGCGGTTTGCTTCATAGTGTGTTGCTTAACCCACTGCGCCGCCGGGGCGGGCCCAAAATTGCCATTTTTTAAAAAAACTGATTATACTAGAAAGGGAGGCGTAACACACACAGGCAGTTACTCCCATAGCCTTCCTAACCCAGGTTTTCAGAGACTCCCTGAGACCAAGCAAAACATATAAACAATCCCAGCCTCCCCTCCATCTAAGCTGGTGCCTCTTGCCCAGCTGTTGAAGTGTCAGGAAAGGGAGGGGGTACCCAGGGATTGGTGGGCAGGAGAAATCCTCTGAGTCACTCCAGGAACCTGGGGGTGGGGGGGTGGGGGGGTTGCTCTTGCTCCCGGGGTTACAGTCACCAGTCACCCATTCTAGGTTTGTTGTTCTCTCTGTCTGGTTCCTTTCTTCTCTGGGGATCAACCCCCCCTCCCCCCCCCAAGGCAGAGCTTTAGTGTTGTCAGCAGAAGGGCCCCAAGGGCCCTGCAGTAGATGGGGGTAGGGCAGCAGATGCCTGGCCACACTTCTTCTCCGCCCTGGGAGCCTCCCTAGAGCCCTGCTCTGCTTCATCCCCAGGCACTTCCAGAACCCAGGCATCCTGGCTGGCTGCTCTTAAGAAGGAGGCAGGTCTATGCCTGGCCCTTCCCTCTTTCTTCCTACCCTATCCTTGGGGCCTTGGGACCATCCAGCCCTGTAGTGTCAGGGAATGGGCAGAGCTGTAACCTGTCTGCAGAGGGCTTGAACAGGCTAAGTTGCCCCAGCCCACTCTCTCTTCCTTTGCCAGTGGAAAAGCTCACGGAGGGCACAGCATTCCCAGCCTGCCCTGCTCCTGAGGTAGGAACAGTGCACTCTGGGAATTGTAGTTTTTCACACCACTCAGGTGACCCATGCAGGAAATAAATGTAGAGAGGGGAGGGAGCCAGAAGAGAAAAATGTAGCTGCTGCCATGGTAGGGAAAGAGGAATGAGGATAAGCAGGAGTGACTGGGACCAAGTAACAAAACCCAAGAAGTCCTGCATTTCAACTGACTCCTCACTCTGACCCCATCTTCAAACTCCTACTCTGAGGACAGAGGGGCACCCTCTGAAGCTTGTTTTGAAGCCAGTTATATTGGAAAGATGATTAATAGAGTTAGAAACTAAGCAAATGAATTCATGCCTTTTTTTTTTCTAATATGGGTATAAATAGAAGATGAGGATGAGGTAGCTGACTGCTGGTCCATTCTCCCCTCCCCTCCAGACCACAGATCCTGAGAACTAGGACCTCTTCCTGTCCCCCCCTAGAGTCAGCTCTGGCTGGACAGAGGGAGATTTTGTATGTGTGTATGTGGAGGTGGCAGAAGGTAAATGTTGGAGAGCCACAGAAACCTTTCAGTTCAGACAAGCCAGTCTCCCCAGTTCAGGCCTGGCCTGGGATCTAAGCTAAGTTCCCTAGACCCAGGGTGGGGTTGCAGCCCCAGAGCCAGTGGAGGTAAATCCATGTGACTCAACCCTCCCCTCCTCAAAGCCTTATCTCCAGAAGCCAGAACTTCACCCACACAGGCAGCCCAGTGATCTGCCCTCACTGCCCCCTCCCCAGGCTCACCCTGCCGAAGCCAAGAGAGGGATAGGGGTTGAGCCTAGCTGACCTCTCTGCTCTCCACCCAGGAGGACCATGCGGCAGTAGCAGCCATGCTGCCCTTCCTGCTGGCCACACTGGGCACCACGGCCCTCAACAACAGCAACCCCAAGGACTACTGCTACAGTGCCCGCATCCGCAGCACCGTCCTCCAGGGCCTGCCCTTTGGGGGCGTCCCCACTGTGCTGGCTCTCGACTTCATGTGCTTCCTTGTGAGTGCTCAAAGGTCCCCCACCCTTGATACCCACTCCCAGTATAGAGCTAACTGACACCTGCAGCTCTGACACTCTGCCACCTGACCCAGACTCCCCAGGCTGAACTACAAGAGGCTTCCTATCCCCCAGCCCAAGCCTAGCCTCTCCATCCACCCACATCATCCCCTTCTGAGACCAGAGTTGGGCCTCTCGGCTCCTGCCCTTCTGGCTAATCCAGTGGGCGGATGGTCTCTCCACCTGCCAACGACCCTCTTCTCTCAGGCACTGCTGTTCTTGTTCTCCATCCTGCGGAAGGTGGCCTGGGACTATGGGCGGCTGGCCTTGGTGACTGATGCAGACAGGTAAGGCTCTGGAGCCCTGCCTTAGCCCTGCACACACCTACCTGTTCCACGATCACCGGGGACAGGAAAGAACCAGCCTTCTCTCATCACCCTTTATGATGAAGGGGGATGAAGATGGGCCAGTCCCAGAATGGGGATGGGGACCATGAGGGTTTAAAATTGGGCTTTTGTTCCTTGCCAGTTCCCAGGGACCATCCCACCCCCGCCCCTGCTAACCCTGTCTGTTCTCTGTCCCCAGGCTTTGGCGACAGGAGAGGGACCGAGTGGAACAGGAATAGTATGTGGGGCACCAGCCCCCTCATCCCCACTAAACCAGCTTTCCTTTTCTTCTCTCATGCTTCTCTTTTCTTCCTGCCAAGTTGCTAGTTTCTTTTTGCAGTTTTCTCTTCTGCAGGCTCATGTTTCAGATTAACGCGGGTGGTGTGCTTTGCAGAGCAGGAGGCTCCCCAGCTTGTCTCTGCCTCTCTCCTCTGGCTGTCCGCCTGGGAGAAGTCCCTCCCCATGCACCCAACCTTTGTGGCCCTAGTTGGCTGTAGTGGAGGGACCATCCTCCGGGAAAAACAATCGTCACACTACTGGTTGCAGAGACAAGACTGGGTGTCACCGGTGGCTTCCCCTTCCCCTAACTGCTAGTTCTTCATATTCCAGGGATTCGTGCTCACCCCTTCTGGAGGCCTGGGAGGGGGGCTTTCAAGGAGCCCTGAGTCTGGTTGTGGTGTCACGTCCCCGGTCTCTGTCTATAGAACTGGAGTTAGAGATGCAGCAGTTGCTGGAGTCAGAGAAGAGGGAAGTTAGGGGCCCAGCTGGAAGACATCCTCCAGCACCCCTTTACCCCCAACCCTTCTGGGGCTCTCCTGTCCATTCTTACAGGCATACACGCACCCCCACTGACCTATGTGTTTGTTGCCCCTGCTTGCCCCCCACTGGTCAGCTGGGGAACTGCCGATCCAGTCATTCTTACTTGGATGCAGGGGGGTGGGGGTGAGAGCAGATGACCAGTGACACCCTTCTCCCATTGTAGCTGCCTTGAGTCGGTACCCCGACCCTCTGAAGGGAAAGCATATTTCAGGGGCGGCAGGGTGGGGGCAGACACTCCTCCCTGCTTCAGCCTCTTGCACTTTCTGTGCCTTGTCCAGCCCCTGGAGCTCTGGAGTGGGAATCTGCCCGCTCCCTCCCTGCTTCCATGGGCTCCAACTCACTAGGATCTCTGATCTCTCATCTCCCCACCCCCAGTGTGGCCTCAGCTCTGCACGGGGACAGTCATGATCGGTATGAGCGACTCACATCTGTCTCCAGCTCCGTGGACTTTGACCAAAGAGACAATGTGAGTACCCTCCTCCCGCCTGACTTCTTAGCCACTCCCTCCTCCCACGGCTGCCCCTGCGACAGGACTCAGGGACCTATGCAATGTGGCCTTCTTCTCAGCCAGGGAATGCTTGTCTAAGCGCCACAGGCTCGCCACCTGGCCCCAGAACCCTAGCTCTGTCCTCCGTGTGAGCCTCCAAAGGAACACAAACATCTGTGATTCCCAAACCTGTTCACCACAGTAGAGTTCTGTACCCGCCTGTTCCCCGTCAATTGTAAGGACGCCTTTTTCCTTAGACATGGTGGTGGAGGTCACAGGAGCCTTCCAGCCTGCCCAGTAAAGCATACAGAATCTGCTGCGTGGCTCAGGGGCTGGTGGCCCCTGGCTGGGTAGTACAGATGCCCTGCGTGTAAACTGGAGCTGAGTGGTTGCAGACAAGGCCCGTGCTTGCGTTCACACGACCCCAGCCCCGGCCCCCCTTTCATGTCAGACCCAGCACTTCCAGAGTGATAGTCCTGGTCAGAACTTACTCCTCAGATGCTAGGTGGCCCTGGCCAAGCCAGCCCAGGCTGAGGGCCCCAGGGCGCAGCTCTGTGGCAGCTGCAGCAGCAGAAGCCCATCTGCTTCCTGAGGTGGTGCACACTGGCAAGTGGCAAAGCAAAGGTGTCACCGGCCAGCCAGAATGTCCAGATGGCCCAAGATTCAAGTGACATTGGCAACAGGTAGCGCATTCCTGCCTCTTGGCTGGAGGGCACCTTTCCCCGTCCTGCGGAAGCCTGGACCCTGTCCTGGTAGGAAACTGGGGGAGGGTTCTCTGTCCAGCCTCCCCTGTATCTCCGCTCGGCTGCTGCTCTCTGAAGGCTGGTCTGGGGGGGGGTGGGGGTTGAGGGTAGCAGTTGCAGCTCTGAAGACCCTGGGTTTTGGTGCCTCTGGTACACTAGAAGGTGGGGGCCTGGGCCTCAGGCAGTGTGGCCCCCTACCCTCTGCTTTTAGCAGCAGCGTGGCAAGCTCCTCCTGTTAGCTGCAGGTCTGGAGGTCCCACTTCCCTAGAACCCTGAAGCCCACCCTATCCCACACAACTCCAGGACTTCCTCCTGCTCTGCTACCCTGTTGGGTACCCGCGGGCCCTGGAGTTCTGGGCATGCAGGTCCACCGGTACCCCGGTCCCTGTATGCTTTGAAGGCTGCTCCTTTCCTCTTTCCCTCTCTGGGGATGAGCTAGTTCCTTGGCGGTGGGTGACTGATTACGAGAATGGGGTGGGTGGGACTTGAGGAGGAAGGGACTGGCGTGGGTGGGATGGGGACTCAAGCTGACAGTCCTCTGTCCCTCCAGGGTTTCTGCTCCTGGCTGACAGCCATCTTCAGGATAAAGTAAGTGAACAGTCACCAGGCTCTAAAGAAAGAGAAAAACAGAAACTTCAGAACCTGTCTTCTCCCTACAAAATCCAGAGGCCAGCAGCTTTAAGGGCCTAGTGCTCTCTGCCAACCCAGCACCTCCCCTACTCCAGGAGCCAGGCCCTGGGTCCCTACCTCGCTGTCCCCTGAGCTGGCCTCGCATCACCCCACAGTCTTCTGTGGGCCCCCTACCCGGGGGGCCCTCTCTACCCTCAACTTTCCCTGCCCCTGCCACCCCGCAAGAGCAGGGGCTGGAGCCCCCACCTCAGGCCTCTGAGCAGCCAGCGGGTGGGGGCTCGGGCGGCTGGGAGCAGCCAGCCAGCAGCAGGCAGGAGCCGGGCCGGCAGGCAGAAGGCAGGAGATCCAGCCAGAGCGCAGCAGGCAGGCAGGCAGCGCTGAGAGAGGCAGGAGGCCCGACAGGTCAGCACCGCCAGTACCAGGGCCCCTCCCCACGTGCACCTTACTTCACTGGCACCCATAGGTGCTGCTCCGTCCTCCCTCCCACTTCTTTCTCCTGTCTCTGTTCTTTTTCTCCTCTCACATCTTCTTGCCGTTTTCTTTCCCTTCCTTATTTTCCTTCTCCTTTGTCAGCCATCTTCGTTTTATCCCTCCCCTTCTTCTCTCCCTCTCCTTTCTTTCCTGTAAGCCTTTATTCTTTCTCTTTCTTTTTTCATTGCTGTTGCCCCATCTTATCCCTCTCCTCTCTGTTCTTCCCCTTCCCCCTGCAGCCATTTCCCCCCTCCCTTTCCCTCCCCTCTGAGAAAACAGGGGGCTCAGAGACACCCTTTGAAGCCCCTTACTGCTGCCAGACTGGCGCGGGCTGGGGTGCACGTGGGCCGGGCGGGCAGTGGGCAGGCAGGTGGTGGACTGCGCTCCCCTTGTCCTCACCTAGTTCCTCTGTCCCTACCACACGCAGGGACGACGAGATCCGGGACAAATGCGGGGGCGACGCAGTGCACTACCTGTCCTTCCAGCGGCACATCATCGGGCTGCTGGTGGTCGTGGGCGTCCTCTCTGTAGGCATCGTGCTGCCTGTCAACTTCTCAGGGGACCTGCTGGGTCAGTGAGGGCCGCGGTGGGAGGGGCGGGGAGCAGAGACAGAGCGCCATGTGTCCTGACACCCCGCCGCCTCTCCTTCTTCCCTCCACCCAGAAAACAATGCCTACAGCTTTGGGAGAACCACCATTGCCAACTTGAAATCAGGGTAAGTTGGGAAACTGATGTGTGAGACCAGAGTCTGGGCCCTAAACAGGCAGGAAGAAAGGGGGGAAGGCTTGGGGGAGGGGTGCCTGCGGCTGCAGAGATGGCCATGGGGCGCTGAGGGCTTGGGCTGGAGATGGAGGAGGTAGTTCCTGCGGCCAGTCTGTAGGCCTGACCCAGTAAAGCAAAGGAGGGCCAACCTCAAACCCAGGGGAACTGGCCGGGGTAGATGGAAAGGCAGCATGGCCAGTGGGTATGACATGAGGAGCTGGCCTTTTCAGGACACCGCAGCTGGAGTGGAGCTAGAGAGTCTAGTGGGTCTAGAGAGTGTGAAGTGTGGGGTCTGCCCTGTGTGAGCAGAAGCACCAGGAGACCAGTGGTGGTAGAGCGACACTGTGTCTGGGTTTAATGGGCAGGTCGGGGTGTCTGTGTTCCTAACCTTGGTGGCTCCCCAACCCCCACCGCTCCCACAGGAACAACCTGCTATGGCTGCACACCTCCTTCGCCTTCCTGTACCTGCTGCTCACCGTCTACAGCATGCGCAGACACACCTCCAAGATGCGCTACAAGGAGGATGACCTGGTAAGGGGGCGCTGCCCCTTCCACCGGGCCTTCTCACCTCGGCCCCAAGGGGTGTTACCTCAGGGTTAGGCCTGTCTGGTTTGAATCCAGGTCAGGAACGTCCATCTAGCAAGTAAAGTTACTTCCCCCCTACCTTGATTTCCTCATCTGTGAAATGGGATCCCATCGGCGATTCCCCAAGGTGGGTGCTAGGGAGGCCCTTGAGCCGCTATGCTGGGTCTTCATGGCCTGAGGATCTGAGGGTGGTGCCCCCCCCTCCTTCAGTAACCCCACAGGGAGCAAGGGAGAGACGGCTCTTGCACTGGGCTCACTGCCTGGTTTCTATTTGAAACACGCCTCCTGCTTTCCCTGGGACCTGGCTTCTCCCTCAGATCTCCTCCTACCCCGGCCTGCTCCTCTCTGCTTACCCCAGTCCCCACTCCCTCCCTGCATCCTCCAGCTTCTCTAGAGTCAAACAGGAAGGCAAACCCACTCCCCTCTCACCCTAGGTAAAGCGAACTCTCTTCATCAATGGAATCTCCAAATATGCAGAGTCAGAAAAAATCAAGAAGCATTTTGAGTGAGTAGCCACGCCCACCCCGACCCTCAAGTACTACAGACTCTTCTTTGCCTTCAACTCCCAGGACACCCTCGCTCACCTCCCCCTCCGAGATCTGGAGTTGTACTGGGAGTTGGAGGATGGGCTGGGGGTGAATTCTGATCCAGGGTGATAGAGCCCTTGGCTGGGTCATCACCCCCTTCACGAACAGGAGAAATACAAGTGAGACTTGAAAAGTGAGTCTCCCGGCCTCTTCTCCTACCTTGACCTGGGTCACGAGCTCCTGACCCAGGTCCACGCGCCCTCTGAGGTACGTGAGTGACGTTCTGGGTTTGTGTGCAGACTGCAGTCCTGGAAAACCTAGGCTGCAGTTCCCCGAGGCTAATTCCAGCTCTGGGGTTGCTGGGGAAGAGGAAGATGGATAAACACTACTAGGGACGCTGGTGGCCAGAACAGCCTGTGTACTGGATTGGCGATCCTGTCATACAGTCGCCTGTCCAGTCCACAAACTTTCCAAGTGCCGCTTGCAGAAGTCGCTGGGGTACACCCTGGGGCTCTAACTACCGTCAGGTTCCAGGAGGTCCACAGCATGGAGGGCAGCTTTAGGGCTAGTCTAGGTCTGATCAGAAGTTTGTCTGAGGTCAGTTTGTGGTCAGAAGTAGGAGCTGGACGGTGGTCCTGATGAGGAACAGTGGTGGTCTGGACCAGGGCTCAGTCCAGTTGGGGTCAGGGCTCAGTCTGGTCAGGACCAGGACTTAGTGAGGTCTAGGTCCACTGTCAGCTGGCCTGGATCAGAAGTCGGTCACCATCCGGGTCAGAACAGGATTGGGTGCTCCTATCTAATGTAGATCGGATTCTAGACCCCTGGGTTATTCCAGGACAGTTTGTGGTCTCCATTAAGAGATGACTCCTCATTCACTCAGCTCCCTTTATTGTCACCTTCTGTGCACGAGAGACATAAATTAGAAATCTATTCGGTCAATATGAGAGAATGATTTGGGACCCTGTCTGGGGTTTAAATTCAGTGTTAGGGCAGGCTAGGTGAGGGTTAAGGACAGGGTGTGCTCAGATTAGGGGACTGGGAAGACAGACCCAGCAGAACTAGAGACTACCCCATGTGCAAAGTCAGAGGCCCTCTGCCGGGACCCCGGGACGAGAGATCAGTTACCTGAGAATGACGGTTCCTCCTGCCGCCGCAGTGACCCAGGCCCTTCCAAAGAGGAACCTTAAAATGGTTCCTGGGATGATCCATCCCCTCCTAGGAACTGCATTCCAAGGACCCATCCCAGATTTAAGTTTCCAAATTCTCACGGTTGTGAAGCCATCCACATTATTGTTACTTTAAAACTGTATCTCGTGCATCTTCAGCATCCAGCAAAAAAACTTCTTAAAGGTGGCGCGCAGCCTAGATTGGGGGTGAGGCTCCAGCAGCAGTGTGTGATCCCAGTAATAAAGGGACCACTTCTGACGCGGTCACAAGCCCTCCACTTACCAGGTGCAGGGGCCCAGAGTCAGGGCCGGCCGCTGGCTGGTCTGTCCCAGCCTGGCAAGGTCGCATCGATCTTGGGTCAGGCCTAGTGGATGGGTCTCAGGTCTGGGTTATGGGTCAGTTTGCATCAGAGTTCAGGGTTCTGGCCTCAGTCACTGGCACGGGTGAGAGGTCAGTCTCAGGTCAGAGTTCAGGATCAGCATCAGCCTCCGGTTGGGGCTGCGGCCAGGTCTTCTGGAAACAGGGCGAAGAGAACAGCCTGTGCTAGAGACATTTTCTCTCAACTTCAAGTCCACAGCCTGGGACTGGGCAAGCGTCAGCCCCCAGAGTGGACTGCAGCCCCGTGCAGGCAGGCAGGCGTGCACTGTCGCCCCAAGCCATCAGCCCTGCTGGCTCACGGGCCCCCACACTGCTGGGCCCACCAGGATCAGGGTGAGGAGGGATTTAGAGATGTTGGTCCTCAGGACCTCTAGTTTGTGTAGGATCAGAAAGCGGGATCTTGAACTGGGAAGGTGTGTCTTGAAGGTGTGGGGTGGAAGCCAGGGATGTGGGCGGGCCCCCTGCAGCAGGTGATGGTGCACTGTGTTTCAGGGAGGCGTACCCCAACTGCACAGTTCTTGAAGCCCGCCCGTGTTACAATGTGGCTCGCCTCATGTTCCTCGATGCAGAGAGGTAATGGGGTGGGGGTAGGGGGTGGAGATTCACCAAGGGGCCCCCTGATCATTTTGGGGAGATCTTGGCTGCCACACAGGAACCTGGCACCCCTTCCATGTGTTTCCAAAGGTGTTTGATTTTAATTCAATCCCTGGTGGGCCTAGTAATTCCACTCTGGAAAAAGCAAGACTGACTGGGAGGGTTTATTGCAAGAGGAAAGGGGCCCGCCATCCCCCCCACCTGAGGACTTACCCTTCTTCAGTTACAATGTGAGAAATTTGAGCCAGATGAGAGGAAAAACTTCTGACTCTCAAGGAATGGTTGGGGAGCCCCTGGGCTGGGGACATGTCTGAACCATGTATCTTAAACCCCATCCTGGGGGAGTGAACTAGGTGAGCTCGAGGTGCCCAGCCTGCGGCAGCCCCCCTCAGCCCCAGCTAGGCCGTGAGTGACTGAGCGCCTGGGTCTCGCAGGAAGAAGGCCGAGCGGGGAAAGCTGTACTTCACGAACCTGCACAGCAAGGAGAACGTCCCCACCATGATCAACCCCAAGCCCTGCGGCCACCTCTGCTGTTGCGTGGTGCGAGGCTGTGAGCAGGTAGGAGCAGGCCTGCCCCTGGGGAGCCTGGCCTCCACTTAGACCTAGGGCCCCCAGAGCTTTGATGGAAGTTGGCAGGACTTAGAAGGTCTGGGGAGACAGGTCACAGTGGTGATGGGTGCACCCCACAGTGGAGCCTGCCCCAAAACCCCAGAAACACATGCACAGAAATAGGCTTTGCATATAAGTCTCTGAAGGTGAATGGGCCTGCTAGAGGAAGACCAGAGCTGGGGTAGAGGCAGCGTCCATCCCTCCCTCCGCGGGTCCGCACCTGCTCCTCCACCGTTCAGTTTGTTCCTTGGCCCCACAGTGGCCAAGTTTGCAAGCCCCAAATGAGGAGCAGCCAGCCAAGGGACAGTGTTGTGCTGTATTACTAGCCCCGTGCCTTCGGGCTGCCCTGTGCCCCAGACTTCTTGTCTGCAGACGGGGGTAATGTATGAACCTCGTGGGATGGCCGTGCAGCCGGGGAGTCACGCCTAGCACCCTACCACAGCTGCAGGCCTGGTGAGCCCCGGCTCTGTTCGCTGGGAGCCGCGAGCACCGGCCGGGCTCTCTGGCCAGAGCCCCATCTTGCCTGTCCTGGCAGGTGGAGGCCATTGAGTACTACACAAAGCTGGAGCAGAAGCTGAAGGAGGACTATAAGAGGGAGAAGGAGAAGGTGAACGAGAAGCCTCTTGGCATGGCCTTTGTCACCTTCCACAATGAGACCATCACCGCCATGTGAGTCCGCCCAAGGCCTGCTCGCCCCGGCCCTTGTCCCCCAGTGACCAGCTGGGGTCCCCAGTGGCTGGTGCCACAGTAACCAGTGTCCATCCCGCCAGCATCCTGAAGGACTTCAACGTGTGTAAGTGCCAGGGCTGTGCCTGCCGCGGGGAGCCACGCGCCTCGTCCTGCAGCGAGTCCCTACACATCTCCAACTGGACCGTGTCCTACGCCCCAGACCCCCAGAACATCTACTGGTAAATAATGGGGATGGCAGGGGGCTTGATGGGGCCCCAGGGGCTCCAATGGGCTGGGGGGAGGAGTGGAGGGTCCTAAGTGTTATGGGGACCACCGACATTTGTCCCCGGAGTGACCCCCTGCCCTGCCTTCCCAGGGAGCACCTCTCCATCCGAGGCTTCATCTGGTGGCTGCGCTGCCTGGTCATCAATGTGGTCCTCTTCATCCTCCTCTTCTTCCTCACCACCCCGGCCATCATCATCACCACCATGGACAAGTTCAATGTCACCAAGCCTGTGGAGTACCTCAATGTGAGACACCCCTCCCCCCCTGCTGTCACATGACGCACGTGCCAGGCCTCATCCCTCCTGCCCAGTCTGGCTCCTCTTCTCCACAGCCGGGCCCCCCGAAGAGGCACCCACACAACCATGGGCTGCAGACCCCTCTGGGGCTCCCTGCCACCTTCCTTTAGGAAAGGCCACCCTAACTGTCCATGGGACCTCACATGTAACCTCAGATAAGTTTCTTCTCCTCATCCCTCAGTTTCTCAAATAGAAACATAAAAGGCTCAGACTAGGTCATTGGCTTCCAAGCAAGGCATCTCACATGACGTCCATGGTGGGGAAACATGGCTGCTCAGAGGAGGTAGGGTGGGAGTCACTTCTGCCTGGTCTCCCCTTACTACTCCTGCCACACACACAGCATACCTCCCGGGAACCTCTAAGTTCAAAGGGAGAGAGTTTGAAAATCACTGAGTGATGACAGCATAATAGATAAGCCCAGACTGCCTGAGTTCAAATCCCCACCAGCTGGGTAAGCTAGTAAATGGCTTTCTGCCTCAGTTTGTTCATCTGCAAAATGGGTCCGCATCATCATTGTGAGGGCTAATCCACGTAGAGTACATGATCAGTGCTTCACATATCATAGCTGTCCAGCAAATGCTAACTGCTAACATTATTCAAACCAGCATTATACTGGTAGCCCTGGCCCTCCAGATGTTCTGGTAGGGCCTTGGGCTTAGTGAAAGAGGGAGCAGGTAGGCAAAGTCATTTGGGTCACTGGCCCGCCCCCACCTGGCACCTACCTCTTTTCCCCGCTGCAGAATCCCATCATCACCCAGTTCTTCCCCACCCTGCTGCTGTGGTGCTTCTCAGCCCTGCTCCCCACCATCGTCTACTACTCTGCCTTCTTTGAAGCTCACTGGACACGGTGAGACACGCACAGCAGCCTCTCCCAGGTGTACCCACCCCTGGTGGGCAGCCCTGCGGCCTTCGGGCTCCCTGCACCAGGCCACCCAGCACTCGCATGGAAGGGGAGCGACTAGCATCCTCCCTCTGGGGAGGCCCCCTCTGAGGAAACTGCTCTGGCTTGGGCAGCAGGCGTGGGACTGGCTCCCTGACCTCTGCCTCTGTGTCCTGCCATAGCTCCGGGGAGAACAGGACCACCATGCACAAGTGCTACACCTTCCTCATCTTTATGGTGCTGCTCCTGCCCTCGCTGGGACTGAGCAGGTGCGTTTGGGGTGACAGCTGGGCTTGGGGATCATAGTATGGCGGTAGTGGGGGAGAGTTCAGACTCCCACCTCTGCTGAGCTGGGGGCCCTGAGCTGGTCCTCCCCAGATGTCCTGACTCACCTGCTCCATTGAGGGAGGTTGTTCCCAGAGGCTTGCAGGTGGGACCCCCTTCCCTTGGTACTTTGGGCCATTCCAGCCCCCACCATACCTCTCTTCTCCTCCAGCCTGGACCTCTTCTTCCGCTGGCTCTTTGACAAGAAATTCTTGGCCGAGGCGGCTATTCGGTTTGAGTGAGTGACTGGGGCCCTAGGAAAGGACCCTGACAGCGGGGTGGCTATGCCTGAGACACACGGCCAGCCTCCAACCGGACGGCTCGGCCTCCAGCCCTCTGGCAGGAGGAGGGGGGCTCAGAGCCCAAGTTTGCATCCGTGGGGTCTCGGGTGTACGTGCGGGAGAGGTCTCTGGGGGCTGGGTTGCTCATGCTCTATGAACCTCTCTGGATTCTGAGGTCACCCTCAAGGTTTATTTGGGCTTAGGGGCCCACACTGGTGGGGAGGTCTATGGGAGGCTCTGGGGCCCATATCTTAGGCTAACTATGAGAGTCTGGAGTTCTATTTGGGAGGTGTCTACAGCAGGGTTTGGGGATTGATTTGAGGGTCCCTAGCGGTATCCCTGAAGGTCTCGAGAGCCTACACTTTCAAGTATCTATGGAAACCTCTTGGGATATCTCTGGGGGACTTGGGAGGTTCTGGGGCTCAAGCTGGGATATCTTGAAAGATTTGGGCTTCTTCAGAGGTGTGACTGGAGCCCATTATCGGAGGTCTGCTCTGGGGCCTGTGACTGTGTCTGGGGCGCACATAGCTGTGCGCGGGGGGCCAGCCCTAGGGTCCAGCTCCAAGCCCTCTGGGGTATTCATGTTGGAGTGAGGTGGGCGTGGACTAAGGCATTGGTCTCAGCCCTCCGCAGACACCTCGGGAGGGGCTCTGTGTTCCTGAAGGGGCTCACATTCTGGGAGCAGCTCTGGGTTAAGTTAAGGTCTAGGAGGAAACCTTCTGGGTGTTCCTGGAACTCACGAGACCCTTGGGTGATCTTTGGGGTATCACAGCGGTTGTCTCTGGAGATCTTGGGCATCATACCCTGAACATTCTGGTGGCCTTAGGGGGTCTTGAGTCCTCCTCCCTGAGTCTTTATGGGGCACACCTTTGAGGGGTGTCTCAGGCTCACACGCTCAGGTGTGCCCACTCACAATGAAGATGTGTGAGGCTTACTTTGGCGGTGGCTGTTCACACTCTGGAGTCTGCCTGTGGGGTTCACATCTGAGGGGACTGGGACTCGGGTTCTTGAGTTGGGATGCCCAAGTGGAACAAGGCTCGCTGGGGCTGAAGGTGTGTGCTAACAGCTGGTAGTAGGCAGGAGCCCCTGGGTCCCCCAAGGTTACAGTGCTGGAGCAGCTGGTGCCCGCAGGTGCGTGTTCCTGCCGGACAACGGCGCCTTCTTCGTGAACTACGTCATTGCCTCAGCCTTTATCGGCAACGCCATGGACCTGCTGCGCATCCCAGGTCTGCTCATGTACATGATCCGGCTCTGCCTGGCGCGCTCAGCCGCCGAGAGGCGCAACGTAAAGCGGGTACGGCCTACCGGGCCGCAGCGATCGCACAGCGCCCCCTGGTGGGGCCAATCAGAAACAGCGGCTAGAGAGTGGGGGCACAAAGGTGCTGGGGCTTGGGAGTATAGTTTGTGGGCTTGTGGAGCAGTTGGTGGCCCTGAGTTGCCCCTTCCCCTGTAGGGCCTCATTCTCCCATGTGCACAGCAGCGGTTCAGCCTAGAAGGCCAGTTCTGACAGTCTAGTGTCCTCTGATGGGAGCTGCGGGAGGTCTGGGTCCCTAGACCTAGGGTTCCCTTGTCCTAACCCCACGTGAGGGCTGGGGCACCCCATTCCCATGTCCACCCACCTCTTCTCCCCTGGTCCCCCACTGCCAGCCCCTCGCCCCTTAAAGGTCCTTCCCTATGCACTCGTCACCATCTGCCTGCCCTCCTCACAGCTCCTCTCTCCATCTGCTTCGCCCTGCCCTGGACACCGGGTTCCTTTCCCCAGGGCTTCTTTCCTGCCCTCCCACCTGCCTGTGCCCCTGCTGCCTGCCCCTCCCCTCCCTGAGCCGCCCTCCTGCCCATCTCCCCCCCAGCATCAGGCCTACGAGTTCCAGTTTGGCGCAGCCTACGCCTGGATGATGTGCGTCTTCACGGTGGTCATGACCTACAGTATCACCTGCCCCATCATCGTGCCCTTCGGTAGGCACCGCCGCGCCGGGACCTGGGCCCTGCTCGGGGGGACCCAGGACCTCACTCGCTCCACTCCAGTAAGGCAGGCCACCCCGAGTGGACAGGGCCCTGGCTGGGAGACCGGCCCCTCAGGCCTCCCGCCCGGTCCCTGGCTCAGTCTGGGGTCCGGCCAGGGGGGAGGAGGGGGAAAGCCATCGCAGCTCAGGCCAGACCCAGCCAGTGTGCTGGGCCCCTGGGACGTCAACACGGCCACGCTCGCCCATGGCGGTGGCCCCACCCAGCGGATATGCGTGAACATCCATCACATGCCCACTGAGGTGTCCACACTCCTACACGGGATCCACCAGCACACAGCCCTGCCAGCTCAGGCAGGACCTTTGGACGCCAGGGCGGGGCTGGGTCCTTGCCCCCTTTGGCTGACCTATGTGACTTGGGCAGATCCCTCTTCCTTCTGAAGAAATGAGCGGTTTCTCTTCAACTGTCCCCCACTAGTGGCCTCTCCTTTCCCCCAATAACATTCTAACCCCTCAACCATCCTCCCTGGTTACTGAAAGCTCCAGCCTCCCAAACTAACCTCCCTGTCCTCATTCAAAAGGTCCCATCCCCTCAGCCTCTAGTTAAATAGAACTTACCACCTAACAGCTCTGTAGGGACAGGGTTAGCAAGAAATGATGTCGGTCTTAAGAGGATGCTTGTTGGTGCAAATGAATGGGCTTCTAAAGTCCCTAGCTGGGGGTTTAGAATGAAGAGGCTGAGGTAGAGGCGGCCGCTCTACGATCCTGCTCAGGGCTCGGGCGGGAAGAGGAGGCCAGCCCTCCGGCCACCTCCGAAGGACCCGGAGCACCTGTGATGAACGTGCAGAGGTGCCGAGGTCAGGGCCCATGTGGCTTCCCCCAGGGCTCATGTACATGCTGCTGAAGCACCTGGTAGACAGGTACAATCTCTACTACGCCTACCTGCCGGCCAAGCTGGACAAGAAGATCCACTCCGGGGCTGTGAACCAGGTGGTGGCTGCTCCCATCCTCTGCCTCTTCTGGCTGCTCTTCTTCTCCACCATGCGCACGGGTGAGGGCCTCCCCCGGGGAGCTGGGGTGGGAATGGAGGGGCCTCCTTCCAGAGGCAGAGCAGGCCCCGGAAGGGTCCACAATAAGCTGAGCCCACGGGCACGGAGCCTGGGCGAGGCCAGGGCAAGGCTGCAGGGCGTGGGGCCATGGGCATGTAGCAGAAGGTAGCCAGAGTGGGGGGGTAGGCCCCGGGAGGGGCTCGGAGGAGAGGTAGCAGCCCCATTCTTTGCCCCCCCCACACTAGGCTTCCTAGCCCCCACGTCCATGTTCACATTCGTGGTCCTGGTCATCACCATCGTCATCTGTCTCTGCCACGTCTGCTTCGGACACTTCAAATACCTCAGTGCCCACAATTACAAGGTGTGGGGCTGGGGGGCAGAGGGATGGCTGAGGGCAAAGGCTCAAGAGGGGCTGGGGCAGAGGGGTGGTTGGGCGCTGAGGGCCAGCAGGGGTGCTGAGAAGGTGTGGGGTCGTGACTGAGGCTGAGGGCAGGGCCATTTCCCCACTCCTGACTCATTCTGGGCCCCTCAAGATCGAGCACACGGAGACAGATACCGTGAACTCCAGAAGCAATGGACGGCCCCCCGCCGCTGCCGCTGTCCCCAAATCTGCGGTGAGTGCCCTGAGCCACGGCTGAAGGCAGGGAGGTGCTTCTGCGCGAGATTCAGTCCCCAAGCGCCATGTCCCATCCAGAAAGTGGAGGGGGAGGCCGGGAACAGAAGGCAGCAGGCTGGCTTCACGGAGGAGCTGCCACCTCTTCTGGAAGGATTGCCACCCCCTGCAGGCCCCGGTTCTGTCACTCCCTCCGACAGGGGCGCTGTGCACACTCACCCCCTCTCTCTCGCCCTGCAGAAATACATCGCTCAGGTGCTGCAGGACTCAGAGGTGGACGGGGATGGGGATGGGGGTCCTGGGAGCTCAGGGGACGAGCCCCCATCGTCCTCGTCCCAAGATGAGGAGCTACTGATGCCCCCCGATGGCCTCACGGACACAGACTTCCAGTCTTGCGAGGACAGCCTCATAGAGAATGAAATTCACCAGTAAGGGGAGGGGGGCCCTGGAGGCCACACCCCACCCCACCCCGCCCCACCCTCCACGGACACTAAACTGCTAATAATTTATTAGATCTAAAGCCCCTTCCTCCCCCATCCCCTGCTTTCATTAAGGTATTTAAACCTGGGGATTTCACTGCTCTCCCCCACTATGGAGGGAGGGAGGGAACCCCCCAGCCTCAGTGAGGAGAGCCCCGAGCCGGCCCCGGGGCAAAGAGGGGTGTGGATAGGGTTCCCCCAGATCAATGCCCCCCAGGCCAGTAGTGAGGTCAGGAAAGGGTTAATGAGAGCCAAGAGGGGTACCTGGTGCCATGGCTGGAGACCTGGGGGGACAGGTAAATCAGGGGCTGCCCCCCCCATTCTTTCCTCCCCCCCCAACCCCCCTGGAATCTGGTACTCCAGGGAAGTGGAGCCCCTGGCCATGAGTGGGGAGGCGGTACTGAGTGGGAGGAAGAGTCAGGCCCCAAGTTGGGGGTGGTGACCTGGGGGGTGGGCATGGCTGACACTGGAAAAATGGGGTTTTGCACTGTTTTTTTTTTTCCTTTAAAATAAAAATGAAAAGAAAAGCTCCGAGGTGGTGTCTGACTTGTGCTGCTGAGCTGGACGCAGGGGCCGTGTCCAGCCACCCTCTGTCCGCGTGGAGGATGTGCTCAGAGTTACCGTATGACCCTGGGCAAGAGAGTCCCCAGCAGTGTGTGGCGGGCAGGTGGTGGGAGGGGCTGTTCACACCCGCCTGCCCGCCCGCCGGCTCTGCTGCCATGCCTGCCCTGAGGAAACTGTGGAACCTCTCTCCTTGACACCCACCAGAGGGGACAGAGATTTAGGGCAGAACGTGGGCAAAGGCCCCAGTCCACCTGGGGCAGGAAGAAGGCCTTTTGGAGGGGAGACCCCCTTCCAGAAAAGGGCTGCCCCAGAGGTGGAGATGCAAGAAAATGGGGCCACTGATCACCAGGTCAAACACTGTCATCATTTGTTGACATTGCTGCTGCATCTTACTGAGTGACTATTACGTACCAAGAATTTTGCCAAGTGACTTAATGCTTTAAAGTATCAACGCCCCAGAAGGCTGCTCTGGGGTCAAGCCTGAGCTTGCTGTGCGGATCGCATGAGATAACAGGTGAGCGCTCACTTGGCCTGGCGCCCACACACAGTGACACCCAACAACTATCATTACTATTGTAACTGCAGCTCTGGTTAATACTGTGATAGCACATAGCTAATGGTTCCTACAGCGCAGGCATGGTTTGCCTCCCCACTGGCTCTAGTGAGTCCTCTCACCTCCCTCGACTCTGGCCTTGCTGGAAGAGAACAGAGGCTCGGGAATGGGTAGGGTTTGCCCTGGTCACAGGTCAGGAAAGGATCTTGAAAAGACCTTGTTGAGCAAACCGGTGAGCAGTGAGTGCTGGTCCATCTCTTTCCCCAGGAACACCCAAGGTCCTCCCTCCAAAACCCCCTCCCTCCCCTCCAGTCAAATGCTACTCAACTTTTTTTTTAAATATGCACGCTCTTTTTTTATTTTTATATTTATTTATTTTTAGATTTATTTATTTATGCATACAACAAGTGGGGTACAGGCCAGAGTCAAGGGAGGTGAGAGGATTCACCAGAGCCAGTGGGGAGCAGAACAGGCAGACTGAAACACACTGCTGAGGGGAGCAGCAGGTGAGGCAGGAGAGGTCTGCTGTGCCATGTGGGTCCTCCCCCCTCCCCTTCCCTCCTCCCCCTCCCCTTCCCCCCTCCCTCTCCCCCTCCCCCCCTCTGGCCAGGGATCAAACTCGAAGGAAGCTCCACATCGAGGCGCCCAACCCACTGTGCCACCAGAGAGACCCCCAAATGCTACTCAACTTCTGAGGCCCGACTCAGTCTAGCCCCTCTGGGGACTTCTGTGACTGCTGCCCCCCACCCTCCTGAGACCCACAGAGCCATGTGCACACCACACAGCACAGGAGCCTGTTGTCACCGACCCCCATGCGACCAAGGAAGCCATCTCTCCGCAGTGGGCCTGAGTCCTCGTCAGTAAAATCAAGGGCATGACCCAGTGACCTCTGAGACCCCAGAGCATCATCTTGCCCACCCACCTCCCACCAGCAGAACCCAAAGTGAGTCAAGGAACCCGCAGTGAGAGAAAGACCTCAGGGAAACAGGAGCAGGAGGAAGAGAAGAAGCAGGTGCCACAGAGACCAGCAGGCCAGCACCCAGAAACCAACAGGGAACAGCAAACAGCAAGGGGCAGAGGTGAGCGGGGCCGGGGCCCTACCCCAGGCTGTGGAGAGACACCACGTGCACCAGCGTGCCCCGGTGGCCGGCCATAGCGACAGGGAGAGGCCCAGGTGCAGGAGAGATGAAGTCCAGAGCCTTTGGTCCATGCTAAAGTCTCCACTTGTTCCAAGATCTGCAGCTCTGGGAACTGTGGACTCCCAAGTAGAATCCCCAAAATAGGGGACGGGGCTCCCAAGGGGGCAGAGTTCATGAGCAGGTAGAAATCGGTTGTGAATTTCAAGCAGGAAACACAAATAACTGGCCCCCAGGCCCCAAACAGCTACCACCCTTGAGCCCTCTATCACACCCTCCTGACACCTACCCTGAGCAGACCCTGAGCTGGGCCAAGCTAAGACCGGGAGCACGGATGCCTCTAGGCGACAGCCCATGGGCAGCCAGAGACCCGCGCAGGCGCAGGCCCAGCCCTGTGCTTAGCACTTCTGGAGAGCTGGGCCGAGACCTCACAGGAGCCTGAGTCAGGCAGGGGCACGCCCTTGCCCAGCTAGCGTGACTGTGCACCGCGTGGCTAGCCAGGCGGAGGAGACCTCAGGGTGCTAAGGGAGCCCAGAGGCAGGACATCATGCCCTTTGCAAGTATGTTACTGTTGGCTCCTTTGTACTGTTGAGAAAATGAATGGTCAGAAAGGAGTGGGGGGCAGGGCATGCATGGGGGTGGATGGGAGTTCCCAGTAAGGACCTGGTCCCAGGGATGGATGGCAATGTCTGGGAAGACTGAGGTGACCAGGGGGAGCTGGGGACCCAGCCTCTGAGGGTCCCACAGGCTCTAATTCTTTAGACACAAGTGAAGGAAGGAAAGACCCAGAAAAGACAGCTAGTGTTGATTGGAGCTGGGCCAGCGGGGTCCAGGGGCCATGCTTTAAGAAACGGCCAGGAAGGGCTTTGAATCAAGGATCCTGCTCATGAAGGCCCCTCATTTTTCCTGAGGCCCATTTTCTCTATGGATGGGTAGACACCCCACCACCATTTGCCCAGCAAGCACTGTTGTCTGCACAGCATGACCTGAAGGAAGCTCAGCCTGGGCCTCTGGTCAACCCTCACACCCCCACATGCCTCCCCTTCTCTTGGGGAGCATCTCCCCTAACCACAACTTGCAGGTCTTCCAGAAGGACCTGAAGTTCCAGGTGTGAAACCCCAGATAACGCCCACACAGCGCAGTTAAGTTCTACGGGAGAGGCCATGGCCAGGAAGGGAGACGCTAATGGAGGACACCTGAGCCTGTCCTCCCACCCACACCATGCCCCTCCCCCCCCCGCCATGGTTCGAGCCCAGGTCAGGCGGGGGTTACAATGCTGTCCTTTGACAAGCATCTCTTCAGCAGGCATCAGCGTCCAGCTCCGGGCTGAACGTGGTCAAGGATCCAAGAAGAGTGATGATAGTCACAGAAAGGGGCAGCGAGGCCACAGGGAGCCCACAGAGACACAGCTAGGCTCAGCAGAAAGCAAAGGAGCTGCAACTTCGGTCAAGTTCAGCCACTGACCAGTTTGCGACCTCAGACAGGCTGGGTTATAATTCTCGAAAAAGAAAACTGTTTTCCTCGACACACAAAACACTCTCATGCCTTGGGGGGGAGGGGGTTCCTTACACCAACCATTTCTTCAACTCCCCAGACACCACCTGGGTGTTCTTCAGTCCACTCAGTGCTGACGCTGTCCACCTGGAGGCAGGTCAGGTCCCACAGGTGAAGGGCTCGGTCCGAGAAGACTGCCCTCCTCAGACACCTATGGTGAGTCCCGGGCTGTCCACCTGTGCTTCTGACCAGCCGGTTATCAGTGAAGCTCCCACGACCCCCTCCCCAGGTCTGCAATGTGCCATTCAGGCTCAGGAAACTCAAAGAAACACGCTGCGTGTTTATTGTACAGGGATCTGCTAAGGTGCACAGATGAAGGTGCACGCAGGGCGAGGCCCAGAGAGGTCCCAAGAAGGAGCCTCTGTCCCCATGGAGCTGGGGGCCACCACTTCCAGGCCCGTGGATGCATTCACCACCCAGGGGAGTGCAGAACCTGTGCTTTTGAGACTTTTAATGGAGCTTTTACAATTAATTATTAGCTCAGTCTCCTGTCATTCTCCCCAACCTAGAGGAAGGAAGGTGGGGCTGAAAGTTGCAAGCTTCTAATCCAGGTTTAAATCACACTGGTGACCAGTCCCCATCCAGAGGTGACCCAGGAGCCCACCCAGGCACTCCTCATTAGAACAAAAGACTCCTAAGAATACCTGTACCCCCATGTTACTGCAGCACTATTTATAATTGGTAAGACCTGGAAACAACCCAAATGCCCAAAAGTCAATGCCTGGATCAAGAAGATGCAGTACATATACACAATGGAATACTATTTAGCAATCAAAAATGATAAACTAGGTCATTTATAGAAACCTGAATGGAGCTAGAAGGAATTACGCTTAGTGAAATAAGTCAGAAAGCAAAAGAAAAATATCAGATGGTTTCACTTTTAGGAGGAATGTAAAGGACCAACAACAACAACAAAAAAGAGAGGAAGAGCTCAAGGAAATGAACAATTACAGCTAAAAACAAACAAACAAGCAAACAAACAAAACACAAGAATTCAAAGACAAACCAAAGGGATCATTGGGGGGAGGGAGGGGAAGAGACCGGGATGAGGGCAGAAAGAGCACAAGGGACTGAGGTGATGGTGCACGGGTGGAAGGGTGGTGGGAATTCCCTGGGGACTACAAATGATGTCAAATATAATTAAATAAATCTAATTATTAAAAAAAATTAAATAATTAAAAAGAACAAAAGACTGCTATCACCCTGGAAATTCTATTTTTTTTAATATTTTTAAACATTTAAACATCTGCTGTTTTTCTTTTGTTTTTTAAGATTTATTTTTTATTTATTTATGCATACAACAAGTGGGGTACAGGCCAGAGTCCAATGAGGTGAGAGGATTCACCAGAGACAGAGTGGGGAACAAAACAAGACAGATGAACTGAAATACACTGCTGAGGGAAGCAGCAGGTGAGGCAGGAGAGGTCTGCTGTGCCATGTGGGTCCCCTCCCTCACCAGAGATTGCATTCATGCTGCAGTGGCTGCAGATACCTTGATAGCACTGGGACTTAACCCCTGTGCCATCAGGGAGGCCCCCACCCTGGGAATTCTAAGGGATTTAGGAGTTCTATGTCAGGAACCAGGGGCAGAGACCAAGCATATATGTCTTATATTATATCATCAGTGGACCTCACTTTCCTTATCTGTAAAATGGGAGTAATGCTTCCATGTCTGTTTTAAAGAAAATGAGTAGAAAGTTTTAGCTCAGTGTTTGCCATAAAATCAGAACTTAAACTATAATTGTTGTTCTTATCGATGAGGACATCGAAACCCAGAAATGGAGGTGGGGAGAACTTGCCCCCATCAGCTCATGCTGGTGCCTGTAACAAGGCTCTGTGATTCCATTCAGTGGCCTGAACATCTGTTCTGTCCCCGAGACACCACCAGAAAGGACTGAAGGACGCCTGGACAACCTCATATTCCTGTCCTCAGTGACCGAACACTTTGGAGAGACTATCCTCTGGGGCAGAAGTCCCAGCTCAGAGTCTGCCCCTCCCTGAACACACCAGTAGCCTTGACCATGCTACTATTGGTTGGATTGTGTCCCCCACAAAACATATGGTGACATACTAACCCCGGTGCCTCAGAATATGAACTTACCTGGAAATAAGGTCACTGGGGAACTGGCTGGTTAGGATGAGGTCAAGCTGGAGAAGGTCAGGCTGACCCAATGTGCCTGGCATCCTCCTAAGAGGAGGAGAGAGCCCCAGAGGAGAAGGTCACGCGCAGACACAGACGCACGCAGAGCCCCGAGTCAGTGGGAAAGTGGTTTTGGCAATGAGGAAGCTTTTGAGAGAAAAAGATCAAGTTGAGGTGTCAGGGACAACTCTTCTTGGAAGTGTGGTGGTGCATAGGGGAGGGATTAGGTCTTGGGCAGACAGCCAACCTTCTGGAGACCCCCTGGGTGGTGGTGCCCCTGGGAGATGGCCCTCTGGAGGTGAATGGAGACCAGGCAGATGGGAAAGGGTTAGGTTACAGACGGTGCCAGACTGGGGTGGGATGGGGGTGGTAAACAGGAGGGAGGAGAGACCAGGAAGGCAGCTGTTAAATTGTGCCCCTGGCCTAAGAATTCCACTGCAATTGGAGAATTCTGGGCGGGGGTGGGGTCCTCCTTCCCTCTCCCACAATCTTCAACTGTCGAGCACCATGCTAGCGGCAGGAAAGCTGTCCCCTGAAGGTAGGCCTGCTGGTGTCTGGGGGCTGTCCCGTTCCTGGGCCTCTGCAGACAAGTGTGACCCTCAGGGATGGAGCCAGTGCCCTTGAGGGTGACTCCTCCATGAGCTTGGTTGCTCCCCAGGAGCAGGAGCCAGGTCTCTTCCTCTGACAGTTTGGGAAAGAACAGGACACTGGCTGAGACACCCACAGGAGCCCTTGGCCGCCATCTTCACTCAGACTCTGGGTCGGGGAGAGGGTGGGACAGCTGCTGCCAAAAAGCATCCGTGTGAGGGAAGCCACAGTGACTGTTAAAAAAATAGAACAGTGGACACAGAGAACCTCTCCCCAGCCTAGAAAAACAGGCCCTTGGTCTAGAAAGCTGAGACCTCGGAAGGCCGCAGGAGCAGGCCAGGCCTACAGGGGCAGGCCTGGACCAGGCCTCAGGACCTGGGAGACGGCACTGCAGGTGTGGTGGGAGGCCCGGCAAAACTGAGCTGTTCTGGGGCACGGGCGGTACGTGATCGCAGGGCAGCCAATCCCAGCCAACATAAGGCCCAGCCCTGCGCCTCACCTAACCCAGAAGGGCTTCTGCCAAGCCAGGCACCCAGCCCCAGCCCTCCGGCTTCCCAGTCCCTCACCATCAGCCTAAACTCCTGAAAGTTGAGGTCCAGTCCTAGGACGAGACCCCAAAGCCAACCCTTGCTGTTTCAGACTTCCCTGAGTTTAAACGTCTTCATTTCCTTCTAGCTCTGGAAATTCAACTGTCCCTAAGTCCACAGGACCCCACTGTGACGGTGGAGCTGCAGCTCCTACCCTCGGGGCTGACTCCCAGTGTGATCGGGTTACAGGACACATACCCAGGACAAAAAGCTTGCTCTCACGCAGGCCTAGTTTGAACACATTGCTCTGGCCTCTGCGTGCCCTTCCAGCAGCCCACTTTGTCCATCTGTCTGTCTCAGCTGGTGCATGCCCCTAGCCCACGTGGCAGGGCTGGGGCCCTCTCTAGACATTTTTGTTGATAACTATGGCAGTGAGCAAGTGAGTGTGTGTGTGTGTGTGTGTGTGTGTGTAACTCCTTCACATTCTTTCCCCTGGCAGTTTGGGCAGAAAATATGCCACTTATCTTCCTCTCCCCACATGCATAGCACACACACACACATTTATTCATTTTTCCCTAGTCTGAGGGAACAGGAAGGAGTTTTCTCTACCACTTCTAAAAAGAGCCCAACACAGAGCAGAGACAGACAAACCTCAGAGTGTTACAGGGCAGTGAGAGGAGAACCCCAGAACTCCCAAGCCTGCCCTCTCTGAATGGGTTCTGCCATCCGCCGCATTAAGACAAACATACAAAACCTTTAATGGAAAGGAACTTTAATACA
>JAGFMF010011803.1:7156947-7180230 GCA_019455555.1 Galemys pyrenaicus | reverse complement strand
TGCAGAAATCTTTTTTTCCTCCTCAGCTCCACCCACTTAGGGCGGAACCAGGATTTTTGGAACTTCCCCTTTTCCTGGGACCACCCTGTTACAAGAGGACCCCCTTGTGATGATTTCATGGGTTGCTGCTCTCCTTGTGACCATTCAGTGCCGTGCCCAGGGCTGTGACCGGCAGGGGTTCAGTAAATGCTCGGAGGACAGTGGGGAGAAAGCAGCTAACCTTTTCCCGGCACCTACTAGATGCCAGTCCATCTTTTTCATCGATTGGGTAGTATTTAATCCAGAAACCTAAAAAATATAGCAGATTCTATATAGGTAAAGAAACCTGAGCTCAGAGAGGTAAAGCAACTTGCCCAAGGTCACACAGCTATGCCCTCTGGCTCCGTGCAGTCTGGGCCACTAACTCCACTGATGAGGAATAAGCTGCCTCCTGACCCTTTTCCCAATACCTTATCCCGCTTCAGTCCCTGCTCCCAGCTGAGGGGATGTGGCTTAACAAAGATCGCCCAGAACCAAGGCCTGCTCACCTCTCGTCCTCTCAGACGTGGCCTCTGCCCCTCCACTGAGGCCCCCTCCCAGCCAGCCAGCAAGTGCTGGGCCGCAGCATGAACCAGCCTGCCCTGGACCAGGTGTGCGGCCACCTCACTGCCTCCTAAGGGTACTGCCTCGAGGAAGTCCAGCCCCTGTGCCTCGGTTTCTTCCTCGGTGGCAGAGAGAGGATAATAAAAAACGACAGTGTGTGATGCATTAGTGCATGTGAAGGGCGGAGAAGCACACTCGGCAGGCACAGCGTCCTCAAACGCTGTTAACTATCATTATTTTTCATAAAGGCTACCCTAAGTGCTAGTTAGTTGTGTAACTGAGAGATGGTCCCTAATGCCTTCTCATCACCAGCCACTGGCTCCATGGAAGGAGCCAAGGACGGGAGTCAAAATCTTTCTTCAGCAAATGCACCCCAACGCATTCTTAGTGGAGGTCAGGGAGCTCCAGGCCCAGGGGCCCCAAGGGGACTGCAGAGAGGCCTTCACACTACAGCCGGATCTTTGCCTGCTCCCCACCAACACTCTGGCTTGACCAAGCCAAGTTCTTCTGGTGCCCAGCTCGGGTGTGGCCTGTGAGTGGGGCCAGGTCCCCTTTAGTGCCCCCTGCTCCAATGGCTCCTAACAGAAGGGAGGGCCCCGGGGGTGAGGCGCAGCATCCACCCCTTCACTGAACAGTTGTTGGGCCCGTACCTGTGGGAGAAACCCAAGAAACACACCTCATCCCTTCCACAGGCAGGCAGGAGACATCACTCCAAACATTTTTTGAGCACCTGCTGTGTGCTCAGCACAACAGCAGAGAATGAAACAGACAAAGTTCCCTGCCCTCATATCACAGCTTCCATTCCAGTGAGCGAGGCAAACAACAAGCCCCGTGATAGGTCAGAGACTGGAGTGGACAGGGAGCGCGGGCAGGGCAGGAGAGAGAAAACAGAAATCAAAAATAGTCCTGTGGGGGCCCTCCCTGGTGGCGCAGTGGGTCAAGCAATGCACTGTGAAGCAAACCGCAGCCACTGCAGCACGATTTCAGTCCCTGCTGCCGGCCAGGGAGGGGACCCACATGGCACAGCAGACCTCTCCTGCCTCGCCCGCTGCTCCCCTCAGCAGTGTGTTTCAGTAGATCTGCCTGTTCTGCTCCCTACTGTCTCTGGTGGACCCTCTCACCCCCCACATCTCTGGCCTGTACCCCAGTGCTTATGTGCATAAATAAATAAATCTTTAAAAAAAAAATAGTCCTGTGGAAGGCAAAGCAGTCATTCATTCACAGAAAGTATTGCTGAGCCCCTGCTGGCCAGGCACTGGGCAGGACAGACAGAAGCCTTGAGGGCCCACAGCCTCCGGGGGACGAGTCCACTCAGCAAGCAGACAGCAGTGGGTTGCCCTAACTACTCTCACAGCCCCAGTGCTGCCCGGGCATGTCCGGGAGTCTTCACCACTGAGGCAGCATCTAGTAGGGTCTGGAGAACCAAGCAGGGCTTCTCCCATTCCTTATCCCAGGGAGGTCCCCAGAAAGGTCAGGCAGAGGAGAAAACTGTCCCAGGCAGCTGAGGAACAAGGCAGCTGGGCCCAATTGGATTGGGTGTGTCAAGATAAAAGGGGAGAGAACAGAGGCTGTTGCTGAGCCTGGGGAAGTCTCAGGGTGACACTAAGGTGGGTGCCAGTTTTGCTCCGTAGGGGCAGGGGCAAGAGTTAAGACGGCATCAGAAAAGTCCAACCACAAATGGCCTGCGGTCCCCTCAAGTCGATGACCATGGGAAGATGGCGTTGGCTCCACAGGCCTGCCCGCTGAGGAGAGGCAAGGCCCTCAGGAGATGGTGTAGGATGAAGGTCACAAACCTGCACCCTGATCAGACTCAGTCCCACAATACTCCTCACTCTGACCTTGGGCAAGCTGCTCCCTCTTCTGGTCACCGGGGGTATTGCACAGACCAAGCTAGGGCTCAAGTCTTGTCAGCAGCACTATATCAACTCAGGGGAAGAATAACTGAGATGCCTGGTTTTTTTCTTTTCCTTTTCTTTTTATTTTAAATATTTATTTATTTATGCATACAAGAACTGTGTAGGCCAGAAGTGGGGGGGGAGCAGTGAGAGGATTCACCAGAGACAGAGTGGGGAGCAGAACAAGGGGGGTTATTGAAACACACAGCTGAGAGGAGACAGGAGAGGTCTGCTGGGCCATGTGGGTCAGTTCCCAGGCCAGGGATCAAATTCAAGGCCATGGGGATTATAGTGCTGACGCTTAATCCCTAGGCTACCAGGGAGGCCCAAGCCCGTTTTTCCTCTGAAGAACCCCACCCTGTGTATGCATCCAGGTCTCCCCTCTGGACAATCCAGAGCCCTCCTACCCTTCGCTATAACCCCTTTCTTTCCTTCATTTCATATTCTTCCCACACCCCAGCTCCAACTGGGTTCTGTTGGACTTAAACCACATCCTTCCTCCCCTGCCCACTTAGCACTTCCTCACATCAGAGTCAGCTGAGAATGTGGGGAGATTGAGGGCAGATGGTCCCAGGGTGCACATGGAGATTCAACGTTGATCTGGCCCTGTAGTGGTCCTCCTTCTCCACACTTCTCAGGACACAGAACAGGCAGCGCAGCTGTGCTCAGGGAAGGATGTAATGAGGCTGCCGTCCCTTGGGGGCAGGAGGTGTGGGCTGGTCCCCAGCTGTCTGGGCTCAGATCTGTCCAGTCTCTCTAACTTTTCCTCCAGAGACTCACCCACCAGACCCCCCATGGGCCATCTCCTGACTTTCTCCCTACCCCCTCAGTCCCTTTCCTTTACCCCTGCCCTCCAAGCCTCATTAATTCCTCTCTCCCCAAAAGGCAATGTCTGTTTGCATGGTCCAGAGGTCATTTTTTCAACAGCTTTAGTGAGGGGCTTCCCTGGTGGCACAAGGGGGTTAAGCAACACACTATGAAGCAAACCGCAGCCACTGCAGCACAAGTCCGATCCCCGGTCAGGGAGCTGACCCACATGGTGCAGCAGACCTCTCCTGTCTCGTCTGCTGCTCCCCTCAGCCGTGTGTTTCAGTCATTCTGCCTGTTCTGTTCCCCACTCTGTCTCTGGTGAATCCTCTCACCTCCCCCCCATACCTCTGTCTGTGCCCCAGTTCTTGTATGCACAAATAAATCCTTAAAAAATAAACAAACAGCTCTATTAAGCTATAACCCACACCCCATATAATTCACCCACTTAAATGTCAAGTTCTGTGACTAAGTCTTGTACATTCACAGAACTGTGCACCCATCACCATGATCAGCTTACACTTCCATGATCCCCTGAAGAAACACTATCTACCCTGTAGCCAACAACGTCAGGCCCCTCCAGCCGCGGGCAACCACTAACCTACTCTCTGTCTCCATACACATTGGCCCATTTGGGGCATCTTAGATCAAAGGACTCTTACAATGGGTGGTGTCTGTGGCTGCCTTCTTCACTTCGTGTAATGTTTCCGGATTCCGTGCATGTTATTATGTGTGTGTATGCCTCACTTCCCTTAGCCATCCTTGCAGGGACAGCGGGTCCCACCTCCTTTTGGCTGCTATGAGCAACGCTGCCAGAAACATTTGTCTATACGGTGTTGCACGGACATGAGTCGTTTCTCTTGACTACTGATCCAGAGGTGGAATTGCTGGGTCATGAGGTGTCTGAGACACTGCCAGGCACTTCTCTACAGTGACTGTCCCTTGCGCATCGCCACCAGCAGTGTGTGAGAGGTTCCACTTCAGCACATCCTCACCAGCCCCTGCTATTTTTCAGTCTTTTTCATGATAGTCATCTTCGTGGGGTGAAGTAGTATCACATCGTGACCTTGATTTGCATTTCCCCAGGGACCGATGATACTGAGAAATTTTTTTCACGAAATTATTAGTCATGTATATATCTTCTCACGAGAAAAACCTATCCAAAATCTTTGTTCAATTTTTAACTGGGTGGTCTGTCTTTTTATTATCAAGGAGAAGCCATTTTTACCGACATGGGCATGGCAGCTCATATAAGCCAGAATCGACTCAAGGCCAAGGGCTTGGGCCAGTACCACAACGCCCGCAACTACAATAACCAGAGTTTTGAGGATCTGCGAGCAGCCTGCCTGAGGAAGGGGGAGCTGTTTGAGGACCCCTTGTTCCCTGCCGAACCCTGTTCACTGGGCTTCAAGGATCTGGGCCCCAACTCCAAAAGCATCCAGAATATCTCCTGGCAGCGGCCCACTGTGGGCACTGGGAGGGGAAGAGTGGGGTCACAGGGGTGGGGGGCCCCAGTGATTTTGATCATCTCCAATCCCCTTTCCCAGCCCCAGTACTAGGCTCCATCGGGGCTGGGATGGTTCTGCACATTCTGAAGCAGAGCCTCTCAGATAACCCCTGGGAAAGTCAGTGACCTTTGCCACCACAACCTACAGTTATGCCAAGCTGACCCTGTGCCCTCCCCTCTGCCCTCTGCTCCATCCCATGGCCTTCCCTAGAACTTAGAGGTGGACATGATTCCCCAGGAAAGGTGGGAAAGGGTTGTCTGAAGCACCCTGAAACATTTATTCCTTCACTGCAGCAAATCACAAGCAACCCTGAGTTCATTATGAATGAAGTCAGCCCGACAGACATCTGCCAAGGGGTACTCGGTGAGTGGGGAGGGGAGAAGACGCCTGAGGAGGGGAGCAATTGTCTTTCATGGCTGGGGGACTGGAGAGCCTAGATTGAGACAACTTTGTCCTGCCCCTCCCCTTCTGAAGAGATGGTGGCAAAAGCGTGGGGTACATGCTCCCCACTCCTCCCCTAGCCCTGACTCTACCCCACCTGCTGCACCCCATGAATGGGAGCAGCAAACTGGGGCCATCTGCTAGTTTTTCACCACCGCACAAGTGACCCCCCAGGCTCGGCGACTGAAAGCAACAGCAAACATCTGTTATCTCGAAGGTACTGGGGGCAGTGGTCTGGAAGCAGCATAGCCAGGGGGGCCGGCCTCTGAGTACCTCGTGAGAGCACCGTCAGCACGTCAGCAGGGTACCATCCACTGCAGGTTTTAGAGGAGCTGGAGGGTCTGCTTCCAACATGGAGGGGCCTCCACAGTTCCCGGCTGTGTAAGCTTCTCCATAGAACACCTGAGTGTCCACACAGCCTGGTCACTGGCTCTGCAGTGAGGGACACAAGAGCAAGAACAGGAGGATACCGCACTGACTTATATCACCTAGGCTTGTAACAGGCCGAATCTGTTAGCAGGAAGAGTCAAGGGCACCCTGGGAACCCCAAACCTGGCTGCTTTAAGTAGGTTCTTCTATCGCTTGCTTCAAGACAAGACATACTCTAGTGAGTTAGACCTTCAATAAAAAAGAATGTTAATACAATTAGTGTGCTAACGAGAGAAAAGAAAAAAACCTGTGCAGTCTCAGGAAAACACTCTGTAACCTCTGCCAGGTTCTGTTTCTAAAGCACAAGGCTTAAATCTGGCCCATGCTAAAGGGGAGGGGACTCGAGCTCTACTCCTTGAGGAGAGGATTTAAAGCTACTGCAGGTGCTAGAATTTTCTCAATGTGGGGTGAAGAAGTAATGGTCTCCTCAGCCCCCTCCCCCATAGACAGCCCCAAGACAGCTCCCTCCCTAACCTGCTTCTGTTACACTGCTTCCTCCAAACTCTTTATTGAAATTCTAGGGACAAGGCCAGGGTGGGCTATCTTTTTTTTTTTAAAGATTTATTTATTTATGCATACAAGAGCTGGGGTACAGGCCAGAGCCCAATGAAGTGAGAGGATTCACCAGAGACAGAGTGGGGAGCAGAACAGGCAGATCTACTGAAATACACTGCTGAGGGGAACAGCGGGCAAGACAGGAGAGGTCTGCTACGCCATGTGGTTTCCCTCCCTGGCCAGAGGCAGGGATCGAATTTGTGCTGCAGTGGCTGCAGTTTGCTTCACAGTGCATTGCTTGTGAAGTTGAGCTCTGTGTATTAGCAGGCAATGGAAGGGCACCTTGGGACCTCCAAACTTGCATTCTCTAAAAGAATCCAGTCATCTGGGGCCTCCCTGGTGGCGCAGTGGGTTAAACAACACACTGCGAGGGTGGGCTATCTCTGGACCTAAATTCTGTGCCATGCATAGCCATGAGCCCTCTGGCCCCATAGCTGGCACTGCAGCTCACTGAGCTAGAGGAAGAAGAAACAGCTTCTCCTAAGGCACTCTTTTTTTTTTTTAAGATTTTATTTTATGCATATAAGAGCTGGGATACAGGTCAGAGGCATGGGGGATGAGAGGCTTCACCAGAGACAGACTGGGGAGCAGAACAGGCAGATCTACTGAAATACACAGAGAGGGGAGCAGCGGGTGAGACAGGAAAGGTGCTGGCCTGGATGTGAACTCCTGCTGCAGTAGCTGCAGATAGCTTGATAGTGCTAAAACTTTAACCCCTGCATCACCAGGGAGGCCCCCTAGGCACTCTATCGGTGGATTAAGATGTCCTTGACTTTCCTTTCCTACCCCCTTGGCCTCATTCCAAAGAGATCACTAGTAATCATGACTTTCTTGGGGAAGCCTAAGAGGGCAGCTCCTGCCTCTCTCTCCAGGGGACTGCTGGCTCCTGGCTGCCATTGGGGCCTTGACCACATACCCGGAACTGCTGTACCGTGTGATACCCAAAGGGCAGAGCTTCAAGAAAAACTATGCTGGCATCTTCCATTTTCAGGTGAGGGCAATTTGAAAGTCAGAGTGGTTTTTTGAGGGTGTGTGTGTGTGTGTAAGAGAAGGAGAATTAAAATGTGTTTTGAAGTTTACCTTTTGTCTCTTCCTTTTTGAAAATTGGAATTCATTAGGGTAGGCTTTAGCCCAATTATCAGAAATATAACTGGTCCCTAAAGAAATCAAGTAAACTAATTTTTTAATGCCCCCCCAAAAAAAATTTGTTATCAGTTTGTGTCCTGTCATCTCCTTCTGCCTCTTTCTCTTTCTCAGTAGATACTCGCCCTCACACACACACATACACACACACACACACTTGTATGTGTATGTATTTGAATGACATAGGGAATATGTGTCACATAATTTTAAATTTAGCCACATGTGGACAAATTCTCTGTGCTATTAAATATTTTTAAGAACCACCAAAATTTTTAAGATCTCTCAGAAATCCCAATGCCCCACCAATGTCAAAAGATGGACAGGAGCTCCCTGGAGACCCTAGGGCAGAACGTGAAGATGAGAGTTGTAGGGGTGGGGGTTTCCCCCACAGAGGTCAGGCTTTTCATTTTTATTGTCTTTAACTTAGTCATTCTGCGCTACCTAGCGTGTTTCTGAGTCTAGCCACCAGGAGGCGCTCATGCAACAGAGTTGCAAGGAGTGTGTGTGTGGAGCGGGGGAGAGACAGAGAGAAAGAAAGAGAATACTTATGGTGGGGGAAGCCTGGGGCAGACAGATGCCCAGGCCTTACTGAGATCCACCTTGCTGCCCACAGATTTGGCAATTTGGGCAGTGGATGGACGTGGTGGTAGATGACCGGCTGCCCACGAAGAATGGCAAGCTGGTGTTTGTGCACTCAGTGGAACGCGCTGAGTTCTGGAGTGCCCTGCTGGAGAAGGCATATGCCAAGTGAGTCCCCTGAGCCAAGGAATAGGGCTTATCTCCCAGCCTGCTCCTTCAGTTGGCAGTATCAGGGACAGCAGGGATGGGGGAAGAGGCGGAGAAGTAATAGGGCACCCCTCCCTTCCCTGGTATCACCCTGCAGTGTCTCACATCTCCACCCCAGAGCCCAGACAGAATACTCTTTCTGCCCACAGGCTGAGTGGATCCTATGAAGCTCTGGCAGGGGGCAACACGGTGGAGGGCTTTGAGGACTTCACTGGGGGCGTGACGGAGAGCGTGGAACTCCAGAAGCCCCCTGCGAACCTGCATAGGATGTTAAGGAAAGCCATAGAACGATGTTCCCTCATGGGCTGCTCCATCGAAGTAAGCCACAGTCCTGACAAAGGGCCTTTGCATGTGCTGTACTTCTCACTTCAAAGGTTCTTTCCCAGACACCTACATAACTAACTTTTCCTCATTTTTTTTTAAGATTTATTTATTTATGCACACAAGAGCTAGGGTACAGACCAGAGTCTCAGGAGGTGAAAGGATTCACTGGACAGAGTGAGGAGCAGAACAGGCAGATGTACCAAAACACACTGCTAAGGGGAGCAGCGGGTGAGGCAGGAGAGGTCTGCTGTGCCATGTGGGTCACGCCCCTGGTTGGGGATTGAACTTCTGCTGCAATGGCTGCAGATGCTTTACAGTGTGGTTCTTAACCCCTTGCACCACCAGGGAGGCCCCTAGTTTTTTCTCATTAATATTTCCATTCAGATGTTTCTTTCCCAGGCTCATCTTCCCTGCCTCCCAATCAAAATTATTCATTCTTACCCCCATTGACTCAGTGGTTTTCATTTTCTCTCCATCACTCACTAAGCTCTGAAGTTGTCCTGTCTGTGTGTTTATTCACAGTCTATGTACTCCAGGCAGTTTTCACATTCCATGAGGGCAGTGCCTCTAGCTGTGTCATTCTCTGCTGGATCCCAGGCCTTAGGATGGTGCTTGGCTCACTACAGACACCCTACAAATAATTGTCTAAACAAATAAATGACTCCTGAGTGCTGCCATGTGACCCAGCAAGTGTAGTTTTGGGCATTTAGCCCAGAGAAATGAATGCTTCTGTCCACACAGAAGTCTTATGCAGAAGCTCATGGCGGCTTTAGTCACAATAACCAGAATGTGAAACAACTTAAATGTCCTTCCATGGGTGAACAGTTCTCCAAACTGATGCATCTCCAGCATGGACTACCACTCAGCATAAAAAGAACTAAACTCTGATACACATATGTAACAACTTGGATGACTCCCAAGGAAATTATAACAAATGAAAAAAATTCCCAAAGATTCCCTATTATATGACTATTAATATGAAAAAAATTCCCGAAGATTCCCTACTATATCACTCTATTTTTTTTTAAAGATTTATTTATTTATGCATACAAGAACTGGGGTACAGGCCAGAGATGTGGGGGTGGTGAGAGAATCCACCAGACAGAGCAGGATGCAGAACAGGCAGACTGACTGAAACACACTGCTGAGGGGAGCAGCGGGCAAGGCAGGAGAGGCCTGCCTCACCATGTGGGTCCCCTCCCTGACCGGCAGCAGGGAGGCAGCAGGGATGGAACTCGTGCTGCAATGGCTGCGGTCCGCCTCACAGTGCGTTGCTTAACCCACTGCGCCACCAGGGAGGCCCTATATCACTCTATTAATATGACAACTTTTTAAAATAGAGAACAGGACCTCCCTCGTGGTGCAAGGGGTCAAGCAATTCACTATGAAGCAAACCGCAGCCACTGCAGCACGAGTTTGATCCCTGCCACCGGCCAGGGAGAGGACCCACATGGCGCAGCAGACCTCTCCTGCCTCACCCGCTGCTCCACTCAGCAGTGTGTTGCAGTAGATCCACCTGTTCTGCTTCCCACTCTGGCTCTGGTGAATCCCTACACCTCTGGACTGTACCCCAGTGCTTTATGTATAAATAAATAAATCTTTTTTAAAAATAAAATAAAATGGAGAACAGGGGCCTCCCTGGTGATGCAGGGGGTTAAGTCTCAGCACTATGAAGCATCCGCAGCCAGTGAAGCACAAGTTTGATCCCTGGCCAGGGAGTTGACCCACATGGCGCAGCAGACCTCTCCTGCCTCCCCCGCTGCTATTTCAGCAGTGTATCTCAGTCAATACGCCTGTTCTATTCTCTGCTCTGTCTCTGGTGAATCCTCTCAGCACCCACACCTCTGGCCTGTAACCCAGTCTTGTATGCATAACTAAATCTTTAAAAAAAAAATTGACATATGGCATCAACATCCTGGTTGGATATTATACTAGAGTTTTGCAAACTGTTACTGCTGGGACACCAGGCACTGCACACGTGGGATGCCTCTATTGTTTCTTTTTTTTTTTTTAAGATTTGTTATTTATTTATGCATACAAGAACTGAGGTTTAGGCCAGAGGTGTGGAGGAGATGGTAAGAAGATTAACCAGAGACCATATGGAGAGCAGAACAGACAGATCCAGAGACACACTGCTGAGGGAGCAGTAAGCAAGACAGGAGAGGTCTGCTGCACCATGTGTAACAGCTCCTGAGCCGGGGATCGAACTTATGCTGCAGATAGCTTCGTAGTGCTGAGACTCAACCCCTTGTGCCACCAGAGAGGCCCAGGATGACTCTATTGTTTCTTACAACTGCATGTGAATCTGCAGTTATTTGAAAACGCAAAGCTTATATAAAAACATAATAATACACCTGGAGAATTCTCCCCTCTCTACTGTTGTCCCCCATCCCTTTGATGAAACCCTGGATTCCTCTCCCTCTTTGTGCTAGATCGCCAGTGACAGCGAGCTGGAGTCGATGACCCGAAGGATGCTGGTGAAAGGCCATGCTTACTCAGTGACTGGCCTCCATGAAGTGAGTGACAGCTGCAGCCCACCTGGAGGAGGATGATGCATGCCCTTGACTTCTGCTTCTCTCCCCTCCCCCCAGATTTGCTACAGAGGCAAATTGGTAACATTGATTCGAGTTCAGAATCCCTGGGGCCGGATTGAGTGGAATGGAGCCTGGAGTGACAAGTAGGTACCCCAAGCCAGCCTCCCAGGCGGGGGCCAGGGGGCACAGCAGGCCCACGAGCAAGGCTGGGCCACTGTGGATATGGGACCGCCACCCACAGCCTGCGCACCGTGGTGAGCCCCTCCCCTCTAGTCTCCATCTAAAGCAGGACCCCAGTCCCCAGGAGTGGGGAGGTCAGAGAATCCCTGGGAAGGAAGGTGCCTCTGACACCCTGCCCCTCTCCCGGCACTGACCGCCTCCGCCCCAGCTCCAGGGAGTGGGAAGAGGTGACCCAGGACACCCAGAGGCAGCTGCTGCACAGGAAGGAGGACGGGGCGTTCTGGTCAGTGCGGGTGGGGCTGGGTTTCCTTCTGCCTCTGTATCCCACCCTTCCACCTCCCCTGCTGCCCTCCTGCCTGTGCCTTGGACCGAGGGGTTGTGGGGGCCGCTAGTGGGGGGTGCCACTCGTGGGCTTTACCCTCCCGCACCAGGATGTCCTACGAAGACTTCCTGAACAACTTCACCCTGCTGGAGATCTGCAACCTGATGCCCGACACGCTTTCCGAGAGCAAGAGCTGCTGGCACACCACCTTCTACGAGGGCAGCTGGCGGCGCGGCAGCACTGCGGGCGGCTGCAGAAACCACCTCGGTGGGTGAGGGGCTCAGGGCGGGGGGAAGGGGTGGGCCACAGGGGTCAGGGCCCACGACAAAGCCAGAGCCCCCCGCCCCCGCCGCCACCAGGCCCATGCAGCAGGCCTGCGGCTCGGACGCCAGCCCACCCGGGAGGGCATCCTCACCCACTTCCTCCACAGACACGTTCTGGACCAACCCCCAGTTTAAGATCTCGCTCCCTGAGGAGGACGACGACTACGACAGCACCGACGCCGTCTGCACCTGCCTGGTGGCCCTGATGCAGAAGAACTGGCGGCGGGCGCGCTCCCGTGGAGGCGAGCTGCTCACCATCGGCTTTGTCATCTACACGGTGGGGGCCTGGCTGCTCTTCTCGCCCCCTCCACCCCCCAGCCCCCAGTCTCAGCCCCAGAGCCCAGCCAGGAGGGAGGCACCCTCCGACGGGCCCACAGTCCTGCCTCTCTAGAAGGCTCATTGTGCTTTTGAGACTGGACTGGCCATTTTATCCCCCAGCTTTTTCTTTTTCTTTAAAGATTTATTTTACTTATTTATGCGTACTAAGAACTGGGGAACAGGCCAGCGGTGTGGGGGGGGGCGGGTGAGAGGATGCACCACAGAGAGCGGGGAGCAGAACAGGCAGATCAACGGAAGTACACTGCTGAGGGGAGCAGCGGGCCAGGCAGGAGAGGTCTGCCATGCCATGTGGGTTCCCTCCCTGGCCGGCGGCAGGGATCGAACTCGGGCTGCAGTGGCTGCGGTCTGCTTCACAGTGCGTTGCCTCCCTGGTGGCACAGTGGGTTAAGCAACACACTAGGAAGCAAACCGCAGCCACTGCAGCATGAGTTCGATCCCTGCTGCTAGCCAGGGAGGGAACCCACATGGTGCAGCAGACCTCTCCTGCCTCCCCTGCTGCTGCCCTTGGCAGTGTGTTTCGGTCAGTCTGTCTGTTCTGCTCCCCACTCTGTCTGGTGAATCCTCTCACCTCCCACGACTCTGGCCTGTACGCCAGCTCTTGTAAGCATAAATAAATAAATCTTTGAAAAAAAAAAAAAATAAATAAATAAACAGATTAGGTCTTAAGCGTTGGTGGGACTTTGCATGAAGGATCCCATTTAGGACCAGTTCTTCCCTCTGCTCTGTCTTCCTCTCTCTCTCCCTCCCTTCCTTCCTTTATCAATGCTGAGACTTTTAGCTATCAAATCCCACACTTCACCCATTACCAGCATCCCAGTGCCCTGACCACTATCTCCCCCAATACATACACACACGCACACACGCATACACACACACACACACCACCAGGCCATAGCCCTCTCACCATGGGGAGAGCTAACCTTTCTCTCTTCCCTCCCCAGGTCCCAAAGGAGGTACAGAAGACATGGACCTTGGTTCTGGATGGGCACCCACCCCATCTCTGTTTACATGTGGATGGGCAAAGGGTGGGCTCCAAAGTGCTCTGGGGTCTACTGAGCTAGGAGTCCAGCCTGGGTGGGGTTCAAGGGTTCCCTGCCAGTTGGGCAATGCCTCCCGCAGCTCCACCCAGCTACACTTCACCTTGGGGATCCCCTCTCCCTGTCCTCCCGTACCCAGCCCCAGGGCACCTATAGTTTCAGAGCATCCAGGATATCCGCTTGAAGAAGGACTTCTTCACGAAGTATCAAGACCACGGCTTCTCAGAGATCTTCACGAACTCACGGGAGGTGAGCAGCCATCTCCGACTGCCGCCGGGGGAATACATCATCATTCCCTCCACCTTTGAGCCCCACACGGATGCCGACTTCCTGCTCCGGGTCTTCACAGAGAAGCACAGCGAGTCCTGGTGAGGGGCCCCCTCTCTGCTCCAAGGCCTCCTGCCCGAGAGCTAGCAGATGCTGAGCTCAGAGAGCAGTTCTTGGGCCCAGCCCCAACTCCATTCCCATTTTTTTTAAAGATTTATTTATCTATGCATACGAGAGCTGGGGTACAGGCCAGAGTTGTGGGGAGTGAGAGAATTCCCCAGAGACAGAGTGGGGAGCAGAACAGGTGGATTGACTGAAACACACTGCTGAGGGGAGCAGTGGGCGAGGCAGGAGAGGTCTGCTGCGCCATGTGGGTCCCCTCCTTGGCCGGGGATTGAACTCCTGCTGCTGTGCGAAGGATGCTTCACAGTCCCCTCCATTCCCATTTTACAGTCAGGGAAACTAGGCACAGGAGGGAAAGTGCCAGTTAGTAGCAGAGCCAGAACTAAAACCCCAATCCCAGTATGGAACCTGTGCCACACCACTCTACGCGTGACGTGACTTCCCCGGCCACCCTCTGATATCCCAGTCTCCCTGACCCTGGTAACCACCGTGGCCCTCGTTCACTTTTGCCCAGGGAACTGGATGAAGCCAACTATGCGGAACAGCTCCAAGAGGTAAGGGGAACCTGTGGGGTGGGGGTGGGGTGTCTTTTTTTTTTAACGATTTATTTATTTATGCATACAAGCACTGGGGTACAGGTCAGAGGTGTGGGGGGTGAGAGGATTCTCCAGAGCCAGAGTGGGGAGTAGAACAGGTAGATTGACTAAAATACACTGCTGAGGGGAGCAGTGGGCGAGGCAGGAGAGGTCTGCTGTGCCATGTGGGTCCCCTCCCTGGCCAGTGGCAGGGATCAAACTTGTGCTGCAGTGGCTGAGGTTTGCTTCAAAGTCTGGTGCTGAACCCACTGCGCCACCAGGAAGGCCCAAGTTGGAAGATCTAAGGAAGCATGGGGAGGAGGGTGTATGAAGGAAGTTTCTGGGTCCCTTTCCCACTCCTTTCCCTCTAGGAGACCATCTCTCAGAATGATGTTGACCAGGATGTCACACATCTGTATAATGTAGTGGCTGGGGGAGAGGTGAGTGGCTGAAGGTTGGGGCAGGGTCTGAGTAGAGGTAGATGGGGGCCGAGGGGCTGGAGCAGGTGTTTAAAGTCTGCCTTCCTAGGACCAAGAGATAGGCATATCTGAGCTACAGAAGCTACTCAACAAGATGGCCTCCAGATGTGAGTCTTCCACTCCCAACTCACAACCCTCCCCCTACCTTCTGTGACCCACCTTGACCTCCACAGTGACCTTCACAACCCCTGGCTCACTCTGTCTCTTCCTCCCACCCTTCCTTCCTTCCTTCACAGTCAAAGTCCTCAAGAGCAAGGGCTTTGGCCTGGATGTATGCCGCTCTATGATCAACCTCATGGATGTATCTTCCTGTCCAGTGGGCCACCCTGTCCAACGTCCACCCCTCCATCCCCAAGCCTGGCCCCAAGGTGGCTGCCTCTCTGGCCAGCCATCTTCCTGGCAGGGGTTAGGCTCTGGGTAGTCAAAGGTGCCAATTCTTTTGGCCATTACCACACTTACCACACAGGACTCCTGGTCAGGGGCTCCCCCTCAGTGAGCCCCTCTGCTTCTCTGGCCCCAGATGCCCTCTTTCATCCCCCGTCTGATATCCTTGACCACCTTCCCCCCAGAAAAATGGCTCTGGCAAACTGGGGCTCCTGGAGTTCCAGATCCTGTGGAAAAAAATCAAGAAATGGACGGTAAAGGGAACTGAAAGGGCAATATATGGGGGTGGGGAAGGAAAGTGCTCAAGAAAAATGGGGGCTGGTAAGAATGAAAATAGAAGAGGTGCCACTCCCTAGACAGACACACCCAGCGCGTGCACATCCACACGCGTGCACATGCCTGAGTGCACACCCACACAACAGGCCGGGGCCTGCACGGGTGTTGGTGTGCTAGCAGGCCCAAGCATTCAGTAACTGTGCCCTCCAGGCCAGCACAGAGGAAACGTGCAGAAAGCCAGGCACGCAGCCAGAGCCCCTCTTACAGGCCTGGAATTAACTGTCACTAGATGATGGGAATAGTGAGAGCTCGAGGTGGGCAAGGGTAGGACACCCCGGGGTCTTGTGTGAGTCAACGACACTGACCTGACGTATCATTTCAACCACCCTGTCACGCTCACCCTGCAGGACATCTTCAAAGAGTGTGACATGGACCACTCTGGCACCTTGAACTCCTACGAGATGCGCTTGGCAATTGAGAAAGCAGGTGGCCAGGGGCGAGGAGAGGGAGGGCTAGGGCGGAGGTGGGGTGGGGGACAGTAGCCAGAAGGCTGGACTCTCCCCAATGCACTTCTCTCTCCCAGGCATCAAGGTGAATAACAAGGTGATGCAGGTGCTGGTGGCCAGATATGCAAACGACAACATGCTCTTGGATTTTGACGACTTCATCGCCTGTTTCCTGAGGCTGAAGGCCATGTTCGGTGAGCCTGCCCACTCCCCACCCAGGCCCACTGGTCTTTCCCCAAGTACCTGCATGAGAAGCACTGCACAGAAGCTCCTCCCCCTTCCAGGGCCCCCTCACCCCCTGGGTTCACATCATGGATTCCCTGCTGGGCCCAGCGAGAGCTTAGCTGGCATCCTTCCGACCTCTGCCTCATAAGAAGGGGGTCCTGGAAACCACTGACTCTCAATTCCACTTCCCTTGCCTCCTCCCCAAAACAGCCTTCTTTCTAACTATGGACCCCCAAAATACTGGCCATATTTGCTTGAACCTGAACCAGGTACGTGGGAGGATTCTTCAGGCACCCCCGTTCATGGTACCAGCCCGTAGTCCCCACCCGTCCTGCCCCTCTCCCATCTGCCGCTTCTCTGTCCTCAGTGGCTGCAGGTCACCATGTGGGGATAGATGGCTGCAGGGCGCTGGCGCCTGCCCGGCTCCCGCCCGGGGGCCCAGGACGCTGCTTGCTGCTACTAGCTCTGCAGTCTCTCTGATGGCAGCATCTGGCCCCAGATGCCATGCTGATCCCGCAGCAGGAACTCCGTGCCCCCCTTCAGCCCAAAGCTTTTCTTTTTCTCCCCAGCCAGGCTTTCATGCGGCCCCTAGGCCCTCTTCCTCTCTGAGCGTGTTTTACTAAAGATTAAGTGACACTTCCCCAGGGTCCCCCGACTGGGAGGCTCTGTGCTTTCTGCCCTGTTCGCACCTGCCCGCGGCCGCCCCTCCTGGCGTGGCCCTTCTCATCACCCCTCACTCGGAGGCATGTTATAATAAAGCGCTTGCCACTGGCTTCTGTGTTTCTGTCTCTGGGGCAGAAAGAGACTGGTGGGGTGGAAATCACTTACCAACACCCAAGAACCGACCAAAGCGGGCTCAGGGTTTCTAGCCCACCTCCAGGGAGCGTTTAAAGAAGTGGTGGTCACGAAAACTGCAGGGCACTGCTGGCATTTGGAATCAGCGCTATGGATGCCAAGTGCATGCCAAGTGCATTTGGATGCCAGCGCTATGGATGCCATGTTTGGTAGCACACATGTGACCCTGGAACAGCCACAGAGCAGGAGGCCGAACCGCCAAGCCCGTCACCACGGAGCTGGGCAATATTGTTACAGGGCAGGGAGAGAGGCACCCCAGAACTCCCAAACCTTTTAGTGGAGACCCATAAAAAAAGGTCAGAAAAAGTCAAGCAAATTAGGAGGAAAAGAGCAAAATTAAAATTAAAATAAAAGCTGCCATTGTTAACCTCCCCACGGGTCCTTCACCCACTGTTTTAACCAGTGCAAGACTAAAAAGCAAGCGCAGTTTTTTCACATGTTTTTCTACTTTATGTGCCTCCTCTAGGTCTCCTTGCTACTCTTTTTTTTTTTTTTAGATTTTTATTTATTTATGCATACAAGCATTGGGGTACAGGCCAGAGGTGTGGGGGTGGTGAGAGAATCCACCAGACAGAGCAGGATGCAGAACAGGCAGATTGACAGAAACACTGCTGAGGGGAGCAGTGGGCACAGCAGGAGAGCTCTGCCTGTGCCATGTGGGTCCCCTCCCCAGCTGGCAGCAGGGATAGAACTCGTGCTGCAGGGGCTGCAGTCTGCTTCATAGTGCATTGCTTAACCCACTGCGCCACCAGGCTGGGCCCTCCTTGCTACTTTTTATTCTGCGTTTTCCTTCCTCCCTTTCTTTAGTTTTCCTATCTCCTCTCTCCAGCATCTTATCCCTGCTCTGCTCCACCTTACTTAAAGCGAAGCTAAAAATCCTAAAACTTTTCTTTTTCCTAGTAACCCTGTTACAATATGAGGGGCCACAGGGGCCTGAGCCCCTCTTAAAGTAGTGTCTTTTTGGTGTGTGTGGTTTTTTTTAAGATTTATTTATTTATGCATACAAGAGCTGGGGTGAAGGTCAAAGATATGGGGGTGGGGGCTAAGAGGACTCACCAGAGACAGAATGGGGAACACCGCTGAGGGGAGCAGCAGGTGAGACAGGAGAGGTCTGCTACACCGTGTGGGTCACTTCCCTGGCCAGGATCGAACTCTTACTGCAGTGGATCTAGAAACCCCTTGTGCCACCAGGGAGGCTGAGCCCCTCTTTCATCTCCTGCTGGGGTCCCCAAAGGTGACACTGCAGACCTCTTGAAGGTCAAAATTCCAACACCTGCATTAGACCATAGAGATGAACTGACCCTCCAGAGTAAGGGAGGGCTAAGAACTTCAGCCATAGTGAATTCATTTCTGTCCTTAAGATGTTCAGATTTAAGTCATTATTATTGTTAGAAATTTGCTGCCTGCAAATTTGGGGCCTCCCTGGTGGCACAAGGGGTTAAATCTCAGCTATATGAAGTAGCCACAGTCACTGTAGCATGAGTTCAGTCCTAGACCCGGGAGGGGACCCACATGGCTCAGCAGACCTGTCCTGTCTCTCCTGCTGCTCCCTTCAGCAGTGTGTTTCAGTTAATCTGCCTGTTCTGCTTCCCATTCTGTCTCTGGTGAATCCTCTCACCTCCCACACCCCTGCATCTCTGGCTTATACCCCAATTTTATGCAAAAATAAATACAATCTTGAAAGAAAGAAATTTGCTGCCTGTCGAACCATTGCTCTCACAGGGAAGACCTATGGATCCTGGCCCACCAGTTCTTGACCTTGGATCTTGGATTTTCCTCCCCACCCACTCTCCTTTGAGACACCTGCAGAGTCCCCTTCACTGCACTTCCCCATCCTCCTAGATCTCTCTGTGGCTTCCCCTTCTGGTGCAACTGTTCAGATACTGTGGCTTGGGCAAGCAAACTTCCAACTTATTCATAGAAAGTCTCTAAATTCTGTCAGAGGAAAAAAAAATCCCTTAGATAAGAGACCTGTCAGGGGCCCTCCCTTGGTGGCGCAATGGATTAAGCAACGTGCAAACTGCAGCCACTGTAGCACAGAGTTCGATCCCTCCGTCTGGCTGGGGAGGGGACCCACATGGCGCAGCAGACCAGTCCTGCCTCGCCTGCTGCTCCCCTCAGCAGTGTGTTTGGGTGGATCTGCCTGTTCTGCTCCCCACTCTTCTCTGGTGAATCGCCTCACCCCCGCACCTCTGGCCTGTACCCCAGTTCTTGTATGCATAAATAATCTTTAAAAAAAAAGAGAGAGACCTGTCAACCCCAAATGACTACATCTCCTGGTTGGTGTAACTTCCGGCTACCTGAGATACCAGTTTCAAGTTCCTCCCACAGTCGTGGCCTGAGGCTTCTTCCTATTTGCACTAAACACACCTACCCCTCTTACACTTACCCATAGTGGGGGCTTGGAGGACCCTGATCCTCGATTTGGTGATTGTTTTTCTGCACTAAGCCTTCTCCTCGTCACCCCACCCTTGTCTGCTTTTTTTTTTTTTTAAAGATTTACTTATTTATGCATGCAAGCACTGGGGTACAGGCCAGAGGTGCGGGGAGGTGAGAGAATCCACTAGAGCAGGGGGCAGAACAGGCAGAGGGACTGAAACACACTACTGAGGGGAGCAGCGGGCGAGGCAGGAGGGGTCTGCTGTGCCATGTGGGTCCCCTCCCCAGCTGGCAGCAGGGATAGAACACGTGCTGCAGTGGCTGCGGTTTGCTTCATAGTGTGTTGCTTAATCCACTGCGCCACCAGGGAGGGCCCGAAAAGAAATATTATTAAGAAAATTATAAGGGAAACACATTTACAGCATTGCATTTACTGAGACTATAAATGGAATCATTATATTGTGCACTGAAATTAATATGAATGTCAATTATGTCTCAATAAAAAAATGAAAAAAAGATGCTGGGAAATGAAAAAAATACCAAGAAAAGAGAGAGGTACAGGTTTATCTACAGGCCACACAGCAGCAACTATAGAACCTAAACGCATACTGAGAGAAGAAAAGATAAGAAGAATGAATATAATAACTTTGGAACAGCTTTTAAAATTTTTTAAAAGATTTGTTTATTTATGCATACAAGAGCTGGGGTACAGGCCAGAGTCACAGGAGGTGAGAGGATTCAGAGACAGAATGGGGAGCAGGCAGATGAACTGAAACACACTGCTGAGGGGAGCAGCGGGTGAGGCAGGAGAGGTCTGCTGTGCCATGTGGGTCACCCCCTAGCCAGCAGCAGGGATCGAACTCGTGCTGCAGTGGCTGCGGTTTGCTTCATAGTGCGTTGCTTACCCCACTGCGCCACCAGGGAGGCCCCAGAACATTTTTTTTTTAAATGATGTTAAAACACACAGAACATTTTTTGTGAAAATACAGCGGCACAGAGGATAGTCACATGGTTGTGTAACCATCACCCTTTGAACATTTGTGTATAAGTTTTTGTGTGAACATGTTTCCTTTTGTGTGGAAATTTCAAATTGGTCTTTCCCAAGCACTGCTTTCACCTCCCTTTCTAGCAGCGTCCCTCCCATCCATACCACCGGTGCTCCAGCACTTCTCTCCTTTAATTCCCACCACCATCCCCCTAACACCCTTCTGACCCTTTTTGCCCTCTCCCTCCCTCTTAGCCTCATTCATCAGTGTCTACCAGTGTTTACAGGTATTTGTGTTGTCAGCTGGTCTGCCATGTGAATATCCAGTATTTGTTCTTGGTTCTGTTTTGCTTAAGATTTATTTATTTATTTTATTATTAGTTTTTTTATTTATGCATACAAGAGCTGGGGTGTAGGCCAGAAGTGTGAAGGGTGAGAGGATTCACGAGAAACAGAATGGGTTGCAGAACAAGCAGATCTACTGAAGTACACTGCTGAGGGGAGTACATGGCATGTGGGTCAACTCCCTGGCCAGGGATCCAGCTCCGGCTGTAATGGTGATAGTGCTGAGACTTAACCTCTGGGCCATGAACATCCAGTATTTGTCTCTGTCATTCTGATTTGCTTTAGTCCACAAGCTTCCCTCAAACTTCTTCCACCTCGCTGTAAATGGCAACACGTTGTGGTCTTTCCTCATGGCTAAGCAATGTCTCATTGCGTGGCTAGACCACATGTTCTTGATTTGATCCTCTTTCAGAGGGCACTTGGGTGGTGTGAACTGTTTTCAGTTCTCTCGGTATAGCCCTATACCTCTTTCCTACCATCTTTCTAGAGTTTCACTGTGCAAATACAAATACATATTCATATTTCCCCTTCCTCTTTGCACAAAAAGTAGCATATGCTACACATCAGTCTATACCTTCCTTTTCTCGCTTGAAAAATAATACATATCTGGGGAAGATTACAGATAAGGCAGGGGAGGAGGCTAAAGTAATCCATATGGTAATGATTAGATCTGGACATAGCAATATGAGTATATAACATATATTTGTAGGGCCTCCCTGGAGGCGCAAAGGGTTAAGTTGGAGCACTATGAAGCAATCCTCAGTCAGCTACTGCAGCCTAAGTTTGATTCCCAGCCAGGGAGTTAACACACCTGGTGCAACAGACCTCTCCTCTCTTGCCCACTGCTCCCCTCAGCAGTGTATTTCAGTAGATCTGCCTATTCTGTTCCCCACTCTGTCTCTGGTGAGTCCTCTTACCCCACACACACACCTTTGACCTGCATCCCAGTTTTTGTATGCATAAATGAATAAATCTTTTAAAAAAGAACAAACATATTTGTAGATATGTGCATATACAAGAGTGAGCATATACACATATTTCTTCTTACTCTATCTGCTGAGAAGGCCCAAGAATAACACTTCGATAGCAAAGACCACACCTACTGCCCAGGACTTGACTTTTAACCCCATTCTCCAATCAGTAGAACCAGGCAGGGTTCAATGGAGAGATGACTGAGACCAGGCCTAGGCCAGGAAGTATAAAAATGAACCCAGGGGGCCTCCCTGGTGGCGCAGTGGGTTAAGCAACACACTGTGAAGCAAACCACAGCCACTGCAGCACGAAGTTCGATCCCTGCTGCCGGCCAGGGAGGTGACCCACATGGCGCAGCAGACCTCTCCTGCCTCGTCCACTGCTCCCCTCAGCAGTGTATCTCAGTCAAATCTGCCTGTTCTGTTCCCCACTCTGTCTCTGGTGGATCCTCTCACCTCACCCCACCCCCGCACTTCTGGCTTGTACCCTAGTTCTTGTATGAATAAAAAAAAAAAAAAAAATGAACCCAGGGGAAATCGTCCTCCCAGGAAGTAAGGGCATGCCAAGAAAACAAAACAAAACAAACTCCACAACACAATATGGAAGTATATCAGAGGCGGAACATAATGCCCACCCCTTAAATGCGGGCTGCACATGGCAACTTCCTTCCAGAGAGGACAGCAACGCAAAGGGGAAAAAGAAAACTTTATGGTGCGAAACATGAGAACACTGCCTCAGCCGGACCATCAGGGTCAAGCTCAGCAGTGCTAAGTCACCTGGACAGAATGTACCCACCTGATGATATGATAAGAATGACATGTTTCCTCCTTGTTTTCTGCCTCTCAAACCCAAAACTGCAGTCTACTTATGAATAAAACATCAAACAAATCCCCTTGATGGGCATTTCACAAAATGCCTAATGGGTACTTCTCAAAACTACCAAGGTCATCAAAAACAGAGAAAGTCCAGGAAACTGTCCCAAATAAGAGGATCTTGAAGAGTTATGCCAGCTAAGTGCATTGTAAGATCCCGGCATACAAAAAAAGGGATGTTAGCTCAAAACTAAGGAAATCTGAATAAACTGAGCTGTAGTTAATATATCAGTATCGGTTCCCTAATTGGAGCAAATATACCCAAACTAAGGTAAGATTACTTATAAGGAATATTGGATGTTGGTGTACAGAAACTCTCTGTACTATCTTCACAGCTTTCCTGTAAATATGAAACTATTTGAAAATAGCTTACTTTTTAAAAAGAATTAAAAAATATACCTCAGAGATATTCTTCTATTATGTAGTTTTCTTATAGCTGCATACTATTCTGCAGTAGTGACATTTCATCATTTACTTAGCAATATATTTCTTTGAGGTTTGTTTCCAATTTCTGCTTTTTGAAAAACACTAACATGAATAACAGCAAACATGTCATTTTATAACAATACAAATGTTTCTGTCAGATAAATTTCTAAAAGTGAAATACTGAGTTAAAGAGTATATACGTCAGTAATTCGGATTAATATCTAGTTCCTCTCCATAAAGGTGGGTATATGCATAAATAACTAAAATCCTTTAAAAAGATAAGTTAAAAATAGGGCCTCCCCTGGTGGCACAGTGGGTTGAGCAACGCACTGTGAGGCAAACCTCAGCCACTGCAGCACGAGTTCGATCCCTGCTGCCGGCCAGGGGGGCGACCCACATGGTGTGGCAG
>JAGFMF010011803.1:7134243-7145061 GCA_019455555.1 Galemys pyrenaicus | reverse complement strand
GGGTAACTTTGGATGCTTAACTTAGTAACTATATTCTTTGTTCTTTCTTTATTGTACCCTAGTTGTATTAAAGTTCCTTTCCATTAAAAGTTTTATATGGGGGCCTCCCTGGTGGCGCAGTGGGTTAAGCAACGCACTGTGAGGCAAACCGCAGCCACTGCAGCACGAGTTCGATCCCTGCTGCCGGCCAGGGAGGGCACCCACATGGCGCAGCAGACCTCTCCTGCCTCGCCCGCTGCTACCCTTAGCAGTGTACTTCTGTTGATCTGCCTATTCTGCTCCCCGCTCTCTGTGGTGAATCCTCTCACCTCCCCACCTCTGGTCTGTACCCCAGTGCTTGTATGCATAAATAAGTAAATCTTTAAAAAAAAAAAAAGTTTTATATGTTTGTCTTAATGCGGCGGATGGCAAAACCCATTCAAAGAGGGCAGGCTTGGGGGTTCTAGGGTGCTCCTCTCCCTGCCCTGTAACACTACCAGATCTTCCAAGCTGGAATGCAATGGCGCCTTGAGAGCTGGCTCCGAGTCAAGTGAGATGGCTCCAAAGGAAGAGAGAAGGCTCACCTCTGGTTTTATAGCCAGCCTGGCTGCTTAACTCCACCCTCAGGTCCCAGTGATCTACTCTTCGATAATTATATTATTGAATTTGTGGTTCTGGAACACTGGTGGCCTGGAACGGGGGTTGGAGTCCATAAACCTGCCTGTGTTATCCATTCAGGGCTACCCTTTCCCCCTAACGCCACTCCAAACCAACTATATCCAAAATCTACAAATCCTATAAAATCACCATCAAAAAACATCATTGGGACCTTAGGGGGGAGTTAAGCAGCAGGCTTGATATAAAACCAAACATGTGAGCCTTAAAGAGCTCTCTTCATTCAAAGCCAGCTCTCAACATGCTATTAAGTTCCAGCTCAAAAAAAACTAATAAAACATATTTACAAATTTGTCTCCCTCGCTTCTCCTTGTATTATTCATTACTTTTTATTTCCCCTTATTTTATAAATAAAACCCTTTATTAACCTTTGTTATGTATACCTACAGTTAAAGCTTATTATAAGTACCTTTCAGGCACAAAAGTAAAAACCCCATCAAGCAAACCCATTTATATCAAAGTTGCCCTGTAACAGTAGTGTGGAGGAGATGATGTCCTGAATGAACTCCACTAACTCAGGTTTTATGGACTCCACCCCACCCCAGGCCAAAATGTTCCAAGGCACCAAGCACTTGGAACTAAGGGTAGAGTTAGGCAGCCAGGCTTGGTGTATAACCAGACACGTGGGCCTTGGGTGGTTGGTTTTTCTACAGGTCTTCAGCATGCCCTTGGGGTCCCAGCTCAGCTGAACTGGTCGGATGCATTTACCAGTTTATCTCTTTCTCCCTATTCATTTCCCCTTTCTGTAAAGAAACCCTTTATTACCTTTCTCTTGTGCATGCCTGCAATCAGTTGGTTCACATTGTAAGTTTTTGTTTCTTTGTTTGTTTTTAATTTATATTTGCATATAAGATCTGGGATATAGGCCAGAGGTTCAAGGGGTGAGAGGATTCATCAGAGACAGAGAGGGGAGCAAAATAGGCAGATCCACTGAAATACACTGCTGAGGGGAGCAACAGGCGAGACAGAAGTCTGCAGCGACATATGTGGGTCAGCTCCCTGGCCAGGAATCAAACTTAGGTCCCAGCAGTAATAATGCCAAGACTTAATAATAGGACACCAGGAAGGCCCCTAAATCTTTGTTTTTTGTTTGTTTGCTTTGTTTTATTTACTTATTTTTAAAAAATATTTATTTATTTATGTATACAAGCACTGGGGTCCAGGTCAGAGGTGCAGGCAGTGAGAGGATCCACCAGAGACAGAGTGGGGAACAGAACAGGCAGACTGACTGAAATACACTGCAGAGGGGAGCAGTGGGCGAGGCAGAAGTCTGCCATACAATGTGGGTCACCTCCCTGGCTGGTGGCAGGGATCAAACTCTGCTGCAGTGGCTGCAGTTTGTGAGGCCCTTGTTTGTTTTGTTCTAAAGGTTTTATTTACTTATGCATGCAAGGGTACAGGCCAGAGGTACAGGGGTTGAGAGGATTCACCAAAGACAGAGTGGGGAGCAGAACAGGCAGATCCACTGAAATACACTACTGAGGGGAGCAGTGGGCGAGACAGGAGAGGTCTGCTGTGCCATGTCTGCTGGGCACCTCCCTGGTTGGGGATCGAACTCACACCTCACAGTGGCTTTGTTACAGGGCAGGGAGAAGTGTACCCCATAAGCCCCAAACCTGCCCAATCTAAATAGGTTCTGCCACCTGCCACATTAAAACAAAATATATAAAACCTTTAATGGAAAGAATCTTTAATACAATTAGTAAACGATACAGAAAAGACAAAGAATATAGTTACTAAATCAGCACCCAAAGTTACCCATCCCCTGAAGGGTAAAAGTCCAGCCAAATAGAATCGGCCCAAAGCAAGGCCTGAAAGCCTGCCACAAGTCTAAAGTACCTTTCTGTGTAAAGCCATAGAAAAGGGTCAGAAAGGGTCAGACAAATCTGGGAGGAAAAGAGCAAAATCAAATTAAGATAAAAGCTGCGGTTGTTAACCTTACATGGGTCTCCCACCCACATCTGTTCCAACTGTTATAGGGTAGGGAGAGGAGCACCCCAGAACTTTTAAGTTTGCCTTTTTTGAATGGGTTTTGCTATCCACCGCATTAAGACAAACACATAAAATTTTTAATGGAAAAGAATTTTAATACAATTAGGGTATAATAAAGAAAGAATAAAGAATATAGTTACTAAGTTAAGCATTGGAAGTTACTTATTTTTTTGAGGGTAGAAGTTTAGCTAAATAGGATTGGCCCAAAGCAAGGCTTAAAAATTTGCCACACATTTAAAGGATTTTTTAGTGGAGACCCATAGAAAAGGGTCAGAAAGAGTTAGACAAATTTGGGAGGGAAAGAGCAAAATTAAAATTAAGATGAAAACTGCCATTGTAAACTTTTCCCCTTTTCTTAAAACCACCCTGTTACACAACCAGTCCAGGACCAAAAAGCAAGTGCAGTGTCTCTCTGCTCCAGGTGCCGCCTCCAGGTCTCTTGCTCTCTCCATCCTGCTTCCTTCTTTTTTTCCTTTCTCCTCTCTAGCTTGTTCTCCTCCCTGCTCAGCTCCACCCTCCTTCAGGGGGGCAGGTCACCTAGAACTTCCCCTTTTCCTGGAGACCTCCCTGTTACAGTTGGTGATAGCTGAATAGCACTGAGACTTTAAGCCCTGTCCCGCTGCCTGCCCCCCCAGAAGGCACCAATCTAAGCAGGTCTTATCACTCAAGCTCAAAAAGCCAGACTGAATCACAAGATTGTTTCTACAAAGGAAACATTTTGTTAGTGAGTGGCTCCCCAACAAGCAGACAGTAGGGAAGGACAGTAGATTCTGTACTCAACAAAAGGCTGCCTCCCACAGTGGCAAGTGAAGAAAGATTATATTGGACAAAAAGGACTGCAGGGCCATGTGGGCTGGAGAGAGTGTTCGTTCTCAGTACTGGGGGGGCTGGGCAACTTAGGGCAGTGGCTCACGAAGCCATGGATGCATTGCTGTAATAGTTGTTTTCTTCTGGGTTGTCAATTTAAAATGACCTGCGGGAGTAACTCAGGCACTGATTTCAGCATTCTTAGAGGGAACAGAAATATTTCTGTAAAGATAAATATTCTGGGAACCCCGCCCTGCCCTGGTCTGGCAGGCAAGTGAATAAAGCCATATTCACAGTCTTAGGGGGAAAGATAGTCCTGAAGGGATTATACAAATAAGTTTATGGACTCCAACCCCCACTCCAGACCAACGACATCCAAGATCTACAAATCTTATAAGGTCATCATCGAAGAGCGGATCACTGGGACCTGAGGGTGGAGTTAAGCAGCCAGGCTGGGTATAAAACCAGACGTAAAAAAAAAAAAAACCAGACGTGGGCTTTGGGGGCTCTCTTCGTTCAGAGCCAGCTTTTCTCTTGTTAGGAGCCAGCTCTCAGCGTGCCGTTGGGTTCCATTTTGGAGGATCTGGTAGGACATTTACTGGTTTGTATCCCACTCTTCTTGTGTTTTTCATTATTTTATTTCCCCTTCTTTTGTAAATAAAACCCTTCATTAACCTTTGCCCTGTGTGCCTGCAGTTGGTGCTTATTATAAGTGCCTTTGTAGCGCATGGGTGAGGACCCAGTCAGGCAAACCCATTTTATTTCAGGGTTGCCCTGTACCACAGGACCCCACCTTTGTTACCAGGTATCTCCTGCCTGATGATGGTACCAAGCTTTTGCATCTTTGCAGTGCATTCATTAAAATGGAAGCTAGGGGCCTCCCTGGTGGCGCAAGGCATTAAGCACCGCATGCACTATGAAGCATCCTCCGCCACTGCAGTACCAGTTCAATCCCTGGCTAGGGAAGGTGTGACCCACATAGCACAGCAGACCTCTCCTGTCTCACCCGCTGCTCCCCTCCACAGTGTATTTCAGTGGATCTTTCTGTTCTGCTCCCCACTCTGTCTCTGGTGACTCCTCTCACCCCCACACCTCTGGCCTGAACCTCAGTTCTTGTATGCATAAATAAATAAATCTTGAAAACATGAAAGCTATTAGATCCTGCTTTGTTTTCCTCTACTATCAGCTTATCACTTAGGTCAGGGCCATTTAGAACCAGAAGCCCCTCCTATCAAAAATAATTACAAACTTAATGTCAATGACTCACTGTTTTTACCTATATAAATTAAATTTAAACTTATGTTTACTGGAACAGCTCTCACAGAGTGCAATCTGTTGGACTACTTCCCGGTTTGAAATTTCACTTTGATTATCTAATAAACTCTTTATCTAAGTTTTTTGTCTTTGTCTCATTCTTGAGACTATTTTTCAGTTAATATTTCGTTAAGTATTAGGCAACCACCATCTTGACCCTGAGGAATGTAGTACAGCAGGCAGGGAGCCTGTGTTCAGCCCTGCCACCATTCCCAACCCCCTTTGTTCTTTTATTTTTTCATTGAAGATCTGGGGTGTAGGTCTGAGGTGTATGGAGTTAGAGGATTGAAATCCATTGCTGAGGGGAGCAGCGGGCCAGATAGGAGAGGTCTGCCATGCCATGTGGGTAAGCTCCCTGGCCGGGAATCGAACTCGTGCTGCAGTGGCTGCAGACAGCTTCAGAGTGCTGTGCCTTAACCCCTTGCACCACCAGGGAAGCCCAGAGGCAGCTCTTTCTGCCTGCTTGAGTCTATGCACGCATCCTTGACTTCTTTTCCTTTTTTTTTTTATAATAAACTTGCCTTTTTTGATATTAAAAAGAAAGTTTTCCCAGCACCATAGAAAGGGGAGGTTCTAGGTTCCCTGTCCCATCTAAAGAAGGTTGGAACTGACTAGTGAGGGAGAAAGAAAAAAAAAAAAAAAACAAACACCACTTGTGAGAGAAGAAGGCTGGAGGAGACTAGGAAGAGGCAGAAAGACACAAGGAGTCCGTGCTTGCTTCTTGGCTTTGGAAGACCTGGAAGGAGACAAGAGTGTTGAGAGACTTGTAGGGGAAGCTGACAATGGCAGATTTTATCTTGACTTATACTTTGATTTTTTTCCTTTCCATGGCTTGGAAAATCCCCCAGGCAGAGATCTGGGAAGTCCCGAGGTTCAGGAATAAGGCTGGGCATAATGTTGAGTTCATTGTAGGAAAATGTTAGTTGTCTGTTTTTATTAAGAGCATAGTCAGAAATAGGATGAAATTCAGGAATTTCCCGATTTCACAATCGAAAGCCCAAAGTCAATTAAAAACCTATCACTACCTCTATTTATTTTTAAAAATATTTACTTATTTATGCATACAAGCACTGGGGTACAGGCCAGAGGTGTGGGGAAATAGAGACAAGAGAGGATACACCAGAGACAGAGTGGGGAACTGAGCAGGCAGATTAACTGAAATACACTGCTGAGGGGAGCAGCAGGCAAGGCAGGAGAGATCTGTGGTACCATGTGGGTCAGCTCCTTGGCCAGAGGCAGGGATCGAACTCCATTCTGCAGTGGCTGCAGTTTGCCTCATAGTGCATTGTTTAACCCACTGTGCCACCAGGGAGGCCCCTATCACTGCCTTTACAATTCTAATGAGACCTGTAAGCCAACAGAGATCACAAACAAGTCCAAAGTCACAAAACTGATTTTATGCTAATAATGTCACAAACAGAAAAGCCTACTCTTAGTAGGACAACAAAACTAAAGTAAAAAAAAATCATTGAAAAACACTTCTGCGTTTCTGAGCAGCCCACCATACGGCCTAAAATGCCATCTTGGAAAATGTAGACCTTAAAGAAGGAGCAGGTGCTATATGTGATCTGGCCATGTGGTTTTAACTTGCTACCATCTTTGGCTAAAACTGCTTGCTTAGTTCCAGAGAAGCCCACCAAGGGACCCCAAACACCATTCTGGAGCAGCTTCTATCTTGACCTAGCCACGTGGTTTCAACGCTAAGCATCTTTGAGTAAAGTCGCTTGTTAGCACACAGACATTTCCACGAAATCAAACCTCTGCACGAATGACAAAACAAGTTACACACATGCACACAAAGTTCCATGAGGCCAAAGCCAATTTTTAATAATCTGAGTGTCAGAAGCAAATCTACACATATCTGAAACACAAACAAACTAGAAAAACAATCATATTCTCGTTATGGTAGTCAGTGCCATAGGAAGGCCAACTGTCCCCATAGGGCTGACCAAACACAGACCCTAAAAACAGAACGGTCACCAAGCTTCTAGCAAAACTGATGGGACAACAAATATGTGCCTCTTAGTATCAGAAGGAGGGGCACCCCAAACCTGCATGCTCTAACTGGGTTCTGTCATAGGCCACATAAAGACAAAGCATACTCTTAATGTCTAAGGCCTTCAATATAAAACAACTTTAATAAAATTAGTGTGCAACAGAAAGAAGAGAAAGAACATAGTTTCTAAATGAAGCACCCAAAGTTACCCAACGCCTTGGGTAAATGCCCAGCCAAATAGGTGTGGGCCATGGCAGGGTCACTGAGATCTAAAAGCTTGAGGTTAAGTCTAAGACACTGTCTAGTGGGGAACCATAGCTAAGGGGCAGAAGGGCCAGGCAAGTCTGGAAGGAAAAGAGCAAAATCAAAGTACAAGTCAAGATAAAATCTGCCATTGTCAGCTCCTCACGGGTCTCTCACCCATGGTTCTTTCAAGGGTCACCTTCCATGTTCTGTAGGAAGTAAGCATGGCTTCTTAACATCTCTCTGCTTCCTTGTCTTCCCCAAATGCTTTTTTATTTTTATTTATTTTTTAAAAGATTAGTTTATTTATGCATACAAGAACTGGGGTTTAAGCCGGAGGTGGGTGGTGAGAGGAGTCACCAGAGACAGAGTGGGGAGCTGAATAGGCAGATCAACTGAAATACACTGCTGAGGGGAGCAGCGGGTGAGGCAGGAGAGGTCTGTTGAGCCTTGTGGGTCCCCTCCCTGGCCCAGGATCAAAGTCATGCTGCAGTGATTGCTGATAGCTCTATGCTTTGACCTAACCCCTTACACCACCTAGGAGGCTCCCAAGTGCTTTTTAGCTTCCATCCCTGCTCAGCAATACCATTCCTTAAGTGGGGCAGGGAACCTGAACTCTCCCCTTTCTACAGGGATTACACTGTTATATCTAGAGTACGCTTAAAAAGACTCCAGATGTACGTCAATGTTTATGAATGGTTGAGTGAAACAGATAAGTAATTTTCTTTAGGTCATCTCTTTAAGTTGGGTGTAAATCTTCTAGTTGCACAGGGTGATAGTAGAGAAAAGTGTCAGTGCATATCAACCTCATTGCCCATCCATCTTCACTACCTTCCACTGGGACTGCAGTGGCAATTGTCCAGCTGGGGAAGTGGTGACTGTTATACCAAAATGAATTCCCCACCAGGGAGAAGGGAAGACTATTCCCTCAAGAACTGGCTTAACCAGAATTGGTTATGAAAGCAATTGACTGGGGATGGGTCATGGCTTTCCAAGGCCCCTACTATGTAAGAAAGAGGGTCAAGATTTTGTAGCAGTAGGGCTAAAGCATGATGCTTTTTGTATAGAAGTCTGACAACCTTCTGATTTTTCTTGGTATAAAAATCACAGAAGACAGAACGTAAGGGATCTCTCCCCATATATGTTGTCTGTGGCAAAGAGCTGGCAGATAGTCTTACAATATAGGGTGCCATTGACTGGTCCTTTTGTTACAGGACAAACCTAATATAAAATGGGTTTGCCTGACTGGGTTTTTACCCGCGTGCTTGAACGGCACTTATAATGCTTTAACTGCAGGCATACACAATAAAGGTTAATAAAGGGTTTTATTTACAAGGGAAGGAGAAATAGTGTAGTGAATAACACAAGGGGAAGAGAGGGATACAGATCTGTAAATATCCTACCAGTTCCTTGGAGCTGGAATCCAACGGTGGGTGCGCTGAGAGCTGACTCCTAAGGAAAAAGGACCCCTCAAGGCCCACGTGTTTGCTTTTATATTCAGCCTGGCTGCTCAACTCCACCCTCAGGTCCCAGTGAACCGCTTTTTAATAATAACCTTATGGGATTTGTAATTTTTAAATTTTGTAGGTTTGAAATAAAGGTTAAAGTCTATAACCTATTTGTATAATTCATTCAAAAAAGTTTTTCTCCCTAACACTTTCTCTTTAAATTCCAGATCAGGGCTTTCTTGGTGACGCAAGGGGTTAAGCACTGCACTATGAAGCATCCACAGCCACTGCAGCACAAGTTCGATCCCTGGCCACAGAGCTGACCCACATGGCGCAGCAGACCTCGCCTGTCTCGCCTACTGCTCCTTCAGCTGTGTATTTCAGTAGATCTAATAGTTCGTTCTTTTCTCTAAAGTTCTATGAGCCTGCAACCAGTATACCAATCTGACTAAGCGAAGAGTAAATAAAACAGATTGGGAAACAGTAGCACTGAAGGTCCCCTTTCTCTAGAGCTCATTCTGGAGGAGTCTCTACACAGCCACAACCACTGTGGCTTCTCTTATGAGTTATCAATTTAAAGTGACTTGAAGGGGGGCCTTCCTGGTAGCGCAGTGGGTTAAGCAACACACTATGAAGCAGACCGCAGCCACTGCAGCACGAGTTCGATCCCTGCTGCTGGCCAAGGAAGTGATCCACAAGCACAGCAGACCTCTCCTGCTGTGCCTGCTGCTCCCCTCAGCAGTGTGCTTCAGTTGATCTGCCTGTTCTGCTCCCTGCTGTCTCTGGTGAATCCTCTCACCTCCTGCACCTCTGGCCTACACCCAACTCTTGTGTACATAAATAAATAAATCTTCCAAAAAATAGTTTTTAAATGACCTGAGGGTGCTCCTCAGGCACTGACTTTATCAGCATACTTGGAGGGAACAGAATTATTTTGTTAATCATGGCCATGCAGAATGCAGTACAGTGGCTTCTAAGGCCAGGGGCAAGTGTACAGGCCTGACCACAGGAACACAGTTAAGACGTTACTACGGTAATTCAGGCAAGAGACGATGAAAGCTCAGATGAAGGTTAGCATGGTGGGTCAGTGGTAAGATCAGAATATTTAGAAAGTAGACCAACTTCCATTTACAAATGTGGTGAACTGTGACAGGAAGAGAGACATCAAGGCTAGCTTCCAAGATTTTGGTCAGAATAACTGGAAAGATGTAGTTACCACTTATAGAGATGGGAAACAGTGAGGGAGGGGCGGGTCTGGGGGGAGCTCAGGCCATTTATTTGCTGTGTGGGCAGGTTTTTTAACCACCCTTCCTCATTTATACAAATGTTAAAAACAATCCTCTCGGCCTGCCCTGGTGCCACAGTGGGTTAGCGACGCACTATGAAGCAAACCGCAGCCACTGAAGCACAAGTTCAATCCCTGCCTCTGGCCAGGGAGGGGACCCACATGGCGCAGCAGACCTCTCCTGCCTCGCCCGCTGCTCCCCTCAGCAGTGTGTTTCTGTCAATCTGCCTGTTCTGTGTCCTGCTCTATCTGGTGGATTCTCTCACCACCCCCACATCTCTGGCCTGTACCCCAGTGCCTGTATGCATAAATAAATAAATCTTTAAAAAAAAACAATCCTCTCCCGCAGAGTGGTGGTAAGAATTAAGTGAGAGAATGAACTCAAAGCCTTGTACATGTGTGTACACAACCTGACACAGCACGGGGGACTCGGACGAACACAAGGCCACCTCATCTCCTTGGGAAACAACTGGAAGGAGGGGAAGACTACACCTATGAATCTCGACTCCTGCTCCTCTCCCCTGCTTCCTCATTTAAGCTTTTTTCGAGGTCTCTGGTTTTGGAGATAATGAGGATGTTAATAGAGACCAGTGATGGGATAAAGCATCATATTCCCAAGGCCATGAAATTTTCAAAAACACTCTCACGGCTATTCTCTCCTGACAGTCCAGCGAGACAGAAATTATACCCACTTACGAAGTAGGAGAATGTGGCACAAAAAAACAAACCAAATCTTAGTTGTTCTGTATTTTGCTGTCTCATGGGACCTCACTTCATCTAGGGGAGATAGGGGGTGGAGCAGAAGGTGCTGAGGTGGAATGCCTTCCAACTGTGTACAACTGGGATCAACTGTGACCTACTCTTCTATCCCCCAGGGGAGGGCCCACAAGTGCCATCCAGCCTAGGTCCTAGGCTCCATTTCTCAGCTGCTGAGTAACAGGAGGGGACAGGAGTCCACAAGAATCAAAGCGCCTAAGGTCATATTGTTACAGGGCAACCCTAATATAAAATGGGTTCCCCACACTGGGTCCTCCACCCGCGCGCTCAGAAGACTTTTAAAGTCCCAACTCCAGGTACAC
>JAGFMF010011803.1:7106524-7133915 GCA_019455555.1 Galemys pyrenaicus | reverse complement strand
GGGGACCCACATGGTGCAGCAGACCTCTCCTGCTGTGCCCGCTGCTCCCCTCAGCAGTGTGCTTCCGTTTATCTGCCTGTTCTGCTCCCTGCTCTCTGTGGTGAATCCTCTCAGCCCCCACACCTCTGGCCTGTACCCCAGTGCTTGTATGCATAAATAAATCTTTAAAAAAAAAAAAAGAAGAAGGACCCCCAAGCTCACCTCTGGTTTTATAGCCAGCCTGGCTGCTTAACTCCACCCTCAGGTCCCAGTAATCCACTCTTCGATAATCATTTTATCGTATTTGTGGTTCTGGAACACTGATGGTCTGGAGTGGGGGTTGGAGTCCACACACCCATAATCCATTTAGGACCACCTTTCCCCCTAACAATATGACTAGAAAGTACAGTCTGGGCTCCAACTCTGAGGTCTGCACCCAGTCAAAGAGAATTCCTGCCTGTGTTCCTGCCATTCCCAGTCCCAAACCCCCTCCGCATACACCAGGTGCAGGAACACAGCTGTCTCATTTCCCCCCACCCTCCAGCCTATCTGGGTGGGACAGAACTGGGCGGAGCAGCCCAAGTAGCCTCCAGTGAGCCTGTAGCCCCACAGGCAAACTCACCCTGAGATAGATTGTGAGCAGCAGTTCTGAAAGGTGAGAGCTACACCAGGTGGGGGGTGAGGGGCTAGGAGGGAAGAGGTGTCAGAAGTGGGTGGGCTGAAGGCCTGAAAAGAAAGAATTGCCTGGAGGAAGAACTCCTGCTGATTTGAGTCTAAAGTCTGGAGACTGGGGGTGTGCTTAAGAAACGGCTTACCAAGGAGAGGAGGGTCTAGGCAGCGGAAGGAGCTCCCTGGGGCTGGGAATGTCTTGGCCCGTGTCTCCATCTATGCAGCCACTTGGCCAAGAGAAAGGGCTTCAGGAAAGTAAACGTCCCTCAAAAACAGAGGTCTGGGGAGCCTAGGGGGGGAAGCTGGGGGGTGGGGGACAATCCTCCCAACCCCTCGACTTTGCCAAGTGAGGAGGGAGCAGGGAAGAGGCAAGCTTGAGTCTGGATTGCCTTGCAGTCCCTGACCCGGTCATGCCCGCACCGCTGCTCCCTCTGCTGCTTCGGACGCTGCTGTCTCGCCTGCTGCTGCCAGTTGCCCGCCTGGCCCGCCAGCATCTCCTGCCCCTGCTGCGCAGATTGGCTCGCCGCCTGGGATCCCAAGACATGCGAGAGGCTTTGCTGGGCTGTCTGTTGTTCATCCTCAGCCAGAGACACCCGCCGGATGCTGGCGAGGCCTCCAGCATGGCCCGCACAGAGAGGAGAGAGAGGCTAGCTCCCCCAAAATGAGGCCAAGGGACTGAGCCGCAGCACCATTCACCAAAGTGCTTTCTTTTGCAGTAACAGTCCTGGCACCATCACTGGCCACAGACTGCCCAGTGGCAGGAGACATGTTGGAAGACTCTGACCAGGTCACGACTCCTTCTCCCTAGCAGAAATTACTAGAAGCATTTCTACAAGATATTTCCTTGTAGAAAATGGATCCTCCTCCCCCTACTTTCCTTTCCTTTGAAGACCTTTGCTGATTACCTGTGGACTGGGGAGGGGGGGGATAACTGACCCACCCCAGCCAAATGGGGTCCCATGAGGGACAATACTTAGTTAACCCAGGGACAACTGACCATTTAGCTGAGTCTAGAAATTTTAACTTAAATTGTCTTCCTGACTCAGGATTTACCTTAAAAGAAGATCTTGGTTCCCTAGAGAGTTAGTCTTATGTCTGAAGTGATACCTCCAGCATGCAGTTATCACTTAATAAATCTCTAGATTTGAATTCCTGGGATGCTTCTGACCATCTTCCATCTCACATGCTACAAGCTGACCTAACCTGAAAGAGGTGCTTGGTGTTGTGGGGTGGGACAGGGCGGGCACTTAAGGCTTCCTTTTGTTACCTACTTCAAAGTCACTTATCTTTACTTGGAGATAGTTTCTCTTGCCTAACTAGTCAATATATCTGTCACACTCAGATCCAGGAGTCTTGGGTCTGACTTGGAGGACGTGCACCATGCCTGCTCAAGGTAGGGGAAAAAAAGCCCTTGGTCCTTGAGCAAGTTTGAAGACTTCAGTTAAGGGAGAGGGGAGAGAGCCGTGTGTCTGCTGAGAGAGCCAGCGGGCTGCTGCTCCCCGACAAAGCCCAAGAGATCTGGGGGAAATTGGGGTGGGGTGACCTGATCTGGTGAATTCACCCCAGTTTCTCCTTCTCAAGGAACGGCACCTCAGGGGTCAAATAGGAATTGCCAGCTGTATTTGTATCCCCAGTTTCCATATAATTTGCTTATTGTTCTTAGGCAATAGTCCTCTCTTCCTCTCACAGCTAGTCTAAGGCTCTAGGTTGAGAAGGAAATAGGCGTAAGGCCCGTTTCAGGATTCCCATCCTGTCTCCGCACCCGTAGTTTGGACTGGGAAAAGAGCAGAGACCCGAGCTGTGCGCCCCCCTCCCGGTGCCCTCCAGCCCGGGAGCCATCTGCTTGCTCCTGGAGTTCTCTAAAGCCTGCGCTGGAGCTCTCCGTTTCGGGACTGCGACCTGGGAGGAGGGCTCGAGCCCGTTTCCCTAACTCCGTCCCCCTTCGGGGTCACGGAGCCGGTTTTTTGCCTGCTCCGGGCTATCTTTCCTACCGACCTCTCAGGCTCTCCCGGCCCTCAGCAGCGCGGGGCGCGACTTAGAGAAGCGCGAAGCGGGCGCCGTGATCCCGGGGTCGCAGCCCGGGCCCCCGCAGGGCGGGAGAGACCGGTCGGACCCGGCGCGGGCTGCTATTTCCGGCCACCCCCGTGGCCTTAGTCCAGCGGTAAGGAAGCCAGGGGTGGGGGTGGGGGGGCTTGTGCTTGCCCGCCCAGGGATTTCCGTACCCCGTCCCCAACTCCGGATGTCCCCACTAAACTTCGGCAGGTGCGCTGGAGCGGAGACGTGGAGGGGGAGGGAGGGGGCGGTCTGGTTCTCACGTGGCCTCATGGCGCAGGGTGCTGGCAACGCCCAGACCTGTACTGCTCAGCCCTGGTTGGGGTGGGGGATAGGGGTGAAATGGGAGTCTGTGGTTCCTGGGGAGAGGCTGCTGGTCAGGGGTTTTGAAGGCCACGATTAAGTGATCCCTCTCCAACCCCCTGCTGATGCCCCCAAGGCCAGAGTCTTAGATCTAGGCCAGACCTAGTAAACAAAGTCAAGTATTCCTGAACCCCTATACCCACCTTTCCATCCGAAGATCAGGGAAGTGAGTCTGACCCAGAATGAGTTCTTGTTCATCGCGGGTTTTTTGCATTAACTTCAATTTTTAAAAATACTGCATTAAGGTATTATTAATCTTGATTTATGAGGTTTTGGGAGCAGTCTTGAATTTTGCACCTCAGCCCAGTGACTCATGGGCCTCTGCCTAGTCCAAACCCTGCCACAGAGCCTTGGAGCTGAAGACATAAACACAAGCGAGAGAGAAAGTGCAGTCATGAGACATGTGCTGGTGACAAATTGCCCGGCCAGGCAGAGCAAACACTTCCAGCAACACAGATGGATACAGGCCTGAAGAAATAAGACTGCTTATGAGGGGGTGAGGCAGGCTTGGGGCTGGGCAGGGGAGGAGAGTCTGGGGCAAGGCAGAGTGGGCAGTGGTGCTGCTGGACCAACCCTTTCCATCTCAGAATTCAAGTGAGGAATGGGACCTGAGGGATTCAGAAGGGAGAGAACCATAAGACTGCAGTAGGTGACAAAGGGCTGGCTGGGTCTGGCTAGATAAACTCTAGACCTAGGCCCATGTGAGTTAGGGCCAGAGGCTGTCCACCAGAGGGCCCTGGCACCCATAGCAACACTCTTTTGTCCAGAGAGGTGGCCCTAGAGGGGTGTGGCTGCTGGCTGTGGGCCCAGGCAGAGTGAGTGCCAGATGGGTTTTTCTCCAGCAATCACTGCCCTGGCTATTGCCATTCTGTGAGCAGACCAGGCCCCAGAGGGGGTGGGGAGAGGGACCAGTCTTGCCCTATCTGGCCTGAGACCCTCACCACTTCCCTTCACTTTCATTCCACTTATAACCCTAGATACACACAACTGCAACCTCTGACTACCAGCCTGGTCATGCCTGGCGGATCTGCCTGACCACTAAGGCCTGCCACCCCCACATGTCCAGAGACGGGAAATGAAGGTGGGACGAGAGATGGTGCCAAGAAAGAGGGGACGGGACGGAAGGGCTGGGAGAGGAAGAGAGAGAAACTGGACAAACACAGAATGGGCGTGGCAGTGTCTAGAAAAATACCCATTTTCCTGCCCTCTGGATAAGTTTGGGGGTAGATGGTCTGTAAAGGTCTGTGGGGCTCAGAGCCAGAAAGGGGAGAATACCCCTTCTGGAGTAGCCTGGGGAAAGTCCATTGATCCTAAATAAAAAAGCTTCCCTCCCCTCAGGGCCCAGTCTGTTCTCTGGGGGAGAGGGTGTGGCTCTGCCTTATCCCTATGATGTTGGTACTGCTAATTGTTAATTAGTGTCTGTGGCTTTTCCTGGGCACAGGCCTCTTGGGTAATGGGTGGGGTAGGCAGCGGAAGACTGGGTTGGATTTTCTTTCCTCAGCACCTCCTAACCTTTGGATTGTTCCCCTGCAGGGAGGGCTTCTGCAGGGCGATGATCTGCCCCCCCCATAATTGGCTGCTTAACAAGAAAGTAGGGGATCGTTTCCTCTCCTGGGTAAAAGAACTGACCACTATTCAGCAGCCCACCCCCCTCCTCCTCAGCCAGTAGAGGATGTGGGGCTCAGCAAGGCTTCCTCAGAATATCTGGACAATGGGATTCACTCAGGATGTAAGGCATTCCGGCCTTTTTCAGCCTTTTTCTCTAACCATATACGGCTGTGCCTCAGTTTCCAAAGTTTGGGTTTAGAAAGGGTCAATCATGAGGGGGCTACCGAGCTATGCTTCTAATCGTCCCCCCACACATATGCAGCCACATACCCCTCTTAGAGTTGGGGGTGTGCAGGTAGGTGTGAATTAGGGCTGGAAACCCCCCCCCCATGAACGTCTCAGAATATAGCTCTCCGAATATATCGGAGGGGGACCCCCACAGAGTGAAAGACAAGCAGTGTTCTAGGAAATGAAGAGGTTTGACAGGAAGAAGGGGGCACCAAAGGGAGGAGGGACGCGGGAAAGGAAAGACATACCGAGTGAAAAAAAAAAAATGGCGTGGGAGGGGGTTTAAGGAGCCACAACCAACATCTAGAATGGAGTGTGGGGTTTCCGGGACAGTCTGGGCAGGTCTGTTGCTGAGAGTCCCAAGAAGGGTTCTGTAGGAACCGGTATAATAGCTCCAGCTTAGAGACTAGGAGTACCGAATGGGGGGGCCTGGCCCCTCCAAGCCCACGTGCCCTTTAGTGGGGTAGGGTTTGGTGCAGCTGGGCCCAAAGATGTCGTAGCAACAGAAGCCGCCAGGCGGGGTGCGGGGGGCGCAGGGTCCGGGCCGAGGTCCCGAGCGGCGGGAGCGGCGGGAGCGGTGGGGCGGGGCGCGGCGAGCGGGGGCGGGGGCGGGGGTGGGCCCAGCGGAGGGCGGGTTTGAAAGGCCCCGGCGGGCGCGGGAAGCCGCCGAGAGCACGCAGATCGGGGCGCCGGAGGACTCTTCCAGCAGGTGCTGCGAGGGTCGTGGGCCGGGGGCCGCGGGGGTGGAAAGCGCCGCTTCCCGCCAGCCACGAGGGCTGGGGGGCCGAGCCTGGCCGTTTAGCGGCCGGGAGAGGGGACCCCGGGTGCGGCTCCCGCTGCCCCGGTGCGGAACTGGCCCGGCAGCACGGCACGTGGCACCCCCGGGCCAAGGCCCCTGGGGGTCGGGGTGGGGTAGCGGCGGGTGGCCTCTACGGGAACCCGGACTCGTTGGTCGTGGGCCGCTTGGCTTTCGGCTCTGAAGCCGACTGTCGTCGACCCGGCCTCTACGGGGCGGCGAGTAACTGGAGGGTTGATCTGACCAGTCTCGTGGGCGCGGGGGGTCTCACTTGGTGAGAGTTGGGGGAGGAAGGCGCGCAGACTGCAAGTGGAGGAGCTGTTTCAGTCCCCCCTGTTAGCGGCTCTGTCTCTGGCATCCCCTTCCTGGGCGCGCTTCCTCGTTCAGTTACAGGGAAGTCTTGAATAAGATTCAGTGAAAGGACAAGATTTTCTTTCCAGGAGAGGACTGAGGTGGGTGAAGTTTGTCCCCTCACCCTGCCCTGGCTGCCCCACTCCTGGGTAATCGCCACACCCAGCACATGCCAGGCTGGAGAAGACAACCCTCACTTTCCTTCCTCAGTGAGAGTACCCCACCACCCAGCATACAGGGCTGAGAAGTAGCCTTCATACCTCCCATTCCAGAAGTCTAGAGTAAGCTGTATAGAGTTTGAATTCTGGCTCGGCACTGTGACCTTAGGCACAAGTAACTTGGCCTCTCTGAAGCTCAGATGTTGTCATCTGCTCAGTGGAGACAGTTGAGTACTAAACAGATGATTGCCAGGGCAAGAGGGGGTAGGCATCTGCAGGTAGTGACTAGCCTCATATGGCATCCTGGGGAGTGGAGAATTGAGTGCTAGGTGAGGGTGTGTGCCTGGAAGCTGAGGTTCCTGAGACTTGCTGGGAACCAGGAGCTGGAGAGGTGCTCCCTTGGGGGGATGCTTTTAGGGCCCCTTAGGCAGGCCAAGGCATAGCCAGAGGGATACCAGGTGCTTGGAGCTGGTATCAAATCCCTGGTTGCTGCTGGGCAGAAGCAGACAAGAACCAAACACCTGGTCTGGCCTGCTGCGTGTCCAGGAGGAGGGGACTGCTCCCAGAGTTGAATTGGGCCCAGGATTAGGGAGGTGACTGCGGAGCAGGGTGTAGGGGTCTGCTGTTTACTGCCAGGAATCTTGCTTGGGTGTATGCCTGGGTGATAAGCTCGGGGTTACTCTCCCCCATACCAAATGGAAAACCTGAGTCTTGAGGCTTCCCCACCCACCCCTAGGGTAGAATGCTCTTGCCTCTATTTCCTTGAAAGTGTAGACTTATTCCTCACTCTGTCCCTGTGCCAACAGTGCCTGGCTAGCTATGTACCCTGTAAATAGTTGGGAGGATAAGGACAGAAGCCCCTGCCTCCTTCCTGGGGTGTGTGTGCTTGCTCCTCCCCTCCCTATTCTTCCACCCATGTGTGGAGGGGAGGTGCTGAGGAAAGCCTTTGACAAGTCTGGAGTTTTCCTAGGGAAGGGTTGAGATGGGGGAAGGACAGTGCAGTCTGTCTCTGGGTCTGTCTGGCAGTCTTTGTCTCAGTACTAGCTGTACCTGTGAGTTGGCCCACCCCTCAGCCTCCTTTGCTGAGAGACTGCTGGGTCTCTTATCTCCCTAGCTACAGGGGTGGTTTTTATCTCCTTGATGGGTGTGGGGGTGTGAGAGAGAGAGAGATACTTCTTAGAATGGGGCTGCTCCCTCCCTCAACAAGGTCTGAGAGGCTTCTCCCCTGTTATGCCCTGTGCCACTCTGCATTCTGGACCCTTCCCCAGGAACCAATGGACAAAACCTGCAGCGTGAGCCTGAGCTAGGACCACCTCCCAGGGACAAACTAGGCCCCCTCAACAACGCTGGCCCACCTGCTGCCAAGTCTGGGGATCTGGTAAGTGCCAGCCACAGGAAGGCAAGGGAGCTTGTCCATCTCCTCCCTCCCCCCAGCAGGCCAAACACTGGAGCTAGGCCCAGAGGTGGGGGTCCATGTGTCAGCACGTGCCTGCTTGGCTCTCTGTGTCCTCCAAAGAGAGGGCTGGTGCCAGGGTATCTCTTGCTCCCAAGGGAGCAGGAGAGACACCGAGGAGGACGACTGGCAGCTTTGGGGACTATACGGCATAAGTCAGGCTTGTGCCCCCACCCCACTAATCTTGTCTTCAAGTTGTTCTGAGAAAGAGGAAGAGGACAGCTCTGGGAGTGAGTCAGGGAGGAACTGGGGGGGATGGGGTGACCCTAGAGGTCCAAGGTAGGCCCTGTGTCCCCATACATGACAAAGTATTTTCCTAGAAAACTGGTCTGGAACTGGAAGGAACTAGGTAGGCCCCAGGCACTGGCTGGAAAGGCAGGTTAAGGTGCCACCTGCAGAGAGGCTGGAGTGCTGGGACGGCTCCAGGAGGGGACAGGTTTCCAACCCCACCCTAGCCATGAGTTCAGGGTCCCTGAAGAGTGGAGCAGTCAGACAAGCAGCTAGGGCCCTGGGGAGGGAGGCCTCCCAGGCTTGGCCACAGTCATAGCTCTGGTGGCTGCTCTTGTGGCCACTGTTGCTGCAGATCTGTTTGTTTTGTGTCCTGCCTGCTCCCCTCCCCCTTACCCTCTTTACTGTTTCTCTTTCCCTGCCCTCGTCCCTCCTTCCAAGATTTGTCATTGCTGTCCCTGACCCTTCTCAGCCTCTGCCTTGCCTTCTTTGCCTGTCTTTCCCTCCCTCTCAATCATACTTCCTCCTCCTTCCCTCCTGCTCTCCACCCTCCTGTTTCCAAGCTTCCAAACTGCTTCTGCTGCTGGATAAAAATAGCGGTGGCAGCGGCCTGGCCAGGCCTGGAGCCAGGTAAAGCCTGAGCAGGCAGGGGGCCCAACAGAGCCCTCCTGAAAGGGAGGGGGTTCCTTCTAGACGCCTTAGCTTGTCTGCTCTATCTGCCCTCCTGCTCCCCAAGACTCTGAAGGGACCTATGGGGAAGCAGGGCCAAGACATGGCCCCACATTGCTTTTGTCCCTAGCAGGCCTCAGAGGGGGAGAGCTGTCAGCCAAAGGGAACCAAGAACGCGGTCAAGACTGTCAACATCGTCGTCATGACAACCAGTCACGAACCCCAAGACAGGTACTGGAGGGCCTGGGCTGTATAGTTTTAGGGGAGTGAACATGGGTTTCCAGCGGGCTGGGCACAGTGTCCTTGGGAAATTTGGGGGTGCCACTGCTGACTGTCTTTCCAGTCAGGTAGCTATGAGTCAGGGCTACAAGAGGGCTGGGGGCCATGCATGCCTTGGTTGAATATCTGTGGGTGGGAGGCAGCCCCTCCCTGGTCTGTCAATATTTCCACTACTGCTCTCCAGCCAACCAGCAGCTTCTGGCTCCTCCCGCCACCCGTGTGGGGAGACATTTGGCAGCACCCCTCACTGCAGAACACATCTGGTCACACCGCCCTCTCAGGGTTACCCTGGGTCCTCTGCCTCAGATGACCCTGGGGTCCTTAAAGCTGACACTCAAGTGTGGTCCTGCATATGTGCTCTGGGGAGGGGGCTGGAGCGTGATTCAAGCTCTCCAAGGCATCCAGGACCGAGCTCGTCCATGAAGCCATGCCTGGGAGCCAGACTATTCAACTCAGACCCGTCCCACCCCCACCGCCTCTCCCCTGCCCTTTCACCTCCTGTGTCACAGGCCACACAACTAGGCCCTTCCAAGCGAGTCCTTGAACCCTTGCTTTGATCTCTCTGGGGCTATCTCCCTAAAGTAGAGGTGAGGTTTATTTGGATGGGAGGGGATCTCTAGTGAGTACAGACCGTCCTGTGCCTGTCCCCACTCCAGCCCCCTTGTCACACTCATCCAGCCCCACTGCGCCGTGTGACCTTGGCTGAGAGTTTTTCCCTTTACTCTGGGCCTCTGAATCAAACCTATAGCTCTTCTTCAAGGGAGGACTATATGAATAAGTTGGGGGGCTGCACTTATTATAATGACTACTCAGTCAGGCCCTGTACTCTAGCCAGACCTCCTGTCTCCTCTCTGCCTTGGGCTTGGTCCCTGAAAACAGGTTTTGGCTGTGCAAGGGGACAGTAGACCCTGGGTGAGGGGGTGGGATGACGAGGAGGGGCAGGGCTGCTGGCGGGAGCTGGCCCATCCCTGAGGTTAGGGGCCTGGGCAGTGCCCTGACCGAGCTGGAGCAAACTTACTTACACTTGGGGTCCAGATGACTTTCAGTGGCCTCATACCTATCCTAGATGGCGTGAGCTACAAAGCCAGTTCTGTCTAGGCCAGGAAAAAACAGCGCTCTCACTTCCTAAGACACCGGCCTGCCTGACCTACTAGGTCCAGAATGTCCTACTAGGTTTAATTCTGGGAGTTTCTTGGCCTCAGATTCCTCTTTGGGGAGGCACATAGTCGCTGCCCAGACATAATCACTTCCAGTCTGCCCAGTGGGGGTGGAAGACACTTGCTGTTTGCTTTCTCACTCACCCGCCCACCCCAGAGCGTTCGCAGGATTTCCAAAACCACCTCCGGATGTATGGGTCACACTGGTTCCCAAGCCTGCAGTATCCCCTGAGTCCTCGGGGCTGAGAACCATGGTCCTTTCTTTTAGCCATGCCCTTCAGTCCTGTGTCCCTGCTCCCCTCCCCCTCTGCACTCCAGTCTTGTCCCTGTCCCCAGACACACCCCTACCCCATACCCACAGCAGGACACATGACATGGACACAAGACACAGATGCCCTGTGCCCTGGGACAACTAGAGAGGCCAAAAGTCATGGAGGGAGGCCTCTGGCTTTGTCCAGGATGGGGGTGGTGGGTCACCTGTCTCCTCTTCCTCCTCCCATCCCCAGGTGCAAGTCCGTCTGGCTTATCTTCTTCATGCTGGGTCTGGGGACACTGCTTCCCTGGAATTTTTTCATGACAGCCACTATGGTGAGATTCGGGGTGGGAGGCATCCTCGGGGCACGCGGGACCTGAGTCTGTACCCACCGGCACGGGGAGCGGTTCCAACACCATCTCTGCTATCCGCGCAGTATTTCAGAAGCCGCCTGGCCAGCCCGAGTAACGCGTCCTCAGTCTCTGCTGAGCCGAGCGGGAACACGCAGCCCTCGGTCGCCCCCACGGCAGCCTTGGAGGAGCAGAACCCTCTCAGTGACATCTTCAACAACGTCATGACCTTGTGTGCCATGCTGCCCCTGCTGCTCTTCACCTGCCTGAACTCCTTCCTGCATCAGAGGTGAGCAGGCTCCGGCCCGGCCCTGGCGGCCTCCTGCCTCCCCAGCTAAGCCCGGGACTTCACCGGCCCCCTCCACCGCCCCCGCCTCTCCGGCAGGATCCCCCAGACTATTCGGATCCTGGGCAGCCTGGTGGCTATCCTGTTGGTGTTCCTGATCACTGCCATTCTGGTGAAGGTAGAGATGGCTGCCCTGCCCTTCTTCGTCATCACCATGACCAAGATCATGCTCATTAATTGTAAGCATCTCCCCTCACACCCCGCCCTTCTTTCAGACCCTCAGTGAGCCAGAGAGGAGAGTCCACTGCTCCCCCAGAGGAAACTGATGCCGTGGGCAGTCAGGCTCCAGAGGCCTGAGCAGGCACACGTCAGAACTGGGGTTGGGGGCAGAGGCAAGGGCCACTTCGGTGTCCAAGAGTCACAGGAAGTAAATCGGGAATTAGACATCTGTCTTTACATGGGCCCCAGCCACTCCCAACAGAAATGAGTTCCCCGTTGCTAATGCGCACCCTCTTCCTCCAGCATTTGGTGCCATCCTGCAGGGCAGCCTGTTCGGTCTGGCCGGCCTGCTGCCCGCCAGCTACACAGCCCCCATCATGAGCGGCCAGGGCCTGGCAGGCCTGTTCGCCTCAGTGGCCATGATCTGCGCCATCGCCAGTAAGTCTTGCTGCCTTTCTGTTGCCCTGGTTGTTGTGGGAGAGGGGTGGGGCCCATCTCTGACCTCTGACATCTTCCACTCAGGTGGCTCGGGATTGTCAGACAGTGCCTTCGGCTATTTTATCACAGCCTGTGTGGTCATCATTGTAACCATAATCTGCTACCTGGCCCTGCCTCGGCTGGTAAGTGACTGGAGAAAAAGCCCTAGGAATGTGTGTGTGGGGGGCGCGGGGAGGGCGTCCAGGGTGCTAGACCACAGGGTATGCTGAGACTAAAACCTGTGGGAGGGGAATTCCGGAGGGTCCACCTCTCCTGTCTCCCTTGCTTAATAGGAATTCTACAGATACTACCAGCAGCTGAAGCTCGAAGCTGGGGAGCGGGAGATTAAGTTGGACCTCATCGGCAAAGGTCTGAAGAAGCTGTTGTGGAGGGAGGCCTGCCAGGGGTGGATGCATGTGAGCACAGGGCGAGGGTGAATGCTCCCTCTAGTGGTCATGAACCGGAGGCCAGAGGGACCAGGGTGTGGGGAGTGAGGGGACAGTAGGAAATGAGGGCAGGGAGAGATAAGGCGGGTAAGTCCTGGGTGACCTTGAGTGCTTGAAAGCGGTAGGGAGCAATTTTAGATTCTCAGAGTAGATCTAACATGACCTGAGACTCTGGGAGAGGAGGGGAACTTGCACTGTGAAGGTTTGGAAGAGACGGGGTTTTGTTCTGGTCGGACTGCACTCGTGAAGGGGGTAATCTACCCTCAACTAGTTCCCTTTTTGGGAATGTGTGCGTCATTTCCATTGCCTGTTCTTCTCACAACCTGTCACCTCTCAGGAGAGGAGATGAGAACAGTCAAAGAGGAGTCCAGAGTGTCAGCCACTTCTCAGCCCACCACCAGAAGCCACTCCATCCTAGCCATCCTCAGAAATGTATGTGGGGCCTGGCTGTCCTATGCTCGCTCTTCCTCTCTCCTCCTCCCACTCCCTGCATTGCCCGACTTCTCCTTTTCTGACCTGAGACTGAGGGTGGCTGCTCAGCTCTTTCATGTGGACACAGCCTGGGTCCCTCTTTTCCAGATCTTAGTCCCAGCTCTCTCCGTCTGCTTCATCTTCACCATCACCATCGGACTATTTCCTGCTGTGACTGCTGAGGTCAAGTCCATCGCTGAGGGCACCTGGGGTGAGGACACCATGGATTCCAAGGTTGGAGACAGATAGGCTGGAGTGGGGGTGAGGGGGGCCTGGACTGCCATCTCCAGCTGGACCGCTGGTTCGCTTTTCCTTCCCTGGGCTGGAAGCGTTGTTGTCATTTTATAGCTGGGGAAACTGAGCCCTGGTGAGGGTCAGGATTGCTAAGTCTGTCTCTCTGGGCCTAATAACCATCCCATAATCTCTTCTAGGACACTACTTCATTCCCGTGTCCTGTTTCTTGATTTTCAATGTCTTTGACTGGCTAGGCCGGAGCCTCACAGCTGTGTTCATGTGGGTAAGTAGCAGAGGGGGCATTAAACCCCTATGTGAGAGGAAGGAGTTCAGAACCAAGAAACCATGGCATTGAAGAGGCCATGCTTTTTTTTTTAAACCAAGACATAGTCTATTACACATCTGTAAGGTATACACAAGGCTTAATAAGTACACAGCGCAATGCACATGCACACACCCTGGATGATGACCACCCAGATCGAGATGTAGAACATTTCCAGTAGTTCAGAGGCTCCCCTATGCTCCCCGCTCCCATCAGTACCCGATAAAGGGAACCAGGCTCAAGTTTCAGTTCAGAATCGTAGGGGCCCCACATGGAGCCCTCGGGTCTGGTTGTGCTCTGGGGTGGACCTGGGCTGAGGCACTGCCTGGTCCCCACAGCCTGGCAAGGACAGCTGCTGGCTGCCAGGCCTGGTGCTGGCCCGGCTGGTGTTCGTGCCCCTGCTGCTGCTGTGCAACGTCAAGCCCCGCCACTACCTGCCTGTGGTCTTTGAGCACGACGCCTGGTACATCATCTTCATGGCCGCCTTCGCCTTCTCCAACGGCTACCTCGCCAGTCTCTGCATGTGCTTTGGACCCAAGTGAGTGGAGCCTGGTGGCATCAGGCAGGGTCTGGGGCTCTGGTAGGAACACTCTTGAGGGAGAGAGAGGGCAAAAGGAGAGTCCTACTCCTGGAGCTTAAGGTTTCTGGGCTGAGAGGAGGCTGCTGAGGGACACCTAGCAGGTGGTGGTGGGTGGTGGGAGTGGGGTGCCCAGCCTTAGTGAGTTGGAAATGTGGGAGGTGGAAGACAGCCCCCTGTACATTCTCCTCCAAGAGGGAAGTAAGTCCCAGATTGGGGTTGGGAGACTTTGATCAGCAGAATTAGGTGCCGAGGTAAGTCTCCCCTCTACAAGCTGTCTTAAGGAAGCATTGCCCTCCCTCCTTTAGGAAAGTGGAGCCTGCCGAAGCAGAAACTGCTGGAACCATCATGGCCTTTTTTCTGTCTCTGGGCCTGGCACTGGGGGCTGTATTCTCCTTCCTGTTCCGGGCAATTGTGTGATCGTGGGTTGACAGAAACAGCTGCCTGCTCCGGGCTGCCGGCTCCTGCCCCTTCCTTTTTTCTGGAATGGGTGGGGTGGCCTGGAGATTATTTTCTAGTTGACTTCTGCTTTCTTAAGGCTGGTACTAGGCCCCAGAGTTCAGCCCGGAGGAGGAAACTCCTGGACAGAGGAGACACTGGGCCTGAGGGTCAGAGTTGAGGGAGAGGACACAGTCTATCTGCTTGAGGCCCCCCACATGTGGCTCTGACTGATCCCTATTTGAATAGTATACAGAGGCTGAGAGAGAGTGTATGTGTGTGTTCATGTGTGTCTGTCAGTATGCTCGTCTGCTTGTGCCAGGGTGGCTAGGGGCCAGGTCTGTTCTAAGGCCTCATCTGATATTTCCACCCACCCCCCCCTTCTCCCAGTATGCCTGCCTGCCACCTCTCCACGTACCTCTCCTGCTCCCCTGCCTTGTTCCTAACCAAAATGCACTCTGTTACAGATGCCATTTTACTGCCTTTTTTATACTCAACAGAAACCAGGTGCCTTCAGGGGCCACTCTAATTAAATAAATCTTTTTTTTTCCTCCATGGTTTCCTGTATCCTCCAGCCATAGCGTCATGGCCTGGAGAGGGTAGAGGGGTGGCAACCTAAGTTTGGGGGCATGAGCATGACCCAGCTGGGTCTTGGACAGTGCAGGCTGGAGTGGAAGAATGGATAGAATGTTAGGCCTACAGGCCTCAGAGGGCCTGCAGTGCCCCCTGCTGGACCACAAAGGAGGCACAGGCCTGGAGCCAGGACACCCAGACTGTTAACTGGACCAAGAAAGGGCTTTTTTCCTTCATTGCTTCATTTCTTCTTTCATAGTCTGGGGGATGGAGACAGCACCCCATCTTTCCTTTGTCTTCACTGCCACCCCCTCCATTCTGTCCTTAGCTGGGAAATGAGCTCTGAAAAATTGGCCAGCTTCCCCCTAGCTCCTGGCTGTACTCCCACACCTCTGGGCAGGAAGAGGCTGCTGTAGCTCAAGGGCTCTCCCCTACCTGGCACTCTGCCCCGACTCACTCAGCTTCCAGGGAAACAAGGGGCCTATGTGTCCTCAAGTTGAAGCTGGGTCCTCCCCTTTTCTTCCCAAACTCTGGGCTGGGGAAGGGTGGGATGGTATGGCACCCAATGGGGGGGACCATGCCATTGAGACCCCCTCTCAAAAAATATTTCCTGACAGGATTGGCAATAGATCCCCTCCCCCCACCTCAGCCACCCTACCTTCTTCCCAAAGTCTGACTTTTCCCACAAGGGCAGAGGGTGCTCCACACTGCCCAGACTGTTCACTGCCCCCTGACCAGCGGATTGCTCAGAACAGGCACCTCTGTTAGGGCTCCGTGTCTCAGTTTCATTTAACTGAAGACTTTAGGCCTCGTTAAGACATTTCTAGAACTTTTTGACAAGCAGTGAGTGCTAATGGGATAAAACCTGTCATTGTATTGGGCACTGGAGTCCTGTATTCCAGGGTAAGGTAAGTCACACCTGGATTCATATGCGAAGCTGGTGCAAATACGGTATTCTTCCCCTGCAGGTCCAAAAGCAAAAGTCCCCCCAGGTCATCTCCAGTTTTTACTATACCATTTGGCAGTGAGTCCGGCTGAAATAAGCCTGTGCCCTTTCTCTTCTCTACCTAGTCCTTTCCAACTGCTCCATTGTACCAAACCCGAGTATCTCATTGACTTCCTTCCTCAACACCAACAGCCCCTTGGGAACCCTGTGCTCTCTCTGGGTCCCTTTTACTGCCTCCTACCTGACCTTTTAGGATTCCTGCCCAGGTCTCCCTCAGCCCATAGCCCACATGATGACAGAAGAATCTGAAAACAAATGTGTAGGGGTGTGCAGGTCTCCCTGGAGTATGTCAGGGGAGCATATCATACCACCAACAGCCTGCTTATGCAACACTTCCTCCCCCACACTCCCAGCTCACACTGTGAAATTTTGTACTTTATCTTCTAAGCTCTTATCTTACTCTAGGTACAGTCATGTTTTTCAGATCTTTAAAAGCTGTGTGTGCTAAACCTGGTTCCGTGATACTCAGGTATTTGCCTGCATGGGTTCGTCCCTTCCCCAAGCCTGCACATGCCCAATTCCAGCTATGCAGCAGCTTCCACTGCCAGGGCCCATGGGATAGAGGTGGGATGTTAAGTAGATTCTTCTGCCCTAGCAAAGATTTGGAGGAGAAAGAGACAGACCTACATTCTGAATTTTGAGTTGATCTTGAAGAAAATTACTACAATATTTTCCTAAAGTGTTTTCTGATGTCAATGCCAAAAAAGTTGCCATTCTCACTAATTTCCAACCTACTGACAGCAGTGTTTTCACCTGAAATGGGGTGGGGGGAAGGGGTTGGAGGGAAAAGCTGCTAGGTCTCCTGCCTGGCTATGGTGGTGATAGTGCCCCACCACAAGTGGGCACTCTGCAGCCAACCCACTATCAGCCCTCAGGACTTTCCTCCTTGCATTTTGCAATTTCCCTCTTGTTTTACCTTAAGATGGGTTGTTGGGCTTTAAACTCTTGAAAAGCGAAACATCCCAGTAAAATTAGCAATCATCCTTCAAAATATACATGAAGTCTCAGATATAACAAATTGGAAAATATGTGTGTATCCTTTGAGATGAAAATGGAATAGGTGAAGGCAGTAAATTGGGGCAAGGAGAGCTTGACAGGAAAGCCCCAGTTCCTGGGAAAATGTTCTTGTAATGTTAAACTGCAATAGAGAATTAAAATGAATGTGAGGGGGAAGTGCAGTCACTTTAAAGGGTTTGCTGGGGCCTCTCTGGTCATGCAAGCAGTTAAGTCGCAGCACTGTGAAGCTGTCCACAGCCACTGCAGCTCGAGTTTGATCCCCAGCCAGCCAGGGAGGTGACCCACATGGTGCAGCAGACCTCTCCTGCCCCCGCTGCTCCCCTTAGCGTGTATTTCGGTCAGTCTGCCTGTTCTGCTCCCCACTCTTCTCTGGTGAATCCTCTCACCCTGCCCCCTCCCACACACACCTCTGGCTGGCACCCCAGCTCTTCTATGCATAAATAAATAAATCTCTAAAAAAAGTAGGAGTTTGCTACCTGGCCTGCAGCTCCTGCCTGAAAGCTGAGTCCTGACGCAGGAAGTAGGCAGTCTGAGGGCTGTCAGCCAGCAGCAGATCTCACCAGGAGGCCTAATCTGCAGTGAGGTTAGTCTGGTTCTGGGCAGGTTGGCAGTGAATGTGGGGATGGGTAGAACCACATCTTCCAACGCGACCAGTGACTGGAGTTTGAGCTGGGCATCGCCAGCTCATCTCTGCATGCCCCAGCTGCTGCGTGGGTCCCTTCAGAGAGGACGTACCCTACCCTTCTATGCAGTGGCATACCTGGTGCTCTGTCAATGAGCACGCTGGCATTCTAGGTCCAGGCTGCAGGGTCCAATGCTAGATGAGTCAGCAGGACCCCCCCAGAAAAGGGGGGGCTCTGCCTAGAACAGCTGCCCTTTCCCAATCTGGGGTGGGGGGAGGTTAGATTCAGAGCCTAGGATTAAGGCTCGGGCCTAGGAAATACTGGTAGTGTGATAGTTACCCATTCTCTGGCCCAGATTCTTGTTCTTATTTAAGTCAGAGTGGCATGGACTTGCTAAAGAATAAAGACACTGGGTGCTTGTATGCATAAATAAATAAATCTTAAAAAAAAATAAAGACACTGGGATAGTGGGCCAGAGCTCCTGAAAACAGTGGGGACCCTAGAGAGATGCCTGTTGGTAAGGTGAGCGTCAGCGCCCCTATGCTCCTGGTGGCCCCTGAACCTCACGCGCCCCTTAGCTGTCCTCCCCCACACCGCCAGCCCACGGACATTTCGAGGACAAGCTTTTCTCCCGACTGGGGTCTTCCCAGTGCCAACCGTCTTTTGGGGTCCCGACCCGGAGCAGGGCTTGAACGACCGGAATCTGGGTCCCCCTCAGCCCCGCCCCGAGTGCAGAGGGTGACGTCACCGCTCAGCGCACGCCCCGCCCCCATCCCCCGGAAAGCGCGGTCCCGACCCCCTCCCCCGCGCTTACCTGACACCCAGCGGGTGGAAAACCATAACGGATGTCTCAAGCCCACTCCACATTAAGCCTGGGTGACCTTGAACCAGGCATTTCCATCTCCCAGCCGCTCATCTGTAAAACTGGGCTGTGAGATTCCAGGAGCTAATCTCTAGGGCTCGCTTTCACCTGCCACTTTGCTAGCCGTCCTACACGAAGCTTCTCTAGCATCTCCCAGTACCTCTGAAGTGCTGACTTGCTCTGCCTATTTTACTCCAGAGAAGAGATTGAAAGGTTAAAGGGAGGAAAAAACCTTTTGGAAACTGCAAAAGCACCAGGTAGAGGCCTCTCTGCCTGACATACGAACAAATAGGGAGTTCCCAGACAATGAAGGGGATGGAAAGACAAAGGGTTCCACGTAACGGCGGCGGGGCAAGTAGAGCAGCTTGGTACACTTCTTCCCCATCTCCAGAACATTTCAGAGTCACCTCTTTTCACATCCCCAGGGATCCCCAGCCTCCTAGGATACTGAACTCCCAAGCCATCCTTCCTAGATGAAACCTGTGGTCTTTCCTGATATCTAGCCTCATTCCTTACTGGAATTCCTCCCCACCCAGTGGCACTATCAGCTCTACCAGCCTTTCACCTGGGTACAGGTTGGCAGACAGGAACTGGGCCCAGTGAATGGCCCAGAAATCCTGCCAGTTGAAACCTGCGAGTTGAGCTCCTTGCCCGAGGCAGGACAGGTAGCAGGCAGCACAGTTAAGTAGGTCAGGGTTGTTTGTGTGGCGCCACCTGCCCCTTTCCCTGCCTGTAATCTGCTCTGGGTTGAACCACTTTGGGGGTTGTTTTACTTTCTTAGTCAAAGGAAGCCTGGAACACTGAACAACACCCAGGCAAAAAGGCTGCTGGTGGGCATGATGACAGACATTTTGGGCTGGGCAGGCAGGATTCGGCCACACCTCGCATGCTGTTGATACTACTGTCCTTAGCTGCGACAGTCAGAAGGGTATTAATAGAGCAGCTTACCAGAGATGCCCAATTTACAATTCTGGAAGGCTTAGATCAGTTTCTGACCTCACCACATTCCCCTGAGATTGCGTTCATGCCCATGACTTCAACTATCAGTCTTTGCCTCCTGGACACCTCTATTTGGTGCCCCATAGTATACCTAATACAAACTTTATAATCCCTCCAACCCAGAGTGCCTCTCAGCCCCCACATTCCACTCAGCAAATGTATACACCTGTCTGATCTCCCCATCTGCAGCCTCTTCCTTCTCAAGCTATGAACCATTGCGTCTGTAAGTGAATTTTTATTTGCTTTGATCAACACAACTCCTCAATTTAATATATTCAAACTTTTCTCCAGCAACTGGATGATATATATTTTTCTCAAGCACACATGGCGCATTTACAAATATTAGCCACATTCTAGCTTAAAGAAGTCTCAAATGCAAAAGAGCCAGTATCATACAACACATATGTTTACAACATAGTTAAAGAATATAAAAATGATTGAAAATGCAAAACAAGGGCCTCCCTGGTGGCTCAGTGGGTTAAGCAACGCAATATCAAGCAAACCACAGCCACTGCAGCACGAGTTCGATCCCTGCCGCAGGCCAGGGAGGGGACCCACATGGCGCGGCAGACCTCTCCTGCTGTGCCCGCTGCTCCCTCAGCAGTGTGCTTCGGTTGATCTGCCTGTTCTGCTCCCTGCTTTCTGTGGTGAATCCTCTCACCCCCCCACACTTCTGGCCTGTACCCCCAGTGCTTGTGTGCATAAATAAATAAATCTTTAAAAAAAAAGAAAATGCAAAACAAATTGATCAACAAAGATACCATAAAGGGATTGGGAAATGCTGAAAACTGAATTATAATAAGACATATTGAAACTTGCGGGTCACAGTTAAAACAGCACTTGTAAAACAGTACAAAAAAAGAAAAACTGAATCCTTATTTAAAAATTTTCTATGCAGAAAGTCGATTCAGATAGTTCTACAGGTGAGTTCTCTGAAATTTTAAAGTCTTTTTACTTATTTAGTGTAGAAAAACCGGGGTGTAGGCCAGAGTTGCGGGGGTAGTGGTGGGGTAAGAGGATTCACCAGAGACTAAGTGGGGAGCAGAACAAGCAGATTGACTGAAATACACTGCTGAGGGGAGCAGCAGGTGAAATGAGAGGTCTTGTCTATTTATTTATGCACACAAGAATAACCCCAGTTCTTGTGTGCATAAATAAATCTTTAAAAAATAAATAAAAATATATAACAAGTTTAGAATAAAAAGTAAATCTACTTAATGATGAATATGAGCAGTTTTCCTTGCCTGATTAGAAATAAGACAGGGATGCCCAAGAATCAGTTTTGTTTTCATTCATCACTGAAGCACCTAGTTGATAGCATATGACAAGAAAGAGATACAAGGATTAGAAAGGGAAAAACCAAACTCAAATTGTTTGCAGATGACAGGGTTACACCTGGAAAACAAAAAAAACACTGACAATTAAGAATTCATAAAGTAGTTTACCAAGTTGCAGGATCAATAAACAAAAATTGTTTTTCCACACTTTGGAAAACAAAAGGAAAATTCCCACTTGGCAGCAGCATCAAAACAAAACAAACCACTAACAACCCAGTGAGCAAATGGAAAGCTATGCAAGAGGCTTCTCATTGTTCCAGCCAAATGTGGAAACCGTGGTAAGGCGAGCCCAGGCTGACAGTACAGAATTGCTCGATTGTCCAAGGTAGCTGAAGGTCAGGTCCCTTAGCCAATGAGGATGTCAGTTCAGGGTTTTCCTGTGAGAGTCAAGCCTCTGGAAACTAGGAAGGACAGGAACGGAAAGGCCACTGTGCTGCTGAACCCGAATCCCCAGTGTGAGCAGCTGTGGCAGGAGGGCTCTGCCCAGGCTGGCTATGTGCGGTCCCTCCGGACCTCGCTTAACTTCTGCTAGATCAGGGGTCTTCTGTAAAAGGTAAGAGAATGCATACTGCACACATTCCAAGCTATACTACCTGCATTACAATGATCAACTCCACCACTACAGTATGAAAGAGATTAAAGACACTATGGAAACAATTAAGTGTGACCATGTTTCATTAAATGTTATGGACACAACTGAAACTCCATATATTTGGCACATGTCAAAATATTTTTTATTGATTTTTCCCCCTCACTATTAAAATATAAATAAAACCATTTTGGGCCTCCCTGGTGGCACAAGGAGTTAAGGCACAGTACTATGAAGCTGTCTGCAGCCACTGCAGCATGAGTTCGCTCCCCGGCCAGGGAGGTGACTCATGGTGAAGCAGATCTCTCTCCTGTCTCACCTGCTGCTCCCCTTAGCAGTGTGTTTCAGTCAGCTGCCTGTTCAATTCCCTACTCTGTCTCTGGTGAATTCTCTCACGCCCCACACCTCTGGCCTGCACCCTATGTTTATATATTTAAAAAAGTTTATATATTTTGAAAATACATTAAATCATCCTTACTGTTAACTGGAAATAAGTCGCACACAAATAGTTACACAAAGAGTTTATTAGATAATCAAAATGAAGATTTGAACCTGGGAAGCAGTCTGGCAGATTTTTCCTGAATAGCTGTTAGCTGTTCCAACAATCACAAGTTTGAATTTAGTTTTAAAAGTTAGGAACAGTGAATCATTGCCATTAAAATGTAATTATTCTTGACAGGAGGTTCTAAGCTGTTTTGACCTAGAGATAGAGTGATGCCATCTATGTGCAGAGGAAGGCAATGTGGAGGTGTGAGCTCTTCCATTCTAAAGAAAGCAGTGTGGAGATGGGAAGGCTGGGTACCCCTTGTGTAAATCTTCTTCATCTGGTTCCTTTGTCTTTAGTGGGGGTTGAAAAGTTTGGCTTTACCCGCAGGCAGTAGAATTTGCAGAGCTCTCACAGGCTACATGTTCATGCACATGGCTTTGCTCTCCTTTGCTGAGCAGGGAGGGGACATTCACATTACTGACGTACTTACAAAAACAAGCAGTGGGCCATAGTTTGCCATTGGGCCATCCTCCGATAGAGGAAGTTTGTACTGAGTCTTTGAGGCAGGTTGGGAATAAACGGTACCTTGGGAATACCAAGGGTTGCTAATGCTGCTGGGAATAAGACTTCTGGAGATCCAGGAGGGTGTAAGACAACTTTATTTTTTTTTAAAGACTTATTCATTTATGCATACAAGAACTGGGCTATATGCCAGAGTTGTGGGGGATGAGAGGATGCACCAGAAACAGAGTGGGGAACAGAACGGGCAGATGAACTGAAACACACTGCTGAGGGGAGCAGTGGGCCAGACAGGAGAGGTCTGCCACACCATGTGGGTCAGCTTGCTGGCTGGGGATCCAACTTAAGCAGCAGGGTTGAGTGTGGTACTCAACCCCTTGGCCCACCAGAGAGGCCCTAAGCCATCTTTAATAGCTTTTAGTGGTTTCCCTCACCCTAAATTAAGGTCAGAAGTTCTTAGCATGGCATTTCTAGCTCTCTGTGACCTGCCAGACCTCGGCTGTTCTCTCTGTTGGGGTTGTGCTTTTCCCTTTTCTGGGGGAGTGCTCAGCATCTCCAATGCTAGTCTCATGCTGCTACGATTCACTGTCCAGCTGCAGTGGGCTCAGGGCTTCCTGTCCTTTTCATGCCTAGCTACATCTGCAGGCCAGGTTCACAGTGGGGGCTTAGTGAATGTCAATGAATGGTTGAAGTTATCACAGGGAACTTTTAGAAGAGAAGGTAGAATTTGTATTGGTGCAGGATTTGGTTTTTCCCAAAATTCCCCTGAGGAGTTTCTTGCCCTGGACCAGAAACAAGACCCATTCCTGTTTTGCTCTGGACTTTGGTCCCAGGAGGGGAGACAGCAATCTCCATTCCATTTTTGGAGTAGGGAGCAAGGAAGTTAGTTAATTCAGCAAAGGTTTTGAGCTGATTGACCTGGGTAAGTCACTGAAGCTTTCCCTTCTCAGTTCCAATAATGGGCAGACTCACTTTTACCCTTTGAGAGGACATTGAGATGTTGTGAATGCTCTTTGTGAACCAGGGAGTGAATTTTAATTAACCAGGGAGTGAATTTTAATTAGCTAGGCCCCTTCTGCCTAGAGGAAGAGTGTGTTGAGGGAGTAGTTAGTTCTCCTGGTTTGAGATTTCCATCGGGAAGGGAGCATCCTGGCTCACCAGGCAGCAGCGCTCATGCCTCTTCTGACATTGATTCCTCCCCGCCGCAGGCAGGCTTCGTACATACCATAATGTAGGCGCGGGCAAGGGTAAGGAGAGATGAAATCTGGACTGTGGGGCAAGGAAGGGGGAAGCAAAGGTGCATTGTTCTTTGAAATTCCACATGTGAACAAAGAAAATGTGACAGAAGGGCGCCCAGGCTTCCGCGCTGGTGAGGGCGGGCTGGGCGGGCTGCGGGAGCCGGCGCAGCGGGTAGGGCGGTCAGGAAGGCGTTGATACAAGCAAGGTCAGCGCCAGGAGTGCCCATTCCCTCCCGGGGGGCTGTGGGTCGGGCAGGCCTCCGGGATGGACGAGGCTCTGGAAAGGCAGCCACAGCTCTCCGGCCGCAGAGTACGTAGAATGGCAGAGCCACGCGGGGTCCGGCCGTCCCCAGCACCCCGGCAGGCGCACCTCCGCCCAGGGGCTCTGGGGCCGCAGCCAAAGGGGAACTACTCAGTTCCGGCCGCCCTCTGGGCAGCGTCCACGTGCGACTTGCAAGGCCCCTGCCCCCCGGGGATCGCGGAGACCCTCCCCACTACACCACCCGGGCGTGGGTCACCGCGGGAGGGAAGAGGGCGAAAAGCAAGCGAAACCAGGTTGAGAAACAGCTCGACATCCCCACGCAGGGAGGACGCAGGGCTCAGCGTTCCACACACGTGGGCGGCGGCAGAGGCTGGGCGCGTCCCTGCAGCGGGGACCTGGTCGGTCTCCAGCGCACGCAGGATGCAGCGCAGGTGGAGCCGCCCCAACAGGCTGCGCGCGGTGTGACTGACCGAGGAGGGGTCGCTCGCCCCTACCCACGCTACGCCCCACGTCCGAGGCAGTGCGGGACCCGCCGGGCCTGGCGAGAGAGCCAGAGGGCCCCAGCCGCTAAGCACAGCAAACAAGCCGGGGGTCAGCCCCCCTCTCCCTCCGAATACCCGCAAAGCCCGGGTCGGGGCGGAGCCGCCGCAGAGACCAGGCCCTGGCCGCAGCGGGCGGGGCGGAGCCTCTAGGGAAGGGGGCGGGGGCGCGACCGCCCAGGCGGGCCTGGAAACTGCTGGAACAAATCGCAGCACCGCCGCCGTCGCTCCTTCCGCCTAGAGCGGCCAAAGAGTCCCCAGTCAGGCCCGACCGGCGCCCCTCCTCCTGCCGGAGCCACGCCCCGCGGCCAAACACTGGCACTTTCGCCCGGGTTGGAGTTGGCCCCCCAATTCACCAGCCCCAGAGAAAGTCTCTGAGCCTTAGGGCTGCAATGTGTTGGGAAGATTCTAGAAGGGAGGTCCAGCCAGGTCGGAGTGATTAGCCGCCTCCTCTCTTTAAGGGGGGGGTCTCACGAGACCGGCTTCTGGGTTGTGGAGGCGCCTGCCGCATAATTGAGGGAGGCCAGTGGGGTTCTGGCCACCAATCCACCGTTCGTGGATACGAGTATGCCCACTCTAGCTTTGGTAGGGTCACATCCTGGAAGTGTGGGGGGGCTGTGAAAAGCAGTGGGTGTGCACGCTGCTTGCAGACAGGCCGGCTGCTCGCTTCGTTCGCCGCCCCCGCCCTTATTTTGGGCCATGACGTCAAGGTGGGCGGGCGGCGCAGGTGCCGGGCTCACATGCATCCTCCTTTAAGGCGGAGGGATCCGGGGGCGGGCGGCTGGGTTGTGCTTCGCCTTATATAGTGCCATCGGGGGCGCACAGCCTCTCTCTTGAGTCGCCCCCGTGCAACCTAGTTGGCGGCGCGTGAGCCGGACGCGGTCCCTGACTACCCTGCTCGCTAGTGTTTGCGACATTTCTCCACTAAGGTAAGGTCGCAGGCTTCTCCCTGGGGCTCTTCTCTCTCTCGAGCACCTTTTTGTGTTAGCTTTGCCCTTGTGTGCGCCAAACTGCAGGTTTCGTTGTGTGTCGGGGAGATGGGGGGCAGTCTCCCATTTTCTGTAGGGAATGGGTGGTAGGGGGCTCCCGAGTTGGCTTTATTCCTCTTGTGCTTGGGCATTGGGGCTTCTTCTAGTGGGCGCGTGACCGCTGGCGAGGTGGGCCGCGTGCTGGGGTCGGGGTAGTGGGGAGCTGCACGTGGTGACCGCGCTGGCCCGGGACGCTGCCATGTTTGCCCCTCCACTTCCGGACGCGACTACGGGGCGCCGGAGGGTCCGCGAGGGGGGTGGTATAGGCGCTCGGCGTGACTCAGCACAGCCCGGTGCTGGCCTGGCGTTGCCGCCTCTCTTAGTGGACGTGTTTTCCGCCGCCTCGCGGGGCTTTTCAGCGAGAGTCCGCGGTGAAGGACGCTCTCGGCCGCTCGGGCTTTTATCCTTCTAGATCTTTCTCGAAGTCCCGGAGGAGGAGGAGGGGCGGGGGAGGGGCAGGCTCTGGAAGATTCATGGACTCCCTCCCCCGCCCCTCCCTGAGAGTCGAGATTGTTCTGGAAGCTTCTGGAGCCCAGCGCCCCGCCCTGGTGCCCGGATGCTGGAGCGAAGGGAGGCTGCGCGGCGGCGCCCCCTCCTCGCGTGGCCCCGGCCGACGCATGTCCGGCAGTGACGAGGGTCGACCCAGCGAGTTGCGGCCACCATCTTAGTGGCGTTCGGCCTGGCCTTCCCTTCATGGTTGCTGAGGCGTACAGTGGAGCTTTTGCCTGAGCAGTTCTTTGTCTTGTAGCCCCCTGGGGCGGGGACCCTACCGGTGTGAGGGTTCATCCTCCCCTAGCGTGAAGCAATCCCGCATGTGCTCGGTGCTAACAAGCACCTCTAAGGAGGGAGCAGTTTTATATTAGTGCTGATTTAACCCGGAACTGGGCGCTTTAAACCGGTTAGTGACCTACACAATCAGTCTCCCGTGGATTGTCTGAAGTTTTTGCTCACATTTTAGTGAGGTGATAGCGAGGCTTCTGGTCCTCGGACCATTTGGAAGTAGTTTGACTCAAATACAGTGCAGAAAGCCTAATTTCATTTTGTAGAAGGTAATGGTTTATTTTTGACTCCCTCTGAATTAGTTTGTTAGTCTTTGAGGGAAGGCTCTTCAGTCTCTTGGGAATGGGAAATAATACCTAGTGCAAAGCGGTTAGAACTAGAACTCTTGCCTGTGATTGGGGAGCACATTAGTAGACAAATACAGACAAGTTGTTCCTTTGTAATTCTTGACCTTTTTTTTATTTTAGATGCCTGAGGAAGTGCACCATGGAGAGGAGGAGGTGGAGACTTTTGCCTTCCAGGCAGAAATTGCTCAACTTATGTCACTCATCATTAACACCTTTTATTCCAACAAGGAAATTTTCCTTCGGGAGTTGATCAGTAATGCTTCTGATGTGAGTGTTTTCTGTATCTTCAGTTGGTGTATTTGTGTTTTCTGTACAAAAGGGAAAGTGGGTGGTTTGGTATTTGAAGCCTACTTTTTAAAAAAAAGCAAACCAGCAGTAGCTATTATTGAGATAGAAGGGATGTGGTAACTGTATTTGGGTAACTCCTAAATCTCAAGGGGTAATCAGAATTGAGGCTATTTGGAAGTAAAAGAGTTTTCTTTTAGGTGTGTTTAAGAACACAATTAAAGATTGTGATTTGTTTCATTTTTAGGCCTTGGACAAGATTCGCTATGAGAGCCTGACAGACCCTTCCAAGTTGGACAGTGGTAAAGAGCTAAAAATTGACATCATCCCCAACCCCCAAGAGCGCACCCTGACTCTGGTGGACACAGGCATTGGCATGACTAAAGCTGATCTTATAAATAATTTGGGAACCATTGCCAAGTCTGGTACTAAAGCATTTATGGAAGCTCTTCAGGTATGTGGTATTTTCTAGGCACACACCATTCACGTAATTTCCTTTGGCATACTGTTTCTTCAAAACTTGTATTTTTAAACATTTTGGCAGGCTGGTGCAGACATCTCTATGATTGGACAGTTTGGTGTTGGCTTTTATTCTGCATACTTGGTAGCAGAGAAAGTGGTAGTTATCACAAAGCACAATGATGATGAGCAGTATGCCTGGGAGTCTTCTGCTGGGGGCTCCTTCACTGTCCGGGCAGACCATGGTGAGTAGGCTTTTTCTCTTAGTGACTAGATTGGAATTCTTTTTTTTTTTTAAAGATTTATTTATTTATGCATACAAGCACTGGGGTACAGGCCAGAGGTGTGGGGGGTGAGAGGATTCACCACAGAGAGCGG
>JAGFMF010011803.1:7087807-7103050 GCA_019455555.1 Galemys pyrenaicus | reverse complement strand
GATCATGAAAGCCCAAGCACTTCGGGACAACTCTACAATGGGCTACATGATGGCCAAAAAGCACCTGGAGATCAACCCTGATCACCCTATTGTGGAGACCCTGAGGCAGAAGGCAGAGGCAGACAAGAATGATAAGGCTGTCAAAGACCTGGTGGTACTACTGTTTGAAACTGCCCTGCTCTCTTCTGGCTTCTCACTTGAGGATCCCCAGACGCACTCAAACCGTATCTACCGCATGATCAAACTGGGTTTGGGTGAGTGTCTTTGTATGGCAAGGAGCCTGGCAAGTGTCTTTTTGGGGACATAGGACCTTAATGCTACTTGGGTCAGATCTCACCATGTTCTTTATTCTAGGCATTGATGAAGATGAAGTGACAGCAGAGGAGCCCAGTGCTGCTGTTCCTGATGAGATCCCTCCCCTTGAGGGTGATGAGGATGCATCTCGCATGGAAGAAGTAGACTAGGAATTTCTACCTACAGACCCTGTGCCCTCTGTATAGTGTCCCCATCTTTTACCCCAGCAGCCTGAGTGGTCCTGCCCACCTGGTTCCTTCTGCTAAAACTAGTGTTTTGTTTTTTTTTTGCTGTCTTATCTAAGACAGGATAGGAGGGCGTGAAACTGTTCCCCTCCCATGTTGACAACGGGTTTGGATGTTGTGAATTTTTTTTGTTTATTTTGTTCTGAAATTAAAGTATGCAAAATAAAGACAATGCAGTTTTATACAGTTCTGCTCTCACTTGTATAGTGGATATAATGCTACCTAGTTATCTAGTGTACAGTACTCAAAACCAGAGATGACTTGGTAGCCATGTAGCTGTGAAAAGACAACACTTACAGGGTAGGTTTAAAAGGGGTTTTAGTCCCACTCGTAGAACATGTATAAGTAAAGCAAAACACAGTACCAAGCCCATTGTAGCAATTTAATTTAATAAAATAAAATAGAGCCAAAAGTTACATTTCCGAAGTACCAAAACCTGCAACTGGCTCAAGGTGCTTCATGAGCCTAGGGTTCCAGGAGCATAGGGTGGCACTGCTGGACAGGGCTTGAGCCCTCCACTAGCACAGCACCATCTTTCTCCTTGGAAAGCAGCATTTGGAATCTACAACACTTTGTGCTTTTCTCTCCAGAGTAAGAGATGCAAGTCTCTGGATATTCAAGGTAGGGGACAAGCACAGGTGACTTGGTGGCAGAGCCAAGGGTGAAATAATCTGGAGACTTGGTGGGGGGGGGGGATGGAGGAGGAATTGGAAGGTGTCTTGCCTCTTAAGACTCCTTCACTGAGTTTGTCTCTACTACTGGGCTGCCTACTAGAGGATGGGTGACTTAAGGCAAAGGGGAAGGCTTCCTCCAGGGCTCCCTGCCCCCCAGCTGCAAAGCTGGTTCTGTGATAGTGGGAAAAATCTGTTTTGCCCTTGAGCCAGCCTCCTAGGCAAGTTACTGTAGGAGACAGTTAACGAGAGGGTCCCATTTCACTTCATCCCTCAAACCTTCTGCACAGGGGACTCCACTGGCACAGCTTTCTTTCCCCGTTGCTTTAGCCGGCCCCGGGCATAGACCCGGAGCAGGAGAGCAGCAAAGACCACAGCCACTCCCAGACCCCCCACCACTGTGATGGTGTGGCCATAAAGGAGGCAGGAGAGCAGGATGGCAAAGGCCTGGCGGAGGGTCATGATGATGGTGAAGGCAGCAGCCCCAAACTGCCCAATGGTGTAGAAGATTAAGATCTGGCCAAATGCTGAGCAGATAGACAGCAGGAGGGCGTGTGCAGCAAACTCACTGTGTCGCCCCATGAAGCGGGTCCCCTCCAGGAGAGCCCCCTGCTCTAGCAGGGACCCCACTGTGAAGAGACAGGAGAAAAAGTTGACCCCAAACATCATCTGCACTGATGACATCTTATAGGTAAACAGGGCTTCTTGCCAGTTCGAGGTGAAGCTGTCAAAGACAATGTAGCCTGCCAATAGGATGAGGCCTGAGAGAGTTGTGGCTGGGGAGCTGCGGGGCTCTGGTCCGCTGGACAGCAGAAACATGCTGACCCCAATAGAGATGAGGCCAGCTGTCATGTATTCCCAGTGTTCATAGCTGCGCCGGGACACCAGCTTTCCCATCATCATGACAGGGATCACCTTAGAAGCCTTGGCCAGCACCTGGGTGGGGAAACTGACGAATTTGAGAGCTTCATATTGGCACCAGCTGCTCAGCACATTTGACAGGCTGGCAAAGGAGTACCGGTACATGGGAGCCCCATGCCGGGGCTGCTTGAAGAGGATGCAGCAGAAGCCGGCCACAATCAGTGCCAGCACTCGGTTCATTAGCACCAAGAACTGTGAGTCCGTGAAGCGCTCCCCTGGTGATGTGGCTGTGGCCCCATAGCTTCGAGTCATCACTCGTTCCTGTAGCACACCCCAAGTCAGATAAGATACCTGGGTGGGGAGGGAGGGTGGAGACAGAAGACCAGAAGGATAAAGTGGGCAAAGGATGACCTCAGCAATCCCCTTTGTCCTTAGGATGATGTCTATAAGTGATTTAAAGAACAGCATGTGTTTTGCTTCCTCTAGTGAACCAAGCTTGGATTCACCTGGTGAGGAGTCAAGTGTGAATAAAACACTAATGACAAATGCTTTAGAACCACCCAGATCCCATCTGTTCCCACCATAAGGGGTGTTAGAGTGGACTCCAATACCCAAGTACTTTCCTATCGTCAAACAATTTTTAGTGAGCCAGGAATTCTCAGCGGTCAGTGATACAGGTAGTTAAACATGACTCCAAAATGCCATGAGGTCAGCACTTCAGACCCCCTCTCAGAGGCAGTATTGTGTAAAGGTTGAATGCAGATCTCAAACTTTCATGGGTTTACAGTATATGAGAGACATTATTGCAGGGAGAAATGTAATAATAGCACAGTAGAAACAAGAGGCGGAGGTAAGAGAAAGGAGGAAAAAGAAGAGAAGTGGTACAGTTTGGCCCAGGGAAGATGGAGACACATTTACACACTACTGAGCAAACCTTTGCAAGTGGTAGGATGAAACTCAGCTTCCAGATTCCCTGGAGCCCACAGGACCCAACTCAGGAAGAGAAGCAAAGCCTGCCTACTCACCAGGAGCCCAGTGGCACAGCAGAGCAGCTTCAGGGCCTGCCAAGGGGTGGTCTCTGCAGGCTCTGTCCGAGCAGCCAGGGGAACTTCCTCTGAGGCCTTGGGTTCATTGCCAAATACACAAGTTTTCACCAGAGGGAAGCAGAGACCCCTGCCTGAAGAAGGCACACAAAATCAAGCCCCACATCTTCTAGTACCCCATCTTCTCCAGAGCGGCCACCTTGTCTTGCTGTTGGTCCTGCACGCCTTTCTCCCCCCTCCCTTTCCAAGCCACATCCTGTTCGGGCAGCTGGTGGGTACTGACAACCAGGACCTAACACACTTCCCCCTATGCCACACACCTGTCTCCAGGTAGTTCTTGTGTCTGAAGTACCGCACTAGCAGGTAGCCAGGTACCATAAAGCTGGCATAGCCAGCTGCGTTCACCAAAAAGCGGAAGAACCATTGCTGGGTCCATGTCTCTGGGGGGGCTTCCGGAGTCTCCCCACCAGCCCCCAGGGAGGGGAGTGCAGCCAGTACCACCACTGACCACCACCTGTGGGAAAAGATATTAGGGTGCAGTTTCTTACCCACTCCGTCCTCGAGAGGGGAACCACACTGGAGAAGGGCCGAGTCTCCTCCCCGCCCCCCTCAGCTTCAACCCAGCCCGGACAAAGGGCCTCTCTCTCGGGGGTGGGGCGGCGCGGGCCAGGCAGGGCGCCCTCCTTCCAGGGCGCGGACCGCCCCTCCGGCCACACAGGTTCCCTCTGTTCCCTTCAGAGCTCGTCGGCTGCTAGGGCCAGAGGCGGGACCCCCTCCCGAGCCCCGCCCTTCGGGTTGCTGGAGCGCCAGGGTTCCCCAATTCCTCTGCCGGATACTCGGGGACCCTCGGAGGAGCACGCCGTGCCCCCGCCCCCACCCCATGCCTGCCGGCTCCGGGCAGCGCTATGCGGGCCTAGAGCCCAGCAGCTGGGACCCCACCCGGCCCCCGGTGCCGAGCGGCAGTCACGTGGTCCGGGGCTCGGTCACGTGAGCTCGTGGTTCCCCCTAGCCCCCCACCTGGCGTCCATGGTTTGGGCCGCGTGGGGCGGAGGGGGACCGGGGAATGCGGGTCCCCAGGCCGCGCGCTCCCTCCGCTCCCGCCGCCGTCTCTAGCGGCTGCCAGTGAGTGAGCGGCTGGCGGAAGTGCCGCGCTCTTCCCGCCTCCCTCCCCGCGGCCTCACCCCCGCCCCTGCCGCGACCACGCAGAGCCCCGGGCCGCCGCCTGCCCACAGCGCCCCCACGCGGTCTGGAGGGGACGCCGCTGGCTCCTGGGAGCAGGGCTGCCCCTCGGCTGGGCGAAGTGCTAACTCCCAGGTCCCAGGTCCCAGGTCCCACTGCAGCATCATCTCCCTCACAAGCTGCCATGATGGTCGTGGGGACCACCCTAAGCCTTATTAGGGTCTGGGACACGGGTCCTGCATCCCAAGCACTTCCCTTTCTATAAGTTTTTCAGTTTTGACTGGAAGATGTCTCCTTCCTTTTTTGGCTGGCCCCTCTCCACCCAGCTTTCCCCATGACCTTCAGGCTTTGCATGACCCTCGTCTACCTCGCCCACTCATCCACCCCCTGTAGAGCCCCGCTGGCCTGCTCTCAGTTCCTCTCACTCACCAGAGGCTTTCCCCCAGTGTTTGCTCCCATCTCTTATTCATCCTTAATTACCAGTTGAGATGATACTCCCCTGATCACCCCAAGGATGGCTTTCCGCTCATCCCATTGTTCTCCTTCCCCCATGCTTTCCCTTCACAGCATCCATCACTATTTGTAATTACATATTTATTTGGATGTTTAAGATTTTAACGGCTATCTCACTCACTATAAACTCCAAGTGGCCAGGGACTGTGTTGGTTTATTCACCCATGTTCTTCATGCCAGCATAGGCTTGGCCTCACAGGATCCTCATACATGTGTGGAATGAGAGGAAAGAACACCAAACAGCCATAGCTCCCAGGTGTCACCCTTTTTATGTCAGCCCTTCTCTATCGTCTCTCCTAGAGGGTAACCTCCAGGGCAGTGGTGAAGCCTCCACCTCTTATGCCTCTGCACTTTCACAGAAAAGGCAGGGGTCTGTGCTGGGCAGAACGGCCCGAGGACTGTCAGCTGCTCTACCCTAACAAGGCTCTACACAGCCCAAGTGACAATTTCCTCCTCTCTACCTCTACCACAAGGTCTCAAGGCAGGCCTGTCTAAAATTCCCCAGTGTGCACAGACCTGCATGCACGCAAAATAACTGGTGGGGAAGGGCATTTTAAGTCTCTGATGTTTTAGTGTCATGTTATTGAAACTTCCCCTTCCCCAAAGGCTCAGTTCAGGGCCCTCTGTATGGAGTTTTTAAACAACAGTGTTTAAGAATCTTCAACAGCAGTGAGATGGAACCCCTCAGGGCCCTGCTTGTTCATATTTCAGCCTGTCTCTTCACTCAGAAGAGTCCTTTTTTTCCTGCTGATTGGCAGTTTCAGGTTGACCCAACATGGGTAGAAACAAGAGCCCCTGTCATCCTCAAGAGAGGCAGACATGCTTCACCCAGGGTACCTGGGACTCTGGGGGTCTTCCAAGAATTTCTTCCACCTGGGAAGTTCTTTTTTTCCAGACTGGCTCTCACTTGTGATCCCGCCTCTCAGTTCAGGACTGTGCTGGCCCCAGACTCTGGCGTCAGCATTCCCTAGGACACCAGAAGGGCACACTGCTTCGGCCCAAACTGCAGCAGCTTCCAGATGGGAGCCTCCGGAGCCCCAGACACGGCCCTGGCTTCAGTCGGCACACAGCAGTGGCTTCCCTGAGATCTTCAGATCATCGAAGGGCAACAGAGCAAGGGGCTAAGAAAGAGAATGGAGAGAAGAAAGGTCAGAGCCTTGGGGGATAAAGCAGCAGTGGGGGGAAGGACACTAGGGAGACCTATGGGGCCATTTTCTCCCAATTGACAATTGAAGGACATCAGGCAACACATCTTCCTTCTGATCTCAAAAATGCTGCTCTGGGCTAGGGTCAAGCTTTGAAGCCATATACAAGACTAGTCTCTAAGGAAATGCCAGAATGTCAGAAATAAGAAGAACTAGAACGTGATCCAGCCCATGGATCTATTTTTTTTGGGGGGGTGGGGAGAAGGTAGGGGGAAGGAGCTTGAGGTAGGGAAAGCGTATTCACAAAACACTTTGAATAGTATTTCACACAGAACATTTGAGAATGGGGAAAAATAAAGAAAACCTAGGTTTCATGTCTATTAAATTCCAAGAGCTAGAAAGACCAGGGCCCACATTCCTCATCTGCAACCATCTCCTGAAGTCTAGTTGAGTGACCATCAGTAGGGACTCTCAGGGTCCATAGGCCCCCCTACCTCACTATCTTATATGCAGGCTGCTTCACTTATTCACTTGAACTGCCAGGCTCCTCTAGGAGTCCAAGTTTGGGGTCTTGGTTGGTGTTGAAAGAAGGGCAGAGGATTGCTGTAGGTTGCACAGTTGATGAGTGACACGCTGGTGTATTACACCCCAGGATTGCTAATTCCTTGAACACTTCAGCTCTTATTTCTCTCTTGGCCCTCCTTGTGTGGGTCCCGGAGAGCAGGGATTAATGTATGCTTACATCCTCAGCCAGGTCTTGCGGAGTCTCATCCTCCACGTTCCGAAGCAGGGAGTCGGCACCTGCCTGGCACAGAGTGGATGAGATGCTGCTGAGGCCCCGGCCAGCAGCGAGGTGCAGGGGTGTGCATCCATTGAGCATACGGGCATCCACCCGGGCCCCAGCCTGCAGCAAGAACTGCACCAGACCTCGCTCCTGGGTCTCCACGGCCAGGTGCAGCGCTGTCTTCCCACTCGTGCCCTCCTGGAAGGGAATAAGGTTGTCAGCCAAGGCCCTCATAAGGATGCCTGATGGGCCTAGGCCCACCTTTCCTGACTGTTTGGTCAGGGGACTCCTGGCCAGACCAGGGGGTAGGCGGGCTCTGGGCTGAGCAGTGTCCTGATTGGTCACCTCACCTGCGCATCAATGTCAGCTCCTTTCTGAAGCAGCAGTTCCATGAGCAGCTGGTTCTTCTGCAGGGTGGCGATGTGGAGACAGGTCAGACCTGCAATGGGATGAGAGTGGGAGCTGCTGGTCTACTTCCCTCCTTTTCCCTCCCTCCTTCTCTACCTCCTGATCCCTGAGACTCAGGGGACCCACGGCCCACTCAATGCGGCTGATCACAGGACTGTTAAAATGTAAACCCAAAAACCCCCTCAAAAGTCTGAGGGGAAAGGGACTCAAAATTTCCACCTTTCAGAGTCATGTTATTGAAACTTTCATGCTTCAGGAGTCAGGCTGCTAAGTGACGCCCCCCATACACACATCCTCCCCGCTCTGTAAAACTCCACCTGCCTTCAAGCCCTGTCCAAAAGCCACCTTCTTTAGAGTCCCCTGAGCTTCATGACCCCAGCCCCTCCCCAAGGGTACCTTCCCCTCCTCCCCTTCCCTGAGTACTTCCTTAACCTTTCTGCTATCTCCTTTCTGGCCTAGGCCTCTCTCTTTTTGCTTAAAGAACTACATTCAGGTTCACATCTCTCTCCTCCTTCAAGTCTCTGCTCAAATGAGACTTTCCCTGGAGGTCCTAATTACAAATCATCTCAATCCCTTCCCCCTCAAATTCCAGTTCTCCTCACTTTGCTCTACTTTCCCCATAACATGTACTGTTTTTTGACCTACCATATAACTCACTTATATTCAGTTCTGTCTCAGTCATTCTGTTTTGTTTTCAGATGTAAGTCCAGTGCCTAGAATAGTGACTAGCACACAGAAGGCCCCCAGTATATTTTTTAATTAATGAGTTCATCTAAACTCCATTACTCTGTATATTAAATTGAGGGCAAGGTTAAGTGTTCTCCTTAGCATGCACTAGGTTCCCAGTAAATTCTAAATTCATTCATTCATTCTTTCGCTCAACAATGATATACTTAGTACCTATGTGCACCTTGAAAGTGGGGCCCCTGTCTCCTGTCCCCACCTTATCCTAAGGGCTCTGAGGCTGCCAGCACCTTGCCAGTTTTGCAGATGGAGGTCCAGGGAGTGAGGTGATCCTCTGCCAGGTTCTGGCTGCCCTTCCAGCAGGTAGCGGGCACAGGCCAGATGCTGGCGCTGACAGGCCACATGCAGAGCCGTGTCACCATGCCGGTCCTGGAGCTCCCGACTGGCCCCCTTCAGCACCAAGGCCTGGACTGCATCTGGCTGGTCCAGATGTACAGCGAGATGCAGCGCTGTCTGTAGGCACAAACAGAGGGTCACAGGGCCACTGTAGCACGCTCCTACCTCTGAGACATGGTAGTGTGGGCATAGCAGTTGCCAGCTGCCAGCACCTCCTCTGAGGGTAACTTCTAAAGGCTATGCCCTTGGTCTCCCAAGGCATCATGAAAGTCCTTCCCTCTGTCACTTCCCCACCAAGCTCTTACAACCCCAATTCTGTAAGCAGGGAAAGGGAAGTGGTCGCCTTTAGGTCCCCTTACTCCTGGAGAAGGGACAAATGGGGCAGGGTCTGGCCTCTCATTCTTGTGGAGACCTCTGTTATGCTCAGGGGCTAGGCTACCAGGAGAGGCTAGGGGAGGGAAAAAGAGGGGCACCAGGTAACTTCCACTTGGCACATTCTGCCTAGAAGACCCTATTCAGATGTCACCTGCCTGGGTGCTCCCAACAGACACTAGCAACCCACAGCAGCTGGTATGGGTCTCCATCACAACTCTGCTCACCATGCTATGTAATGAGAAGGGAGGAGAGCCCCCCTGCCCAGGCTGCGAGTGCCTTGTGGGCAGAGGCTGTGTCTTACTCACGTCTGTATCCTCAGCTTCTTGCCCAGTGTCTGGCATATGGTTTCCTGAATGATGCGTATGTGGCTGCTGAGGATGGCACACAGGACAGATATCTGGGCACAGTCACCCCTTCTCTCCACCCACCTGGTAAAGGTTGTTCTGAATGTCCAAGACTTCCTGGGGCAGCAAAGTCAGGCAAAAGAGCAGCACAGCCGGGGCTTCATGAATCACCGCCAGGTGGACCAGCCTGGGGGGCAAGGCAGGGTTTGGAGTCAGGGCTCAGGCCAGAGAGAATGGAAATGGAGCCTGGGGTTTGAAGGAACACATCAACCTCTAAGTAGGTACCCATAGGGAAAGTGTAGGAAGTGAGAATTTGGGCCAGGAAGTGAGGGTTGGCAAGGGAAGCCAGGATCCTGGTGGTGGGAGCTTCAAGTTCCTATCTCTGGCCTTCAGGAGGGTCTTGGCAGGTGGGGATGTGGGCAGTGGGCTGATGGGACCAGGTCCTTCCTGTGCAGCCTGCCGTCACCCCCCTCCCCTCTGGTTCCAGGGTCCCGCCAAGCCAGCTGCACTCAAAGCCAAACTGAAAGCAGCTGGGGCAGTGCAGAGGTGGTTTCCAGGGTGAGCGCTCCACCTCCTCCCACCCCAACGGGACGATGGGAGTGGGGTGGGGTCACCCCTGTCCTTCCAGCAGTGCAATGTTACACGCTTTTAGAGACAGCAAACAGAAGCTCTTGGAAGGGAGTGAGGAGACAAAGCAGCATCCTGTGCCGCTGCCTTTCACTAAGGAGCAAGAAGGCAAAACTTCATGGAGCACAGACTGGGGGCCGGGACCTCCATTCCGTGTGTACCTCCAAAGGGAGGTCTGTGAAATACCGAGAACATATGCTTTTTAGGGGGACAAAGAGCCTTAACCTAGGGCTGGTGGGGAGACAGCTGAAGGGGAAGTTCCAGTGCTGGGGTTTCCCCGGTATCAGGTGGGGAAAACGAAAGACAGCGCTGGAGGGTCTAGGTCAGAACAGCTGCCCTGGGCTTTAGTGAGGGGGTAGCGTGGTTAAAAGGCCTGTCTGGGCTGGGGAGGGGGCTGCTCAGGCAGGAGGGGCAGGCTGGGCTGCAGGCAGCAGGAGAGGCCCCGAGAGAGAGACTGAGGGAGGGAGGAACCGCTCTGGAAATCCCCTCGGCCAGGGCCTGCTCTCTGGGTCACATTCCTGCAGCCACCTCCCTCTCTCCCTCAGTGTCCCCTCCTCCCACTTCCTCTTCCCATTTCCATGGGTCCCACAGCTCAGACACCAAGGAGGAAAAAAGTGCCCCTTCTCTTTGGGGACCCCCTGGGGAGTCTTGATATCTCTCCACCAACACCATCCCCCTCGTCTAGACAAAACCAGTCTCTAACTAGAGATGGGAAAGACCTGGGTGGGGAGGGCAGGAGAGGGGGGCGAGGGGGGAGGCTGAAAGGCTAACAAAGGAGGGCAGTGTCAGAAGTCCCCAACCCCTGGATCAAAGGTTGGCCACAGGTATTCCCCATGGGGCCCCCACAATATTGGTTCTGGGCATGAGGGTCAGCGGTGTGGGCACACAGGACAGCAAGGCCTGGAGAGGCTCCTCTCCCACTCAGTGGGTCCAGAGGCTGTACTGTCAAAGGCCAGCCAGCATTGCAACCCCACACCTCCAACAAAGCAGGACAGATACCTCCTGCTTCCTCTAGCTCCTTCTCCTCACTCATAGCAGCATCTCTGACTTGGGACCCCAGCTCCCTTCTACTCTGTTTCTCCCCCTAAATCCAACCACCCCCTCTCCTGTCAGTGCTTCCTAAAGAGCAAATCCTCCCTGGCCAGTCCCTCCCACACAACTGCCTCTTACTCCAACTGCCTAGTGGCCCAGTTGCCAATAAGCCCCATCTGAGCCTGGGGGAGAAAGGGTAAAGCAGAGGGGTCTGACAGGACAGTGAGGGGGTCTTGGTGAGCTCAGGAGGTGGCGGGTGTCAGTGAGGGGGACTCCAGCCCTCACTTCCCCTTTCTCAGCAGAGGAGGAAGTAAGCTGGGTCTACCAGCAGCCTGTCTCTCTGCTGGGGAAAGGGTGCCCTAGCCTGGCTTACCCCCTCCTCTTCCTGACCAGTCTCAGCTCTGCACATTAGGGGCACCCCTACCCAAAGCTTCCTGGCCCCCAGCAGCCACCTGTAACTGGCACCCTTTGTCCCTTGAGACAGGGCATTCTGAGGTCAGGAGTTGGGAATCCCAGATATTGAGCAAACAAAGGTGCCCTCCCCGCTGCAAGAAAAAAAAAAAAAAAACTGGACTGGTCAGGGGACTTTTATCCTACTCAGGGTGGATTATTTGTAGTTTCCAGATACTAGCTGTAGCTCTAGGTACCTGGTAAGGGTCCTGCCAGCTCGGCCCACCACCAACGGGTGGGCAGAGGGATGATGCTAGGTCGTCTGGTCTGGGCCTGCCTGGCTAGATCTCAAAAGTGGCTGAAGAATTAAATGTGGAGTTTGAAAGGCCGGGGACTGTCCCTTCCAGGACGATTAACTTGAGGGATCCTCGTAAAGGGGGTGACTGGCATGCGGTGGTTTCTGGGGAGCCTATCCCCCATACTCACGTGTCTCCGTCCTCAGAGATGTAAGTGAGAGCTTCCAGCTGCTGTGGGCTCAGCGTCCCAGTGGTGGGGAGCGGCAAGCCTAGAGCTGGATCTTCGGTCTCGGGCCCCCCCAACAAAGGCAGGGGCTCTGTGAGCGAAGAGGAGCCATAGGTAGAGTCAGCTCGGTCCCCATCTGTGTCTTCCTTCTCCCGTGTGTCTTTGGCGGTTCCCGTAGAAGGCGTCCACGGCTGGGGGCCTCCGCCTTCCGAGGACCCGCAGGCTGAGACAGGGGTGGGCTCAGGCAGGGATCGCAGAGAGCGGAGAGACTCGATGCCGGAGTCGTACTGGCTCTCATCCGTCTCATCCCGCCCCTTCCGCGCCTCCGACATGCCGGCGGTGCCGGTCCGCGGGGGCCCGGTCCGAGAGGATCCGGCTCTGGGCTTCGCCGCACTGCCTTTCCGGGTTGCGGGTCTATGTCGCGGAGCGGCCCAGCCTGGAAGCGCCTCCTTTCCCAGCAGCAGGGGCCTGAGGGACGGGCGACAGGCGCGGACCAGGCTCAGCGCTGGCGGGTCCACAGCAGTGGATACTCGGAGCAGCTGGGCAGCCCGGTCTGACGCGCTCCGCCGCCCCGCCCCTCTGGCCCCGCCCCGCCCGGCGCTTCCGGACAGAGGCCCCGCCCTTCGGAATCTCCCTTACCCCGCCCTCTGTGTTGGCTTTGAGTCAGGGGTTACCCTGTTCTGACTCACTGGTGCGTCCGACCGTCGGTCCGTCCAGCCAGCCAGCCACTCATTATCATTCCTCTTCATTCATTCCCCCATTCATTCATTTGGTGGGACAGGAAAGCATTGCTTCCTATCTCTTACCCATTGCTCTTGCTTTCTCATCTACCAATGCTAGGACTCCAGGCCAGGAAAGGGAACACTTGTCTTTAAAGGAGCAGTTCTCCCTTTGGGCCTGCACCCAAGGTTTCCTGTGTTAACTTCTCAGGTCACATACAGTTGGGCACGAGGACATGTTTTTTTGCAAGCGGGTTTTCTCGGGCAGCCTGTTGTCTAAAAAGGGCAGCATGGTCATGTTTTGCTGTTTAAAAATGTAGAGTGGCCATTTCTCAGAGGTGTGAAACGCTGGGCTCTGGTGGTTACAACATTTGGTTACCCCCACCCTGCAGGGATGTTTAGTTCCTCATGATGGGGCCAAGTGGGGAGGCCCCACTTGTGGCCCAATCTGCCTGGCCACATTATGCTGAGGTCCCCCACCACGGACAGAACCCCAACTCAGCACATCTTTCCTCCCTGTCCCTGTGGAACTAAAGAGACAATAGGCCCACTCACATGTTGATTCCCAAACTATGACTTATCCTTTATCCCAAGCGTTACCCACCTAGGGCCGGCAAGGCCCTTACTTAGAAGGGCATCCCCAAGGAAAGAGTTCCCTTTTCCATGCCTAGTATTGGGGAAGAAAGCTGCATGAGTGTAGACAGTTACTAAGCAGTTTCCTCAATGGTCTCTTCCATTCAACTCATTTTATTCACCCATGTAGTCATCCATTTTAACAAACACGGAACTTCTCCTATATGTCTGACATTGTTCTCCCTGCTGGAAGCAAAACTGGGTATTACAGTACCAGTAATAACAATGACTCTGACCCCCCCACCCACTCCAGAACCAAAAAATGTTCTTTAGCCAAACCTTCAAAAAGCTCCCTGGTTTTACAACACAAAGTAATGTGCTAAGACGAGAGGGAGTCAGGGCACTAGGGGGCACACAGTGGGGCCAGCTATTCAGTAGGCTGAAGGGCAGAGAAGGTTCTATTTGGACTGAATATGGGAAGTGAAGAAGTCTGGGGAGAAGAGAAGTACCTATTCTTGGGGCATAGTGGGGAAGAGTGGGGGCAGAAGGATGCTCTGCATCCATATGGAGGGGTAGAGTGTGGACAGGGAGGATTTGCTGAGCATGAGGAAGCGAGAAGTCATGAAGGGAAAGCCCAAGGAAACTGAAGCATCTTCTTACTTTGGGGTCAGTGTGATTTTAGATGTTTTCAGCTTCCTCTCCCATCCTCAAAAGCTGGGACAAAAGTACAGTCATAAACTCCAGATATAGACCACTGGGTTAGAAAATCCGGTATTATGGGGCCCACCCTGGTGGCGTAAGGGCTAAGTTGCAGCACTATGGAGCTATCTGCAGCCAGTGCAGCACGAATTCGATCCCTGGCCAGGGAGGGGACCCACATGGTACAGCAGACCTCTCCTGCTCACCTGCTGCTCTCCTCAGCAGTGGATTTCAATTGATCTGCCTGTTCTGCTGCCCACTCTGTCTCTGGTGAATCCTCTCACCGCTTCCTCCCACCGCCCCAACCCCGCCCCCCGCCTGTACCCCAGCTCTTATATGCATAAATTAAAAAAAAAAAGAAACCTGATACTATCGTCCCTATTTTAAATTTGGGAAGATGTGAGCCAACTTGCCTAACATCAAAGAGTCAGAAAGTGAAGAGCCAGGTTTTCCCTAACAAAAACTGTAGATGTTTTTCAGATGAACTTTCTTTTATGAAGGTCTAAAGGGTTAGATCAGCTGAGCTCTGTAAAAATACAAAGAACTCATGAGTGTGCACTGACCCACCCTCTTATTCACACAGAGACTAAATTTAAGGAATAAAATCTATCATAATTCAGGGGGTGTCTGACTTGGAACCTAACAGGTGTGTAACAACCCCTATTCTGACCACAAGAGGTCAGCATTGAGTCACCCTGCTTTCAGCACTAAGGCTACCCTCTGATAGGAAGCACTTCTGGGGACTGGGGACATATCAAGAATGGGGAAAGAGATCATGGCATTGTCATTTGTAAAGATGGCCTGGGGACTTTGATTTGGGCCACAGAATGGTCAGGGTCCTGGATTCCCTTTTTTGGTTCCAGGCTTCTGTGGGCCCCTTAAGGTCCTTTTCTCTCTGCTGGTGTTTTCTGGTTCCCTTTGTTTGACTGCCACTCCCAGCCAGCACCCACCCCAGCCAGATTCCTCTTTAGGAACTTGGTCTGGTGCTATTGTGAGCAGCTGATTAACTGGGTCCTTCGACAGCTCCCTCTCTTTGCCCCTCTTTTCCCTGAGTTTCCAGGGAAGGGGAATGTGTGTAAATGGAGAAGGGGAGAAGCTGATCTTTTATCTCTTGAGGGGCTCTTTTGGGGGTTAGCCAAAATAACTCTCTCTTTCTAAGGCTCCCCAACCCATCCCATGATGGCTAAGGAAAGACAATAGGGGTGGGTGACAGAAGGAAGATTCTAACAATTAAATGGGGAGTGTGAGGATTCTCTCTAGGTTAGGAAAGGCCAGAATTAGGACCTCCGCTCTCTGTTGCTGTGAGGACTGAACTAGGTAGAATGGGCTGAAAGCAGAGAGGGGTTAGAGTTAGCTGTAAGGCAGGATTTCCCATAAAGCCTGGGTGGGAGGTGCCGGAACAAGCTACCAAGACCACCAAATGGATGAAAGATCAGCTTCTTCCCTTCTCCATTTACACACATTACCCTTCCCCGTAAATTCAGGGAAAAGAGGGGTGATGGAAGGGAGCTGTCGAAGGACCCGATTAACCAGCTGTCCACAATAGCACCAGACCAAGTTCCTAAAGAGAAATCTGGCTGGGGTGGGTGCTGGCTGGGAGTGAGTGGCAGCCAAACAAAGGGAATCAGAAAACACTTTTTGGGCCTCCCCTGGTGGCGCAGTGGGTTAAGCAACGCACTACGAAGCAAATCGCAGCCACTGCAACACGAGTTCGATCCCTGCTGCCGGCCGGGGGTGGG
>JAGFMF010011803.1:7066190-7085655 GCA_019455555.1 Galemys pyrenaicus | reverse complement strand
CGCGGGCTCCAGCTCCGCTCAGACAAAAGGCGGCGGCGGGAGCGGGCGGGAGGCGGAGCGGCGCCGCGAGGGCCTCAAGGTGACACCCGCCCCCGGCCCCGGCCCCCCCGGCCCGGCCCCCCAGCCCGCCTCCTCATCCCCAGCCTCTAACCCCTTACCCCGGGTGCCCTTTCCAGGCCCCCTCCCCCCAACGGGGGGGTGGGGAGCAGTGAGGGCCCCGCCCCCTCCCGACCCTTCCCCAGGGCCCGCGCAGGATGCCCCCGGCCCCCGGCAGCCCCCCGGGAAGCCCTGAGCTCGACGCGCCCCCTCTACGCCATGTCCCCCCCTGGCTCGGCCGCGGGAGAGAGCGCCGGCGGCGGCGGCGGCGGCGGTGGCGGCCCCGGGGTCCCGGAGGAGCCCACGGCGGCGGCGGCTGACGAGGGCCCAGCCCGAGAGGAGGTGAGAGCCCGCGGCGCCCCTTCCCCAGGCGCGGTAGCAGCCTGACCCCCATCCTCCACCGCGCGCGGCCCCCGCCGGTTCCGCCGCAGCGCGGCCGGCGCCCGGCACTCGCAGCCGGCCGCGGCAGCCGCAGTCCCGCGCCGCTGCCCCCACCGGCGGCTGGAGCTGTCCGCCGTGGCGGGGAAGGGGCCGCGCCGGGGGCGGGGCTGGGGGGGGTCCTGGGAGGGGGAGGGGCTTAGGGGCGGAGCCTTACGACCCCGGCTAGGTGGGGGTGGGTACGGCAGCCTGGATCCTGTCTCCTGGAGGGGGATGCTATTTTGAAGGCCAGGAAGGGCAACTTGGAGGGGATACAGAGGCAGGAGAGAATCGGGAAATCAGTGTCCGAGTCGGGGTTCTAAGGTCAAACATGTACAGAGGCCATCCTCACTGGGATCACTAGGAGCGTGCGTAGGGTGTGTGTGCACCTGTCTCCCAATGCCCATCGACCCTTTTGCACCCTCCCCCCTTCGCCCCCAGATGAGTCCAGGAATCCTTCAGAGTATTGGTACTAAGCATACCCCTACTCTCCAGTCCTCCCAACCTGGAGACAAAGAAACTGAAGAAAGTACCAGAAGCAGCCCCCACCCCCATCTCCCAGCCACACTGTGTGTGCACCTGCACTCTGCCCTAGGGCAGGAACACACAGGGAGGGACCGGCCTGCAGCTAGAGCCCCGTACAGATGTGCTCTCAGGACCTGGGAGAAGTGTGCACACCCCTAAGGAAAAGCTCCCGAAAGGCACATGGACCCCAGTCTTGTTTGTGTTATTTGCTAGCTCACGTACCTATCTGTACTTCCAGATTCTTCCTCTGATTTCCCCAGGCCTGCTGCCTGTTACTGTCCCTTCTTTCCTATCCGTTTCTCTCTTCCCCTGGCCAGCCTCCAGGTCAGGTCTGGGGAATCGAGGGAATAAGGCAGGATCTCAGCAGGAGGTGTGTGGGGTTCTTAAAACTACATGGCAGGGAGGCAGACTGGGAAAACACAGGTCACCACCAGAAACCCAGCGTGATACTCGTGTATTAAGTGGCTTCTGGGTGCCAGTACTATGGTGGGGTTGCAAATAGAATGAGGCCCTGCCCTTAGGAGTACCCAGTCTGGTGGGGAACCAGACATGTAAACAACTCACTGGACAACTGTGGGACAGAACGTGCCAAATACTTTAATAGGCCGCTGGAAAGCACCAAAAACCATTTTCTCTTGACAAATGGCTAGGTTGTAAATGTCTTCCTACTTGCCCTTGTCCCATGCCGGCTCTCTCAACCCATTACCACATGCATGTGTGTGCCTCTGTGACCACCTCCTCTTGGGATGCCTTCTGCTCAGGGTCATCAGCTCCCTCCCTTCCGTCTTAGATCAGGGAAAACTGTCAGGTTGAAGGAGGGAGAAGCATAAGGGCTCTGGTGTCCAGAATGTGGGGAATGAGATAGGATCTGGGGTTTCCTGGGGTCTTGCTCCAAAGGAGGTAAGAGTTGGTGATACACAAGGAAGTGGGTGAGTCTAAGGGGAGGCTTCAGAACACAGATCTGAAAGACTCTGGAAAGGAGGGTCCCACCTATAGTGGTGAAGTGACGTCCGTGGGTCCCATTCCCCTTTCCTGGAACAGCAACAAGGGGTCTGGGGACCTGCCTTTGCTGATGCCTTTCTGTCTGTCCCCCATCTTTTCCCATCCACACCTTCTCCTGTTTCGTTGTCATCTTTGTGTCTGTGGATTCTTCCTTTGGGTACATCCTATCCATTTGTGTCTTCTTTGCCACCTGGGTCTCTTGCCTCGATCTGTGGCTCTGACCCCTTTGTTTCTTGGGGGTTTCTGTCTTCCCCTCTGCACTTTCCTGTATTGGCATTCCTTTCCCTTTCCTGTTCCCATGGCTCACTCTGGGTCACTTCTCATCCTCGGCTCCCATCGGTGTGACTATTTGTCTCTACATCCCTGTTTGTCTGACTGTTGTCCCTGATACTGACCTTTGTCCCTCCATCCCTGCATCCATTTCTGTGCTGGGTCCTCCCACTGCATCTCACTCTCCATTCATCTTGGCCCCTCTCCCCATCGACCTGAGCAGCAGCGTCCCATCCAGCCCTCTTTCACCAAGTCCCTCTGCCGAGAGTCCCACTGGAAGTGCCTGCTGCTCTCGCTGCTCATGTACGGCTGCCTGGGGGCCGTGGCCTGGTGCCACGTCACCACAGTGACCCGCCTCACCTTCAGCAGCGCCTATCAGGGCAACAGCCTCATGTACCACGACAGCCCCTGTTCCAACGGCTATGTCTACATCCCCCTGGCCTTCCTGCTCATGCTGTACGCCGTCTACCTGGTGGAATGTTGGCATTGCCAAGCCCGCCATGAGCTGCAACACCGTGTTGACGTGAGCAGTGTGCGGGAGCGTGTGGGCCGGATGCAGCAGGCCACACCCTGCATCTGGTGGAAGGCTATCAGCTACCACTATGTCCGACGCACCCGCCAGGTCACTCGATACCGGAACGGAGATGCCTACACTACCACCCAGGTGAGGGGCTGGAGGGGAGCACAAAGCAGTTTGGGGTGGGGGTGCTAGGACCCTTCCTATCTCCTTGGGGTGGGGCGCAGAGGCAGCAGTGAGGTCCTGTGGGCACACTGCAGTAGGAGGGAGGTAATAACAACTATAACGACAACAGCAAACACGCAGCCAGGCTCTGCTCTTAGTGCTTGACAAATATTAAATCATTTATTTAACCCGACGAGGTAGATAACATTACCCCCATGTTACGAGGTAGATAACATTATCCCCATGTTACACGTGAGGAAACTGAGCCTTAGAGAGTTTAGTTATCTGTTCCAAGTCAAACAGTTAGTATGTGGTAGAGTTGGGATTTGAACCTAGGCAGTCATGGTCTATACTGCTCGGTGCCTAGTGGCTGGAGATGGTGCCGTGTGCTGTCGCAAAGCATGCTCTCACCTGTTCACTGAGGTGGCTGCTACCAAATTTTCCTTCACAGGTAAGGAAACCTAAGTTCAGTGACTTGCCCAAGGTCTGAAGCTTCTAAGTGGTAGTGTTAGACTCAAACCCAGGTCCCGAGGTTCCAAGCCCAAGGCTTCCAGAAGTGAGGCTGAGTGGGTGAAAAGGCAGAGGCTGGTGTGGGAGGCCCCGTGGAGAGTCGTGGTGGGGTGTCAATTAGCCCTTCCTGGACCTGCCAGTATTAGACATATTAGGACTCTGGGAGAGGGAGCCGAAGACTTCCCCTGATGAGGTGACCTTTGTCTTAGTACTGGGATGGGGAAACAAGCCTGGGACCTGTGAGGATCAGGATGGAGGCTGGTGATGACTAGGGAGGTACAGAGAGACCAGAAAAAAAGGCACCTCACATTTGGAAACACTTAAAAAGGAAAGAAGAGCTGGCTGTTTAGGAGTGGTGAGGAGTTAGTGCGGGCCAGTGGAGGCAGTGGCAAAGGGTCTGGCAAGTCCATGGCCAAGGTTTTACTCCCGGACTGGGCAGGGCTTAATTAAAACTAGAAAGCACACGGGTGGGGATGAGTTCTAGTCCCTCCCGCATCTCCAACATCCAGGCCTCAGTGTCTATGATCAGGCGGTGAGATCACAGCCGGCTTCAGGCGGGGTCTGAAACCAGGACAGGCTTGGGGCTTGTGCAGGCGACGAGAGCAGCGATGGGGCAGGGGAGGGTGAACCGACAGAGGCGACTCCCTCCCGCGTCTTCTGGGCGCCGCAGGTCTACCATGAGCGCGTCAACACGCACGTGGCAGAGGCGGAGTTCGACTACGCGCGCTGCGGCGTCCGGGACGTGTCCAAGGCGCTGGTGGGGCTGGAGGGCGCGCCCGCCACGCGGCTGCGCTTCACCAAGTGCTTCAGCTTCGCCAGCGTGGAGGCCGAGAACGCTTACCTGTGCCAGCGCGCTCGCTTCTTCGCGGAGAACGAGGGCTTGGACGACTACATGGAGGCGCGCGAGGGCATGCACCTCAAGAACGTGGACTTCCGCGAGTTCATGGTGGCCTTCCCGGACCCGGCGCGGCCGCCGTGGTACGCCTGCTCGTCGGCCTTCTGGGCCGCGGCGCTGCTCACGCTGTCGTGGCCGCTGCGCGTGCTGGCCGAGTACCGCACGGCCTACGCGCACTACCACGTGGAGAAGCTCTTCGGGCTGGAGGGCCCGGGCTCGGCGAGCAGCGCGGGCGGCCTGAGCCCCAGCGACGAGCTGCTGCCCCCGCTCACGCACCGCCTGCCGCGGGTCAACACGGTAGACAGCACGGAGCTCGAGTGGCACATCCGCTCCAACCAGCAGCTGGTGCCCAGCTACTCGGAGGCGGTGCTCATGGACCTGGCGGGGCTGGGGGCGCGCTGCGCGGGGGGCGCGGCGGGGGGCTACGCGCCCGCGTGCCGCTACGGCGGGGTGGGCGGCCCGGGCGCGGCGGGCGTGGCCCCCTACCGGCGCAGCTGCGAGCACTGCCAGCGCGCCGTCAGCAGCTCGTCCATCTTCTCGCGCAGCGCTCTGAGCATCTGCGCCAGCCCGCGCGCCGGCCCCGGGCCCGGCGGAGGGCCGGGTTGCGGGGGCAGCCGCTTCTCGCTCGGCCGCCTCTACGGCTCCCGACGCAGCTGCCTCTGGCGCAGCCGGAGCGGGAGCATCAACGAGGCGAGCTGCCCCACGGAGCAGACGCGGCTCTCGAGCCAGGCCAGTATGGGGGACGACGAGGAGGACGACGACGAGGAGGAGGCCGGGCCGCCGCCCCCCTACCACGACGCCCTCTATTTCCCGGTCCTCATCGTGCACCGGCAGGAGGGGTGTCTGGGCCACAGCCACCGGCCACTGCACCGCCATGGCTCCTGCGTAGAAACCTCACTGTGACCTCCGGCCCCTGGACAGGTCAGGCCCGCCGTCCTCCTGCCTGCCCCTCGCCCGACTGTGCCTCCTGCGTGGAGCAGGGGGAGTCACGATGGTGACTGAGGCCGTGCGGGCACGATGGGGGTGGGGTGGAGGGAAGTGATGCGAGGGACACGGACCCCTGGGCCCGAAGCCCCCCCGCCTTCCCTGTACATAAAGGGACAGATGGGTGGGAGGGGGGTCGAAGCTCCTGGAGAATCCCACCTCAGCAGATTCGTCTCTTTCAGTCCCGTCCCTGGTTTCTGAGTCCCTAAGGGGATACCTCCCCTTCCTACACGCACATTCGAGATTTCCCGTCCAGCCTTTCAATGGGTCTTCTTGACTGTTATGTGGCAACTGTGCTGTGGGACCCGCGTTGGCCCTTATCTCCAGTTAGAGGCCCTCGCTGTGCAGCTGGTGAGGTTTAGAGGCGGTGGGGAAGCGAAACTGGGGCTTTCCTTCCTCCCCTGCCTTGCCCTACTGGGGCCTCTCTCTACTGAGGGGGTGGTGGCTTGGCAAGCTTCAGGGCTGGCTTGCAGCCAGCTAATGAATTCAGTGGGTCAGAGGCAGGGGCCAGGTGTCAGCCCCAATAGCCATCTCAAAACGCGGAGCTGTTGCTATCCTCTTCTTGGCGCTGGCCCCAAAGATCGGGGTTTCCTTTCTGCCCCTCCCTCCACTGTTGTTTGTCTCTCTGGGCCCCAGGGAGTCCTGGTCCTGCAGGGACTGTGCTCACCACACAGAAGTCCCTCCCTCTCCTCCCCACTCAACCCCTGGCCCTGAATAACTGGCCAGGGCCGAGAGGGGAGGCACATGTGGTGGGAGGGCCTCTCAGTCCTTTCCCTAAACTCTGCAGCCTCCTCACCTGGAGGAGATGGGGTCAGCACCCCAGGGTGGTGACAGAACGGCCTTCTGGGAGGGTACCCCCTGACACCCTGGAAGATGGCCAAGGTGAATGAGTCACTGGGGAGAGCAGGGAGACAGACCTGGAAGGCAACAGGAACTGTGGGATCAGGTGGGAGTCAGGAGGAGGAGAGTGGAGGGTAGAATGAAAGCACCTTCAGAGGTGGGGGTGCCCCTTGGCACCCCAAGACTGGTGGGGAGGAGTGCAGGGTGGTCGTCCCCATACATGCCTCCACAGGGCTGAAGATGTTGTCATAGCCCCAGCTGGAGAAACACGGTTTCAGTGGCAGTGTCAGAGGCAGGAATTCTCTAAATCTTGCCCAAACCCTCTGTCCTCTGTCCCATGAGCCCCGCGGTGTGTCCCAGGGTCTTGGAAGGGGCCTCCTGTCACCGTCGTGGGGTGCTGACCCCAGCTCCTGTTTCCCCAAAGCTCCCCCACCCCCATGCTCCCATTCCAGTGTGCTTCAGTGTGCATGTCTGTGTACAACCTCCTGCCCTCCAAACTCCTCTGGCTAAAGTTTTCCCAGCAGATTCAGCGCCCAGGGATTAAGCTTCCATTTCAAGCTGGAGAGGATAACTTTTGGGCCATCAGCATTACTCATCCCTGATGCTTCTCACTTCACTGAGCCATCAGAGTCATCTTCCCTCCTCTTCAGCCTAGCCAGGCCTGTACCCAGCACGGGTGTGGCCTCCACCCTATGCAACATCTCCTCTGGCTCCTCTTCCTTCCTTCCTAGCGGGGGAAGTGAGAGGCACAGATTGTGGAGACACCACAGGCTGGCCCTCAGCCCTTCAGATACTGAGCTTTACTTTCAAGTGGAGATGGCTGAGTGGGAAGGGAGAGGAGGCTGGAGAAGATGAGGCTGGGCAGGAGGGAACAACTGCCCATTCAGTTTCCCTGGGTAGCAGTGTCCACCTGCTGCCAGCACGGAACCCACCTGGACCCTGAGTCTGTGCTCCTTGGGGGCCTGGCGGTTAGAGCATCCCTCTTTCCTCTGAGTGGACATCTGTGAAGTACAGGTGGTGAGCTGTGGCCTCAGGCCCCAGTTCTTGGCCAGCTGGCACCCGGATGTTATGCCCTTGCACGGGGGCAGCCTGGAGAAGTGAGGAACTCAGCTCCCCCTCCCTCAGGCCTGTTCCTGAGACAGAACCCGAGGTGGGAAGAGAGGAAGGAGGGGCTCCTATTATTTTTGCCTGTTTTGACCATCTCTGCCTAGGTCTTCTCACACAGACAGCCTCACCTCCCACACGCACAGACTTAGAGAGAAACCAATTCTTTGGTCTATTTTCTTGGTAGCTTTATTGATTGCCAGGGAAAACGAAAACCAGAAATTAATTAATCGCTAAAATTAAACTTTACACTGAATGTTCTTGTTTCTCTAATTAGAACCTCTGCTAGCAGCCGTGGCTATGTACACACACACACACTCACACTCACACCTACACATTTGCACTCCAGAACAGTCAGGGTGTCAGGCACAGACAGACTATAGGTGGCCGGGACAGGCACTCATGTGCGGTCACTCCCAAGCTCCCTCTGGTGCTCTGCTCAATTCTTGCTGGTTAGGAGGAATCCCTGGAGAGCAGGCACCCCGAGGCTGTGGTTGCAGCCCATCACCCACCTTTGGGAAATAAGGGTGGGGAGGTTCTGGGTGCCTCAGCCTGAGGGGATAGGAGTGGGGCTCAGCCTGTATCCATCAGTCAGGTCCTCTCTTGACCCCTGAGGGTTGACATAATTCCCGTGGGTGTGGCCACAGGGTGGGCAGCCACAGAGTGATGGGGACTCATGGGGGGCGCCTATAAGATTCGGTGTGTCCTGGAGACAAGGGCTTGTGGGGTGAGCTGGGCCTGCCTGGGGAGAAGACAGGTCTCTGTCAATTGGGTGCATCACACTGTGGCCTTTCTGTTGTGAATTTTTAAGCGCAAAGATTGTACAAATCAAACTGGTGGATAATAAAGTTGCGATGACTCACTGACTTCCTTTCCCAGTTTGGCACTTCCCCACCATCTCCCCCTCCCATGAGCAGCTTTATGGGGAGGCCACTGGGTCTGAGCCCCTCCTGTCACCTGTTTCTTTTTCCCCAGGTTTGGAGGATGGGGGTCTGGTTGCGGGATGGGCATGGCCTGTAGAACTGGATCAGTTCAAGCAGAGTCAAACAACAGGGAGGTGACATCTACAGGGGTGAGGGTGGAAGAACTAGGCAGAGCTCTGCTATAGCCAGAGGAAAGAGAGAGGGAGTTAGGGGAGGAGGAGATTGAAGAGAGGAAGAGTTTGAAGGTCAAGAGGTCCAGGGGCTGTTAAGAGAGGGGAGGATGGGCTGCCTGCTCCTGGGGGAGTCTGGGCAGGTACAGTCCTCTCTGCCTTCCTTGTTTCTGGAAGAAGTTGGTCATTTCAGACTTCAGTAGTACCCTCTCCCTGGGTGCAGGGGCTGGGTACCACTTCATGCTTCTTCCCCTATCCCAGGCTTTCCGCCTCCATCTGCATCCACACAGTCCTTGATCACTCACCCCAAAGATATTCAGGTGGTCTCTCCACCCACTGCCCCTCCCCACCATGGTCCCCTAAGCAGTGTGACCCAGACATGGTGGAGGCATAATCCAGGTCTGCTCACTGCCCCACCCTGTCCTCATCCTATCCCACAGGGTTCTCAGGATCCTGGGTCATGATGGGAGACATGAAGTGGCTGGCGTTCAAGGCCCGCTGACGTGCTGCTTCACGGTTGACACTGAGGGCCTGGCTGATAAGGTACTCGCTCTCCTGGGCTACATCTGATAGGCGCAAGTCAAACTCCAGGAGGGTCCTGTTGTCTGACATGCCATCCAGGAGCTGCTTTCCGCCATCCTGGGAGAGGGGCACAGGGAAGAAGTCTTTTTACCACTGCCCAGGGTCACACGTGATATACATACCTGGGTATAGATTGGACAGAAAGACGTGGTTCACAGACCATCCGATTGTGGGTTCTAGCCTGTTCTGTGCCATAAGAAAAGTGGTGCTTAAGTCTCAGTTGCTTAAGACTCAGTTGCTTTTTCAACCCCAATAGTTTGCAAACATGACTCTAAGGCAATGACAGTAATTCCATTCATCTGGCTCAGCCGCGGGCATGTGAGACAAATCTGGCTGAGATGTGAGGAGAAAGCTCAGAGGGAGTGACTTTTGCGAAGATCCTCCTGACTCTGAAAAGAGAGTAGGAGAGGGGGGTTGTTCTCGCCTCTTCTGCCTCCAAGTGTGGCCCTGTGTGGGCACAGTGGCCATCTTGGGACCATGGGAGCACCGAGAGGCTGCAGCACATGGCTGGGGTGGGCAGAGCAGGGGCTCACCATCCCAGGACCCCTATACCCTGGGTGTTCTAGTGAAGGCCAGAGGGAATCTTCCACTTGCTGGGTAAGCTTTCTGTAGCCAGGCACACCCTCCCTCTCCCCACTTCATTTTCTCAAGAGGCTGGTATTTGAGCAAAGACATTTCTCTTGGGAGGTTTAGTAGAGGATGCAGGAGCTACACAGAGGGCCTTCCTTCCTGGTCCTCACAGCTTTCAGGCTCCTGGGTTGGACTGGACAAGGCCCAGTGTGCGAGAACTTCATTTTGGGAGACGGGATGCTGCTGGTCTATGTTTGTGACGCAGCAGAGTGAGCAAAGTCAAATTGATGGGCTACAGAGCATTTAAAGAAACAGAACGGGGGCCTCCCTGGTGGCGCAGTGGGTTAAGCAACGCACTGTGAAGCAAACCGCAGCCACTGCAGCACGAGTTCAATCCTTGCTGCCCGCCAGGGCGGGGACCCACATGGTGAGGCAGACCTCTCCTGCTGTGCCCGCTGCTCCCCTCAGCAGTGTACTTCCGTTGATCTACCTGTTCTGCTCCCAGCTCTCTGTGGTTAATCCTCTCACCCCCCCACACCTCTGGCCTGTACCCCAGTGCTTGTATGCATAAATAAATAAATCTTTAAAAAAAAAAGAAAACATACTGAATCCTTTAAAAAAAAAAAAAAAGAAACAGAACGGGGGCCTCCCAGTTAGTGCAGAGGTTAAATTTCAGTGCTGTCAAGGTATTGCCAGCCACTGCAGCATGAGTTCGATCCCTGGCCAGGGAGGTGACCCACATGGCGCAGCAGACCTCTCCTGTCTCATCCACTGGTTCCCTCACCAGTGTATTTCAGTAGATCTGCTCCCCACTGTGTCCATGATGAATGTTCTCCCCCACCACCTCTGGCCTACACCCCAATTATTCTATATATAAATAAATAAAAATCTTTTAAAAACCTAAATAAATGCAACAGTAGCATATAAAGGAAAACGTCAGCATATAGCATAAAGTGATAAGGCAACTCTCAATTACATTATATTGATACATATGTGTTCACTAGGTGATTGCGTGAATTGTACTTCTTATTCTGTAACTTGATCAAGAAAATTTGAAAGACATAGTCTATTGCAAAGGACCCAAACTTGGAATTAGATCCGGGTTTGAATCACAGCTCTGCCATGTTCTATGACTGGGTGCTCACAGGAACTCACTGACTTCTCTGAGACCTAATTTCCCATTTGCAAAGTGGCTTTATATTATGCATCTCTCTACATTACTCAGGGTTAAAGGAATATCAGCGAGTGAATGTTGTGTGCCTAGCATAGAATAGATCCCTTTGTAATAGTAATAACTAGCAATTTCTGAGGATCCACCCAGTAACTACAATGATTAACTGCTTTTCAGTCACTCCCAGTAACAATACTTTTAGATACGATTATTATTCCCATTTTACAGGTGAGAAAATAGAGGCCCAAAAAAGAGTAAGTAACCTAACAAGCTCTAACTGCCAGAGCTGGGGTTGGAACCTGGTAAAATCTGTGATCTTACTGCAACTACCCCCTGGATTCCACATCCAGCCCCAAGACCCCAGGGCCTTTCCCTGGTCCCACCTGTTCCAGAAATGGTGACTTACCAGCCCAATGTGATTGCAAGATAGGTTGATGCTGGTGAGTGTGGTGTTGATGGAAAGCACCTGGGAGAAGATGGAGGCGGTGGGCTCAGATAGCTCATTGCCCCCAAGATGCAGTGTGGTGAGGCACTTGTTGGTCTGCAAGGCGTGGGCGAGTGCCTGGCCACCCTCATCCTCGATGCAGTTGAGGCGCAAGTTGAGGGAAACGAGGGTGGCGTTGTGCGCCAGGGCGTGAGCCAGCGACTGGGCGCCGGATGCACGCACCTGGTTGTTGGCCAGGTTGAGCACACGCAGGCGGCTGTGGCTCAGCAGCTTGGCGGCAGCACGTGCACCACGGTCCCCAATGAGGTTGTGTGACAGGTCCAGCTCCTCGATGGCTGGGTGGTCCAGGAGACTTCGAATTAGGATGCGTGACTTGTCATCGTCCACCTTGCTTCGGGTTAGCTTGAAGATCTGTGGGCAGGTAGAGGGTGTGCAGCACCTGGCAGCCGAGGCTGATCTGCCCTGGAGCCTCAGGAAGGCCTGAAATTCTACTCACCTGGTGTTGGCCACCTGGTTGGCTCTTGGGCAGGGCAGGCCTACCCATCATGGCAGAGTGGTTCGGAATTGGTGGCAGGTAGAGCGGGGAGAAGGCTACCATTTATGGAGAAACGATTATGTGCTGGGCATGCTTCTAGGGTATTTCACAATCGTCAGTCTAGGCCTCAGCATCCCAATGAGGTGGACCACATTCTGTCTGCTTTACAAGTAGACAGAGGCTTAGGGTACATCACTTGCCCAGAACCACATAAAGCTGCAAGGCAGGTTCTGAATCTGGGTCTCTTATCCTAGTCTGCTCCAGCACCTCACTGTGCCCTCCTCAGCTGGCTAGGATTGACCAGAACAAGGTGAAGTTTTTTTCCTTTTTTAAGGAGACTGCCAGGGTAAGAGCCAGGGAGAAACAGGAAGTAGATGGGATGAAGGAGTAAAATAAAGGAGATAGGCCTAGAACTGGGGCTGGGGACCTCTCTTCCCTTCCTTCTCACTGACTTCTCTCCCCTTTTTCTTGGGATCTCTGAGCGTCTGGTATCTCCACGCTCTCCCAACGCTTCAGTTCTCTCCTTTCTGTACATGCCTCTCGCCAACTTAGTCCTTGGTCCCTCCATTCATTTCATTGCTTCTGTCTGGCAAAGCTCCAATCCTGGATCAACCCCACCCTCATATTTTCTGTGTCTGTGCCCAGACGACTGATATGATGGAAGCTATCACATGGCAGAATTGGCTGCTGGTTTTAGTGTGTGCCAGTTCAACTCTCTTTCTGGCTAACCTAGCTGCTCATAAACTACAACTCTCCAGCCTTCAAAAAAGTCAGGGGGCAACCTACGATCTCTTTCCAGCCGTAGTCTCCTCCTGCCCCCCAGACTTTGAATGGGAGCTCCTCACTTCTTTAATAAAACAAATCCACTGCTGTCTACACATTCACTCTCCCCTCTGCTCAAAGCCAGTTGTACTCAGTCCTGGGCCCCACCCCTTCAGCCTTCTCAAGAACAATCTTTGGTCACTGAACCTGTGTTTCTCTCCTGTACTCAGCATCTGTCATTGTCAAATGACAAGTCATTTCTTGTCATTGATTTAAAACACATGCAAGTTTTTTGTTTTTGTTTTTAAGAAAACCTAAGCTCATCAATTTTCGCTCTGCCTTTCCTATTCTTCATCGTTAACTTCTTCAGAAAGCTTCTCATGGTCATTGTCTTACTTCCCACTATTTCCATAAGCCGCTCCAGTCTGGCCCCTGCTTCTGGCATGGCGTTGACCTAGCTCTTCCAGTGACCTCCATGGTCACCGGTGCTCAGCAACGCTCCACCCCTCTGCTCAGTCCCTCTTCTTGAAATGTACCTTTCTTGGCTCTGAGATATAATGCTATGTCCCCCTTTTCTTTCTGCCTCTGAGTTCCTGGCAGACTCTTCCTCTCCCACTAAAAATATTTGGGACATGCTTATGCTAAAAAATTACTTGTCATGTATCTGAAATTTAAATTTAACTGGACGTCCTGTATTTTTATCTGCTACATACGGCACCCTATCCTAGTTGCAAGTTCATGGTTATGATTGCTGATTAGTGCCTTGTATCCCCTTAGGCAGCACAAACGATATAATTTTGCTCATTGTTGAGTCTTCAGCACCTCGAATGAGGCCTGGAGTGCAGATGTTTGTTGGTTGAATAAAAAAAGCTGGTGAACTGGGACGGCCTTGTGCATCTGTGCATCCCCAGAACCCAGAGCGGTGCAGGGTGCATGAAGAGACTTCTGGTCAATGAATGAGGAGGAAATGGGAAGATGAAGATGGTGACAGAGGAGTTCGGTGAGGGGGGAGGTTAATCGGAGCTGCTGAGATGGGGGTAAGGAAGGGGGTGGGCGGGCGGGTGGTACCTTGAGTGTGTGGCATGCTTTGATGGTGGCTGCCAGGGAGTGGCAGTCACGGTACGTGAAGAGGAAGAGGTTCCACTCGAAGTTCATGCCACAGTCCTTGACTGCATACACCAGGTCCAGCTCCTCCAGATGGCTGAGGCCCGCCACCAGATTACCCAGTGGGTAGTGGTCGGTGACGAGCTCTTCCATGTCCCCCTCGCTGCCAGAGTCAGACTGGTCCCCACTCCGGGGCGGAGGCGGGAGCTGCACCGGAGGCAGGAACTGGTGCACACACAGCTTGCGCACGTAATTCCTGCAGAGCGGCAGCAGGTCCAGGATCACGGCGGGGTCCGTGCTGTTTGGGATGAAGTGCTCCAACAGGTTCTCCAGATGCCGCTCGAAGAACATGCGCTTCCAGCTGTTGCCGTGCATGGCCACGTGGCACACCTGCCAGCGCTTCATGCAGCAACGGCGCCAGTAATTCTCATCTTCGATCAGATTGGCAGTCACGACCAGCGGTAGGTCTGGTGACAGGAGGTTCAGGACCTTCTGCTGGTGCTTCGGGAGCAGCTGCTTCAGGAGAGGGTTGTCTGTGGGAACAGCGGGAAGAAAGCAAGTCAGTGTTGGGGACACTGGGACACCATCCTCTGGTCTGGGCCTGCCTGGGGGCACTAAGACAAGAGAAAACCCTCTTCTGCCCTCAGGGAACTCCAGTCTGAGAGGGAGACATCCTTCCTCTCAGAAAGGGTCCCCGTGAGTCGGGGAGACAGCCCCTGGCCTTGGGGTGTTTCCTGCCTGAAGGTGGCCAGCCAGCCTCTGGTCTCAGGGAGCTCCTGGTGTGAGGAAGACTCTCAGATCCAGCCTTCCGTGATCACTTAGCCTGATAGAGGAGATAATCCCTGACTTCAGAGGTTTCAGAATCAATTTGACATTTCAAAACAAAACTGACTTTGAGCACCTATTGTGTCCAGATAGTCTTCTAAATGCTAAGTATACATGAGTGAAAGGAACAGAGGAAGAAGCAGACAAAAAAGAAGTCACACAAATCCATTGCAACTGGAGTGGTAATTTAGGTGCCGTAGACAAAATAATTGCCCTGTTCTCGGAGAGCTGTGCCTCTGGTAGGAGACTGGAAACTGGTCTTCAAAGAATGAACATTTACAGAGCAAATGAGTGCAGAAGAGATCAAGACTTTACCACAGCATGGAAGACTCTACAAGAGTGGAGGGCATTCAACCAGGCTTTCTGGAGGAGGAGGTAGACAGTTTGGGTTGGGTTTTGCTGAAGAGAGTGGGAAAGGTGAGGCGAGAGCATAGGCATGGTGGGACCTGGAAGTGGATCCAGCAGGAGAAATTGTCTTGGCCCCAGGAGAGGGAAGGGAAGTGTTCGGTGGAGATGAGAACGCTGTCTCAGAGGACGGGCGGCCCTGGGCAGTCCCCACCTCTGCCCCACTTCCCTTGCCCCACTTCCCGCATTCTCCCGCCTCTGAAGGGACAGACTCACTCTGGAAGTTCTTGACAATGTGTTGAATGCAGAGCTCTGAGAGGAGGGGCACTATGGCCAGCGACCATTCCTCATCTTCAGCAATGATCCTGCGCATCCAGCGTGTTTTGGCTGAAGAATTTGGAGCTTTGGGGGTTGCTTGGGATTGGAGGCCTGAGAGCCTCGAGGACCTTCCACCCAAGCTAGAAGTTTGGCCTGTTGGGGTGGAGGGCTTTTCCGGCATGGAGACTGCGGAAGGGCTGGGGGCAGATACTGACGGGGTACGAGATTCCTGCATGCTGGGACCTGGTAACTGAGGACCAGTGGTCCCTTGGTGATGACCTTGTTACCGGAGCCTTCACACAGTGGCAGTCCCTTAGTGCTGGTGGAAGTCTGGGGAGAGAGGAGGGGGTAGAGAGGTTAGGTTAGATGGTCTTGGTGGTGGAGTCTCCCTGGTGGCGCAGTGGGTTAAACAACACACTATGAAGCAGACCGCAGCCACTGCAGCACGAGTTCAATCCCTGACCCCGGCCAGGGAGCGACCCACATGGCACAGCAGACCTCTCCTGCCTCGCCCACTGCTCCCCTCAGCAGTGTGTTTCAGTCAGTCTGCCTGTTCTGCTCCCCACTCTGTCTCTGGTGGACCCTCTCACCTCCCCCGACTCTGGCTTGTACCCCAGTTCTTGTATGCATAAATAAATAAGTCTTTAAAAAAAAAAGAAGGTCTTGGTGGGCAGCTACCAAGATGGAGGGGAGAGTGGTCTTTAGCAATCTGTGTTCAGCAGAAGTGAGGGTAACATATGCCAGGAAGATGATTGGGAGGAGTGAATAAAATAATGTCTCCAAAGAGGCATAGTATACTGTGACACATGTCACTATAATAAGGAGCAATAAGGAGCAGCCCCAAATTTATCTGAGGTTTCAATTTCCAGTTATGTGCTGTCAACTGTGGCCCAAAAATACTCTATATAAATAAGATGTTTTGAGAGCGCGAGACCACATCCATGCAACTGGTACTGTACATTGTTATAATTGCTCTGCTTTATTATTACTTGTTAGTGTCTTGTGGTGCCTAATTTATAAATTAAACTTCATCCTAGGGGTGTGAGGATAGGAAGAAAATAGAATGTTCAGGGGCCTTCCTGGTGGCGCAAGGGGTTAAGGCGCAGCACTATGAAGCTGTCCATAACCATTGCAGTGTGAGTTCGATCCCCAACCAGGGAGGGGACCCACATGGCGCAGCAGACCTCTCCTGTCTCGCCAGCTGCTCCCCTCAGCAGTGTACTCCAGCCCATCTGCTCCCCACTCTGTCTCTGGTGTGTCCTCTCACCTCTTCACCTCTAGCCTGTACTCCACTCTTGTATGCATAATTAAATATATCTTTGAAAAAAAAATAGAAGGTTCAGTACTGTCTGTGGTTTCAGGCATGCACTGGGGTTCTCGGGAGGTGATCCCTGAGAATAAGGGGGGGCGACTCATAACCACACAGCAGTTATAAGCGATGGATCTACGTGGGGCATTTTTTCCTGTTGTTCTTCTTTATGCATGTTCACACATTTAATCCTCATAAGGGCCTTTTGATATAGGTACTGGTGTTATTCCCATTTTTCTGGTGTGAAATTGAAGCACAGAGAGATTCACTAACTTGCCCACCCTCGCACAGCTTATAAATAACAAAGATGGATTCAAACTCAGTCTGTACAAGCCAAGTTTATACTTCTGATCCTCCATTGTACTGTCCCCAAAGGACAAAGGGGGCAGGGTATGTATTGCCAGGAGACTGAGGTGTAATAAAGATTTCGTTCCAGACAGCTCCCCTCACTATTTCCAGAACAGCCAGCTGCTCCACATGGAGGATGGAGTTGACAACAGTAGTGACCAACAGAAAAATAACGCGAGTCAAAGTAAAGCACATGTGCTGTTTTAAAACCTCTAGCACCCCATTAGAAGAGTAAAGCAAGGGGCCTCCCTGGTGGTGCAGTGGGTTAAGCCATGCACTTTGAAGCAGACTGCAGCACGAGTTCAATCCCTGCTGCCGGGGTGAGGAGGTGACCCCCTCGTCAGCAGTGTATTTCTGTTGATCTGCCTGTTCTATTCCCGGCTCTGTCTCTGGTGAATCCTCTCACCCCCACACCTCTGGCCTGTACCCCAGTTCTTGTATGCATAACTAAATAAATCTTTTAAAAAAAGTAAAGTGAAACAGATGAGATTTATTTTATATTTAACCCAATATGACCAAAATCATATAAAAATGATTAATTTTTTTCATAGCAAGCCATCCAAATCTCATGACTTAATAGCCACACGTGACGAGTGTCCACTGTTTGGGGCAGAGCCAGCTGAGAGGGGTAGGAGAGGTGGACCCAGAACCTGGCGTTGCCCAGGTGCCGACACTTCTTTCTCTGTCTGCGCTCTGGCCCCTCCCTTACCAGTCTCCCTGAAGTCTTCCTAGTTGTCCCAGCCTCCCAGCATTCCAGACGGCAGCGGGAAGGCGTGGGAGGTGAAAAGGCAGCTAAATCTGGGGCTGAAGACAAGACAGAGGATGTGTCTGGGGACACCCCCCCATTTTTGTCATTCCCGAAATCCTTGCTGGAGGGGCCCAAGTGCTGAAACTGCAGGTGGGGGTGGGACTGTGCCAGCTCCTACAGGCAGTTGCCTCAGATCTGCACCTGTCTCTGCGCACCGTGCAGTGGCCGGCAGGAAGGAACACTCTGAACCAGCAAAGGTGTCCTTGGCAGATGGAGGGGACCAGATGGTGCTCCCCAGCCCAGCAGGCATCTCAAGGAGGAAGAGCCTGACTGTGGGGTGTGTGTGTGTGTGTGTGTGTGTGTGTGTGAGTGACAGAAAGAGAGCGAGGAGGGGGCAATATAGGGGAAATAAACTATGTGTTTGTGACATCCTCTTGCAAATCAAATGCAAATTCACAAACAGATTGTGTCCAGAATTGTGGAATAACCAGCTGGTGTTTTCTGACGAGTGCGTGTTTTGGCCCCTCACGAGTGTGTGGTTGGGAGGGCATGCTGCTTACAGGCAGCAGATGACTTTGCACTTCTAGTTTTGCCAGTTACTTTCTGTGTGATCTTGGCCAAGTTACTCAACTGAGCTTGTTTCCTCGTCTGTATAATGGGATAATATCATCTGTCTGTGCAGGCTGTCCTGCAGAGTCCTCAGAGACCGTGTTTAAATGTATTAATGTCTGGTGAAAATACAAGCAAGGGTGTGTGGAGATGGGGGTCCGAGGCTGGGAGAGGGTGCACTGGAGACCTGCTTCTTGAGAGCTAGTCCAAGAAGGTATCTTTGAGTGAGTGCAAGATTTCGAGACCCTTCCCTATCATTTCCAGGACAGATGTGAAGGACAAGGTGGCAGGTGGTGGTGTTTGGGGCTAAAGAGCAAGCACGGTGGAGGCTTGGCTGTCTGGGCAATAGAATAAGGACAGAGACAGACTAGCCCAGCTCCTGTCAGCTCTGCACCTGGGCTCCCTCCAAAGTTCTGCCCTAAAACATTCTGGTATTTCCCTTGGTGCCAGAGGTATCTCCCGCGGGCCACACCCAGGGGAGCAGTCCCCAGTTTGGCAGGGGGAGCCCCAGGTTACTGGAGGTTGTTGCCCTGGAGCCGGATCTGCAGGCATTACTCATCATGTGACTCAGCTCACCAACCTGGCAGGCAGGCTCTTCTCCTTCCTGGGAGCCATGTGCTGGGACCAGGCAGGGTGCCCACGGCAGTGGGTTGGTCCTAAGCTTACTGAGGAAGGCCTCATTGTCTTGGGACTCAGCATTGCTCCCTGAGGTCTGGTCCTCATGGCTCCTCCTTTGTTCTGGAGCCTGTACCTCTGGGCCCTACACAGGGGGACACCCCTACCATGCATGGTTGGCATTAAAAAAAAGAAGAGTCCCTACCACATCCTCAGGGCCTCCGTTTCACAAGGCCTGATGTCATTTTTTTTCCCCCTGATGTCATTGTTAAGGCAAGCGAAACCATTTCAAGTTCTGACCGCATAATCAGGTCAGAGTTGAAGATTTCACTTGATCACTTTTTGATGTTTTAAAAATAAATTTTACAAAAATATTTTTGGCAAGCAAATAATTAACAGATGCAGAAGATTTTTCTAAGAAGGATTTTAACTCCAAATGTTCTTTTAAGTCTATTTTAAAAAACTAACCAAATAGCAAAAGTATATTTAAGAGGATGATAAACAAGATGAACAAGATCCTTGCCTCCTTGCTACTCATGTTCCAGAGAGGGTGGCGAGTGTGGCCCTCCCCGCAGATGGCCCTACCAACCCTGGCCCTTCCCAGCCACTTTGTCAGCTCTGCTCTCACCTCTCTGATTGTTTCTTTTTTTTTTTTTAAAGTGTGTTTTTTTTTTTTTAAAAGATTTATTTATTTATGCATACAAGCACTGGGGTACAGGCCAGAGGTGTGGGGGGTGAGAGGATTCACCACAGAGAGCGGG
>JAGFMF010011803.1:7041444-7065672 GCA_019455555.1 Galemys pyrenaicus | reverse complement strand
GGCAGGAGAGGTCTGCTGCGCCATGTGGGTCCCCTCCCTGGCCGGAGGCAGGGATCGAACTCGTGCTGCAGTGGCTGCGGTTTGCTTCATAGTGCGTTGTTTAACCCACTGCGCCACCAGGGAGGCCCATCTCTGGTCAGTTCTTTTTCAAAAAGTCTGCATCTTGGCAGGTTCTTCTGACTCAGCACCTACTTGCATGTAGGGGGACCTCAGGCTTCTGAGACTCTCAGCTCCACTCATCTGCATCTCAGGGCCCTCAAACTCAACCTCCTCCTCGATGCTTCCCCCAAGTTGATCCTCTTCCAGGCTTCCCACTTGGGCCAGGGGCCCCGGCTCTATTCAGGTGCCTGAGCCACCTCTCCCCTTTAGATGTTCCCATTCTAGTTCCTGTTGGGCGCCCTCATTTCTGCCTCCCTCGCTGCAGCCCCTCCTCTCACTCACTGCTGCCTCCTCAGCTCAGCCCCTTGTTGTTGTCCTGGATCATACAGGTCCTTGACCCAGAACAAGGCTGCCCTCCAGGGCGGTCCTCCTGTATCCTGCCCGCCACAGCTGGCCTGGCAGGCCTTTGTGCCAGCCCCTCCTCAGGGGCCTACCACTGCCCACGGGGCACAGCCAGCATCCTCAACTCGGTATGGAGGACCCGCCACAGATGGAAGCCCTGTTTGAGATAGACGCCTCTTTCCATCCATAAGACGGCAGGCTAGCCCTGCGCCTTTGCTAAAGCTGTGCCTTCTACTGGGGGGCCTTTCCTGCTTTGCAGCCTGGGAAACAGGCAATCACGGGGTTTTTGAGTTGGAGCTCAAGTTCTACTTCCTCTCTGAAGACATCTCATCTCCCCATAAACCCCCCTTTGTCAGTTCACCCCAGTGCTTGTGTCACTTCAGGGATCTGAAGGACCACCCTCTCCCCACACCCACACCAGGTTGTGAACTCCCGGTACAGCAGGGTCTCTTATTTTTAGTGCTAAGCCCTAGCCCAGGGTCAGGTCTGTGTCAGCTCAGATAGCTGTGTCTGAGGCTGCCCCCTCCCACTGATGGAGGCTGGCCAGTAGGAGTGTCTTATGTTGGTCAGCGATTGGCTTAGGGGTGGCCACCTGATGCAGGCCAATCAGAGGCCTTTTTTTATAGGGTCCTCCAGGCAGACACGGGCAGAGGACAGGTACCCTTGAAGGGTACAGATCCCCTGTGGGGGAGCACTGTTTCCTTCCCATGGGCAAGACCTGGCAGGAGGGGATGAAGCCTGGCGGAGACCAGCAGAATGAGGGGGACGGAGAGCACCCAGTCCCGGAGGCCCCAGAGCGGCCTGCTTCCTCAGCAGTTCCTTCAGCTCTGAGACCTCGCTTGGTAACCTTCTGACAAGTCCCTTTTGCTGAAGCGGAGTTGGGTTTTTGCTCCTTTGTGACCACGGGGTCCTGAACACTTGAAAAATAGGCTTACTGTTTGGAGAATGAAATTATGGGAAAACTCTTAAATCAGTAGATGGAACGGACCAAAGGCCCCAGGTTATTCTACACAGGGCCGATGTCTAACTCCTGTGGCAGTTCCTCTTTTGACCCCTGACCCCCATCTCTCCAGACACAGGACAAGGTTAGCAGCTCATCTCCGCTCAGCCCTCAACAGTTACAGGAGCCTCCAGAACTTTTCTCTCTTTGAGTGTTACAATCATTCGGCAAGGGAGGTGGGCAGGTTTCTCCTCTCCATCCTGAGGCTGAGGAAACAGAGGCGCAGACCAGGCAGGCAGTCTCCTGCCTCGAACTGCTGCTCAGCGCTCCCCCATAGACACAAAGAAGGACTCACGCTCCTGTTCCCTGGGAAGCAGGGGTCCTCTTGGCACAGAGAAGACCTGGGGGACTCCCCAGGCCAGGAGAGCAACCAGGGCTTGGCACCCTTCTATAGGAACTTCAGGCCCCTAACCTAAAGCTTTCATTTCTTTTTTTTTTAAAAAGATTTTATTTATTTATGCATACAAGAGCTGGGGTACAGGCCAGAGTCCAGGGTGGTAAGAGGATTCACCAGAAACAGAGTGGGGAGCAGAACAGGCAGACTGACTGAAGCACACTGCTGAGGGAAGCAGCGGGTGAGGCAGGAGAGGTCTGCTGTGCCATGTGGGTCCCCTCCCTGGTCTGAGGCAGGGATCGAACTCGTGCTGCAGTGGCTGCGATTTGCTTCATTTCTGTTAAATTAAAATGCATTTCCCCGGGCCTCCCTGGTGGTGTAAGGGGTTAAGCACGGCACTGTGAAGCATCCACAGCCACTGCAGCACCAGTTTGATCCCCAGCCAGGGAGGGGACCCACATGGCTCGGCAGACCTCTCTTATCTCAATCACTGCTCCCCTCAGCAGTGTATTTCAGTAGATCCTCCTGTTTTGTTCCCCACTCTGTTTCTGGTGAATCCTCTCACCCTCTCCACCTCTGGTCTGTACCCCAGTTCTTGTATGCACAAATAAATATTTAAAAAATAAACAAAATACATTTCCTCCCTAAAAGAAAAGAAATCTTAATATTACATACATAAGTGTGTCTATATACTGTATGTTAACTTTGACCTGATTTTAAAAATATACTATTATTTTAGGCCTAATCAAAGCACCATGGTGGGGCCTCCCTGGTGGCGCAGTGGGTTAAGCAACGCACTATGAAGCAAACCGCAGCCACTGCAGCACACGTTCGGTCCCTGCTGCTGGCCAGGGAGGGGACCCATATGGCTCAGCAGACCTCTCCTGCCTCGCCCACTGCTCCCCTCAGCAGTGTGTTTCAGTCAGTCTGCCTGTTCTGCTCCCCCACTCTGTCTCTGGTGAATCCTCTTACCTCCTGAGACTCTGGCCTGTACCCCAGCTCTTGTATGCATAAATAAATAAATCTTTAAAAAAAAACAAAGCACCATGGTTATGAAGTATATACTGACAGTAATGCAGCATACTTTAAAAAGATGGAGAAGTCATGTGATACATGTGATATATTTTTTTCTCTTGAGAGAGAAGAAACAATTGTATATCTAGATATGCTAGGCTAGCTTTTGCCCATCTATACAGTATGTTATACATAACTGTATCACTTTATATATAAACACACACATGCACACACACATTCCCCAAGGGCCCACAGAGGGTAGTTCCAGAAATGGCAGAGTGGTCAACTCCTTTCTGGAGCCTTCTCTCCCTGGGGAATCTTTGGGGCAGTCAGAGAATCCAATCTGAAGACCAAAGTGTGTTCAAGCCATTGGTCCTCCCAGGTAGGAATCCTCTCTACACTCCAGAGGGAAGGTCAGGGCTAATGGGTTGAGTGCCTCTTGTACCCTACTTGGTGTACCACCTGTGGACACACTCTGCCTCAGATGAGGAAAGTGGGGGCCAGTGACCCTTCATCCCATGGCGCCTGTCTCTTAGTCTGTTGGGCTTCACCTGCCATACCTCTAGCACCAGATGAACCCAACCCAGGACCACATTCTCTGGGGAAAGGCCAACCTTTCTCCCCTCAGGTCCCCATTGGGTCCTCGTGTCAGGTTCTAAGGTCCTGAAACCACGTTCAGACTATAACCGAAAGGGTTTTACCAAGGTCTGCTGTCTGCGTGCCCAGGCATGGGTAACAGAAAGGGATGAGACATCGCAGTCGGGCCAGACTTAACTCATTGGGGATAACTTCACTGGTCTGGTGGACAGGTGTGCTGGGAGCCACGTCCTTGCCTGTTTGTCGCTCTAGTTTGTTACATTCCAGGCCCTCAATAGTGTGTGCGAGCAGGAAGCAGCACAGCAGCTGGCTAAGGACTCGAGCTCTGCTGTCAAAGGTCAAATCTCCATTTTGCCCCATAGCGGTGGTGACCACTTGGGCAAATCATTTCACCCCACTAAGCCTCCTTTTTTTTTTTTTTTGAGATTTATTTATTTATGCATACAAGAACTGGGATACAGGCCAGAGATGCAGGGGGCAAGAGGATTCACCAGAGACAGAGTGAGGAACAGAATAGGCAGATGGACCGAAACACACTGCTGAGGGGAGCAGCGGGCGAGGCAGGAGAGGTCCGCCACATCATGTGGGTCCCCTCCCTGGCCAGCAGCAGCTGGGATCGAACTCGTGCTGCAGTGACTGTGCTCCATCTCATAGTGCATTGCTTAACCCATTGCGCCACCAGGGAGGCCCCTGAGCCTCCTTTTTCTACCTGTAAAATGGGGATGGAAATTAATGGTACCTACTTCATAGGGTTAGAGGATAAATCCTTTCCAAAGGATTAAAGGAGCTAAAGAGTATGACACATTTCATACAGTGCGGGGCCTTGAGTGAGCACTCACGATCTTATTAGATATTATGATGAAGATGTTAGATGCCTTACCTACATAGGCTTATTAAACCTTATTAAACTAATTTTGATGGTTATTATTGTTATTATAACACTCATTTCATAACGGTGGAATAGCGGCTTATAGAGAGAAAGTTACATGCTACAGGTCACATAATGGGGAAATGAGGTTGGAGTTTATGTCTATCCCCAGCTTCCCTCTTACCATGAACAAGTGCATAGATAAATAATGAGGCAGTGGGGTTGCTTCCCAAATTGCCCCAGACTTGGTTGTTCACGGATTTTTTTTTTTAAAAAGATTTTATTTATGCGTACAAGAACTAGGGTATAGGCCAGAGGTGTGGGGAATGAGAGGATTCACCAGAGACAAAGTGGGGAGCAGAACAGGCAGATAGACTGAAGTACACTGCTGAGGGGAGCAGTGGATGAGGCAGGAGACGTCTGCTGCACCATGTGGGTCAGCTCTCTGGCTGGGGATTGAACTTGCACTGCAGCGGCTGCGAAAGCCCCACAAGTGCAGGGCTCAACCCCTTGAGCTACCAGGGAGGCCCTGTTCATGGACTTCTTTAGTGGCTCCTCCCCCTGCCACTTTTTCCAGCTCATGAATGTTCTCATCGCCAGTATGGATCCCAGGATTATCCCTTCAGCCCTGACTTAAACAGCCAGGCCCCCCACCCCTAAATCACTGCCAGGCCTCCCTCAGAACTTGAGCCTGGGCTGTAGCCTTTGGTTTGAGGCCCCTCTGGAGACCAGGAGAATACTGGAGCCTGGTATTTTTCTGCCCCGGCTCATGCTTGGCTTACAGATGTAGGAGTAAACTTGACTCTCTGGCACATTCCCTCTCAGAGGGGCACTGGGGTCCTGGCCCTCCTTCTCAAGCCTCCAGATAACTGGAAGCACTCTGAACAGAGACTCCTCCCACCTGCCCAAATGGGAAAGTTGAAAAATGTGGGGAACCCTCTTCCCTTCCTGCTCGTCAAGTCACTGGGCCTGAGTGCTTCTCGCTTCCCTGCCTCTTACCTGCGATGCCTGCGTGCCTGGTCCTTTAGTGAGCACCTCTGTGCCTCTGGACAGCCATCTGGGCTAACTCCCGTGGGTTACCCCTTACAACCAGCTCTCCAACCACGCCTCAGCCAGCTTCTCCTTCACCTCAGGCATCCTTCCCTAAAGAGATCCCCACCCCCACCACCCCAGGCATCTGTCCTCAGGGCGCTGGCACTGTGTTTACATGTCTCCTGATTTCTTTTAGCCAGACCCCGCCTGGAGGCAGGCCACTCCCAAATTCCCAGTTGGGAATTCCCAGTTGTGGAATCACAAAAGGTGTTTGGCAGATGAACTAGCACATTAATGGCCTGGCTCCCCTCCCAACTCCTGCCTACTTAGATCTTAGTCTTAAAAGGGACTCTAGCTGCATTAGCTCCTCATCCCTATCTTTGCCTGAGACACCCAGCAGGAAGCTCAGCTCCAAAGGCCAGACCTTCCCTCCCCCATTCCACCTGGGGTGAAGCGGCCCTGACTTCTCCTTGGTAACCAAGGGGGAAAAGCAGCCCTGCTGTGGAGGGAGGGAGGGGCAGGTTTTGGATCTGCAGGATGGATTGCAGCCTGCAGGAGCTGGGGCTGGGGCCTGGGGCGCTGGGGCGGGGGCAGTGGTCAGCCTTCCTGGGAGGACTGGGGCCGTGGGTTTAGTCCTGCTCTCCACCGCAACCTACAGGATGGCCCCCACATTCCCCTTGCTCCTTCTCATTGTCACCCCTCCCTTTACTGGAGGACCCTGAGTTTCTGAACCGGTTTTCAGTGTCTAGTCTGTGGCAGGGGAGGAGGCATGAATTTGCTTCAAATGGGTGGGGGCCTAGGAGCCTCCAGTATGTACAGACCTGTCCTTCCTTCCATGAGAAGTGTGGGAGTCAAGACTGGCTGCTTTCTGCTTGAGGCAAGTGAGGGCTGAGGGCACAGGAAGGGCTTCTGGGTCCACCAGGAGGAGTAGGGAAGGAAGAGATCAGCCCCATAGGGGAGACCCAGGGTTGAGTGTCCCCTCTCCAGAAGGTTACCTCACCAGCTCCAGGGAGTCCTGCATGCACCTTCCTGCCTTCCCGCAGGACCCTGGGTCTGCCGGCTCCGTCGTTAAGGACGCCCCTTGTCTCCAGGGGGCGGGACCGAGGGCGGCGCACTTGCGCGTGTATGCCTGCGTGGGCACACGTCCCTGTCCCCGCGGTGTCGCGTGTGCAGTGCAGGCTCACGGGGCTGCCCCTCATTGGAGGTCCTTAAAGCCCTTGGCAAGGTGTTGAATGGCGCACAAGGCGGCCATGCCCTACCCTGGAAGTTTGCTCGGATGTGCCGCGTGGGAGCGCTGTGTAGTTTGTGGGAACTCTGTCCCAGGGGCATAGTTGATGCTTCTGGGGGACACCTTTGGGAACAGGCAGGCTTCTGTGGTGGCAGGTGAGGAGTGGGGAGTTGCGGGTAGGGCTCCTAGACCTGAGTGCTGTTCCTTTTTGGTTCCTTCTATGTGGATGGGGGTGGAGGGCGGTGGGTGGAGATAATCTAGGAAAAGCATCCGTGGACGCGCTCTTCTGGAAGATGAGGGTGGAAGGCACCTGCAGGAATTCCTGGAACTCCCCTTGCGCTCTGTGGAAGAGCTGGGTGCTGCTGCAGCCCTGTAGAGTGGCACGTTTCTCCAGGATGTCAGCAAGGCTGGTACTAACTGCCCTGCCCAGCCTTGGGTGACAGGACATGGCGCCCTCTAGAGATGGCAATGGCGAGCTTTAAGGGATTGGCTATTAAGAAATTGTCTTTCAGGAGGGGAGAGGCAACCCAGGAATTGTAGTTTCACATAAAGGCAGAGCTTGGGACTTGGGTAAGTTAACATCTTGGAAACTCAGTGGACTAATCAATAAAATGGGGGTAGAGCTCACCTTGGTGTCCACGTGCCTGCAGCGAGCACTACTGAATGTGGTACTGCTGCCGTGGCCAAGATCTTGAGGTAAAGTTGCCACTTCACAGGGCCAAGCAGTCAGGGGCCAGGAGCCAGGGATCTGGATCCTTCCAGCCCTCATCAGTGATTCACCAAATCACATTGCCTCGCTTAGGAGGAAGTGTGCTGGAGACGCTGCCAGGAGGGCCTGCTCTGCTCTAATAGTTTTAATTAGACATCCTCGGAACTTGGAAGCCCTTGACTTAAAGATGGGTCCCCCGAGGTCCTTTCCTTCTCAGATTTGGGAGCAGAGGTTGGGCCAGTATCTGCCTTGGTCCTGGGTGGTTTCATTCTGGTAGAGAAAGGGAAGGCTTCCCTCCATCTCTTGGCTTCCTCCTGCTCTGAGTTGTTTATTTTCAGCTTTAGCGCAGGCTCAGGGCAGCCATGTTGTACAGTCGGGTTGCTCTGGTGCCTGCTTCCTGAACTACCACCCACCACGCCCCCAGCTCACTGTGCCTCCTCATCCCATCTAAGGACCTCAACACTGGCTCTTTCTTCAGTGTCCATGTAGCTCACACTGACCTCCCCTTCTAGCTCCACACTCTTGCTCCCCCGTTCCACTTTGTCCACAGCCCCATCACCGACACACACACTTCTTTCTCTTTATTGTTTATTTCTCCACCAGAAGTAAACACAGAAGGGCAGGAATTTTTGCCTGCTTAGCTCTCTCCCTATTTTCAGCAACTGACCAGTCGCTGTTGCTCAGTTTATCAATAAATTGGCAGGGCCTTCATTAAAAAGCTGTCGTTGACATTGTTAACAAGGTAAATGGCACCAGAGTGGGTCTGTCTTGATGTAATGACTTTCACAACAGTGCTTGATCTGGGTGGCCTGGTCTTCGTGGGTGCCCAGAACAGGCTGGCATAGAGCCTGCCTGGGCACTTGTGACAGTGATGATGATTCTGATTTGGTTGTACTATGTGAGGGGTCAGACTGGATGGTACATCCAGGTCTGTACCCACATTCCAGGTTGCTTGGGTGGGTGGAGAGTCTCCTTTATTTTTTTTAAATCAAAAGAATGTTCTAGAGTTCCCTATCTTTAGTGGAATACTCTTTTAACGAGTAACCACAGTCAGGATAGCAGATGTCTTCAGTCACTGGTGGGGGTGTATCTGAGCCCACTTCTCCCTTCCCAGCCGTATCTCTTTAGTCCATGCAGGGCTTGACCCATGGTGGCCTTTTTCCGCTCAGGTGTTTTAGCTTCCAGGCTCCAGTCCTTGATTTCAGACTCTGGGGAGTACTGCTGGTTGATTCAGGGCTCCCAGAACTAGCCTATCCCCTGTCTCTTTAGTCCATGTGATTTCTGGGGGGCCGTGGGTCAGAGCTGGTTAAGGGCATAGGCTCGGGCTGTGCTGAGGGCAGCTTCCAAATCAGCAGTGCTTCCGGTGCCCTGGGCCACCACTCGAGAGCCCCAGGCCTTGCCCCCCATGTGGCTGCACACAGCCAGTGCCCAGGCCTCTGCTGTGAAGGCTGGTGTAGTACCCTGGCGAAGAAGCAGAAGGGCAGCGATGCAGAACAACCCTCCCTGCCACTGCCCACTCAGTATCCCCTTGAGAGTGGAGTTGGGGTGATCTGTCTCCACTTGTGCACGCGGTGGGGAAATTGGGTGAGGAGATAGTGTGGAGGCTGATCCATCTGGGCTACATGCTTGCAAGGGGCGTGGGGCCGGGGGTGGGAATAGTGGTAATCAGGGAATCTCCATGCCCTCAGTGGTGTGCGTGGTCATTAGGGACAAGGAGACTGCCCGGTACCTGTCCTGGAGTGTCCTCACAGATCACCTCTACCCTGCCTTGACTCCCCCGTCTAGGTGTGCAAACAGAGCTGAACTAGGGGATGAGCGAGCTGAGGACTGCGCTCCCACTTCCTCACCTGGGCCACCTGGCAGGCACAGAGCACACGCCCCAGGGGCTGGGGGCTGAGCAGTAGCACGGACGTGCTGGGCACCTGCTCACACAGCTGCCGTACCACCTTCACCAGCACCTGGCAAGGGAGGGCAGATGGTGACCCCATAGCTCCCCGGACTCCCAGGACCTCCCATTCAGCACATAACCGCCCTCCTCCCAGGCCCCCACACTCACGGAGAGGGACTCAGCAGAAACTGTGTCCACAATCACTGGCCCCCCTGAGTGCCGCTTCAGCAGCTCCTGGGATTTTTGTGCAGCCTATGGGGTGATGAGGACAACAGTGGGGTCGGGCTGGGAGGCAACTGTTCCCCACTGCTGAACTGAACCCCAGTTCTGAAATCTCCTCCCCCAGCAAAGGTCTTCAGTTTTGAGCAGAGGTGGCAGGGTTCTGCCAGGAATGGCCGTTTTTTTTTTGAGTCCCACCTGTGTCCTTCCTCTCCCCACTTGCCTCTTCCCTCTGTCATAGCTCTAGGCCCCGGCAAATAGGCCGCTGAAGGTGAAAGGACTATGGCTGGAGCACAGATGGACTGAGAGGGGAGGGAGGAAGGAGGATCCACAGTCAAGGAGCAGTTAGCATTGAAAGGCGTAATCAAGACAGTTGGCTTCTTGGAGTCTGAGCCAGCTTTGGGAGTTGCGGGAGAGACTCAATTTGATGGAGAGAAGTAGGGGAATGATCTGCTGATGGCCCCAGCTGGCAGGAGAGGGAGGAGCTGTCACCTCTAGGCACCCCCACCCCCACGCAGTGCAGTTCTGGAGGCCCTCGCTGGGCACGGTGGAGTGTCTCTGGCCCTTGCTGCATGTCCCCGTGGGGGCAGCGAATGTCCTCTTACCCGCCCCATCTCCAGCTTTCGGATGGCGGTGTTGGCTCGTCGCTGCAGCGCCTTCAGTGTGGCCTGAAGCTGCCGCCGCTGCCACTGGGGCAGCACAGCCGTGTCAACAGCCTATGGCCAGAAGCGGTTCATCAGCCTTGCCCCTTCCCAAGACCCAGCCGCTGAGGGAGGGTCTGGCAGGGCCAGGGAAGGGACTAAGGTCAGGAGGGGGTGGGGAGCAGCTCTGTGGTGAGGGAGCGTGGTGCTCACCTCAGTGAGCCGTCCCATGTCCTTGGACAGCTGGTGTGCCTCCTCCACGTCCCGGCTGCCCCGACTCAGACGCTCCGTGGCTGCTTCTACCTCTTGGGCCAGACTCTGGCCCACCTCTCGGGCCTGCGGGGAGAGAATAGGATGGTTGGGGCTGCTGGGCTTCTACTTGCTTCCCGGGGCCATGGGTCCCCACTCATTGCTGGTCAGGGCCAAGCTAGAAATATTTGACAGTCAGGACCAAACAAGACACCACATAACCCTAACAGATGCCAGCCGCCGGAGCTGGCATGGTGACATTAGTGCACAGGTACGAGCACTGCCTCGCTGCTGGGCATCCCTGAGCCTGTTTGCCCCTGCCCCCATCCACGCTCAGGAGCCTCCCAGGCCTGCTAACGTGCCAACCTGCTGGGCCTGCTCCCCAGTGACAGCCAGCAGGCGAGTGGTTCCCTTAGCAAGCTGGCGCTCCCCGATGATGACCAGGTCCCCTATACTGCCTGTTCGCAGCAAATGCCTGTGGGCAGAGGGAAAAGGAAGTCAGGGGGGCTGGTGGGGAGAAAAGAGCCACCTGGTGGTGACGGGTAAGGACCTAGGCCCCAGGCCGAGACGGCAGAGGAGTGACTCACGTCCCACAGCACAGCTCCACGGAGGCCTGCAGTGCAGCCTGAGAGGCTGGGTTCAGCGCATGGGCCACCGGCACCCCCACTGACACCACCCGCACGGGGTCCGGGTAGACCTGAGGGGGAAGGCGCAAGTCCGTAAGTTGCTCAGGAGGAGCAGGAAGTCTCACCAGGAGCTTCCCCACGCACCTCGTCCAGCGAGCGTAGGCCAGGAACATGTGCAGTGAGCTTCAGGGCCACTTCCTCCATGTACACAGCTTCGTCCTGCTCCACAGCCTGCCGCACAGCGCCCTCCACTGCCTGGAGCTGCTCTGGGGTCAGTGGGGCCTGATGGGGAGGAGCAAATGAGCAGATGACAGGCGGTGAGCCCCTGCCTACAACTGAACTCTCCCCAGGTTCCAGAACGGTGGCTAGCACATCACAGGTGCTTAGTAGTGTCTGTAGAGCAGACAATTCTCACCCTTAGGATGCTACCTGGGAGCTGGGCCTGTTGGAAGCTGCAGGCCTTTCTTTAGGTACTTAACAGTAGAAGGAGAAATGGCAAATGGAGGCTGTGCTTCTGGGGAGCTTACAAGGGGCCACCCAGCAGAAGAGAAATACAGGCTGGGGGGAGGCAGGAGCAAGGAATGCTCAGGGGACCTGTTAGTCAGCGGGCACTTTCTGGCAGAGGCGCGAGGAGGGAGGGAGAAGGGATGGCAGAGAAGGAAAAGGGCAACTCCTTTGGGGCAAGAGAAGTCGGTGGCTGCAGGGGAAAGGAGGGCCTGAGCCCTTGCTGGTGCGGGAGGAGCCTGGGGGGAAGTTACCTGCCCAAAGTCCCCCCAGTGACTGAGTGGCATGGAGCCCCGGCCCTTGGACTGGTCAAACTCCCCACACTGTCAAACCATCTCTTAAACCTGTAGCCGCACCAGAGCCTGTCTTCCCGAGCCCTGCTCACCTGAGTGGCCACATCAAAGCGCAGTCGCTCGGGACTGAGATGGGAGCCGCGCTGCTCCGTGCTGGGACCCAGGGTCTGCCGCAGCGCCCAGTTGAGCAGGTGAGTGGCCGTGTGCTTCTCCATGCAGCTCAGACGCCAGGCCTGAAACACTTTTGTCACCCAGGGTCCTGGGTGAGCACCGGGGGTAATGAGAGTAGTGGGACTGCAGGTGTCAAGAGCAGCAGGGGTGCAGCCTTACCTCATCCACGTGCAGCTGCACCTGGTCCCCCACCTGCAGACACTCTGGGGCCACCGCCTCGTGTAGGACGAAGCCTCCGCAGACATGGGCCCGGGCCACTGGGAACAGCACATCCTGGGGAAGGACGGGGCCAAGGCCCTGGAGTAACTGCCGATAGCCTTTCCCCTCGGCTCCCTTCCCAGCTCGTCTGCCTCCTGCAGGTTAGCCGGTATGTAAGTGGGGTCAGGGAAAAGCTTACCTGCTGTCCCACCCGCACCAGGTAGCCTCGGTCTGAAGTCTGACCCCCCTGTTCTGCATAGAAGCTGGTTCTGTCTAAGAGGAGGCCACAGCGCTGGCCTTCCCCCACGGAAGCCACAGCTGTACCATCTTCTGTATACAGCTGGAGCACCTGGGCCTCACAGGTGCTGAACTCTGTCAGAAAGGAGAATGGTTATCAGTGCGAGGCAGAGGTGTGAGGTGTGGGATGTGGGTCTATGCCTTGAGATCCACAGCCACAGGGTTAGGGGCGCTTCCAGCTGGGAGGTGCAGTGACCCCTGGTGGCCACCCCAGGAAATGCACAGAGCCAGTAGCAGCCCTCTCTGTGGGGGTTCTCAATTGTGGTCAGGCCAGCCTGTGGCCATCTACCTCTGTCAGGGCTCTCACCATAGCCCCCACTGGGTCGCAGAGAGTAGTTATACTTGGGGCTGTCATCGGTTGGGGGCACCCCTCGGCGCTGCAGCTCCCCCAGCGAGTGGACATCGAGTTTCAGTCCTTGCTCCTGAACAGGCTCAGCCTGCCGTGCCCGGTGCTGCAGGATAGGATGTGTGTAAGGGGGGGATGGACACTGGGACCTGAGCCTCCGCAGAGCTCTGTGGACCCTCGCAGCCCATCAGAATAAGCCCTCAGGCTGCTTCAGACCCTGGGCTGGCTGGGGAGACACCCACCATGCAGGGAGGCTCTAAGAGCCAGGCCTCCCTCAGTCAGGCTTCCCCCGGAGGCTCCCTCTTCAGGACGCTGGCTCCTCTCTGGGCCATGTGGGGGTGGGAGCCCGAGGTGAGGGGACAGACCCTACTCAGCCTCCTGCTTCCTTCAATGGCTGCAGCTGCTCCCCCAGGAGCTCAGGCCTGGGGAAGGAGCTGATGTGCATCCCAACAGAACCCTGGCTGGTGGTGCCCCAGCCTGTACCTGGGCCTCCTCCTGAGCCAGCCGTGCCAGCCCAGCAGAGTCCAGCTGCACCCCTTTCTCTTCCAGCATGAGCTCTACCAGGTCCAGGGGGAGCCCAAGGTTCCCAGACATTGACAAGGACCAGGCAACTTCAGCTTGGAGGAAGGAAAACAAAGGGTGATGAGAAGGGCGAGGGGCAGGACAGAGGGAGGGGGCACAAGTGAGGGCCAGAGCTCTTGTAACTAGAGAGAAGCCACCGGGTGCCAAGCACAAGTGCCTCCTCCCCACACAAAGGGAGCTTAGGAGGGGGGTGGCCTTCAGGTTCATGCTTCAAGATCAGCCCAGGGTACCCCTGAGCATATGTCGTTTCAGAGGAAGACGAAAGCTCATTCTAGGCATGAAGCCAGTCTTAGAGAGCAGACCGGAGGCAGAGCCAGCTAGGCAGTGGGGAAGTGGGGTGAAGTTGGGTGGTGCTCCTGCCACAGAGATCTGGGTGTTGGAAAGAGTTCAGGAAGGGGCGTGTAGAGGAAAGTAGGAGTACACTTCAGACCCAGCCAGGGCTCACTCTTCTGCCTGCCCTGGCATACCTAAGTGAGCCCCCTGCACACAGGCTGGGCACCCCACTCACCAGGGAACACATCAGAAGGCCCCAGGCGCGTCAGGGTCCGATCGATGATGCGCCGACCCCGCTGCAGGGAGGCCAGGAAGGCTGCCTCGTTCTCTGACACCAGACTGGCTATCTGAACCGGGGCAGGACAGGATGGGAGCTGGGCATCCTCAAGGACGCCCACGCCGCTCATCATCCCCTCCCTCCCCAGCCCAGTACCTGCTTGGAGCTCTTCTGCAGTTCCGGATAAGCGTCTCCCTGGGGGAAGAGAGGGCCAAGGAGGTGAGAAAGGAAACCAGCCCACCTCTACTGCCCCCCCTGGGCCTCCCTGAGGACACCTGCCCTGGAGGCTCAGCCTAAATGGGGAGTCACTTTCCCTATGGGGTGGGGTTACAGACGAGGGTGCCAAAGTCAAAGGCTCAGCAGCCTGGGCAAGGAGGCCGTGTGAAGTTTCCTGATGCTACAAAGCAATTCCACCTTCCCCACCTGCTGACTGGACATTGGGCTGCACGTTTAGGATGGGGAGAGTAGGCCAGGGGCACGGTTTGGGCTTAGCACCAGTGCCCAGGAAGGCCCAGGAGCGAGGAGGCTCTGCCCTTACCAGTGTCTCCACCACCACAGGCACCAGGCTGCCTAGGAAGCCAGGTGGGGCCTGCAACACCTCCGTAGAGAACCGCACTGCTCGACGCAGGATCCGACGAAGAACCAGCCTAGGGGTTCAGAGTCACATGTGAAGCCCCGGTAGCCCCTGGTCAGCAGTTTGGGGACTGAGGGGACAGGTCTAGAACATGTGCTCCCATCCCAAATTCCTCTACTTCCTCTGCTCCCCTTGCCAACTCAACCCAGTCTCGCTGTCTCCCCCCCTCCCCGCCCCTGCAACCCCCAGCAGCCCTGCCCGTCTCCGTAGACCTTCCAACTCACGGGGCACCTGACATCCCAGGGGAAACGCCGTCAGCGATGCAGACACTGAGTGTCCGGATGTGGTCAGCCACCACACGGTATGCCATGTCTATGCGCCCCTCGTCTGCTGCCCCGACCCGGCCCAAGTAAGGGGGTGCCCCACAACCCTGGAAAGCAGGGAGAGAGAGGCATGGTGCTTGACCCTGTCTGTCCTGGCCCGGGCGAGCGCGCCTAGAGCATCTGAGCTGACTGCTATAGCTGACCGTGCTGGGACGACCTTGCCTGGCCTGGATTAGAGAAGACTGACAGATGGATGGGGGCAGCCTTTGCACCCCTGGGGCTCACATTCAGCACCAACAATGATCAACGCTGTGATCATTATAGAACGTTCTATCAGACCTCAGTGGGTGCTTGAAAGAAACGTCTAATCCCTCAATCCGCCCATTCTGGGAGGTGCTACTCTCTGCTTACAGAGGAAACGCAGGCTCGGAGGAGCTGGTGACACAAGGCCGCACGACTCACCAGAGCAGATCTGCGCATCAAACCAGGTCTGCTGACTCCAGGTACTCTCCACTACCCACACTGGCCTCACAGCTCTTACAGGGCAGGGAGGGAGGGTGTGAGCTTGGAGACACACAAACGCCCCAGGGCAGAGTGCTTGATTCATCCAGCGCCAAACCTGTCTCTTCTCCAAGCTTAGCCTCTCAACAGTCCCGCCATCCCCTGCATTGCTCTAGTAAAAAATCTGGGGGCCAGACTAGACTTTCTGTTCTCTCCCGATCCAACCCATCGTGGCACCTACTTCTTCCATTTCCATGCTCTCCCTCAAATCAATCTACTTTTCTTCACTTCCACTGCCACCTGCCATGGCCTATCATCTCTTCCCTGGACTATGACAATAGCCTCGCAGTTGGTTTCTCAGCTTCTACTCTTGCCTCCCTCCAGTCCAGACTCCACACATCAACAGGAGTGGTCTTTAAAGCACCAGTCAGATCATGGACCTCACCTGTCAGAACTCTTTTGACCACACTTAGAATAAATTCCCTATTTTGGGCTTCAAGGGCCTAGAAGATTTGATTCTGGCTTTTCTTTGCATGGTAAGTTGTTGCAAAAAAAATGACCCCAATTCCTCCTTTTCCTTGTGTGCGTGCCTTTGCAATGGGAGTTTACAGCTGTTTCCCGTCAAGGGACAGAATCTATTTTTCCATCCCTTGAGCCTAGGTTGGCCTTGTGACTTGCTTTGGCTAACAGAATATGGTGGAAATGACACTGTTCTGAGCCTATTTAGCAAGAGACCTGGAGTTCTGCTCTTTCTCAGAACCTTGCCAAGCTGTGGTGTAAGTCCACACTGGCCTACAGGAAGACAGATACATGACCCACTCGCCTCCACTTGCCCCAGCCTGAAAGTCAGTCACCCTCTAGAAGCAGAGCTGTGTAGCAGCTGACCAGGATGTCTGAGTGAGCTCATGGAACCAAAGGAACGACTGGGGTAAACCCACCCTGAGCTGTAGCCCACAGACTTGTGAGCTAAATAACGATTGTTTTTTAAGCAAAGCGTTTGGGGGTTTGTTATACAGCAAGAGCTACAGACACATGCTCCCACTATAACCTATGTAATTCCACTTTAGTTGGCCGACTATTTGTTTCTTTCTTGCCCCAGGGCCTTGTTACCTGCTATTCCTCTGCCTGGAATGAGCTTCCTCTGGCTAGTCCTCAAAGACCATCTCCTCAGTGAGCATTCTACAACTTCTAGGATTTTTCTGTACCCCATCTCCCCTCCTCTGAGTTACAATCACCCATGTTTACTGCCTGTTCACAATCTGTAAGCTGCCACCTCGTTCTATAACCCACTATTTATTATCTATCTCTCAGGTTAGGATATAATCTCAATGATCTGTTTTCTATGTACTGCTACGTTCCCTGTGCTAAGTACAAAGGAATTAACGCAAAGCAGGTACTCAACGTGTATTTCTTAATTAATGAAGGAAGGACAGAGGAGTGCTATCAGATAATAAACAGGAATCCCAGTCTCATGTTTGACACCCCAGGATCCTTGGCTGGTCACTGTTGCCCCAGGCAGGGGTGCTCTCAGTTCTCAACAAAGATGGACAGCACATGGGGTGAGTGCTCATGATGAGCAGGTTAGGGGGGCTTCTAGAAGGGGAGAGGCAGGCTCACCTGGTGTATGGCACTGAGCAGCGGGGAAAAGAGGTCCGTGTCGTAGGTGGAGCATCTGCCTTGTAGCACAGCCACTAGTCTCTCCAGCCCCATTCCTGTGTCCACGTGCCGCTGGGGCAAGCGCTGCAGGCTGCCATCTGCCTCTCTGGCCGGGGAGGGTGTGCCATGGAAGGCCCCAGGCAGGGTTACAGATGTGAGGTGATAGCAGAGGAGTGAGGAGCGGTCCAAGGGGGCTGACAGTGGGAAGACTCAGAGGGCAGCATCACCACCCCTCCCTACCCCCTAAGAGCAGAGAGTGATGGCCGTGGCTCCTATCCTTTCCCAAGGGTGATCTTCACCCTCATGCCCACTTGGGGGGCTCTCATTTGGACCCAGAAAGCCTCTTTCTGGGACAGAATTCTCTGCCTTGAGAAAGAGACATGTCAAGACTGGAAGATCTTAGTGATTGTAAGAGTCATCCCCATTCTAAGATAAGAGAGCAGCGACCAGGAAGCAGCAGTGACGAGTTACACTACCGTGGCCAAAGACTAGGGTGAAATCAGGTACTGTCTAGAAGGTGTTTAGAAATATGCCTGATGCCATAGTAAGTGCTGACTAAGTGTTTATTTTTACAAGAAATGTATCAAAGTCTCCTGACTGCCACCTTTTTAATTTCTATCAGCGATTTCCCTCTTGCTTCAGTGCCCTCGTACCTGTTGTGCTGCATGAAGACCAGATTCCAAAGCTCCACCAGCTGGGGCTCTCCCACCCCACCAGCCAGATCATAGTGGATCTCAGTGCAGGGCCCGCAGGGGCCAGTGTCCCCCATCTCCCAGAAGTTCTCTTGTGGTCCAAAGGAAAGCACACGGCTGGTGGGAACCCTGGGGAGAAAGCCAGGTGCGTGGTGGGGAGACAGACAAGCCCACAGTTCAGCACCCTCCACAAGCTCAGCGAGAGGAGCAACAGGGGGGGTCTCACAGTGTCCCAGGATGTGATGAGGCAGTCCAAGGACTGATGCTGGTAGAGACTCTTTTCCTGACTTCCTGACCTCCAGGAGCAGGCAGAGTGGGGTGGACTTACCCTAAGCTGAGCCAGATGTCCCTGCTTTCCAGGTCTGGGTCCAGCCCTGCCTTAGGGTCACCACCAAAGTAGGAGACCCAGAGCCTGTCCTGAGGGATCCCGTAGACCTGAGTCAGCAGCTCCCAGGCCATGCTGCAAGCCTTCTCCTGCACAGGAAGGCCGGAAAAGGTGGGGAGGAGAAGATGGGTTAAGAAGAAGGCCCATGAGTTCCTCACCTCCTAGCCTCATGAGTCAGCCCTCAGCTTAAGACAAAACCATTCCCTCTGCCCACCTATTTCCAGAAGAAATGTGACCATTTCTGCATCTGCTTTTTTTCTGCCCAGGAGCTTCTTCTCTTCTCTAAATCCCACTTTCTTTCAAGTCCCAGAGCAAGTACCTTCTTTCCATGGACTCTTCTATCTACCGTAGACTGGAATGATTTTTTGGGAAGATTTATTTATGCACACAAGAACTGGGGCACAGGCCAGAGGTGCGGGAGGTGAGAGGATCCACCAGAGACAGAGCTGGGAGCAGCACAGGCAGATGGACTGAAATACACTGCTGAGGGCAGCAGCGGGTGAGGCAGGAGAGGTCTGCTGTGCCATGTGGGTCACCTCCCCAGCTGGCAGCAGGGATCGAACTCGTGCTGCAGTGGCTGTGATCTGCTTCATAGTGGGTGTTGTTTAACCCACTGCTCCACCAGGGAGGCCGACTAGGATAATTTTTATTAACTCCAGAATTTACTATTACTGTCTATTTAGCCATACAACAATAATTATTTGTGTGTGTGTGTGTGTGTATGTGTGTGTGTATAGAAGCTCTGGGATGTAGCCCAGAGGTGAGGGGGGTGAGAGGATTCACCACAGACAGAGTGAGGAGCAGAACAGGCAGAATTTACTGAAACACACTGCTAAGAGGAGCAGCTGGTGAGGCAGGAGAGGTCTGCTGCGCCATGTGGGTCAGCTCCCTGTCCCAGTATTGAACATAGGCCATAGTGGTGATAGCACTGAGACTTAACACCTAGGCTACCAGAGAGGCCCCATACAACACTGACCAGCCATTAGGCAGGAGGCACAGTCCCAGTCCTCAAGGAGCCTCCAATCCAATTAGAGAAATGAGACACATTCCTGTTACACGTGTTCAATCTAGCATTTCGTCTGGTCTGGTATGAGGCTCTTCCTAGCAGAGCCTAGGAGTGGAGATAGGATTAACCTTGACCTCCTCCTTGGCTAACCACTCACTGGTCTTCTCCTAACTTCAGGCTTCCTGGAGACTTACCTTAAAATATTCACCTCCAAAGGCCCAATTGCCAAGCATTTCAAAGAAAGTATGATGGGAGAGGTCTCGGCCCACATCTTCTAGATCGCTGTGGCGTCCTCCAGCCCTTACACACTTCTGGCTGTTGGCTACACGTCGGAAGCCTGCCATCTCGCTTCGTGGATCTACTGTGCCCAGGAAGATTGGCTTGAACTAAAAACACATGAAGAAGGGGAAGAGGGATAAGCCAGTCCCTCGGTAGAAGAGCAAAGTGGGAAGTAGGGTCATAGGTGGTTGTACACACTGAAGGCTGAGAGTGCAATGTGGGCCAGGAAGGGGGTAACTTGCGTGTGTGTGTGTGAGAGAGAGAGAGTCCCCGATTTTGTTTTTGTGGGGTAGATAAGGGTAAATAAATCACGAAGCAGAGACCGTCTACTAGCAAAATACACAAAAGGAGGAGGAACGCGTAGGTGACTGGAAGCAGGGCAGTGAACAGTTGCATCTCTTCAATCACAGCAACTTTAGGGCAAAGAACAGAGATCGCAGGGTACTTGGCACTGGGCACCACCACTCTCGGCATTTCATAGGGATCGTGGACAGCTTCTAAAGTTTACCTACTCTCCCCCCACACTCGCCGGACCGTTTGACAATGAAATTTAGAGAGGGTGAGTCGTGCTCAAAGTAAAAAGCTCAGTGAGCACAGTATGTGTTCGATGAAATTATTTAATTAACGAGTTTTTATTTAAAGAATGAATAAATAACGCCAGACATCTGTCTCATGAGCATCACATCCGCTATTCCGGTACCCAAACTCACTCTCAACCCAGAAATTACCCGGAGGCGCCCTCCCAGATCCCTCATCAGCGCCCCAGTCGCTTTGCCCAACCTCACAAGCCGGTCAGCCCCCAGAAGCTCTGAGTCCCGCCCCCGCTGCTTTTGCCCAATCCCGCAGCGCCTGTTCTTTCCGGCAAATCACAAACTCCACCTCCCATCAGCGTGGCTCTGGCCCCACCTGGTTCATGCCCGCATTGACGAAAAGCAAACTGGGGTCGCCGCGGGGACGCACGGAAGCGGAGGGCACCAGTCGGTGGCCATGGCGGTCCCGAAAGAAGTTTAGGAAGGCATTCCGCACGGCTGTGGCCTGGACTGGAGGGGGTGCGGAAGAAAGCGCCCGCCGGCTCGGGCTCCGCCATGGGGGCGACCGCCGAATAGCCCCTCGCAGCGGCCCGGCTGCAGCTGCCACTGGCGCCGCCATCTTAACTAGGGGCAAATGACTTCACGAGGTCAAAGGGCACTGCCGGGGTAGAAAGTGATATGAGAAGGAAGCCGGCGCTTCCTACAGCGGCATCTCGCGTTGGGAGGACGCTGGGGCCGCCACCTCTGCCGTCTGAGCGGAAGTGATTAGGAAGCCTGGCACAGGAGGTCCTTAATTGATTTGGCGTGAGACAAGTATTTGTTGAGCATCTCTTGTGTGCCAGACATTGATTTAAGCCCTCCGGCTTAGATCCCTGTCCTAACAATTGTTGCTAGAAGATGCACACATACAAAGTTGAATCCACCCAAGCTCACTGCAAGTTCAGTTATAACCTGCCGTGGGCTGGGGAGGTGACCCACATGGCACAGCAGACCTCTCCTGTCTTGCCCGCTGCTCCCCTCAGCAGTGTATTTCAGTTAATCTGCCTGTTCTGTTCCCCACTCTGTCTCTGGTGGATCCTCTCACTTCCCCACACCTCTGGCCTATATCCCAGTTCTTGTATGCATAAATAAATAAATCTTAAAAAAAAAAAGAGAGGAACGAATTTCCCTAGATTAAGGTCTAATAGGCTGAGCAGAGTTGAGGTAGTGTGGCGATGGTGAAGATCTCAGCTATCCAGGTGGGCAGTTTTGCACACCGTTCCTTGTGAGTTATGTTTAGGGACCAGTTTTTTAAAAAAAAGATTTATTTATTTATGCATACAAGAACTGGGGTGTAGGCCAGCGGTGTGGGGTGGTGAGAGGAGTCACCAGAGACAGAGTGGGGAGCAGAACTGGCAGATTGACTGAAATACACTGCTGAGGGGAGCAGCAGGCGAGACAGGAGAGGTCTGGTGCTCCATGTGGGTCACTTCCCTGACTGAGAGTCGAACTGGTGCTGCAGTGGCTGTGGATATATATATCCACATATATAGTGCTGTGACTTAACCCCTCGTGCCACCAGGGAGGCTCTGGGACTGACTGTTGAAACACAGTGCCCATGGGAAATGTGTAGTCCTTTTTGGACTTGAATTTCTATAGTGACAGTGAATTCTACACTTTGTATTTTGATAGAGCTCATAGTATCCATCCCATTTTTCCCCCCCTTTTAATCCTCCTTGCCCACATAGGTATTGTTTTGCAAAAGTTTTGTCTATTTTTTTTTCGGTGTTTTTGGAACAGGAACCTAAAACCAGATGGGGATTTCCATGAGATCGATGATTTTAACACTGCCAAAGTCTTCCCCAAACTGAGTGGGATTGTTTTACTAGCAATCCAGCTGGTATCTCGACTCAGTAGTGACAGCAACTTTTCTGTTCTCTCCAGGTTTTGCCCAGAAGGTCTTTGCATTATAGTAGGAATTCCATGTTTAAGACTAATGTGTATTTAGTGTGGAGCCATGAATTTTTTTTCAAAAAGCTTTATTGAAATATAATAAAGACAATTCACCCACTTAAAATCTACAGTTCAGTGGCTTTTAGTATGTTTACAGAGTTTTGCATTCATCATGACATTATGAGAACATTTCCATTATCTCCAAAAAAAACCCCACACCCAGCAATAATTAACCCCAGCCCTTTTTCCTCATCTCTCCCACCCTAGTTAAGAACTTAAATACTAGTTTACTTTCTGTCTCTGGAATGAATAATTCATATAAGAGGAATCATACACTATATGGTCTTTTATAATTAGCTTCTTTCATGTCATATACTGTTCTCAAGATTCATTCATGTTGCATCCTGCAATTTTAGAAATGTGTTTTGAGTTGTTTTTTTTTTAAAGATTTATTTATTTATGCATACAAGAGCTGGGGTACAGGCCAGAGTCGGGGGAGGTGAGAGGATTCACCAGACAGAGCGTGGAGCAGAACAGGCAGACTGACTGAAACACACTGCTGAGGCAGCAGCGGGCGAGGCAGGAGAGGTCTGCTGCGCCATGTGGGTCCCCCACCCCCGGCCAGAGGCAGGGATCGAACTCGTGCTGCAGTGGCTGTGCTTTGCTTCATAGTGCGTTGCTTAATCTGCTGAGCCACCAGGGAGGCCCTGGGTTGTTTTCTTTTTAAAGTAGGTCTTATCCCCATCTTATTATTTTGTCTTGGTGATTAAAAAAATGATCATTTTATTTTCTTTATATGTGGTATTCTCTGGTACATCATTTTCTTTTTAAAAAATATTTTCTAGTGAAGCAAAGTGGTTCTGATACAGGGCAATGAGGGCAGTAAAACTGGCCAAGGACACTGCCCAAATAGTTTTTTGGTCACAGTCTGAGTTCTTCACCCACATGCACAATTGCAAACCTACTCAGAGAACAACAACAATGGGATTTATTTAATAAGTCAGAGAAAAACAAAGAATTACTGAGACCAAAAATGACTGCTTAGCTCACCCAAAGCAGTGTCCAGTGTTTTTAAAGACCTAAATACAAACACTCCCAAGATGGCGTCTTCCTGCTACTGCTGATCTGTAGTGCATGGACACCAGACTACAGGCTGGGATCCAACTCATGGATAAAGCAGAAGACACAATAGGAGATGCTCCTTGGAGTTGCCCAGATGCTCCAGCACAGCAACAGACAAGCAACACTTAAAACAGCAGCTGCAGCAGATGAACAATCTGACAGGTCATCAGGTCAACAATCTGACAACCATGCAGGTCAGTGAGGCACCTGCTTCAGGTCTTTGCCTTCTCTGCCAGGCTTTAAGAACAGCAAACCTGGGAACAGTTTTAGTTGCTTGGCTACCTGCAAAGCCTCCGAACTTTTCCTCTCTGAGGTTGGATGCTGGAAGCCTCTCTATGTTCTTCAGAGGCCCACACAGTGTTCTGGAAGATCAGCATGGCGGGGGCAGAAATTACAGACCTCTAAATCACTGAAGATCCAAAAACGGTGACTCCCGGACACTGAATGCTCAAATGCTGAATCCAGAACACCGAATCCTGTGGGCTACTTCTGCAGTCCCTTATATTTCTTATCAGAGTTTCCACCCCAAAATGCCATACTTAAGTTAGCATTTTCCCTGAGGCTATCTGCCTTCACCAGCACCCCGCACTGGGGGCACCGCCTGTAACAGTCTTTGGCTTCAGCCACCAGTTACTGTTCTTCCAGGGTTGGCATGTGTCTAGCTCATTTGCCACTGTCATCTGATGAGGAAGTTAAAGTTAAGTTTGGGAGGCCTCCCTGGTGGCACAAGGGGTTAAGCTCCACACTATGAAGCATCTGCAGCCACTGTAACACAAGTTTGATCCCTGGCCAGGGAGGTGACCCACATGGCACAGCAGACCTCTCCTGTCTCGCCTGCTGCTCCCCTCAGCCGTGTATTTCAGTCAATCTTTTTGTTCTGCTCCCTACTTTGTCTCTGGTGAGTTCTCTCACTCCCACACCTCTGGCCCTCACCCCAGTTCGTATATGCATAAATAAATAAATGTTGAAAAAAATAAAGTTAAGGTTGGGAGCTTCCTAAGGTAGATGGAAATGGAGCATACTCACCAGACTGGGATGTTACTGGCCTGGGAACTTCTCTCACCAGCACTCATTCATCGCTTTAGTATTCACAGGAATTTCATTTTGGGGTTTATAATAAATTTGGTATATGATTCCTGGGAGCTGTTCTGCTGGGTTTGGGTGCTGTCTTTGCTAGTTCTGGGATTGCCCTTTGTTGCCATTCGTTTTATCCTGGCAGGTGCCACAGTGCCCATTCTTTTGGTGTTCTCTCTTTCTACCTTGCTGTAAGAAGTTACTCACTTGGGCCTCCCTGGTGGCGCAGTGGGTTAAGCAACGCACTATGGAACAGACCGCAACCACTGCAGCACGAGTTCGATCCCTGCTGCCGGCCAGAGAGGGG
>JAGFMF010011803.1:7007736-7041324 GCA_019455555.1 Galemys pyrenaicus | reverse complement strand
TGCTCCCCGCTCTCTGTGGTGAATCCTCTCACCCCCCCACACCTCTGGCCTGTACCCCAGTGCTTGTATAAATAAATAAAATCTTAAAAAAAAAAAAAAGTTACTCACTTACTCTGGGAGTGGAAATTGCACTTCCTCATTTCCCCTTTGGTTTTGAGAGCAGGAACCTGAATTCAGTGATGCATTCCACCCTGGACACATGCTTGTGGTTGGAGGAGAAATGAGGAAATTTTCATTCTTACTGGGCTAGGGAATTCAGCATTGGGAACTTCCTTTTATAAGTCATAAAAGCGTCATTTAGCATTGCCATTAAAGGTTCAACCTGTAGAAGAGGTGTTTCCGATTTGATGTATTTCTTTGTGCCGTTGGTTTTTTGGATTGTGAAAGTAATGCTTGTTGAACGTTTGCACGCGTAGGGATCTTCTGGCGTCTTGTTAAAAATGCCGTCACTGACTACTTGGGAGGCCTGCGATGACACTGGAATTCTGTGTTTCTAGCAGGTCCCTAGGTGATGCCTTTGCTACCCTTATTGTGCTAGCACAGACCTTGAGTGACAAGTGTGAAGTAGAGGACTTATGGGAAAAGGCTGGACACAGGCTGTAGGAAGGTTTCTTTTGCTTGGGGCCTGCACCAAAGTATTGGGTTCACCTGTGTTCTCCCTTTTCTCCTGGAGCTGGTAGGTGCAGCCGGGAGCTCCTTTTGCCCATGTGTGCTCACTCCCCACTGACTCCGGTCTCTGGAGGAAGGAATTTGTGTCTTACCGTTGCTAGGAGACGCGGAGGTTGCCGTGGTCCAGGGGTGGGGGAGGGGAGCTGCGAGCCCGGCAAACCACCCCATTCCTCTCGGTGTGCTATGACAAGGATGGGGAAGAGGGCGCGGATGGCCTGGCTCCTGGGATCCTGAACTCAAGGATCCTGGAGGGTCGCAATGCCTGGATTTATCCTTATTTATCCTTTTAAGTGGTTACGTTAGTATCTACATAATATCTTGGATTTTGCTTCTTGGCTTGCAAAATCTAAAAAACTCTCTAGCTCTTTAATCTCTTTACCTGCATTAGAAGTCTGGAAAAAAAATTTAAGCATATAATAAAACACAAATGTGTAAGCACCTTCCTCCTCTCAAAAGTGACCATTATGAATTCATAATAGTCATTGTTTTGTGAGTCTTTGTCTTATCACCAGTGCATCCGCCCTTAGATGGTGTAATCTTCTTTTGTTTTAGAAAGTGTAGTTGAAATACATTTAATATGTTTTTATTTTTTAAAAGAATTGGTTTAACTCCAGTTAGCACCAAATTCAGGACAAAGCAAAGACTGAAGACAGCACACTTCGGCAGGATCCTGAACTGGGTATATTCTCACCGCACAGGTAAGGTAGAAACGGCTGAGCGAGAACTAAAGATGAGCTAGTGTATTTTTTTTTTAATGTAGAAGAATTGGGGTGCAAGCCAGAGGTGTGGGGGGAGGGGTGAGAGGACTCACCACAGACAGAGGGGGCAGCAGAATAGGCAGATCAACTGAAATATACTGCTGGGGGTGGTCAGGGGAGAGGGTGTGACAGGAGAGGGCTGCTGTGCCATGTGGGTCAGCTCCCTGGCCAGGAATAGGGATTGAACTCATTCTGCAATGGCAGTGGACAGCTTCATAGTGCTGAGACTTAACTCCTTGCAGTACCAGGGAGGCCCCTGTTTTTTGTTTTTTGTTTTTTTTTTTTTTAAATAAAAGTTTATTCTTAAATGACTCCAAATACTTCATTCTAGCTGTTGGAGGCAAAAGATTAAGCTATGGCAGGGAATTCAGATGTTTAAACAGGAATGGAATTAAGGATCACTATTGCCTCAGGCACAGGGAAGGTCTTACTTTTTGCTAGACTTTATTTCACTTGTAGGCAGGGGACCTCCCTCTCCACCCCCCCACCCCCCCACCCCCAAGCAGCTTACACTTTTAGCTCTTCCAGTTTCTTTTGCTCCTCTTTTTGTTTCTGCTTGAATGTATCCTCCTTGAGTCTGTTTCCTTGGCTTGCTTCTTGGGCTGCTTCTTGTTACCTTCAGGGCCTCTGAAATGAATTTTAAAAGAGATAATCTACAGATTCCACCCAATTCCCCTTTTCTCTTTCTGTCTATTTATTGCAGAGCTAGGGAGACTGACCTGCAGAGTTTTCCAGTCTTAAGTTTTGCTGACTATATATTCAATATTCTACGTACATTCAATGTGTTCTCTGTCCTCTACTTCTGCGCAGATTAGCTGGGAATGAGTATCTTTCTCTAAACTGAGAAGGTAGTTTGAGTCCAAAGAATGAAGTAGGCACATCCATTAATCACATTTAAAATTTATCAACAGGGGCCTCCCTGGTGGCTCAAGGGATTGAGTAGCAGCACTATGAAGCTATCCGCAGCCACTGCAGCACAGGTTCAATCCCAGGCCAGGGAGGGGACCCACTTAGAGTGCCAGACCTGCTCCTCTCAGCAGTGTGCTTCAGTCTATCTGCCTATTATGCTCCCCACTCTGTCTCTGGTGAATCCCCTCATCCCTTGCATCTCTGGCCTGTACCTAAGCTTTTATATGCATAAATAAAGAAAATCTTTTTAAAAATCTTAAAAAAATAGAATTTGTCAACAGCAACTTGCATATGTGGTCTTGGGCTTGGACCGGGCGGACAGGATGGTTAGGCTGAGGCAGGATCCACACCACCCACCCTGACAAGGTCTTTTAATACCCTACTTTGTACATGTGATCATTCGTGGGTAAGATATCCGGACATCCGGGGGACATGCCATGCATATCTTTGTTCTAAGATTGATAGAGTTTTGTATGGATCATAGATACAAGTTGATACACAAGAAAGAAACAACAGGCTTTCTTTCCCAGGGTAGGGCAATTACCAGTCACTGATCTGAGATGACATTGAGGCAAGATGGAGTCAATTTGGTTTTCCTACACACTTGATCTAGCGATTTGATGAGACACAGGTTTGGATCCCTTTGACAATACTCTAGACAGTAGAGTCTTTCACCAGAGGGCACATGAATGTGTGTCGCTATCTTTCTATTAGTTAGCAACCACTGATACATACATACCTGTTAACTCACTGCAGAGTAAAGCATAGTGACACTCTTATTCCTATCTTTTTCATTTGTTAGTTGTTATGTTTCTATGATAAAGTGCTTCCTCTAATCAGTTATTTGTTCGCTAGGTTATAGTTAGTATAGAAAAGGGAGAATAAATGGTAATTTCCCTTCTCTAGTTATCTACATTAAGATAGTGTGCTTGCTGTCACCCTACAGAGGTCACTTATTACTATGTTTATGAGTGTTGTTATGGCCTCATAGATTGTAGAATATTTAATGATTTAATCCATTGCAATCATTATCTCTGTTGCAAATTGTCCCAGCCTTAGTCAGTGGAAACCTCTTTGATTTGACCTTTGAATCTTTTTGACATGATTCTAGTGGTCACGGATCAGTTCCTTGTTCTCTGTTATGACTTTGTATTTCTGGCTCATCTTGTGCATTTCTTCTTCTAGACTGGAAACCAATTCATCTCCAGAAGTTGTGGTAACTCTTAGTCGGAAATGGCATTTCAAAACTACAGTTTGGGTGCTAAGATGTTCATTGCTACTGAGTTGGTCATTGTGTCTAGGTTTTTATAGAGTGCAGAGATATGTTCACAGATGTTCCATAGAGGATTTTAAGCGGAAGAGTGACATGATCTTATTTAGACTTTTGAAAGATCATTATACTGGAGAAGAAACAAAGAGAGGCAAAACGGGAAGTGAGAGTGCCTATGAGGATATTGTTCTCCAGGAGAGAATTGATGTCTCAGTGGAGAACGGAATGAGCGGATGGGCTTAGGCTGCTTGTGGAGATAGTATTATATATGTTGATGGAAGACATGTATGGAGAGAAGGAAAGATTAATTTCTAAGTTTGTCACCTGAGTAACTGGGTGGGTAATGGCACTGATCACTGAGATGGGAAAGCTAGGAGAAGCAGCAGTTCAATGGAAGGGAAACCAGGAGCTTGTTTTAGACATATCATTTAGGGTTAGACATCTCCGTGGAGATGTCCCTCTGTGTTTGATATAAAAGTCTGGTGCACAGAAGCAAGATCAGGACTACAACGATAGATTTGGGTGTTGCAAGTGCATGAGTAGGTAGGATGAGGTGACTTAGTAGATGAGTGGGATGGGGGAAAGGGAGGAGGGTCAGGTCCTAGTGTGCAGCTAGAGGAGGAGACCCTGCAGGGCAGCTTGAGAAGGCTGTTGGACTCAGGAGGAAAGTGGTTGCATCAAATTTTCAGGAAGAGAAGACAATGTTCCAAGAGGAGGCAGTGGACAGTTGTAAGACGGTGAGCAAGAGGAGAGCAGAGACCTACCTGACCAATGGATTGGGAAAATGGGAGACGTTTCAGTGGGATGGTGGAAGTATAGATCACTCTGGAGGGATTTTGCAGGGAAGAGAAACAGAAAAAAAATGAGCCTGTAAGGGTCGATGGGATATGTTGTGTACATTTATTTATTTTTTAAAAAGCTTATTTGTGTCCAGTGATCCAGAACAGAAAAGAAACTGATAAGGCAAGGTAATGAGATGATTATTGCCAGAGCAAAGTTTTAAGGTATTTGAAGAGGTTGAAATTTCAGTACAAAGTGGATGGATTGGCTCCACTCGAGAGCAGGGACGCTCCTTTCATTATAGTAGGAGACAGATCTTTGGATGCGAACACTAATAAGTTTGTGGGTCTAAAGCTGGGAGAGCAAGGAGTGCTCATCCTCTAGAAAACAGAGTGTGTCTATTTTCCTAACAAATATACTGTAAGATGATACTGCAGTCTTGAAAAAGAAGGCAACTTACTAGTTGCCTTTTTTTCACTGCTCATTTAAAATTTGAGGTCACTGATTTAAACTGAGGCTAGAGCCTCCCTGGTGGCCTAGGGGTTAAGTCTCAGCACTATTACTGCTACAGCTGGCCACCGAATTAACCCACATGGTGCAGCAGACTGCTGCTCCCCCCAGCAGTGTATTTCAGTAAATCTGCCTGTTTTGCTCCCCACTCTGTGTCTGATGAATCCTCTCACCCCCACCCACCCCCACACCTGTGGTCTGCACCCCAGTTCTTCTATGCAAATAAATAAATAAATAAATAAAATAAAAATATTATTTGGCAAGCTTGCAAGCATAAGGCAGGCAGATGACTGAGTATAATCAGGACTGGGGTTCTACCATCTGAGATTGATTGATGGAGGGAGGGATGGGGCCACTAGTAAGTTGTTTGTAGGAAATGGTTAAAGTTCTGAACCTTGTTCACTATTTTAGTTCTGATATCCATATAGGGGTTCATTTCATTTCACATATCCTTAATATCATGTCTCAATCTTAAGCATTAACCTTGGCATGTCTACTTGGCAGTGGCAAGTAGAACACTACAGGTGCAAAGCTCTCCTGTTTTACATGAAATAGTATAATAGTATAATATTTACTCAGAAAAGTGGAGGGTGTATATTGTGACCCCTAGTACAGCTGTTGTCAGTGTGATACAAGGGCTTTGGGGTCTCCAAAATAAATTCAGGAGGTCCTTCCTTTTCCAACTACATATCTAGATGAGGCTGGATTTTCTTCATATATGCCATCCAAATAAACATATCACAATGGACTGAATAATTAATATTCCATTGTGTGTATACACCGATTTTTAAAAATCTGTTCCTCTATTTATGGACAGTTGGGCTATTTCCACCTTTTTGTATCATAAATAGTGTTACTCATTTCATTATTTTGGAGTGTTTGCTATAGAGCTGCAATTTTCTAGTATCTAGGTTTCAGGACCCCTTTAATTCCAAAAAAGTATTGAAGGGCCCGCCCTGGTGGTGCAGTGGGTTAAGCAACGCACTATGAAGCAAACTGCACCACTGCAGCCCGAGTTCGATCCCTGCCTCTGGCCAAGGAGGTGACCCACATGGCACAGCAGACCTCTCCTGCCTCGCCTGCTGCTCTCCTCAGCAGTGTATTTCAGTCAAATCTGTCGGTTCTGTTCCCCACTCTGTCTCTAGTGGATCCTCTCACCCCCTGTATTTCTGGCCTGTACCCTAGTTCTTGTATGAATGAAAAAATAAATCTTTAAAAAAAATATTGAAGACTTCCAAAGAGCTTTTATGGGGACACATATATATCACATGTAAACATATGGCATATATAAGACATATAAATATATATGCCCCCATATATATGAACATATATCTGTCCATATATGTGAAATTTTCATAATCTAAGATTAACCATTTTTAATGTACAATTCAGTGCCACTCAATATATTTATGAAGCTGTATAACTATCACCTCTAATGCTAAACATTTTCATTATCCCCCAAATAACCATTAAGCTTATTCTGTAAGCAGGATGGATTGGACGGATTGTGACATTTTTAGGTTAGTTGTCCATGGGTATTTTCTATGACATCTTTAACTACACCTTTGAATGCCACCAGTAGCAAGATTCAGCGGCACGTAAGATAACCATGCTTAGGGGGAGATGGTGGGAGTGCCAGGAGGGTAGAAAGGGTGCTTGCAAAGATAGGTGGCCAGTTTAGTCCCCAGACTATTTCAGACTGTTTTCAGAAATCATGGTTTCTATGGAGTCTTTTTGGACTTTAATACTGTGATTTTTTTTCATGCCTCCTGCTCCTTTCCAACTGGTACATAGAACCATTTTTGCTATCTTGGAGAGTGGCATTTCTCCGTACACTCTGTTCCTGCAATGCATCTTTGGTTTGAGTTAAAGGAGATCTCCACTTATCGCTAGTGTGGAGTCTGGTGGGAGTTTCTCTCATTATCTCAGCTGCACCCCTAGCAGAGCATCTTTATCTGACTGGTAGATAGAAAGTTATGAAACGTCGCTACCTTGGCAAACCAAGATATTGTAGGTGTTTGTCAAAACTCATGCCAAAACATTTCACGATGTTTTATTGAAAAACCAAAACAAAATTTGCAAGCTGACATGGATCTGAGGCATACACGAGGGAAGAGTACGGGTGCCACGGTGGTGGTAGAACTACAGGGACTATACCTAAGGGGAGAAATTGAATACTGCCCCCAAATTAACAAGGATGCTAGAAAAAAAATGATAAAATTTCAAAACAAAATGAAACAAAAAAACTCCAAAACAAAACCGTGTAACACTGAATCTAGTTGAGATACACATGCTGAAGTGTGCAGGGGTAAGGTGGTCTGATATTTGCTACTTACTGTGAAATACATGAGAAAAAAGGTCAATTTGGGGCCTCTCTGGTGGTGCAAGGGGTTAGCTAAGGTGCAGCCTATGAAGCTTTCCACAGCCACTGCGGCACAAATTTGATCCCCGTCCAGGGAGGGGACCCACACGGCACAGCAGACCTCTCCTGTCTTTCCCCCTGTCCCCCTCAGCAGTGTATTTCGTCAATCTGCCTGTTCTGCTTTCAACTCTTGGTGAATCCTCTCATGCCCCTTTCTCACCTCTGGCCTATATACCCCAGCTCTTGTATGCATAAATAAATAAAATAAATCTTTTATAAAAAAAGGTTAAGACACTCACTTTAGACAGTGAAGTGAAGGCCTCACTATGTTCATGGAGCACCATAACTTGTTCACTTGATTTTAAGTAGCAGTGTTTATAAAGTCTTTTCTAGCTTCAGAAGAGCATGTGTTTTGCAAAAACAAAACAAAACCATGAAAATTGAGCAGTAAGAGCCTGTGGTAGATCTCGGCCCTGTGGCTTGGCTGAGTGTTCCACCAGCCAGAAGTGCTCACTGGTGCAAATGCCTGAGCAGCTTTGCCAGGGGCCCACACAAAGGTCTGTTCTTTCATCATAAGTGACGGGAGGTCAGGGGTCCTGAGTAGTGTTTTTTTCCTTCTTTGAGAGAATCTGGAATAAAGAATCGCTATATGTAATGCTAAGAGTGCACAAAAGGAAGGAAAAAGAGCACATAAGTTTGCTTGTGTAGCTCTGGAAGGGATACTTTATTTACTCAAAAAATGTTTTTTTTTTTTTAAAAAAATTCATCTATTTTATGCCAACAAGAACTGGGGTACAGGCTAGAGGTGTGGGGGGGTGAGAGGGTTCACCAGAGACAGAGTGGGGAGCAGAACAGGCAGATCAACTGAAACACACTGTTGAGGGGAGCTGTGGGTGAGGCAGGAGAGGTCTGCTACACCATGTGGGTCACCTCCCTGGTCAGGGATCAAACTCATGCTGCATTAGCTGCAGATGCTTCATAGTGTGGTGCTTAACCCCTTGGGCCACCAGGGAGGCCCCTGGAAGTATACTTGAAAAAAAAAAATCAGTGGTTACTCTTAGGAGGGGTTAGATGTTGGACCTGGTTATTTGGGGGGTCTGGTAGGAAGGGGTTGTTCCTCGTATATCTTTCCCTAGTTTTTGATTTTACAAGCTATGCAAATTAATTTTTAATTCAAAATAAAATACATGAAGAGAGAATGTGAAATACCTCGAGACAATGCTATTCCATTCCTTGAAAGATTTAAAAAAAAGGGAAATTTTAGGCCTGTGGTATTTCCTGATTTATCATGATTTCAGTGACAAAGATCAGCATAAGTCAGAGCTTCTGTCTTAAGAAATGTCATGTATGTGGTTCTGCCATCAAGGTACAGTATTGTGATATTGGTTTTATTTCTCTTTGCTTTCTATTTTATTTGTTTGTAACGTAATTGTTGGGTTAGTTTATTATCACATCTCTCCCTTTTCATAGAGATGTTTGGGCAGACTCCTGCCTCTTTGTGGGCTCAAGGCTGCAGAAGTGTTGTCTCCTGGAACACATGCTACAAAGGCAGGCATCTGTGGTGGTTGGGACTCCTGGGAATCCAATCAGTTCACTTGCCAGAGGAGCTTATTTCCCTGCGGCTTATGTCTTGTCGTCTGAGCTTTTAGAGATGGACAGTCACTCTGGATTTGCTCTAGAGATTTATGATGGGAAGCCCTTCTGCCATAAGTATTTAATAAATTAGAGCACAAAGTTCCATTATCCCTCCCTGAAATGGAGCCTCTGTCTGTCTGTAAGGCTGTCTGGAGAATGGAAAAGTAAACACAGAATTAGGAATCCTAACATTAATGCAATTTTCATTTGCTATCAGCTTACTCTGTTGTCTTTGAGATGCTATTAAAAATGGATGCAGGATGTGAGTGAGATAAAACATATCAAAATTCAAGTTGATTCCAACTTACAGTGGTTCTCCATTTGTCTGGCTCCCCTGCTCCTGGCAGCTCTAGTCATCCGGGACATAGTCCAGATCAGGGGAGGGAGGGAAAAGAGAGGCCTCTGAGTAAGGAACATCTGCCAGAAAGTTCTAGAAACTCACTTCAAAGGAGGATCTTTCCCATACTCAGGGCTTGTGGCATCACTAACATTTTATATCAATACTAATAGTTCAGTTATATACATAGTGCTTATTTAGCCCTGGTACAACCCAGTGAGATACGTTACATTATTATTCCCGTTTCACAGATGAAGAAACTTTTAAAAAAAAGATTTATTTATTTATGCATACAAGAACTGGGGTACAGACCAGAGGTGTGGGGGGTGAGAAGATCCACCCGAGACAGAGTGGGGAACAGAACAGGCAGATTAACGCTGCTGAGGGGAGCAGCGGGCAGGCGAGGCAGGAAAGGTCTGCTGCGCTTTGTGGGCCACCTCCCTGGCCGGAAGCAGAGATCGAATTCCTGTTGAGTGGCTGTGGCCTGCTTCATAGTGTGCATTGCTTAATCCTTTGCGCCACCAGGGAGGCCCCAGATGAAGAAACTTTCACCTTTAAGTAGTTGTAAAAGCTAAAGGAGGAGTCAAGAGCTTCGGGAATGGAAAGAGTCAGCTCACGCTCAGGCTCTGTCCTCAAACCTGGCTGATAGATCAGGGCAAATTACTTAGTTCTGGTTGTCAGCCTTGCAGATGATGATGTTACTCTTGCCGAGCTAGAGACTGTAGGGAATGATAAATCGAAGATACTGGATGACACTTGGTAAACTGAGAAGGAAAAGGCGGTAATTAATGACTTTGGAGCAGTCTTGCAGAAATATTGATGCCTGAAAGACACTTGACATTTTCTTCTCCCCAGACAGTAGTAACTCAGGAAAGGAGTCCAGGCTGTGGTCGCTGGGGTGGAGGGGACACTGCAGACATGGAGGAGACTCACGAAAAGGTAGAGCAGGGCCGGTCGTGACAAGTGTATGTCCCAGAAATGAGCTGTCAGGCTGGCATTCTTTCAGGCTCACCCTGAACTTCTTGCTTCTCTCTGCAGTCCCAAAGTCATAATCTGGGTCTGATTTTCACTGAACTTGAAATCAAAGCCCAAACCCAGTGGCAAATGGATGTGGACTTAATAATAATAATAATAAAAGTCATGTAATTTTACTTTAAGGAAAATTGGTTTCAGGTACACTCACCTATGCACCAACATGTGTACACATGCATATTTATACAGAGATATTTTCACTTGACTTTTGACAGATTTATCACATTTATCTTTTACGTAAAACTTTGTGGCTAAATTAAAAAGAGATCGATACTAATAGTGAAATAAATAAAACACCAAAACAAAAAACCTTTGACTTGTGCTGAAGGGAAGAAATTTAAGTTATAAATGAAAAGGCTTTTATTTATCCTGAGTTAACATATATGTTAGACTTAGTGATGTTAGATTTACTGATGTTAGATTTATTGCTGCTGGAAGCTCGCTGCCAGGGTGGCTCCATTACCTTCCCTGGAGGAGTCACGTCAGCAATTAATGGCGGAATGTGAAAAGACTGGCCTAAGAAATATGTCCTTGCCCTGTTATCTCCTGGCTCTGTTCCCTAATCCAGAGGTATAAAAACCCCTCACCCTAGGCAACCTGCCACGCAGCTTCCCGCCCCTGGCTTGTTGGCCCCGGGAGCTCGAGCAAGAGCGCAGTCAGTAAAACTTCTGTCTTTGTTTCCACTATGATGACTCTGCCTATCTTTTCTAGCACCTCAGACCTTTTGTCTGATCTTACTATATATATATATATACACACACACACTATATATATACTATATACTATATATACTATATAATATATACTATATATAATATATAATAGGTAAATATTTATGATAAATGTATTGAGCAATAGCTATCTGGCACACTATGTAAGTATTTAGTTTTAACCTACTCTCTCCCTGAAATTATGAACAAGTAAGCAAACAAATGCATAAAGTTGCTTCCCGAATGTTCTTCCGAGAATGACTGTACCATGGGCTAGCAAGCCCAGTGTGCTAGCTCTGTCTTCCCTCATTCACATCCCACCCTCTTACCCAGGTCCATTTTCTGTGCAGAACTGACTCCTTTCTCTGATGTTCGCATTTATTTATCTGCCAGTTAAAAACGTCATAGTATGTATAGCATAGATGCAGAAAGGTGCACTAGGCAACCTACTGGATGGGTTTTCCAGTGGTCATGGAGTTTACACAATTTCATCTGTTAACTGTAAAATACCCACCACAAACAATTCACTATTTTAAACAACAGTTATTAAGTGTATGAGTCAGTGGCATTAATACACCCACACTGTCTTGCAGCCATCACCACCATCCATGTCCACAGCTTTTTCATCACCCTAAACAGAAACTCTTCCCACGAGACGGCTCCGTGTTCCCTCCCCCAGCCCTTGGAAACCACCACTCCTTGCTGCTGTGACTTCATTGCTTCAGGGACCTCCTGTATAATCATGGACTTTTGATGTGAACTGGACTGGCTGTGACCGTGAACCAGACATCATGCGACTCCCATTTCTTTTTATTTGGTGTGAGTGTATTAATGTCCAGCTGTGTGTGACAGTCCCCAGCCAGCAGTGGTGCCTTGAACAATGTTCTCATGGATTTTTCTCTCATTTTCTGTCATCACCCTGAGAAGCTGCTGTGCGGCTAATGTTTCCGTGTCAGACGGCAGACTCCAGTGTGAGTAATGGAAGCTGCCAGCTTCTCAGTTAGCTTCTCTTGCCTGTCACCGCAATAAGTGGATTTCTTCCCCTTAAGTGGATTCTGTTAAGTGCTCAGTGGAGGTGGGAATACCATCTCTCAGAATAAATTGAAGTCATGTTTGAAGGATGCTGCAATAGCTGTGATTTCTGAATCTTTCTTCCTCTCCTCTGAAAGACTTCCTTAGTATGAAGGTTTTATATGGAGTGTGTTTAAAAGAAAAATGTGTTAAGTATGCAGTTCTGCCTCTCTTACCCTGCCCCCTTCCCTAAATCTAAGTCTTGTTGAGCTAAAATAAGGAACAGCTGGAGATTTTAAAGGTCTGTTTCATCAGGGAGAAAGGCACATCTGGCTTAAAGTATTTCTGGAAAATGAAAAAGGAGAATAGGAATCAGAAAAAAAATTGCAGCGTGTCAGGAGAACTGTCCGTGCCACATCCGAGAGCATGAGAGTCACGAGGATATTTGGTTTGGAGGAAGTGGGCAGTCCCTCAGCAGAGGTCCTCTTCTCTCCAGAGCCCAGAGTCAACTGGTGAGCAGCCCAGGTGTCAGGAAAGGAGCCACTAGTTTGTCTCAGGAGTCAGAGAAGACGAAAATTCTTTCCCTCCACAGGTGCAGTAATGAGAACCAGCAGCCTCCTCATCACCAGGGCTGTTTTGAAGGAATGTTGAGGATGGATGAAATTCAGTAGACTAAATTGTTGCTCTCAAGGCATCACCCCCACCCCCATTTTAGAACTCTCTAGCACACCCCCTGCCATGTGGCTTTGTATTACTCCCCAAGGAGGTTGGGATATAGGTTCAAACCTCACCAATTTTGAGTTTTCTCATGTAACTTGCTTGGGCCCATAGATCGTGGGAGGAAGGGGCAGCGCACCAGCTCACTCCCCCTCTGTGTGCTAATGCCACTTCACCTGGTGAGAACATGCCTTAGGGGTACTGAGCCTAGGAGAATGAGGCAGGGAGCTAACTTGAACCTAAGCGCTCAAGCCAGGTCCAGCTAACCTGCAACCTGATTGATCTTAGCTGGCCTTAACACCCACGGGGGATAAATTTACACTGTTGTAGACCACTGAGTTTGGGGGAAGTTTGTTACGGAGCATTATTGTGGCAATAGCTGACTAATATAAAGACCAAAATGCAGAAGCAGAGAACTAAAATGCAAGTGAGGCAGATGACTAACAGGTGAGAAAGGAAGGGGCCGTGGTGTGGTCTTAGCATAGAGCAAGTTGGGAAGGGCCTCCAGGACAGAATGAGGTGGACATGAGAGGAAAGGTATACTGCAACTCTAGTTTATCAGATGCAGGGGGGCAGCGAGGGGGGGAGTGCACACACACACACACACACACGCCTCTGTGCCTTTTGGTGAGACCACTGGGCCTTTCTGGTGTCTTTGTTCAGTGTAACAACACGTAGGAATATGTAGGAGGTTTCTAGGGGGTAGAAAATTGATTCCTAGTAGGGTCTAGATTTCTAGTTTGGGGTCTAGCTGGGCTGTGGTCACAGTATATCATGGAGCAATAGCAGAGTTGGAGCTTGTGAGAACAGAACTCTGCTGGGTGGGTATTGGCACCACTAGCTGAGATGCTCCCTAATTTCATTTGCGCCATAATTTTAAATGGTCATTTAGCACAGGGAACCAGTCCTCCAATGCACAGGTCTCTGGTGTGACCTCCTCAAGGTCTTGCAGTCTTGGGGAAGTTACGTATCCTCTTTAGTTTGAGCGTGGAGAGACTGGGGATACTGATAATACCTACCCCCTAAGACTGCTTGGCAGGGAGTGAGGATCATTACAATGCTTGGCACAGAGTGAAGCCATAAATCATTAACAGTAACGCGCTGCCTTTTTGTAACGAGAACTCGTATGTGGTGCTTAGTAAGAAATGGACAGATCTTGTTTTTCTGAGCCTAGATATGTAGTCAAGGTAGGATTCCCACCAAACAGATTGTAACATCTAGCCCAGCCCTGAACTCATGCCGGGCACACCTTAGCCCAACGCGGCTCTCCTACCTGCACCTTCTTCCTCAGCCCACATCTGCCAGTCTGCTGGCTTTGATGGTCGCTTTTCTCTATTTCTCAGGGAAGTCTGTTTGTTCTTGGGCTTGTAGGAGAAAGAAGGTGGCAGTGGATGTGCAGGAGCAGATGCAGAGCGCAGTAGGACGCCCCATCTCATCTCTAGCTCGGGCTGTGGGAGGTGCTGTTTTCTAGTTGACTCTTTCACCACGAGCTCCGTGACTCCCCCTGCTATTCCTCTGGGGATGACCTTTGTCATATCTGCGGCATTTAGCCATCTGGTTGCTCACCACAAACTTGCATTCGTCTTCCTAATCTACTGTGGATGTTTGCTTGTCTCTGTCTTTTCAGGGGCGAATTTCCCAGACAGTGGGCTCCCTGGCCAGTCCTTTCCACGTTTTTCTTAGAGTTTGTGTGGAGGACCCCATGTATCTGGGAGGTGCTCTTCCTCATTTGCTTCCTCCAGGCAGTCCTTCCCTAGGTTCTTTGTCTCCCCGGGCCTGGCTCTACACCTGTGGGACACAGTGCGTTAGCAGGCCTTCTCACAGAGGGTGACCTACCCCTTCCCAGAAGGCTGCTAGCTCTTCAACAATGTGCAAAAATGAAAATTGCTTTGACTTTTTTCTCCTCACCGCTTCCCCGAGAGGACAGTCGAGTGCTGCTCAGTTCCTCTGGCCTCAGATTTAAGCGTGCACTTCGCTATCATAGAAACCAGTCGCAGAGGAAAAGCTCTTCACACACTCACCCTTACTGGCTTCTTATCACATCCTGCCATTCCAAGTGCTTTCATCCGGGTCTCGTCATTTATCTTCTCAGCCACCTTGTGGGTACCATTTAGCCCCTTTACAGATGAGGAAACTGAGGTGGAGACTGAATAATGTGCCCCGGATGCATAACTAGGAGGTGGAAGCAGCAAGATCTGCACACAAGGGATGTGGCCTTGGGGCCTGCATTTGTGGCCACTGTGTCCAAGTCTTATTATGGAAGACTGCCACACATTTACTTATTTTTTTCTGGGAAAGTAATACATATTCAGTAATATTCAGAGATTTGGAGACCTCTTGAGAGGCCCTAGGAAGAGTCTGGTCCTCTTTTGGTAAATGTTCTCTTAGAATATAGATTATTTAATGTCTCTTTGTCCCCTAGAGGAACAGGTACCTGAGCCAGGCAGCAGGACAAATTCATTAAATTTCCTTTTACTTAATATTTTCTCCAACATTCCCCCACTCTCAGTCTGACTCAAACCTAGCTAACCATTTCCTTCATCACTGCTATCCCCTCCAGCACACACACATTTCCCAGGATCTGGTATCCCCAGGCTACAGGTCTTGGAGTTTCCTTTCCTTTCTCTATTTAGGGTTGCCTTCCCCTACCCAGTAAGTTCCTTCTGGCCTGGCCCACCACCTAAAACAGCCTTCCCATCTCATCAGACTAATAATATAGAACAAGGGCTCCATAGGAAAAGACATGGCATATTCAGGCTGGGTGACTGTAAAGTAGAATAAAGGCACTCATCACAGCGTGCTAGTGGAGTTTAGGGTCAACTAGGAATGGGGCAAAGGAATAAGGCAAAGACAGCAACTTACTGCTATATCCTGCCCGAAGGTCCAGGGAAGGGAGCAGTTACTGGACCTCAGAGCTGTGTGGGGAGGGTCCCTTACTGGAGCTCTGACCTTAGGGAGAGGGCATAGACAAGTGAGACCCAACAGAGAGGGCTGAGGGAATAAATACTCTGACTTTTTCCCTCCTTCCCTTCTCCATTCTCCCTCCTGGCTTCCCAGGGGAGCTGGGGGATGCAGCTTGTACTGGGCACAGAGCAGGGCAGGGACAATGGGGGGTAGCCCTGGAGGGGCAAAGAGAAGATAGGAGGATATACAGCATAGAGCACTTTTGCCTCTTTTCATTCCTCCATTGAGAGATGGGCAGTGACTTCCCGCTTCATGTTGGATCAGACGTGGTATTCAAGGAATTCCACATGCTATCAAATTCATCCTTCTCTCTCCAAATCTATAGAGAACAGATATTGCACTTACATATACAGGTATCTTTACTTGTGCGTTACATTGTTTGTATTATCCAGTCTTGAAAATCATATTTATTTATGTTACTCAGAAATGCAAGCCTGGGGATGTTTGTGATTCTGGGGACACATACCACCTGGTTCTCTTCTGGCAGTCAGATGCCTGTGATGGGCAGGTTTGGAGATGGCAAATGGACCCCCCCCACACACTGTTGAGAACACAGATTAAGAAGTTTCTAGGGGCGTCCCTAGTGGTACAAGTTGTCAAGCACTGCACTATGAAGCATCTTCAGCCACTGCAGTACGAGTTCAATCCCTGGCCAGGGAGGGGACTCACATGGCGCAGCAGACCTCTCCTGTCTCACCCGCGGCTCCCCTCAGCAGTGTGTTTCAGTTGATCTGCCTGTTCTGCTCCCCACTTTGTCTCTGGTGAGTCCTCTCATCGCCCACACCTCTGGTCTGTACCCCAGTTCTTATATGCATAAATAAATAAATCTTGAAAAAAAAAAAAAGAAGTTTCTGGTATAGTAGTGACTGCCCTGGCTCTGACTCAAGAGAGACCGGGTTCAAACTCCAGTGTTGCCAGTTATTAAATGGACTAGTCACTCTTCACATCTGAACCTGTCTTTCCTCATCTGTGAAACTGTTAGGGGGGAAAAACCATCCTAAATGGTTTTGTGTAAATGGATTACACAAATAGATTATGGACTTCAACCCCCATTCCAGACCTACAAGATCCAAAAACTACAAATCCCATAAGGTCATTATCGAAAAGCAGATCACTGGGACCTGAGAGTAAAGTTCAGCAGTCAGGCTGAGTGTAAAAGCAGACATGTGGGCCTTAAAAGTTCCTTTTCCTTAAAAACCAGCTCTCATTGCGTCGTTGGGTTCCACCTCCAAAAAACTAATAAAACATTTACAAATCTGTATCCCTCTCCCTCTCTTCTCCTTATACTATTCACTACACTATTTCCCCTTCGCTTGTAAATAAAACCCTTTATTAACCTTTATCATGTGTACCTGCTGTTGGGGCATTATAAGTGCCTTTCAAGCACACAAGTAAAAACCCAGTCAAACAAACCCATTTTATATTAAAGTTGCCCTATAACAAAACAAGGATGATTTCTACAGCACTTGATCGGTGTAAGGATTAAATGAGGTAATGAAGTTAAAGAGACCGGCATCTCATAGGCACTCAACTGGGGAATGAGTTTTACTTATCTTTGAATCCCTGCCCCAGGCACAGCGCCTGGACAACAGAGGTGCTTGTAACTGTTTCCTATCCTGAACGGATGCTGAAGTTCTTTGAGGATTTGGGAGCTGATGGTAGCTGGTGCTCTCTCTCCCCTATCTTTGCCAGGCATCCTCTGCCCACCATTGACAATTTCTCCAGGCACCTGTCCTATAGTAATCCACTCAACATCCATCCCCCTGTATTCTCTTTGTTCGAGGCTCTTTGAGGCTTTATCCTGAAGACCAGAGCAGAGCGGAGCCCATCACATACTAGTTCCCATGTCTTGGTTTACACTGCCCTCTGGTGTGTGCTTCTGGGAAAGCATATCGCTGGAGGTCTGTGTGACTTTCTCTTGACATTGGGAAGCGAGGTTCTCCTTCACCGCCTGCTTGCTAGTGTGCTGGGGGCAGAGGCAGTGTTTAAGACCTCCCTCCCTGATTCAACTTGAACTTCTGAAGTTTACCAAACATACGAGGCATTTTACCAATGTCCTTGACAGGTCAACCATTAAATAATACCATCCTTTCAGGCTCAAGTTTCCTCCATAGCAGGTACTGTGTGTTCTGGCGAGACCTACAAAGAACAGGATCAGGTTTATTTGCTATCACGCCTCCTTTGTCTGGAGGAGTGGCACCTAATTCTTAGAGCTTCCCCAGCTGCTCTCAAGGATGTTGGGTCACAGGAGGTGTCCAGACCCAGGAAGAACCAGAGTCTTCCCTCTAGTTGTTAGTCTTAGCCCACCCACCACCTGCTTCTCCCAACCTGCCTCCTGTTATGCCTTCTGAGTGAGCTCCAGGTCAAACATGGAATGGACTGCACAGGATGGATGGAGACATTGGGGGCTAAAGTCCACTTCACCTTCCCCTGACCTTGCCGTGGAAGCTACCAGAAGTATCTGTCTCTTCTCAATTAGGTTGATTCAGGAAATTGCTGATAAGCAAATGTTTTTGACATACAAAGGCTGCAATTTCAAATGACTCAGTGATACTTAGGCACAGACACCCGTCTGTGCTGTTGGTAGCCCTGGAGTCCCGTTTTCTGCACTCATTCAGACCCAGGCTCCTGGCACATCAGGGTCCCACATTGCAGAACCCCAAGGAAGACCCTAAGCTTGGAGGTTTAGTTGACCTCAGGGGCCCCGTTTCCTCTGTTCCCATGTAGATTCCTCCAGGGTTTGGTTTGGGGCACAGGAGTCGCCTGGCCATGCCCCAAGCAAGAGAAACCTGGAAACACCCTCCTTGCTCCTAGGTGCTCAGCTTCCTGGCTATACCTGCAGAGTTGTGTTGTTGTTTTTAGCTTCAGGAGACAACACCAGCACCACCCCTCCCCCATCCTCTCTGCTACCAAACCAGGTTGACTCCCGGCACCAGTTCTGGCTGTGTATGAGCATCTCTGTGTGACTCCAGCACCCCACCAAACCCTCCAGCAGTCACCTGAGCAGGCCCAGGGCAGGAGACAGCTAAAACTCATCCAAAGATGAAGGCGAAGGGGCCCAGGAGGTTTTAAAACTGCAGAGAAACAGGTTTTTAGAGAAGCAGTTCATGCGTCTCACTGAAGGTGAGAGTTTTGGCTCTATGATTTATTCTCTTGCCCAGAAACCAATAGATGTTCTCAGTGTCTTGGAACCTGAAGATGCAGATTAGAAACCTGGTCTCTTTCTTCCCAGCAGGATATGAACGGGACAGGGAGCTCAGCCCATTTTAATCATCTCCATCCATCCATCCATCCATCCATCCATCCATCCATCCATCCATCCACCCACCCATCCTTCTATCCATACATTTATTCATAGATTAAACAAATGGTTATTGAGTGCCCATATGTATCAGGCACTGTGCTAGATGCTTAGTGTGTGTATAGCAATGAACAAAATAGACAAAAATTTGTTCTCTTGGCATTGTAGCATCTTGGGTCCAACTGTAATGACTATGCTGCTGCCCAGAATCTTCATGGGCTAATTAAATATATAAAACAACTGTTTTTTTTTTTCAAACTTGAATAAGAGAAAATGCCTGGGATATAGTGTTTAAAAAAAATGATAGGGAATCGTATTGTAGTTACAATTATTTTAACGTATCTATGCACTGAAAAAGGACAAACTGGAAATCGTCCTAAATATGAGTGGTGGTGTGGCAGGTCATATATTCTAAGATGGCCCCAATAAATCCCCACCCCCTAGGCTCTTCATACAATGTGGCCTTGATTTCTCCCATTGACAGGAGTGGACAAGTTTCTTTCTACATCCCTGACTATGGTAACAATACAGCTTTTGCCTGGTCTTCCTGGGATGTTTACATTTGAAACCCAGATGCCATGCTTTGAGGAAGCACATGGCTGTGTCCAAAGGTCCCAGCTGATGGTCCACACAAATCATTAGACATATGAGTGAGGAAACTTGAGCCACCTTCTGACTGCAGTTGCATGAGATGAGCGCTCCAGGCCTGGACAGCTTAGCTTAGCCTAGGCAACCCTAGGTAACCCCAGAAGCAGGAGGTAATCATGATAGTTGCTTAAGACAACAGAGTTTTGGATAAGTTGTAAACAGCAATATTTGGCTAGAAAAAGTGGTTTATCTGACTTGTGGCATTATGGGTCTTAACATTCCTTACCTATATTTTCCAAAATTTTGACAATGAATATTCATTTCTTTTATAAGCACTAAGAAATTGTTATTAACAATAAAAACAGTCTAGTTTCTTTTTCATTTTACCGAGGTAAATTAGGTCCGGATTTGTACTGAGGGACTTAAACTTGCAGAAAAGCCTTTTTATGCAAGATTGATTAGATGCTGGAAATTCATAGAAAAATTCAAGATGCATGTATGATGCAAAGGGAGTGAAGAGTTGGAATGGGGAAACTTGGAAATGCATCTGTTTCGGGGGTGACCTTGAGCAAGCCCTTGCTCAAATTCAGCTTTCTATTTTGAAAAACACAGCTGGCTGCTGAAGGAAGATGACATCCATCAGCCGCCTAGCCCAGGAAGTCGTGCTGCGAGCGGTAGGTGATCCTCTTTAATCAATGCCAATTACAAGCGGGCATTTGTAAGCTTTGTGGAGGCTCATTCTTCATTGCCACCAGAGCTATAGTTCCAATACAGAAAACTGCCGGGAGAGACCACATCTCCTGAAATAAAAAATCCAGGAACGCTAAGCAGCTCTTCCAGGGGCGCTGGGCGACGACGCCCGGCCTCGGCTGGAGTTCTGCCCTCTTGAAAGACCTGGAAGCCCGGAGGCGCAGCGAGGGGGCAGGAAGCCGAGACAGCGCGTCGCCGGGCAGGTGTCCCGGCAACCCCCGAACGCGCCTCTGCCGGGGTGCAGGCGGCGGCGGCGCGTCCCTCTTGTCCTTGGCTGTGGGTTCCTCCGCCCGGGTTCCTAGCGCAGTTTTGCCGGCCGTTGGTGCGTTGATCTCCGCGTCATCCTCTCGGAGGATCCGGAGCGTGAAGCCGGGCCGCCCGGGGAAGGGGGTAGAAGACTAGAGCTGGAAGCGGAGGAGCATCTCCCGCGGGCGGGGCAGGGTGCCTGGCTGGGGCTGGGAGGCCGACGGGTGGGGGTAGGTGGGTGGAGATCGGGAATGGGAGTGGGGGGAGGGGTGGAGAGGAGGGTGGGGTGGTCAAGAGGGTGGGGATTGGGGGGGTGGTGGCAATCAAGGGTGGGGGGCGGAGATTCAGCGAGAATCTGGGGCCTTCCAAACCAAGAAAGGCCGGTGTAGAGGGAGAGAGGCATTCCCTGGTTAAGAGCCCAACCCTGGCTTTTTGACTGTCCCGCCTTGAGGGGGTTTTGTTTTGATCAGTACTTTCCTCACCAACGTCTTTTCTTTGTCTCGGGCTGCTTTTCATACTCAAAATCAACTCGTCCATAGATGAGTCCATGTACACTGGCAATGATTCTCGGGACTGCCATCTCCCGTCCATCTCCAGAGAGACCTGCGGTGAAGAACTGGGGAAGGTTCAAGGGAAAGGAGACGCTGGCGTGATCACCCGGGAGAACAGATACGGTTGAGTTCTAAGACGCCAGGAGGGTGGGGCGTGGGTTTGGTGGCCTTATTCAAGTATCTGGAGTCAGGGGCACCAACTGCAGTGTAAAAGGACGCTGCTTGGGAACAAACGCTCGAATAGCAGCTTCGGTCTGTATTCACCCAAGATCCCAGAAGGCCCAGAGCAGCATCAGCAGAAATTCTCCTAAATTACCTCCTTGGACCTCCTAACTGCCTGAGGAGCACGTTGCAAGTGAATAAAGGGAGCCGGGCTTGACCTGCCTGTTGCTTTAGCCAATAAACTGTGAAGCTGGGATTTGACAGAATGACCAGATCTTACTCATATATTAATAGATTTGTGGCCGTTCACAAAAGGGACAGCTCAGGTGGACAATGGAAAGAAAAGGTTTAAGGAAAGGTTTAAATTCAACAGTGCATGGTAACTCCATAAGTGCTTCTGAAGGCCTGAGAGGGTATTTGGGGCACTTTGGCCTGGAGAGAGCAGTGTCATGGAGCAGAACAGCCCCCGTCTGTCAAAAAACCTCTGAGTGAGTGTATGTCCCCATTGGCACTTACCTGTTAGAGGTGAGTAGCCTGTGTACAGTGAACAGGATGTTCTGTCTCTGCTCCATCAGATCTGAGCTTGGTCTCTGGTCTTTTGTATTACAGGTTTCACAAGTGCATTCACTCCCACCGGTAAGAGAGGCCGGTAGAGCAGGGGGAGAAAGAACCATTGGTGGCCCAACATGGTTAACTCAGCAAAGAGAATAAGGTGTCAGGCTTCTAACTTTAAGCTCCAGACTCTTCTGCAATTTCCATATTGATCTGGGGTAAAGGAGGGTGGAGTATTGCGAGGCTTTCTTATTTCTGATTTTGGGATGCCAGAAGAGCACCAGCCCCTGAGGTCCCTAGGCCACATTAGCCAAAGGTCAGTGGCTTCCTTTTTTGGCTCTGTAAGACCACCCCTGAGCTCAGCTTAACATGGAATCCACAGGTTCAGGAAGGAAGGGTCTCCTCGATCCAGACCAAAGGTAAAAAGGAAGGTTGTTTAAAAGCCACCCCCTTAGATCCTTAGCAAATAAGCAGAGTTGGAAAACAGTGTTGAGTTAAAGGGTATCCACATTAAGCCAGCTTGGCTGGTGTATTCTCTCCACCCAGACAGTGCCATCGTGTAAATCAGCTGACAAGACAAGTGTGGAAAGTGTCTTGGTTATGTAAGGTGCTAGTCCTGCCTAAAGAAATGGAAATAATTATCTTGAATCCCACAGATGTGCCAAAGAAGCAGAAGCAGACTTTCTTCTAACTCCTCTAAATGTTTCTTTTCCCCTGATTTCTTTCTGCTCATCAGAACCTTCTTTTGGTCCTTTTTGTTGCATCATCCTTTTTTTTTTTTAAATTAAAGGAATTATATAAGTTTCAGGTGTGCATCATTATAAATTCACATTTGTATATTCCACATTAAGTTCACCACTAAAAATCCAAACTCACCATACAATTGAGCCCCTTTACCAGATTTACTTCCCCTTTCCTTCATTTTAACCACTCATTTGGTCTGACAGTCTGAAAGTTTATTTTATGTTATTTTTAGTTCATTTTTTTTTGGTTTCTTTATTTACCACAGGAGTAAAATCATATGGTGTTTGTCTTTCTCAGTCTGTCCTATTTCACTGAGCAAAATGTCTTCTAGGTCCATCCATGTTATTGCGAATGTCAGGATTTCAGCTTTTCTTTTTTTTTAATAGCTGAGTAACATTTCATGTGTCTATATCACATTCTTATCCATTCATCTGTTGATGAACATTTAAGATGCATCATCTTTTCTTACATCTCATGATGTTTTAATGACTTGTTAGAATTCCTACCTCTGTACTGCATTTGGGTAAGAATGATCATGATAAATGGTGACCCTTTTAAGGAGGATTTTTTACCCCCTTTATTGAGGTAACACGGATTTGCAGCACTGTATATGGTTTAGGGGAAGAGGTTCACATCTCCTCAGACCTATGTTAGCACCCCACCCCACAATCCAAGCACCCATAGTCCTTCGACCACTGAGCTCCTCCTTCCTTTGTGTCTACCTCTACCTCGCCGCCCCTTCTAGCAGCCTCAATTCTGTACTCATATTTCTAGCATTTATTTTGGTTTAGTTTTGTCAATTCCTTTGTTTTCTCTGTATTCCACTTAAGAGTAGAAATCATGTGTCTTTTTCCTTCTGACTTATCTCACTGAGCATAACCTCCTCCAGTTCCATCCATGCTGTCCCTTTGCCTGTCCGCTCCTCACAGGGCCTAGCGGAATGGCTGGGGGGAGGCAGGCACTGGGAGGGGCTGTGGAGAGAGTAACTCCATGTTTTTCTCTGCACAGTGGGGAGCATCTATAGCAGAATGGGCAGGTTCAGATTTGCGATTCTAGCACTTCTGCTTGAGGAGAGGCATCTCCAGGCTATATTCAAGTGTGTCTAGCTTATTTTTTTTAAAAAAAGATTTATTTATTTATGTATACAAGAGCTGGGGTGTAGGCCAGAGGTGCAGGGGGTGAGAGGATTCACCAGAGACAGAATGGGTAGCAGAACTGACTGAAATAGGCCGATAGACTGAAATATACTGCTGAGGGGAGCAGCAGGCAGGACGGGAGAGGTCTTCTGCGCTATGTGGGTCAGCTCCCTGGTCAGGGAAGGAACTCATGCTGCAGTGGTTAGTGATTGAGTTTTAAAATGGTTCAAGGGCCTCCCTGGTGGCACAAGAGGCTAAGCGCAGCACTATGGAGCTATCCTCAGCCACTGCAGCACGAATTGGATCCCTGGCCAGGGAGGAGACCCCATGGCACAGCAGACCTCTCCTGACTCACCAGCTGCTCCTCTCAGCAGTGTGTTTCAGTAGATCTGCCTGTTTTGCTCCCTACCCTGTCTCTAGTGACTCCTCTCATCCCCAGCACCACTGGCCTGTACCCCAGTTCTCGTATGCATAAATAAATGAATCTTAAAACAATTAAATAAAATGGTTCAGTAATCAGACTGTTGTATGTAAAGTTTAAGGATGCCTTAATCAAATTTGTTACTTTTACTTTCCTTCTTTATATATATACTTGAGTAACGTGCTTAAAATCTTTATTAACGTCTGAAAGAGTGCTTCAATGAGTATAAAATAAAAATTATACGTGGTAAGTCATAGTGCCATAGTTTAATTGGCAGTCTTTGTTTTTTGTGCTAGATAGTGATACGATTACAATTGATGGTGTCTTACATTCATTGAAGTATGGTGTATGCATTTAAAGCTCTGATCTCTAATTACTGCTTTCGTTAAATCCCACAGATTTTGATATATAGTATTTATGTCATTGATCATTATGTACTCGTGATTTTCTTCTTTTATATAATATATTTAAAAGTATGGTTTGAATTTCTAAGCATATGGCTGGTTCCTGGCTTTTTATCATTGATTTCTAATTGTGTTGCATTGTGGAGTTTGGTCTATGCCATTTTTGCTGATACTACTTTTGCAGCTTAGTATATAGGTGGCAACTACTTTGCTCCCAGGGACCTGTGCTCTCCTTTTCTCATTACTGCCCCTTCATGCCCCTCCATGGGTTTCACTCTATAACCCTCTTCATGCCTCAACCAGTCAGCTGAACTTCGCTAGCCTGGGGCTGCTCCTGGCTCCACAGTATCTCCCATAGCAGCTCTTCCACTCTTCGCTGGTCCTAGAATCATCCAAGGTACTTCTTAAACCTGATTCCCCAGGTCTTCTCCTATAGTCTCAATTAGAGCCTGGGATGTTAAGTAAGGGTTCCAAGGAGATTCTCATAGCCTGGAGTATTTGGGGAACCCTATGCAATGGGGAAATCAGGAAATGGGACAAGATAGAATACAGTGCAGTGATGGAGCTAGAATTGAAGAGGAAAATCACTGCCATGTTTGAGCCTAAGGACTGCTGGGGAAGGGACACTTGTTCAAAAATGCAGGTTTCTGGGCCTTCTGTGAAACTGTAATTCAATTTGGTGTCACAAGAATTGTGATAAAATGTGGGCCCAGGTGCTTACTTTCCATGAGTTCTTAGGAAAGTTGGTTAACCTCTTGAGTTTCCTCAGCTGTGAGATGGAGGGATAAGCAGTACCAATGTCTGTAGGTTATTATGGAAATCAAAAGGGGTAATGTGTGTAAGAGGTTAACATAATCCTCAGCACATAATAAATGCTCAACAAAAGTTTCTTTTAAAAAAACATGAATATTCAGGGAAAAAGATAGAGTAGAAGGTATTTCCATAACTATAATCAAACAGTGATCTCTATGTGTTGCAGGAACTAAACACAATGATTTTCTGGAAGGTAAGGAATGCTTTGTGAACACATCATCTTCTGGCAGAAGGGTTAGCTCCTCATCCTCTGTTGAAACCGGTCTAAGTGTCAAGAAGCCTCCAGGCCCGGGCAGGATGTCTGTTGTCCTTGAGTAAGTAAGCATCTAGAAGTGTTGGGGTAAATCCTCAGCAGGAAGCCAACAGTCAGAGAGGTAGCATCACTTGTCTGGCAAGAAAATGGATTCCGGAATGAGATGGTCTGGGTTCAGATCCCAGCTCTGCCCCTCATATCTGCATGAACCTGGGGAAAATGCTTCATCTCCTTGGACCTTTCCTTATTTGTAAAATGGGAATATTATTTCATAGGATTGTTCTGAGAATGAAATGAGTTATGACATGTAAAGTGATTAGATGATACCTGTCATGCACTAAGTGCTGTGTAAATGTTGCTAGCATAAAGTTCAAAAGCAGGAAAAATTAAACTATGTATTTTGGAATACATACATACATGTATATACATAGCTAGGTGGTAAATCTTAAAGAAAAGCAAAGAAATGATTATCATGATTCAAAATCAGAATCAGAATCTCTGGGAAAGGGATACTTCAGTGGTTTCTGGGTAATGTGAGGGAAGGACTGCTAACATTTTATTTCTTCTCTGAATTGTTGGCTTTATCATTACTTATAAAACTGTATTTACATTTTATATCCTTTTCTCTTTATATTTTTTATAGTAAAAGCTCTTTCCTAATAATTTTTGTTGTAATGAAAGTATTTTAAATTCATTGTAGATATCTGAAAATATAAACATTGCATTAAAAATAAAAATCACAGTAACTCAGAGAACCAGTATTACCACTTTGATGTATTTTTTTAAAAGATTTTATTTATTTATGCATATCAGAGCTGGGGTACAGGCCAGAGGTGCGGAGGGTAAGAGGAGTCACCAGAGACAGAGTGGGGAGCAGAACAGGCGGATCCTCTGAAATACACTGCTGAGAGGAGCAGACGGTGAGGTCTGCTGTGCCATGTGGGTCCCCTCCTGGCCAGGGATCGAACTTGTGCTGCAGCAGCTAATCATGCTGCAGCTTAACTCCTTGCGCCACCACGGAGGCCCCGATGTATTTTTTTATATACACAAAAGATCTATTTCTTTCTTAGGAACAAGGCATATACTTATTTTATACAATAAAGACATATTAAACTACTCTTTTATATAATTTGCTTTTCCCTACTCTGCATTTACCTATTCTTCCAGAATCATCTTTTATGCATCAAAAACACAAAAGCTCCTGAAAGCAGGGGCTCTGGACCCCCAGCGCCTGCTAAAAAGAGTACTCAGATAAATGTTTGTTGGGTTAATGAAAGAAGCCAGACATAAAGACAATGTATTGGTGAAGGCAGATACTTCTAAAATTCTTTGGAAAGATTCATCTATCCTTGCAATCTTTTCTGCAGTTTGTTCAACGATGTTTATTTTTTTATTATTTTTTCAACGATGTTTAAAACAAAGATTTAGGAGATTTTAACATAATATTTAAAATAAAGATTTAGGAGGGTCATGTTTTACCAATGTTAAAGCGTCACTCCTGAACTGGGCGCACTGCATTTTCTATCTGCATGCCACAAAAATGTACAAATTTACTCTATCAGATTTTTTGGAAATTGGAGATTAAACTATAGAGGACTTGTGAGTTGTTGAATGAGGTTCTTCATGATTTTTAGGCAACATAATCTAGAGCTAGATTGCAAATCCAGCTCTGACCCTGGGGAGGTACTCTGCCAGTGAAGAGTTGTGTTGGAGTACATCCTCACCAGGAAGCTGACAGACTGAGAGGCAGTATGACATGTCGGGCAAGAAAATGGATTCTGGAGTGAGATGGTCTGGGTTTAGATCATTATATTCACAACGTTGTACAATCATCAGCATTACCAATTTTCAAAATAGTTTCATCACCTCAAACTGAAACATTGTGCCCATTAAGCAGTAATTTCTCATTTCCCTCTCCAAAACCTCCGGTAAGTTCATCTATTTTCTGTCTCTATGAATTTACCTATTCTAGATATTTCATATAAGCTGGAATCATACAATATATGACCTTTTCTAATGGCTATGTCACTTCATATAATGTTTTCAAGGTCCATTCATGTTATAACATATATCAGAACTTCATTCCTTTCTGTATCTGAATAATATTCCATTGTGGGCATATATATGATATTTTGTTTATTTTTTCAGCTAATGAAGGGCATTTAAGTTGTTTCCACCTTTTGGCTTTTATGAATAGTGCTGCAATGAACATTCATATGCCAGTATCTGTTTGAATCTGTTTTCAATTCTTTTGGGTTATGCCCTGGGGTGGAATTGCTAGATGGTGTGGTAATTGTGTTAAACTTTGGAGAAATTGTCAAGGTATTTTTGCAAGCATGCGTTTTTTGAATATGTTTCAGTGCTCTCAAACTGTGAATAAAAAATCATATGCTCATGGGCTTTTTTTAGAGAAGAGCGTCTCTAAAATAGATCTATCAGGACGTCCCTGGTGGCACAGGGGTTAAAGTCTCAGTGCTGTGAAGCTATGGGCAGCACTGCAGCATGAGTTCTATCACTGGCCAGGGAGCTGACCCGCATGGCACAACAGACTTCTCCTGTCTTGCCCGCTGCTCCCCTCAGCAGTGTATTTCAGTGGATCAGCCTGGTCTGGTCCCCACTCGGTCTCTGGTGAATCCTCTCAACCTCTGCAGCTCTGCCCTACACCTCAGCGCTTGTATGCATAAATTAAAAAAAATAAAAAAAATCCATTAGTGAGGGCAATTCCAGTGGAAGACAGAGAGGTTAAACTAGAGAAGAAAACAATCCTGCTTCCTTTCTAGACCTGCTGCAGATTTGGATGCGAGGTCTTCCTCTTCACATTCTGGTCACTCCTTTGAAATCTCATTTCCTGAAGTCCAAAAAGATAAAAATCCTGAAGAATTTAGCCTGCTTAAGTTGCTGACAAGTGAGTAAGTCAGAGATTCTCCTCCATGTGGTCCTTTCAGAAGTCTTCCATGATGTTGGGTGCCATCCACTGGAGACCCACTAAGTGCTAGGCATTTGACATACTACAGCTCTAATTCAAACATCACTCTGCTGGGGAGCTAGACTTGTATGTTTATCAAAACAAATGCCCTTCTATAAAAACCCATCTTTAACTTTCTTCAATAAATATGAGTCCAGTGAAACATTCTTCCAGAATTTTGAAATGTATATGTGTGTGTATATATTTATATATGTGTGTGTATGTATACACTGCATATACAGTATTTTTATGTAGTATATATACTTGGATTGAGTAAACAATCATATTTTTGCTAATAGAAAGTAGTTTACACTGTTTTCATGCAAAGTCTGGGCTTCTGTGTCAATCCATATAGCTCTATATGGTGAATGTAGACTTACCCATTTGACACACAAGACTCAGAGACACAAGCATGCACAGCTAGGAGGCAGAGCAATGGGATTAGAATCCAAACCTGCCTGCTTCCAAAGCCTGTGTTCTTTCTTGGCACCATTGAGCCCAAGTGTTTCTCAAGCAACCCTTGAGCTGTTAGATCTTTCATTGCTTAAAATCACTTTAGCAATTTTGTGTGAAAAAAATCAAATGAAGGCCAGATACACTGAGATCCAGTGACTTGCTGAGATGACTCAGCAGCTGTTCTCACATGTCTTGTCACTGTCACCCTGTGTGTGATGTGCCTGTGTTGCTGCCAACCCCCTATTCCATCCATTTAGGACCCCATGACTGCCTGCTAGGCATTCTATTTTTCTGACTAACTTATCAGAGTGAAATTTGGGTTATAGGCACTTGTAAAAGTGTCTCCAAGCTTCCCAACTTATATATCACTTTGAACCATAAAATGGGCTTTGTTTTTGGAGAAAAAAGTAAAAAAAGGGGAAAAAACCCAGAAGAGAGCTCTTATACAACTTCCTCCCCACTTCCCTCCCTTTTGTGCTTAGTTACATAGAGGTTAACGCTGCCCCGATGGAGAACCAAGAAAGTATACACATTGATAAGTATACACTCAGATATTTCCTGGAGGATTTTCACAACATTTGTCATCCAGTTGCACTTTGAGTTTGGGGAGGTGCTAATGAAGGGTTTCTGACGTCTTACAGAAGATGGACATCGCCCTGAGTGGACATTTTACCCGAGATTCAGCAGCAATCTCCACACCTACCACGTAGGAAAGCAGTGCTTCTTCAGTGGACTCTTCCTTGGCAACAGGAGGTCTCTATCAGAGAGGACAGTGGACAAGTGCTTTGGAAGGAAGAAATATGGTAATGTTTCCTCCTGCTCCTTGACTGCCAATGTCTGGAATATTCTTGCATTGTGATTCAGCAGACCCAGCATTCCATAGCTGAGGGCAGCCCTGGGGAGTCTCCATGCCACCCTAGAGCACCCAGGAAGATAGGAAAGTGAAGGGGATGGTTGGCAGGCTGTACTTTTTGGCACAGAACTCACAACATATGCTGATCCATATTTTAATTTTTCTCTGAATTTCAAAAAATGCTAATGTGACATTTAAGTCAGCAGATAAGTTCTCTCAAATACTTATTAATAGAAAACCTCATTGAAGTCCAAAGAAAATAATTTGTTTCAATTCGATGCTGTCCGTCTTACGCATTTAAATTGTTCTTTATATTCTCTACAAAGAAAGCATCCTATAAACTTTATCTCGAAGTACATGTAAATGTTGGTATTTCACACCTTATTAAAGATAATTGACATGAGCATTTGTATATCTATAATTTTATATACTATATATGCATATATGTGATATATGAATATGTGTATAATATCATGATATACATAGATCTTTCTCTCTCTCTCTCTCCCCCACCTTGGTTTGTAACTTGGTAGATCTGTGTGCCAACCTAGCCATAATCAATTTAGTGAAAGATCCCAAAGAATTACTGAGTTTTGACAGACTGTGGCTTACTCTTCTTCAGAAATACCTGTCTATGAGGCAGCTATGCTTTGGGGATGAATTGCTGTAGTAGGAATAGAAAGAGAAAGAAATAGAAAGTTCTCATTTTTTAGTTTTATTTATTTATTTTAAAAAATATTTATTTATTTATGCATACAAGCACTGGGATACAGGCCAGAGGTGTGGGGGGTGAGAGGATTCACCACAGAGAGCAGGGAGCAGAACAGGCAGATGGACTGAAACACACTGCTGAGGGGAGCAGCGGGCCAGGCAGGAGAGGTCTGCCACGCCATATGGGTCCCCTCCCTGGCCGGCAGCAGGGATCGAACTCGTGCTGCAGTGGCTGAGGTTTGCTTCATAGTGAGTTGCTCAACCCACTGTGCCACCAGGGAGGCCCTCATTTTTGAGTTTTAAAATAGATTTTTAAACTCAGCAGAAACAAAATAGTTTTGGAGATCAAGGCTTGTTTGGATGGAGAATACGTGAAAAGCTAGATTAGAGCAGGTGGAAGTATCATTGACAGGGAGTCTTTGGGGGAGTCCTGCAATCTCCCCAAGTCCTGAAATAAAAATTTTCTTTCTATTGGAACTATCCGATAGGCCCTTTCCTCAGCTCCCACCCCCCTCACATAACAACTTTATTTCTTCCATTATCTTGGTAACCCCATTTCTAACTTTATTAAAAAAGAAACACTTTTTATTAGAGGCATTTGAAACACATGCCCAGGTTGAAGAGCATAATGGCTAATCTTGTTATATCTTTCTTCCTCTCTCCCCCTAAGGAGTCTTTATTTTATTTTTCACATTTTAAAAGGACAGGTTTATTAGGAAAAGGAGAAAGAAAAAGAGAGGAACCTGCATAGTCACAGATGGGCAAGAGAACTTCCTTAGAAGTTTAATTTCTTAAAATTAAAGCAAATTCCAGATATCATTTAATTTAATCTGTAATAGATCAGAACGAACCTCTAATGGGTAAGGAATATTATTTTCTTCAACCAAGCTTTATTGATGTGCCATCACTGACATAATATATAATTTATAAGAATAACTTCACACTTTAATGTGTACACATGCTTCACCCACCTTCCACCAAAGCTCCAGGACCACGGTTCTATCCCCTCCTCTCTCCTCTCCCTATCAGATTAGGGTTATTTCCATTTTATTGTACAATATTATTTTATTGACATGACCACAATACCTTTTACATTTCTTAAAAATATCAACAATAATTACTTAATATCTTTAATATAATTCTTAAATTGTATCACAATGTCATATTTTTAAAATATCTACATTTTATTTGAGAAAAGATTCAAATAAGATACACGATTAGCAATTAAGTAATTGTGTCTTCCATCTCTTTTTTTCACAATTTATTTGCTCATTTGTCCTGTAGAGTTTGCCACAGTCAGGATTTGGCCTATTACACCCTGTCCTGTGCATTTCCTGTAACTCACAACTGGACGTATCAGCTTGATTCCTTAGTGTGATTACTTCCTAGGTGATGTTCTGCAATAACTTTTTAACTGTCAAATGCAACGGTTTGTCTCTATTTCTGATCTTCCTTCATCTCACTGCATTAATTAATACTGTTAACTTTGACACTGGGCATTTCTTCTTTTGTGAAATTGTCTCCCCCCCTCATTATTTCTTGGACATAATGGATTGTCAGTCAGCTGCCATTTGGAACTGGAACTCAACACATTTATTTTAGAAAAAAAATATCAAAATATAAATTAATGGTCAACGCCAACCCATCAGCTATGATCAGGTCACTGGTGGAGTACCAAAAAGCCTAATTCTTTGACACAACGGAAGAACAAAATGTTGTCTATGGTTACAAACTGCAGAAGAAATAGATCTGAAAATATAATTTTTCCATCACATAACTCCTCATTACAGGATAGTATAGTGTAATAGTTCAAATAAGATGGATTCTGCTGCAGTAACAAATAATCCCTGAACCTCAACAACTTAACCATTACAATTTTACTTTCTCTTGCAAAATCCACTGTGGAGGGGGCCTCCCTGATGGTGCAAGAGGTTAAGTCGCAGCGCTATGAATCTATCTGTAGCCACTGCAGCACGAGTTTGATTCCCAGCCAAGGAGCTGACCTACATGGTACAGCAAACCTCTCCTGTCTCACCTGCTGTTCCCCTCATCAGTGTATTTCAGTAGATCCACCTGTTCTGCTCCCCACTCTGTCTCTGGTAAATCCTCTCACCCCTTGCATGTCTGGCCTGTATTCCTGTTCTTGAATGCATAAATAAATAAATCTTAAAAAAAAGTTTAGATGAAGAAACACCAATTGAAAAGGCTTTAGAAAGAGAAACATAAAAAATTAAATACTCCAGTAGCTCAATTACTACTCCCTATTATTGTGCAGCGTACTTGTCTGAGTTAGGTAGAGGATTTTGGGTAGGTAGGAAACAGCTTACCAAAAATCTTCCCCAGTTCTCCCTTTGGCTTGCATATTAGAGGTACAATTAAATTGAGTAATATCAAAATAATTTTTTTAAAGTCCTGCTTATTGGGTGTGTGGGCAAAGGAGAAGGTTGTGCCTCCAGCCACTCAGCCCTGTTTGATTCCCCTGCTGATTAGTCTCTCAGTCCACACTGTTCTCTTAGGGGGTGCACCTGGTGTCAGAGGGGCAGTGTAAGTGACCATCCGTGCCAAGATGGCTCCTTCTGAGCTCGTGTGCTTAGTTACTTGTTCTGGGGCATTTGAAGGGGCTGAGTTAGCAGCATGTGCTCGGCAGCAGCGGGCTTTCTCCTGATTCCTCTTCACCACCAGGTCTACCTCCTGTTGCTAAATGGCCCCAACTGTTGAAGCAGGAGAGACAGGACTCTCATTAGCTGAGTTCTTCCTGAACTCTGCGCAGTCACAGCCCCAATTACAATTACTTCCAGAGCTTTAGAAAACTCAGGGACTCAAAGTACACTAATGCTCAGGAATGAAAAGACTTCAAGGCAGGGTTCTTGCTCGTCAGTCCAGATGCCTCTGATTCACTGAGAATGTTCTTTTTTATTTTTTTATTTTTTTTTAAAGATTTATTTATTTATGCATACAAGCACTGGGGCACAGGCCAGAGGTGTGGGGGGGGGGTGAGAGGATTCACCACAGAGAGCG
>JAGFMF010011803.1:6950791-7006608 GCA_019455555.1 Galemys pyrenaicus | reverse complement strand
CTGCCTGTTCTGCCCCCTGCTCTGTCTGGTGGATTCTCTCACCTCCCCGCACCTCTGGCCTGTACCCCAGTGCTTGTATGCATAAATAAATAAATCTTAGAAAAAAAATAAAGCACATCTATTACCTTCAGCCCTTTTGATGGTTTTGTTTCTAAACATCTTTTATAGATATTGATCCCAGGAATGGAATCCCAAAGTTAACACCAGGAGATAATCCATATATGCACCCAGAACAAAGTAAAGACTTCCACAAAGCAGGATCAACTCTTCCACCAGTGAATTTTTCATTGTAAGCATATGTTAACACTAGGGTTTTTGAGTTAACTTTAAAAGATTGTACCTCTCTTTACTGTGTAAAAATACTATTTTACATGGGGTAGATCCCAACAAGATATGGTTGCTAAAAAATGCCTTAAAAATTCCATACCTACTTTTTTTTAGTATATGCATATATATGTGTACAATTGAAATTAAACATAGGATCTTGACTATAAAATGCAGTTCCTAATTTTGCTTCTATTGTTATTACCATAACTCTGAAGATTTTCCAATTTTCACCAAATAAGATTGTTGGTTAGTAAATTCTATTGGGTTGACTTTACACTTACAGCTAAACTTAGACCAAAGCAACTACGGGGAAAGGGAGAGTCATTAAATGAAAAGAAAATAGTTGGTGTTTTATATTACAAGTACTATTTAAAAATTATTCATGTTTGATTTAATGATGTTTACAAAAAATGCTAAAAATATAAGATTTATGGCCTTTACAGTTTGTTTTTTTTAAAGATTTATTTATTTATGCACACAAGAGCTGGGGTACAGGCCAGAGTCGCGCGGGAGGTGAGAGGATTCACCAGACAGAGTGGGGAGCAGAACAGGCAGATGGACTGAAATACACTGCCGAGGGCAGCAGCGGGCGAGGCAGAAGAGGTCTGCTGCACCATGTGGGATTGAACTCACGCTGCAGTGGCTGTGGTTTGCTTCATAGTGCATTGCTTAACTCACTGCACCACCAGGGAGGCCCGCCTTTACAGTTTTAAAGTCCACATGTGACCATGAAAGCCAGAAAATCAAACATTTGATTGAACACAATAATGCATTTTTTTTTTTTTTTGCTGTAGAAGCCACATCAGTTTTATGGTTGCCTTGTGTTTTACAGAGTGCCTTTTGAAAAGAAATTTGATACGTTTATTCCACTTGAGCCTCTTCCACAGATTTCTAGGTGAGTTTACGCACCATGTTATAGATTATCCTATTTATGAAATTATCAATTACTTGTTTTCTCTTATGGAGGAATTTATAGACAACCAACAAAAAGGGACTTTTTGAGTGGATGGGACAGTTTGTGAGACCTTGGAGGGTGAGTGTATGTGAAGAGTGGCAGCGAGGCTGCTTACATCTTCAACACATGTGATTGACAGACTAGCGGATGCCACATATTATGGTAGATATGCCCTATGGGGGAGAGTCGTGAGCTTACATGGAGCTAAAAGACATTGTCTCCTCTTTCTGAAGAATAAGATTTTGTTGGAAAAGAAAGATACATTCTTAAGTGAGTGTAGTAAGGGAGGAAAGTTAGAACTTGAGAGGCAAAGCAAATGCCATTTCTTTTTTATAAAGACTTATTTTTATTTATTTATGCATACAAGAACTGGGGTGCAGGCCAGAGGTGCAGGGAGTGAGAGGATTCACCAGAGACAGAGTAAGGAGCAGAACAGGGGGATCTAGTACTGAGACTTTAAACCCTGTGTCACCAGGGAGGCCCCACCACTGGAGTATTTCCTACTTGAAGAAGTCCTCTGATCTTGTATTTTTGCTCAGCCCCATTCTGAAACTCATTTATTTTCCCAAGTAGGAATCTGACCTAGAAAGAGTTATGTATTGGTGTGAACAGTTTCACTTTCAAATATGAAGCTGTTTTATCTAAGTATGAATAGAGTAGGTAAGTGTCCCAGAGTCTGACCTGCCAGGGTTCAGCTGGGAGACCAAACTCTGAAGCTCAGTGGGGAAAAAAACTCTTTTATTTCAAACTTGGGAGCTTTAATACCTTCATTATGCTGTACTGTTTTTTAGCACATGTAGTTAAGGTCTCTCTTGTCTGTACTGTACACTTTTTATAAATACTATTTTAAAATAGTAATTGCCAGATGACAAGTCTTAATAAATTTAAGAAGACTGAAATCATATCAAGCATTTTTGTGATCACAGTGATATTTAAGTAGTAATTTAGTTACAAGGTAGGTATAGAGGTAACATATCTCATCATAATAAAGATCACGTAATACAAACCCACAACTAACTTCATACTTAACAGTGAAAAGCTGAAAGATATTCCTGTAAGATCAAGAAAAAAGATGCCTACTCTTACCACTTGTATTCAACATAATATTGGAAGATGTAGCTAGAAAGTTAGATAAGAAAGAGAAATAAAAGGTACCCATATGAAAAATGAAGAAGGAAAATAATCTATACTTGCAGATGATGTCATATTATATACGGAATATCTTAAAGACCCCACCAAAAACTGTTAGAACAAACAAAAGAATGAATAAAAAAAAATCTGTTAGGAGAGACAAATTCAGTAGAGTTGCAGGATACAAAACCAATATACCCAAATAAGTTGCATATCTATATGCTAACAGCAAACTATCAGAAAGAAATTAAGAAAACAATACCATTTATAATAGTATCAAAGAATTCAATTATGAATAAATTTAATCCAGGGAAACATCTGTATACTGAAAACTGTAAAGCACAGATGACAGGCAGGTGGAGAGGAGGAGGAGGAGAGGGAAGTGCAATGGACTGTGGTAGAGGACCATGGGTGCTTGGTGGTAGGAGAGCTACGTTGACCGTGCATGAGAGGAGAAATCCTATACTGTCAAAAAAAATTAATGATATAAAGCAATGGCTCTTCATTAAATAATAAATAGTAATAAAAAAAGAAAAAGAGGTAAGAAGTATTGACAAGGGTGTGGAGAAAAGGGAATCCTTTTGCACCATTGATGGGAATGTAAATGGGTGTGATCATTACAGAAAACAGTATGGAGTTTCTTCAAAAAACTAAAAATAGAATTACCATATGATCCAGTGATCCCATTTCTGGGTATATATTCAAAGGAAATGATCCCTTGAATACAAGATCCTAAAGAATTTCTGTCCTCCCATGTTCACTTCAGAATTAATCATAATAACCAAACATGGGGACAACTTAAGTGTCCATCAAAGGATAAATGTATAAAGAAGATGTGGTACATATAGAAATATTATTCAGGTATTCTCATGAAGGATATCCTGCTGTTTGCAACAACATGGATAGACCCTGAGAGCATTATGCTAAGTGAAATAAATCAGATAAAGACAAATACTGTGTGATACCACTTGTATGTGGAATCTAAAAGAGCTAAACTTACAGAAACAGAATAGAATAAACTTACAGAAACAGAATAGCTAAACTTACAGAGCAGAATAGAAACAGAATAGAATAGAATGGTTACCAGGAACTGTGGGTAGGAGAAAAAGGATGTTCAGTGTACAAATTTTCAGTTATAACATGACTAAGTTCTGGGGAACTAATGCATAGCGTAATGACTATAGTTATCAAGACTGTATTTGAAAGTTGCTAAGAGAGTAGCTCTTAGTTTTCATCAAACCAAAGAAATGGTGATTACATGATGTGATCTAGTACTAGATAATGCATCATTTTGCAATATATGTGTATTAAATGAACACAATGTACACATCAAATTTACACAATGTTATATGTTGATAAAGCTTGAGGGAAAAACAGCCATTGTCCAAGTCTTGCCATCCCATCCAACTATTTTTACCTTTTGAATATTGCCTTTCACATGAAAATGTTTTTACATGTATGAATCATATGCCAATGAATCTCATTTTTCCAAAAATAAGTTTTTTTTTCCTTAAGGATGAACTGACTGTAATCACTATATTCTTCGGTGCTGTAACCAGTACAAGAATTGAGGACCTGAGGGCTCTCTCAGGGTTTTGACAATTACCCTGATGAAAATTCTACTAACCCGTCAGGGAAGGAGACTTGAAAGTTACTCTCTTTTCTGAGCTCACTATTAGCATATTTAGTTTTTCTAGAAAATTATTCATTTTGTTTTCAAATTAATTTCCATAGAATTATTCAAAATAGTCTTATTAAAGTTTTCCTCTTCTTCAATTGTTTTCCCATTATAATTTCTTATTTTGGGGGTTTATTCTTCACCCTTCTTTTTCTTGATTTGAGTTAGTGGTTTATCTATTTGGTGCTCTTAAAGGACTTTTCTTTTACTGTTTTCTAAATCAATCTTTGCTTCCATCTTTATTATTTACTTCTTTCTGCTCATTTTGGCTTTTGTTCTTTTTCTATTTTAAAATTTTATTTATTTATTTATTTTCCTATTTTTGATTGGGATGTTTCATTTTAAAATTTTTAAATTTTTCTTAATATCTGTGTTAACGACTATGAATGTATCTTCTAGCCACTGCTTTGCTTTTATATTACACATTTTGATATGTAGGTTATCCTATTTAAAAGTATTTGTAGTTTTTGTATTGGTGACTTCTGACTGAAAAATTACTTAGTGGAAAGATTTAAAATTCTTCCACTTGGAAGAGCTCTTTGGTTATTTTGTAATTCAGTTTTACTTTTATCATCTTGTGATCATAAAATATTGCCTTTATTATTTTCACCTTCTGGAACTTATCAAAGTTTCCCTTGTAACTTTATAGATCCTCAATTTAGGGACAGTTTCCACATTCATTTTAAAATGCATTCTATTTCACTAGGATATAAAGTTAGATACATAGTCCAGAAGATTTCTCTTATGGATTGTGCTGTTTTGTCTCTATAGTTCCATACTCATTTTTTTCTACCGGACCTAGCCTGGACTGAGAGGTGGTGTGTTTAAAGTGTCCAAATAATGGTGTTTCTATTTTTATTGTTAATTGTAGCTATTACCATTATAAAAATATCGTTCTTTGCCTAATTTAATGGATTACAACTCTTACATTGTTTTGTTTGCATTTGACTAAATATTTTTGCTTATTTTTTTTAAGACTATTGAGTCACTTTTAGTTCTAAAGTCTTTTAAACATAGAATTGGATTTTGCTTTGTGACCAAATTTTTTTCTTTAATAGATGAATTAAGACCATATGCAATTATTGATTTGACAGATACTTTATTTCAATTCTGTCACAATATTTTGTTAAACTTACTATGTATTATATATTTAGCATGAGTATTTTCTCTGATTGCTTCAACAAAAGTTAAAAAAATTACTTTGGATATTTAGGACTGCTGTTTTTGTTCTAGTGGTTCTTTATTTTAATATCTGTCTACATTGCTCTTATGTCTTACTTGGGCTTCTACTATTGGTTTATCAGCTTTTTTTTTTTTTTTTAAGATTTATTTATTTATGCATACAAGAGCTGGAGTACAGGCCAGAGGCACGGTAGGCGAGAGGATTCACCAGAGACAGAGCAGGGAGCAGAACAGGCAGACTGACTGAAACACACTGCTGAGGGGAGCAGCGGGCGAGGCAGGAGAAGTCTGCTGCGCCGTGTGGGTTTCTTCCTGGCCAGAGGCAGGGATTGAACTGGTGCTGCAGTGGCTGCGATTTGCTTCATAGTGTGTTGCTCAACCCTCTGCGCCACCAGGGAGGCCCTGGTTTATCAGCTTTAAATGAGACACCTTACTCCTACCTTTATCAATGCAGTAGTCCTCCCCTTCTTTCTTGCAGGTACTTTCTTGCCCCTAGCAGGTATATCAACTCAGGCATGAAGCATCTCTCTGAGCTTGAGCTAAAAGCACAAACATTCTTAATTGTCACAAGATGGAAACATTCTCCGTCTCTCTGCTTCAGCTCATCCCAGACATCATAGGAGTACTTTCTGGAGTCTTCTGGAAGACAGCCCAACTTATGTTCCTTCAAATTTCAACAGACCTGGCAGCTCTCCTTCCCACCTTTGACTACGCAGGTGTTTCTTTTCACAAATCTTTTCTGTTTGCAAAGCAGCAGCAGCAGCAGCAATTCTTCTCCCTAGACTGCCCACTTGTGTCTATGCAGGTGGCTTTTTTTTTTCTTTTTACCTTTCTCCTTCTCCTAATAAACTCATTCCTTTAAAATGTAAACAAACAAACATAGATGAAAGAACAAAGCAAATCTCAACAGACCTGGGGAAGACACAGGGTGTTTATTAGCCAGGTTCCCAGCAAAATAGGAAGCAATCTCAACACTCAACGGGGATCCTAAAGACAGGGACTGTTTGTAACAAAGGGACTGTTTACAAATGTGTGGACAGGCTGAGAACTCATGTGGGAGGGTGAAACACTCAGAGGTTCTTGACAGTGGGAAGCTGTTACTCACTCCTAGATTTGAACAGCAAGAAGAGGGACGTGATTCACAGAGGTGAGAGCTGGAGAAGGGCCATTTAAAAGGAGTGGTGGAAAGGAGAATGCAGCCACAGTCAGGACTGGGGTAATCGGGAGGTTGGGTGGGAATACAGGAGCTGGGAAGAAGGATCATGGCCTCTCTCGTCCCACCTTCTCATCTCCTATTGTCTCCTATTAGCCATATGGCGCTTATAAGTGTGTGTGTGTGTGTGTGTTTTGGCGGGGGAGTCACCGTGATGCAAACCACAGGGGTTAGTTTCCTAAATAGAGAAGGGCAGAGAAGGGATCTAGGTCTGCCAAACTCACATGGTGTTTTATTTTTACACTGCTCTTCCATGTTGGAGGCATTTGTACTGGTGAAGGATGTAGTACTATGTCCACTGAAGGTGTTTGTAAATTTTGCATGAGAAAAAACTCAAACTTAAGTGTTGTTTTCCTCCTACAGCTTGCCTTTCTGGGTGAAGGAGAAGGAGAACAGGCTGAAGAATGAAATAAAAGAAGTTGAGGAACTTGAAAAGTGGCAAGCAGCTGCCCCCTTGATAAACAGTTTACTCCCATCTGGTGGGTTAAAGAACTCTCAAAAAATAACATAAGAGCTGGAGGCGAGCCTAGAGGAGCAGGCTTTTGAGAGGCTTCTCATGGGGAGGAGAAGTTCCAGAGTGGATTATGTCTTCTTGCCCCAAGGTGGTCCCTTGGGCAGATGCCATGTATGTGCTGATTGAGAATTGCTAGTCTTGGAACACAACCTTTAACTCCATGCCTCTATCCACAGGTTCTTTGGACATTTCAAGACAGTCCTGAGCAGAAACAGGCCTACAAAGCATGCATGACTATGTTTTGCAAAGCCTCTTCCAATTAATTGATTCTCTCAGTGTGATGGTTCCAAATTAAATATTTGACTCTGATAAGGAATCACTGTAGTTTTACAGTTTTGACTTTCTATTTTGAAAACTTTAAAATTTAGGGGGAGAAAAATTGTGAGAACTGTATAATCAATAAAATTTCTTCACCTAGATTCTATATTTGTTAACATTTGTCCAAATTTGTGCATGCTTTCTCCTATTACTACTGTTATTATTTTAATAGCTGAACCATTTAGAGCTAGTGGTAGACATCATAATGATTTAATCCTACAGGCCTATGTACTTTAGTATGTATCTCCTAAGGTCAAGGATATAATACATATTACAAGTTCAGAGAATTTAACATTGATTGAATACCTATTAGTAGACAGTTCATATTCAGTTTTATTTCATTAAATTTACTCTTCTTAGGATGCACTCAAATCAATGGTAAAATGCAGACATTTTGTGAGCTCTCATTATTTGTGGTAAAATGATTCTTTTACTAATTCATTTTGTAATTTTCCCTATTATTCACTTGATACATGTCAGAAAAAAACAGGAAGGCTGGGTTTCCACCAGGTAATTAATACTATTGCCTGTAGTCCGTTCCCCACCTTAGGACTGTCTTCATGGCTAAGCAGAGTGAAATCTCAGTGGGCACCAGTCACAAGTCTTAGGTCTCTCATCAGCAAGGCAAATAGTAAACATTTGGAGGAAAAGGTAGGAACAAAAGCCAACCCTAGACACTCAAGCCGTGACTCTCAGCAGTCAAACTAATGACTCTGCATTTTTAGATTCAATCTCCTCCACTAAAGAGACACTACTGGTTGGCTGTGTGATCTGGTCTCCCCGAAACCCAAAAGTAGAAAGAAAGAATTAGGGTTTATGTTGAGACTCAAAGTGCCCAAGACATGAGATAAGATTTCTTTCCCTGTCAAAACGCTGACTCTGGGCACAGCCAAAGCGAATGGAGCTGGCTCACAATACAGCGCACACTAACTAGCAGAGAGCAGGTAGCTACTGCTAACAACAGCCTAGCTACTCCTTGGGTTAACGCCAGCCTACTTCTACGAATTCTTTTGCCCAGGGGCCATAGGGTTTGCCCTTATCATGAAGAAAATCCAGAAAAGAAAATAAAAACCACATAATTTAGAAAAGGAAAATAAGAAATTGTTCTGGGGGCCTCCCTGGTGGTGCAACGGTTAAGTCTCAGCACGCCCCTGCTGTCAGCAGCCCCTGCAGCACAAGTTCAATCCCTGGCTAGGGAAGTGACCCACATGGTGCGGCAGACGTCTTTCTGTCTCACCTGCTGCTCCCCTCAGCAGCGTATTTCAGTAGATCTACCTGTTCTGTTCCCCACTCTGTCTCTGGTGAATCCTCTCACCCTCCCACACCTCTGGCCTATACCCCAGACCAAATTGTATGTACAAAATAAATCTTTTTTAAAAAGTTGTTCTGGATTTTCTCGAATACATTGACTTCTGGAAAGAAAATTTTTGTGTGCTTCTATTACATAAAATAGAAGAAAGACTACTGTAACTACCTGAGTGGGTAGACAATGGATGATACAATATAGAAGTAAAAAAAAAGTTTCTTCAGGAATTTCTACATGGAATTAAGTGGTGTGAGTTGAAAGTGATAACCACTACACTATGGAAACCAGATAGGATTATCCTGGTGGAACAGGAAATTGCTCACAGGAGGTACCATGGTGTTTTGGAGGGAAAGAGTTCCACCTAGTAAAGGTAAAGGTAATTAAAAAACAACCAAACCATTGCTTGAAAAGATCTATTATTTCTCTAGATTTCAAAGAGGTCTATATAACTCCTAGATGCTACTCTAAACCAGAGTAGATAAGATTTTAAAGAGAACTATGAAATGATTGAAATTCTGGGGGTCTCAGAGTCCCATTCTGTAATCCCTTGGAAATCAGGACACTTTTCACTGGTGTTGCAGTTCTCTGTGGGCATGTGTTAGTGGCGAGGCCTTATTCCATAGCATGTGAGGTGAAGAGTTCCACTCCCAACTTTGGGCAGCGTGTCTATATGTGCATGTGCATTTTGGGGAGACTATGAACCTGTCTTTGCAATGTTCCTCTGTAGGATATATGGCCATTACCTCTGCCCACTCTCCCTCAGCATCTACTGCGTTGCTGTGAGTACAGTCACACACACACACACACACACACACACACACAGGCCATTTTATTGACTGGATCAAAACTGAGCCCTTTAAGCCTCTTTCACAGGAATTCTAACTCTAGAACCTAGAAAAGGTCAATCTCTCTGCTGGCCACTAACTCTCTAATGTGTGACACCAGGAGTTGCCTACCATCATATTTTGTACTATGTAGACTAAGAAAGTGGGTTCCAGATGCTTTGAGAGAAATAGAGAGTATAGAGAAACAGGTGGATCTTGAGAAAGCCACAACTCCTTTCATACCACCAGTCTCCAACTCTCCCCTCTCTGAACCTTCATCCCAGCTGCCTCCCTGTTCTTGAGTTCTGATAATTAGTTCCCCTTTTAACTTTACCAGTCGTATTGCTATTATCTGTAAACAAGAGTATTAACAAATCCAGAAACTGGATCAGTCACACATCAGTTGACAGTAGCTGTAGAAGTCGACTTGAGATATGATACAGCCACATGTGTATTCTTCATACTCCTACACTGCCTCCTCTCAACAGAAAACAGTGATTTTATTGATACAACTTCTCATATCAAGGCAAAAGTTATTACTAAAAATCTAATTAGAAAACTCTGTATCTCTTTCAGAAGAACCAAAAGGAGAAATGAATACAAAGAGAAAGGCATTAAATTCTCAGTGTTTCCCAGTCCACTAACTTTTTTTCTGTCTTCCAGGTCTGGCACAGAAAGACCACCTAAACGATAAAGGAAACTTACTGGGTAATTGAGAGGTGGAATGGGGAGATAGCTTGACAATTCCCCCCTCTTTGTTGTAGTTTTGTTTCAATTAACTTGCCCAAAATTTTATGAGATAGGTATTGTTAGCTCTACTTTTCAAATAAGGATACTTAAATTCAGTAAGATTGTTATTGAGAGCTAAGATTTCAACCGGGTTAATACCAGTGCCTATCAAGGGTAACTTGTTAATCTAGTCTGAATAGCTACAAATGAAAAACTAACATTTCCGCGGGTTTCTAGGACAACCATTGATTCGGGGTTGCACTTCTTGTAATAACAGCTGCCACTTTTTTGAGCAGTTATGCTGTACCAGATACTGTACCAGGTTTATTTTCTCATTTTAGTCCTTATGACAGTCCTAGAAATTTGCTTATTATCACCTCTATTTTACAGGGTAGAGCACTGGTAAATAAGTAATAGCTTTTTCCTGTTTATTCTGTAAATATAGCACTATTAAGTGCCGAATAAGTGCGACATGAATGAGTCAACAAAGCCCGTTTTGGACCCAAACTCTACAAGCGTGACGTTCCCACTCGCTCCTACTGGGTGACGTCACGACCAATCCCATCACTATGTTTCCAGCCAAAGGGACCATCAATATCTCGCGAGAGCCGTGGTTTCCCCAACCTATCTGGACCTGCGCGAGGCGTCGGACGCTTAGGCCGGAGTGGTCTGATGGTTTTCTGTCAGTGTTCCTAACTCGAGCTTCATCAAGACACTTACTTCCTTTCGGCCATCCGACTTCTCGCGAGACCTGCTACTACGCTCCCCCCACCTCTTGCGCCTGCGCAGATTTCTTCAAAGCAGAAGGTCGCGCTTGAAGGAAGTGTCGGCTTTCGGTCCCGCGGCCGTAGCGCCGTTACTACTTCTCTGAACCTCCTCTCGGCCACTTGCCGAGACACCTTGCCGCCAGGATGCCTAGAATTATGATCAAAGGGGGCGTGTGGAGGAATACCGAGGTAAGGCCCCTTTTCCCGCCGTCCGCTGCCCTTCGCCCCCTCTGGCAGCTTGTGCGCACGCGCGCGGAGGTCGGCAAGGCCAGAAGGATGCCCCACGGGGTCTGCGTTGGGGGCTGTGTGGGGCGGACTCCCGGCCCTCCTGTGTGCCCGGCCCTGCGTTAAGTGAGACCTCGAGGACAGGGGCCGTGATTTAACCACTTGAGTATCTGCCAGACACTTGTTAAGCCCGCAGTGAACATTTGTTGAGTTGAGGATTAAGACGCCCCCCCCCTCCACGCCCCCAATCGTCACACAGCCTTGGTGGAACTCTCAGTGTGGAGGGAGAGATGGGGCATAATCTCGGCGAGATTATGTCTTCTGGGGCACCCTCTGTCCTCAGTCCGGAAACCTTGCCTCTCTTCTATACTGAAAAAATAAAGAAGTGCCTTGGCCACAACTTTGTTTCTTTATTGACTTCTTTGCAGAGGGGAAGCAGTTTGACTGCCAGGTTCGAAGAGCCTTTTTCTGCCAACATCCTGCTGATTATCTGTTTCCAAGGTGTAACTTGTCTGTACTCCCGATAGATTCCAAGGCCTGGCTCTTCCTTATCTTCCTGTTTTTCCGCCACAGCCTGGATAAAAGCCAGATAGGACAAACTGCTGTATTCTTTTTGCTTCCAGAAGTGTAATGGATAATACCAGGACAGTAGAGAGAGTAGATTTTAGTGCCATTTGTGTTCAGAGTGTACTGACAGTTTTTGAGGCATATCATCTTTTCATGCTCTGCCTCTTTTTCCATTGTATACCTTCTTGGAATAGCCTCCTGCTTGGCCTTTTGATCAGCATTCAAAACTCAGTTCAGAAACGCTAATTGGGATGTTGGCCCATTCACCCTGTAAACATTATTTGCGACCTCATTTGTCCCAAGGCACTTAATGCTTATGGTGTGCTTTGTCCTTTTGCAAGCATGTAATTCTGGATAAGCTTCATAAACTTTTAGAGCCTCAGTTTTCACAATTTTCTAACGGGGTTGACAGTGATAACTACCTCTAGAGGATTGAGTTAATACATTTGGACATTTAGAATGGAGTCTGGCTCATACTGGGTATTCAGTAAATGCTAGTTGCTAAATATTTTCTCTAGTTTTGCAAGACTACCAGATAATCTGTATTCTTTGAACCTAGGACAGTATCCACCTTAAGTAGGTTGCTTGGTAAATGTTTGCCAGGTGATTTTGTTAGGGTGGACAACTGCTATATACTTAATTGAAGATGTGATTAAGTATAGCTATACTGCAGTGAAGTTACAAATAAAATTGGAGACAACCTTGTCTCACAGCTTGCATGGAGGGAACCAGGCTGTTTAAATTGGAGCAGATATACTTCTGGGGGAGAGACAGATGTACAAATCAATAAACAGCAGGATTCCCATGTTACAGTTTTTTAAAATCTCTAGTGGGGAAGGGGAGAGGAAATAGGGTGGAGTGGCTTATGACTCTAGTATGAGGTCTATAGCTCAAGTCCAATGTGGAAAAGACCTGTAAATAAAATACCTCATCTGCATTTTCTTTTACTCTGTTATCTCTGGTGTCTGTGGTATAGTTTGCTGGACTGCCATGGGATTGGAGCATTCTACTTCCAGATGGGTACCCTGGTGTAATAGTATCTAGAGTTTGGAAGAAGAGCTGACTGCTGAGGTGGGGGAGAAATTCTTAAATGTTAGTTTAGACTTGAGATTGGATTCTTGGTTCAGAGTGGGGGGTTGTGGGCATGAAGGAAAAATGTCATTTGGAAATTGGAGTCAGGAAACCTGGGCTGGAGAATTAATTCACCAGAGTCTTGACTTGCTCTTGAGGGCAGGGTGTGTCCTGTTGGATTTTCTTTCCCTAAATACCAACACCTTTTAAGAGAGAGGTAAGTGTTCAGCATAGTTCTTGGATGGATGGATGAGCTATGTTCTTTTGAAGAGAATGGTGGCTAAACAGTGGAGAATTTTTTTTTGGTTAATCTCTATCAAGTAGAATTTCTCAGATTGGGCTTACTCACTCCCAGCTTTTATTGGGTGTGTGTGTAAGTGTGGGTAATGGATTTACATTTTGCTGATTCTGGCTTACTGTTTAATAATTTTTGTACTTAAAAAAGTGTGTGTATGTCTCTTTTCTAGAATCCTTATCAGAGGTACTGTAAATTCTGTGTCTTCTCACTTGGAGTTTATGATTTAATACATTCTTTGACAATTTTTAGGATGAAATTCTGAAAGCAGCGGTAATGAAATATGGGAAAAACCAATGGTCCAGGATTGCCTCACTTCTACACAGAAAATCAGCAAAGCAGTGCAAAGCCAGATGGTATGTACTAGTTAATGAGAGGAAAACAGAAAATGACCTTAATTATGATGAGGAAAAAATTTTTTTTTTATTCTCACCAAAGAAAGCAGCCATTGTGCTATAATAGAAAGTATGGCTTAGAGATGGGAATTTAGATTTTACACTTAGCTGTTACATGTTTCCTATGTGGTCTTAGGCAAGCCATTTTTCTATGCCCTTCATCTGCTCCTATTTTCTGCCAATTAGAGATAATGATACTTCATCTTAACTGATGGAGATTTGAGGCTCAAATGAGTTAATATGTTTGAGAGTGCTATATGAAGCACGAAATAAATCTGCTTTAGGTACGGATGGGTTGTGTTACAAATGAATTGTATTCCAAAGTTTCTAAGTTGATTATAAGATAAGTTTCTTTTTTTTTTTTAAAGATTATTTATGCATACAAGAGCTAGGGTACAGGCCAGAAGTGCAGGAGGTGAGAGGATCTACCAGAGACAGAGTGGGGGAGCAGAACAGGCAGACTGACTGAAACATACTGCTGAGGGGAGCAGCGGGTGAGCAGGAGAGGTCTGCCACACCATGTGGGCCACCTCCCAGGCTGGCAGCAGGGATGGAACTCGTGCTGCAGTGGCTGTGGTTTGCTTCATAGTGCGTTGCTTAACCCATTGCACTACCAGGGAGGGCCAAGATAAGTTTCTTAAAGAAATAATTGATAAACAATGGTTAATTTTATAGACTAGTTCACAACTGTTGAGTTTCTTCATGATACAGTTGAAATATTGTATGTTTGCTACTTCAAAATATAACATAAGCCAATACTCCACCTGTGATGTCTCTTTTTAAATCACAGGGTAGTGGACACATTAACCTCTTTACTTGTTCTTAGCATAATTGACCTGGCTCCAACCTTGATCCATGTGGTACTGGGAACATTATTTTGGATCATACAAGAGTAATTAATTTTCTAGGCACCTGAGTAGGGGAAAGAACCTTCAAGAGGAAGCTGGTTCTCAAGCTGAAGAAGTGGTTCTGATTTCTGCTTCTCTTGGTGCAACTAAGGTTTGGTACCCTTGTTTGGTAGGGCTGAGATTTTGTTTGCCAGCCTCTCATCCAGCTAAGTAGACTGAATAGAAAAGGTGGGTTGGGTAGGGGACTAGGAAAGACAGGGTAACAGTAGTTTTACTTAAAAACATACCAGACAAAAATAGATGGTACTGAAAAGTATTTAGTGAGTTTAAGTCAAATGCTTTGAAGAAGTAAGACAAATAGTTGTGAGAATCAAATCGAAGTATGAAAAAGTGCTATGGAAACTAGAAACACTGTAAAAGCATGTGGTTGTATTGTCTTATTTCCAAAGAAATTTCAAAATTGTTAATGAAGTATAAAATAAATGAAAATAGTCAGTAGTTGGGAAGGAATGTATGTTTCAGTCAGGTTACCTTATTTTTCAAACATTGGTAACCTTGCATAATTAAAATACAGTCGAATATGGTAACAGTAAGGAATATTGAATGGGGTACATATAGCCAAACTGACTACTGTGTTTATGATCGAAAGATGGAAATCAGCTTGCTTTTTAAAAAAGATATTAGAGCTCAGTGTATCTAATGTGTAAATCAGATATTCATGCTCAGTAGCTGATTAATGTATAAAATGGTATTCTTTTTTAAATAGGTATGAATGGCTAGATCCGAGCATTAAGAAAACAGAATGGTCCAGAGAAGAGGAGGAAAAGCTCTTGCATTTGGCCAAGTTGATGCCAACACAGTGGAGGACCATTGCTCCAATCATTGGAAGAACAGCTGCACAGTGCTTGGAGCACTATGAATTTCTCTTGTAAGTGAATATAAAAAAATTTTAAAAATGTGTGTATATCTTCTGAATGACGCTGAGTAAACTTTTAGTACTTTAACTATTAAGTTGCAGTCTTACTAAATTCAAATTGACTGAAACTGACTGACTCATGCTCCACATCTTATGTAGTTGATCAATATTAGGCACTGTTTGCTTTTAAAAGGATAATATATATAATATATATAGGTACACAATAATTATACAAATCATACATGTTTAATGTAGAAAACCTGGGCAAAAATAGTGAAAACAAAGAAAAAATCACCCATAATCACACCGCTGAAAATTAACCTTGGAACATTTGTTTTTTTCACTAAAAATTTATTTGTATGGCTATACTGTATTCCTGATTAAGGAACTACCTGGATTCTATCTCATAGTTAATGAAAATACTTAGTGAAATTAGAATTTTAGTACCCTCTCTTTCAGTAAAGCAATAGTAGAAATGCTTTTTGTTAGTGCCTATCCTTTGGGATTTTAGAAATAGCGTGCTAGAGTTAGGAAATCTGGTGTTTCTAGGACTTCATGGTGTAATAATGTGACCAATTCCTCTGTGCTCTTTTTTTAGGGATAAAGCTGCCCAGAGAGACAATGAAGAGGAAACAACAGATGATCCAAGAAAACTTAAACCTGGAGAAATAGATCCAAATCCAGAAACAAAACCAGCACGGCCTGATCCAATTGATATGGACGAAGGTAAGTATATGCTTGCTAGGAATTTACATCTTTGGTAATTGTTAACTCCTCAGGCCTCTTTATAACTCCTCTGGTTCCTTTCTGAACTCCTTTGATTTTTATTTTATTTATTTTTTTTTAAAGATTTACTTATTTGTGCATACAAGCACTGGGGTACAGGCCAGAGGTGTGGGGAGGTGAGAGAATCCACCAGACAGAGCAGGGGGCAGAACAGGCAGATGGACTGAAACACACTGCTGAGGGGAGCAGCGGGCCAGGCAGGAGAGGTCTGCCTGTGCCATGTGGGTCCCCTCCCTGGCCGGCAGCAGGGATGGAACTCGTGCTGCAGTGGCTGCGGTTTGCTTCATAGGGCGTTGCTTAACCCACTGCGCCACCAGGGAGGGCCCCCCTTTGATTTTTTAGAACTAAATTCTCAGTTCTATCTGCAGTTAGTATAAGGTCCAGTTTTCTATTATAGAATAATTGTTCTTTTTAGACAGTGTCCCTTTATCTTGAGGTTTTTCAATTTATTTAATAAATTAAGCAGTGGAATGCTACTGGATAGATTCCCTGGAGACTAGCAGTAAGCCTTTGAAGATTCTGTATTCTCATTCCCATTCAGAGGATAGAGCCAGCAGGTCAGAATTTTGGACTTCAGTCCCCCTGTGTAACTCCAGTCACACAGATTTTAGGTAATGTGTGAAAAGGCAACACAAAATTATGATGGAGACTTACGAGGACTATTTAAGACATTGAATCAAGAATCAGAGAAACTGGGTTTTAGATCCATGTCTGCCAGTTAAATATTTGACTTTAGACAAGTCATAGAATTTCTCTGAGTTTGATTTTCTTTCTGCCAGATGGAGAATAATAATAATAATATTTCCCAGGGTTGTTTTGAAATATTCAGTGAATATTTGTTGAGATTTAAAATTTTTAATGTTTGAAGGTAGGTATTTTCAAAGATAGACTGTCTAAAGCTGGCTATCAGTATCACATGGAATTTTTAAAAAACTCAGCTACCAGGGTCTTTTCGGGAGATACTGAGTCAGAAGGTGGGAGTGCAGTTGGGAGGGAGGTGATTACCTTGTGATTCTGTTGAATAGCCCTGTATAGGAATTGATCTAAGTTATCAGTAATACTCTTTATTTTACTCTAGAGAGCCATGGGAATGTAGAGGAGAGAAATAGTTCTTGGAAAAAATGGCATATCTAAATCTAATAAAGGTTATCAGTTCCTTTACAATTAAATAGTATTTTGAAACAATAGTTCTGTTTTGCTGTGCCAATTAGTTGATAGAATGAAGGACCTAATTATAGCCTCTGTTCATTGAATACTTGTTTGATGCTTTACTTCATTTGACTGAGCTCTTCTCAACATCCCTTTCTACTGGGAATTGGTACTCCCACTTTATGGATAATGAAATTTGCTCAGGGAAGGTAAATAAGTTTTCCAGGGTCTAGTAAGTAGTGGGCCTGGATTTAACTTTGGTTTCTTTAACTTCAAAATTTAGGCTGTTTCCATTGTTAGACCAGATGATTCTACTTTTCTTTTTTTTTTAAATTTTTTTTTTAAAGATTTATTTATTTATGCATACAAGCACTGGGATACAGGCCAGAGGTTTGGGGGGTGAGAGGATTCACCACAGAGAGCGGGGAGCAGAACAGGCAGATCAATGGAAGTACACTGCTGAGGAGAGCAGCGGGCAAGGCAGGAGAGGTCTGCTGTGCCATGTGGGTCCCCTCCCTGGCCGGCAGCAGGGGTCGAACTCATGCTGCAGTGGCTACGGTTTGCTTCATAGTGCGTTTCCTAACCCACTGCGCCACCAGGGAGGCCCGATTCTACTTTTCTTAAGCACTAGGGTATGTTTCTCACATAGCTTGTTACCCTTGGACAAGGACTTAGTTTTTCTTCTTTTTATTTTTGCAGATGAACTTGAGATGCTTTCTGAAGCTAGAGCTCGCCTGGCTAATACTCAGGGAAAAAAGGCCAAGAGGAAAGCAAGAGAGAAACAATTGGAAGAAGCGAGGTATGGTTCGTTCCATCTGTAGTTGAACAGTTAGTCTATGCATCCTTAGTCCCACTGAAAACTACATGGGTTATTAACCCTGGTGGGTGAGTAATAATTATAATTGTCCAATTCTAATTTTGCTAATATTCTGTAAGCTTTTTTTTTTTTTTATTACTTTAGAAAATGTCTCCCCTCTTCACAATGTCAGAATAGTTACAGGAAAAAAAATACATTAAAACTTTTTTTTGTAAGACATGACAGAAGTGATGCCCAGATAGTTCACTCTGTATCTCTTGATTTGTTCTGTTAGCATAGGAGGACTTGATTTGTTCTAGCCATATGCTAGTCAGATGGTTAGCGCATACACAAGACTGTATGACTTCTGTGTGACTGGGATTAGTTGCTTTCCTTGATTAGTGTTGGGCATGCACTAGGTGTGAAATGGGAAACTTGGTTGAACTTAGAGGGAGATCAGTGAGCCTTAAACCAAATTTTAGGTTCTCACAGAAGTGTTCATTTAAAAAGTGAGTGAATTAAGTATTGCTCTTTTTTCAGATTTTCTCTACTTGTCCCTTTTTCCTTTGGTTTTGATCCATGACTGATATGTCTATTGACCCAGAAACCACATAAGAAGATGAAGGGAAAACTTGGACTGTGCAGTGAATTAATTTTTGGAATTTAGGCACTGGAATAAACTGTAGCCTGTGCAGATGCCTTTTGTAGTTATCAGGCTGGGAAGTACTTTCTGACTTGTTGATGACTAGCATTCTGTTCATGGTTTTCTGAGTAATGGCTTTGAAGTGCCATATCTTGGGGTTGGTGGTTCTTTCATATTTAACATAGGCAGCCATTTAGTCAGTCAGTGGCTAGCTAGCCATTTTTTTTTTTTTAAGATTTATGGATACAGGAGCTGGGATACAGGCTAGAGTTGTGGGAGGTGAGAGGAGTCACCAGAGAGAGAGTTGGGAGCAGAACAGGCAGATCCACTGAAATACACTGCTGAGGGGAGCAGCGGGCGAGGCAGGAGAGGTCTGCTGTGGCATGTGGGTCATCTCCCTGGCTGGCAGCAGGGATCGAGCTCGTGCTGCAATGGCTGTGGTCTGCTTCATAAAGCGTTGCTTAACCGACTGCACCACCAGGGAGGCCATAGCTAGCCATGAAGCAGACCTGTAACTAGTCAGAAGAGTTAGGTTGGGGGTATGACTGGCCTGGGACAGTACATAGAAACCAAGAAGAGAGACTAAATTTTCTGTTCAGTGTCAGCCACCTTTCTATTCTTTACCCTGTTTAATGTGAACTAATGTAAATAATTTAGAAAATAGTTTAATTTTCCATTTTTGTCAATGGTTGTTTGTGAATCAAATTTTTTGAACATATTAACCATGTGGATTGGGAGAGGAAAGTGGCAAGTATGTGTTCAAAAAATCTCTCAAGCATATCTGGTGTTGCTTGCTTTAAGTAAATTTTTGCAGATACAAATTAAAGTACCTTATGCTTATATTTTGTAGACGCTATACAACTTTATCACTTGTGTGGTTACATATATCTTTTAATTAACTTAGTCTGTATGCAGAGTGCAGATTGGGGCTGTCTAAATGCAAATTACAGATGTTTTATAACTTAAAGCTTTTTATTGATTATAAAGGTAATATACTTTTTGGGTGCATTGTTAATTTGATGCTGTATGAATTGGTTATCTTCAGCAAGCATTTTATTGAAAAGATTTTCTAATGTGATTTGAAGTCTTTATTATTGCCTTTATTAAAAGAATGAAATTATTTTACCTTTTGAAATGTTTCTTTTCTTTCTCTGTCAAGTGTAGATGTACATTTGTTTGTATGTTTACACAGTAACATTTATATAAAATTGGATCCTTCTGTAATACTGATTTGCCAAAAAATCAGCTGTAAGTGATAAATCAATTTTATCTTGCTGCCTTCAAGATTTTATCCTTTTCTGGCTTGTAAGTGATAAATCAATTTTATCTTGCTGCCTTCAAGATTTTATCCTTTTCTGGCTTTCAGTATTTTTATGTATTTCTTGTGATTATTCTTTCTGATTATTTTTGTTGGAGTTTATTGCACTTCCTGGAAGTGTAGGTTAATGGTTTTTTAAAAAGATTTATTTATTTATGCATACAAGTACTGGGGTACAGGCCAGAGGTGTGGGGAGGTGAGAGAATCCACCAGACAGAGCAGGGGGCAGAACAGGCAGATGGACTGAAACACTGCTGAGGGAAGCAGCGGGCCAGGCAGGAGAGGTCTGCTGCGCCGTGTGGGTCCCCTCCCTGGCCGGCAGCAGGGATGGAACTCGTGCTGCAGTGGCTGCGGTTTGCTTCATAGTGCATTGCTTAACCCACTGCACCATCAGGGCCCGGTTAATGGTTTTTAGTAAATTTGGGACATTTTCTGTTACTTCTTCACATAGTTTTTCCTCTTTATCCCCTTTTATTTTTCTTATAGTATATATGTTGGTGCACTTATTGGTGTCTCACATTTCTGTGAGGATCTATTCATATTTCTTATTTTTCTGTTTTTGGGATTGTATAGTCTTTATTGTTCTTTCCTCAAATTTACTTGTTTTCTTTTACTTTGAATCTGTTAAGTCTCTGTTTTCATTTTTGGCTCTATACTTTTCTACTTGAGAACTTCCATTTGGTTCTTTTAAATAATTTCTATCTTTTCATTGATAATGTCTGATACAGCATTGTCCTCATACCTTCTGTTCTTCAATCATGGTTTTCTTTTCTTTGAACATATTTATACTGACTTTTTGCAGGCTGTCAAATTTGACATTTGGGTACTCTCATGGGCACTGTTGCTTGCCTTTTTCTTGGTTTTTGGGTCATGGTTTTCTGTTTCTTTGTGCGTTTCATTTTTTGTTGGGACCTGAATACTTTGGATAATTTATTGCAGCAATTGTGGGTACCTAGTGTTCCTTCCACCTCCTTCTTAATGTTAAATTTTTTTTGCTTATTTGTTTAGTGACTGACTGGGTTAGGTAGTAATTTCTGTCTCCCCTTTTCCCCGCTCTGATGTTGTAAAACCTCTGATGTTGTCCCAGTCCTGGTATGTCCACATACAGTCATCCTGGAGTGACCAGATTTTAACAGGACTATTTTCTTTTACATCGTCTTTTACATCTTTTGATCTGGTTACACCCAGCTGTTAAAGTCTACTAATTGACGGCTGATTGCTGTAGTATTTTCAGCAATATCTTTCAGCATTGCTCCACTAACTGATCCAGTCAAATTTGGGCCCATCTGAAAGGATAGTTACTGAGGTCAGTGTATGGTGATGTTCTGACTCCAAGAGGGCTTGTCCTACTTACTTGTTTCTCTCTAGCACAATAGTGGGTTCACAGTTTATGTCTCTAATGAATATCAGTTCCTTCCCAATTGCCTTTTCCCACAACTTCACTGTTTTTGAGAGTACCCTTAGTCTTGAACTTCTCCAAAGTCCTGCAAATGAAGTCAGTTTCTTTGGGGAAAGATTTCGGGGTTCTGACATGTGTCTCTGAGTGATATCCCCACTTTAGGAGTTAGTGTGGGTGTGGCAACAACTTGGAAGTCTTTGGCTTTTCTTTCCCAGCATGGAACCCTTATCCCATAAGCTGGGGCAAGGGCTGTACAGTCTTCTTAGCAGCACTGTACCAAAGGTAGAGACTCCACAAGAAGGGAAGCCCTGCTTCTCAGCCATACTTCAGGGAACGTAACTGCTGCAATGAGTATCAGGAGGCAGGATGAAAAATTTAGGTGATCTACTCCTGGGATAAAAGCCCTTCTACTCAGAATAGGGAGGAGAGAGCCCTGTGTTCTTGACTGCAGCAGCGTGGAATGGAGTTTGTGTCTCCCTGACTGGGAGGGGGCAAGTGGGTCTTGATTTAAATTCTGCATACTTTTTTTTTTCTTACCAAATTTTAGTAGATTTTCTTGAGTTTTTTTTTTTTTTCATTTGCTGTATCCCCTTAGTATCCTTTCTAGAAACTTCTAGTTTTCTAATTTTCATTAATGTCATTGCTCACTGGGTTTGCAGGACCTCTTATGCTTGATGTTATCGCTTGATTCCTCCCCTTTAATGTTATGACTACTTCTCTCATTAAATCATTAAAATTATAGCATTATGAGAAAGTATAAAGAAAAAGTTAAAATTAAATGAAATTCTAAATCTCTAGTAATTGTCAGTATTAATATGTCACTATTAATATAGTCACAGATAAGTGCGCATATAATTTTTACATGTTCTATAATGTAAAATTTGTCACATTTTATACACAGCAGTATGTCTTGGGCATCTTTCCACATCAGAGTAGATTTACAGGTCTTTCAGAGGTTAAATAGATGCTTATATAGTAGCCCATCTTTATACCTATGTTATAGATTCATTTCATTTAATGTGATGTTTAGATTGTATCTAGCTATTCAGTGATCACAAACAGAGCTCATTGAATAGTTTGTAACTAAGTCTTTTCATGTGTTTATTTTCTATGCTTAAGGTTGAGGAGTGAAATTGTTGGGTTAAAATGTGAAAAACTAGTGTTTTAATGTCTATTTCCAACTTCTCTTTTGGGAAAGTTATATTGGTTTACTTTTGTATTACTGTTGTGGAAAACTGTCTATTGTATGTATCTTTGCCATTAAAACAAGAATTTGTCACATTTTATTAACTAGATATGCAAAAATGTTACTTGTTGAATTAATTTGTGATTAAGTAAAACTTTGGTTGCTTATTTGGATTTTTTTCCTTAGTGGTCAGTTTCCTTTTGCTCTTTTTTCCTCCTTAGGGAGCATTAAAAAAAAACCCAAAAAACCAAACTTGTAAAGTTCTTGAATACTAACTTGTGAATATTTTTGCCTCTTAATTTTGTTACATGAACTCTTAAGAATAGTGCTGTAGATGTAAAATTTAAATTTCAAAGCCATTGATCTTTTTTCTTGCCCTTTATTTAACTTGCATTTTGTAAGTGTATTCCTATAGAGAGGTAACACATTACTTACATTTCCTTCTGGTTTTTCTCTGCTTTATTGTATGTGTGCATGAAGATTTGTACATGTAGCTTTAAATCAAAACTGAATTTTATTTTGGTGAATGATATGAAGTGAGAATTTAAATGTTTCTTCCTCAAGTAACCAAGTTTTTTAATGCTTGGTTAATCCATCCTTTCCCCACATTATATGTTTTTCAAGGTTATCTTTGTTTTTCTTCAGGCGTCTTGCCGCCCTCCAGAAGAGAAGAGAACTTCGAGCAGCTGGCATAGAAATTCAGAAAAAAAGAAAAAAGAAAAGAGGTGTTGATTATAATGCTGAAATCCCATTTGAAAAAAAGCCTGCTCTTGGTTTCTATGATACATCAGAGGAAAATTACCAGGCTCTTGATGCAGATTTCAGAAAATTAAGACAGCAGGACCTGGATGGCGAACTAAGATCGTAAGTTGCCTTTCTGATTTTGAAACTGGGAAAACATGATAGGAATTTTAGAATTTTTAGAGGACCAGATACTATTTTTGTCAGAGCCAGGGTTTTTTTTTTTTTTTAATAGCACACTGTGGCCTACATATCCTTTTATTTAATTAATGAGTTCTCACTTTTCTGAGAAAATCAGTAACCCTGGCTGTCATGATTTTGGCACAGAATGGTTTCCATCTCTTGAATTATTAGTGGTTGGCTCTTAGTGAACTGTCTGCTTATTGAGTCACAATCTTAAGATTTATGTGTACTTGTGAACAGATTTACATTTTTACTAATTACCTAAAGGAACCTATCAAAATCTGATCTGGTTCTTTTTTCTTTTTTTTTCCTCCCAGCAAAAATTTTGTTTTTCTTAAGGTGCAATTAAAGACGTTACCAATGCATTTTAAAATCTTTTCACTTGGGTGGAGATAATTAGCTATTTATAAAATGTTTGTCTTAGGATGTGAATTTTGCCTGTTTATAGGGATTTTTAGACTTACTGTAAATCCGAATATTGCGGGGAGAACCTTTTTTGAATGTCAAAGATTTAAAATTTTCTGATCCCTAACTGACTTTCCATTTCTGTTGATATGAATTATTACTTAACAGATGTTAACCTCTGTGAAATGGGATTTTCTTAGATGGTTCTCCATTGTATTTATTTCTCGAATTAGGACCTTTCTCTAGGTAGGTGTGATAGTAAAATATTGAAGAGAAAAATTGTTTTTAAAGAAGTAGATGGGGGCAGACTAGAGAAAGGATGACATGCCGAAGGGGAAGAGACATTCTGGAGCTTTGGAAGATGGCCTTGGGCCTGGCTTTAGGCTTTCTGACATCTTTTTGGCTTTATTTGTTGGGACTTAAACATCCTTTTGGAAAAAAATGTGTATAGTTAAAAAATAATTGATAGCAGTTTTAAAGGGAAACTAAAAAATTGGCAATGTTTTTAATACTGTCCCTTTTGTATGATTGTTTACCTTTCTATATGCTTGTTACGTCTCAGCGTTGTCACCATATAGCCTGAGTTCAATCCCGGCCAGGGAGCTAATCCATATTTGGCACAGCAGATACCTGCTGCTCCCCTTAGCAGTGTATTTCAGTAAATTCACCAGTTCTGCTCACCACATTGTCTGTGTGAATCATCTGACTCCCTGCACCTCTGGCCTACACCCCAGTTCTTCTGTTTGCAAAAAAAAAAAAAATACTGAGTATATCCTGTTTTTGTAATGATTCTGTTGCTATTCCTGCATTTCTTTTGACTATAGTAGGTAGATAATGATGTAGGGAACAAGTTAATTTATATAACTTTTGTCTTTTTATTAGTAATTTTCTTAGAAACAGAATTAAATTTGTTTAAAATGGCTTTTGCGTATTGGTGTGCTTTAATGTTATTGCCATTATGTGACTTTTAAAAAATCTCTTTCCTATCTTGGTCCATGACAGTGAAAAAGAAGGAAGAGATAGAAAAAAAGACAAGCAGCATTTGAAAAGGAAAAAAGAATCTGATTTACCATCGGCTATTCTTCAAACTAGTGGTGTTTCTGAATTTACTAAAAAGAGAAGTAAATTAGTACTTCCTGCCCCTCAGGTAATCTGATCAAAAGTAGTTTTTTCATTGTGTGAACTTGTGTTTAACATTTTTTATACAGCAGATGTTTGAAGGGCTATTTACCTGGCTTTTGCTAGGTGCTATGGTAAGTTCCTTTAAGAAACTCACAAAGTTATAGGTGAACCTCATATAGAAATAAGTCACTGTGATACAGTGTGATAAATTAGCAAAAACTTATTAATTATTATATTAGACCTTAAGCTGATCATACAATTATTTAGTAAATAATTGTTATCTCTTAGCAATTTATCAGCATTTTAGGGCTCCAGACTTCTTTCTTACAGCTGACTTGAGGATGTTAATTTGACTACTTTGTGGACTATAGCCTGCTTTTTAAAAAGGAAATGTTACGTTGTGTCATACTTTTTCTTACAACTGTGAGATTCACTGTAGGGATTGTGGAAAAAAAAAAAAAAAAAAGAAACATTCCTTCACTCAGTTTATCAACAAATGCTCTTCCTTTGAGTTAATTATCGTTGGCCAGAAAATGGAAATTTTGAATAAGCTCTTGTTTTGAGTTGTATAGCTTTGTAGAATTGGACATTTTAATGGAACAGAGAGATGGACTTTGACCTGAAGGAGTTGCTTTCCCTCACTGAATGCGTTGGCTACATCAACACAGGATTCTTGTCAGATGCTGCCATTATTGTAGTGATTTATAGATAGATAGATAGATAGGTAGGTAGGTAGATTTTATTGTGATAGTACTTGAGATTTTGCCTATTTTTTTTCTTACTAAACCTTAAGATATTTATTTTGGTAAAATTAAGATAATAACTTTTGATATTAGGGATTTTGTGGCTCAGTGGACTCTTAATGAATAGTTTTGTACAAACACTTGATTTATTAATATGTATGGAAATAAAAACTTTGCTTGCAGCTTGATACTACATATATCACATGAATTTTCCTTCCTTTTGCCCCTGCATTATACAGGGAAGACTTAAAATCTTTATTACGCAAATTTTTAAGCCCACATAATACAGAAAGTAGTATAGTGAACCCCTACTCCTGTGTTCTTACCACATAGCCTCAGCTGCTAATCTTTCTGGACTATGGAAAAACTTCAAAGTGTATTGTTATCTGGCTATACTACTTACTGTAACTGTCGTGTGTGTCTCCCCTCCCCACCCCAGATTTCAGATGCAGAACTCCAGGAAGTTGTAAAAGTAGGTCAAGCAAGTGAAATTGCACGTCAAACTGCTGAGGAATCTGGCATAACAAACTCAGCTTCCAGTACTCTTTTGTCTGAGTACAATGTCACCAACAATAGCATCGCTCTTAGAACACCACGGACGCCAGCTTCCCAGGACAGAATTCTGCAGGTAAGTGGTATTGTGTTAGAGTAAGCGTTTCACTTTTTTTATTGCCCTTAAAAGTAGTGAGAAGGAGAATACTAAGTGGTTTGGTTGTTTCCTTTAAGGTAAACAATTTGAAACTGAGTCCCGAATGCATCGATCCCAGAGATTTCTGTGGTAGGGAATGAAATAAAAATTCAGTGATTTGGTGATTTTGTGTCTTCATTTATTAATTCATGGGTTTTTTTTTTAACTATCTTCATTAGTTTTTAGTACCTATCAGTAAAGCATAGCATTTTAAAATTTCACATTGCCTAGCAATCCTAGGAAGAAATCAGATATAGTCAGTAATTTAAAAAATTTCCTTGCAGTCTGTATATGCAGCCACCTCTTTCTTAAACTTATCCCTTTCACAGTGCAGTTCTTTCTGCCTTCTTGTGCCTGTGCAAGCGCCCCCCCCCCCCTTTGTATATAATAAACCTGTGCTTTTGGATATAAAAAAATAAAAAATTTCCTTGCATTTCTATAGTTTGACATAGGCTGCTATCAGTACTAAATCTTTCTCACAAATACATGGTGTTAGGGCTCTGTTTGTGCTCAGGCTGTTTGACAAAGATACTTTTGAGTCTTTTAGCATCCTTACATTCATTTTCTCTTTTCTAGTAGTTAGATACATATTTTTAAGGTTTTGTTTTAACACATAGTCTGGTAAGAGATAATAAAGCAGTCTAGCTTTTCATTGCATGCTCTCTATAGAGACACTACTACATCTCTTATTTTTTTAACTACCGTATTGCTAAGACACATCTATCTATCTATCTATCTATCTATCTATCTATCTATCTATCTATCTATCTATCTATCTATATCTATCTATCTATCTATCTCTCTCTCTCTCTCTCTATATATATATATATATATTTTTTTTTTTTTTCAGTTTTGGGTATTTTCCACTTCATGATTTGACCACTTGACATTTTCACACCCCCTGCCTCCATTGTGCGTTTCCTCACTTTCATGGTTACAATTTTGATTAGCTGCACGTTCGTGGTTTACCTTAAGAGACTATGCAAATTACATTTATTGGTGAACTATAAAGTGCCTTGTAGTTTACTTCATGGTATTTTGTTTTATTTTTGAGTTATTTGTTTTAGTCAAATTGCTGAATTCTCTGATAGCACTAATTTGTTTCTGGACTTTATACTGACTGTGTAACTCTCCTGTAATCTATTCAAATTTTAGGTATTTCATCTTTTGAAAAGTTTTCCCAGAACTTCTGAACATTCTAATTTGAATTGATTGCACTTTAGATCTTATTTACTACTTGTTCTCTTTATTTTCCTTTTCTGTCACTTCAGAAAGTCTCTTGGATCTTCTCTTTCTTGCTCTTGTGTCATTGACTTCACCCTTTTTTTATTGAAGCTTATCCTTAAGTAATTTTCTGAGGAAAGTTTCATGGAAGATGGGATTTTTAAGACTTTCCCTTTCTCTAAACTACTGTTCTAGCCTCTTACTTGAGAGTATAACTGGGTGTAGAGTTCTATATTAATAGGGTTTTTGTTCAGTTTTGAAAATAGTACTGTAGAGTCTTTTGGTTCCATTGTTGCTATTGAGACCCCCTGCACTCTTCAGGTTAATAGGAAACCTGACTTTTCCTTTTGCTGAATCTTAAATGTTTCTTTGCCTTTTCACATGCAGTTCCTTGATATGGGTCTGTTTTCAACCACTATGCTAGGTACTTGATGATCCTTTTCTTTCTGGAGGTGGGGAGATGTCTTCATTTCTGAGACATCTCCCTTTTGACATTGTTTTTTATTGTCTCCCTTTTATTGATCTGTTCTCTTTATGAACCTTGAATTTTTGTATTTATTTCTGTTTTTTTGTCTTTTTTAAGACTTACTTGTATATGTGTGCAAGAACTGGGGTGAAGGCCAGAGGTATGGGAGGTGAGAGGATTCATCAGAGACAGAGTGGGGAGCAGAACAGGCAGATTTACTGAAATACAGTGCGAAGGGGAGCAGTGGGCAAGACAGGAGAGGTCTGCTGTGCCATGTGGGTCAGCTTCCTGGCTGAGGATTGAACTTACTCTGCAGTGGCTGGTAATAGCTTAATAGCCAGGGTCTCCCTACATCACCAGCAAGACCCCTGTTTTTTTGTCTTAATTGAGCTTTTGATTCCTGTTAGGAAAATTTCTGAATTTTATTTTTATTCAGTTACTAAATTTTCACTACGTTTAACTTTGAAGAGCTCTTTTGTAAGTTCAGTTAATTTTTAACACCTTGTTCTTATTTAATGAATTTTTTTTCTTATTTTTCTGTGGCCATTGGTTTTGTTTTGTTTTTTGAAGTCTCCTCTGCATAGTCTTTAAGATCTTTTTTCTTGAGTTAGATTCCCCAGGGAAGTAGTTTCTACTCTGCTGCCTAGAAGGCATAAACTTGGCCAACCTTTTGGGTTCCTAGATAAGGAAAAATGCTTTGTGTTTGGAATAACAAAAAGTATACACAGGACTTTGACAGCATGAAGTTAAATGTTCTTTCCATGAATAAAAACAGAATAATGAAATAAGCCTGGCTATATTTGTCTTCATTTTGCCCCAGAGCTTACAAACGTTTTGTTCTCATGGTTTCTGTGAGTCAGGAATTCAGACAGGGCATGGAAGAAAGACTTACCTCTGTTCCATAATGTCTAGGGCCTCAGCTGAGAGGACTTAGCATTGGGGATGACTTGGTGAATAGGGGCTGAACACATCATCTTGTTGTGTCTGGTGTTTGATGCTGGCTGTGGGTTGGTTGGGTTACTTAGCTGGGAGTGTGGAGTCAGTCTTGTTTGGCCTCTCCACGTGACTTGTGTGTGGGCCTTCTTACAGCATGGTGACTCAGAAGAGTTAAACTTCTCCCCAGGTTTCTCGGGCTCCAATGTGAGTGTTATAGTGAGGGAGGTGGGGAGCTGCATTCTTTTCTAACTTTCCTTTGGAAGTCAGGCAGTGTCAATTTTGCTGTATTCTGTCAGTTACAGGTGAGACACAAAGGTCACCTAGATTCAGCAGCAGGACATAGATCCCACCTTTTGATGGAAGGAGTATCAAGGTTGGATTACAGGAAGAGCATGTGAGAATGAGGAATATTAAAATAACAGTCTTTCACCGACTCTGAGTTGGGAATAAGACTTTGAGGTGCAGTGATAGTAATGAATGCAGGTTATAAGGAGTGTATAGTCAGTTTTGCCTAAATTCTGAAAGGAAACTGCCCTCATGAGTTTTCTTGCGAGGTGGATAGGCCAATTGATAGTATCTTAAATTTCCAGTAGAAGAAACAAACTCATAGGCTACTGAAGAATAAAGAATTGTGACAAAGCTAGACTAAAGTACAGATGTTTTGACATTTACTTTAAGCTCACATTGGGCAATTTAAATTGTTCTTTATGATTGTAAAAAAGGTCTGGCACAGCTAATAGGAGAAACTTTGGGTAACGGTAATTCCACATGTGAAGCCACAAAAGGAATTCTTGACATAGAAAACATTATTCTGGAATTTCTTGATATGTCTGTTATACCATGTTCCAATACTCATTTTCTCTTTAGGTCTTCACTGAAAAAATATGTAAGGGTTCTTCCTGTTTGAAGACTAGTACTGTAGGACCAGAAGAGAGTGTTCTGCTGACCCATGTAAAGCTGTCTTAAAACAAACTTCTTTACTGTCTTGTTACCTAGGAAGCCCAGAACCTTATGGCCCTCACCAATGTGGACACCCCATTAAAAGGTGGACTTAATACCCCTTTGCATGAGAGTGACTTTTCAGGAGTGACACCACAACGGCAAGTTGTACAGACTCCCAACACAGTTCTTTCTACCCCATTCAGGTATTGTAAATAAGCAAATGTTCTCTAATTTAGAAAAATTTGAATTTGAGGACTTGGCCATATTTGCTTTATGTTCACAGATAATGCACATAAATGATCAACTTTTTTTTTTTTTTTAAATTTCGTCTTATGGTAAGTAATACAGTGGTATCCTGGAAATGGTTAAATACTATATGAAGCATCCTTTTTTCAGGCTTTCTGGTTATTCATATTGTTTCTGAATGCTTTTTATCTAATTTAAAAGAGGAAATCAATTCATTGTTAATAATTAGTTGGTGAATTTAAAATAAATCTTATGTGTATATTACTATTATTTCCCCCCAACATTTTATTATAAAAATTTATAACTTTCTGAAAGGTTGGATTACCTTTACCTTTGGTAAAGCAAACATTGATCACATATGCATCACCTAGATTCTACAGTTGTTGACATTTTACTATGTTTGGTTTATTACATATGTATCCATCTATAATCCATCTTTGTTTTCATGAATTTCAGAGTAAGTTGTAGATATCAGTCTGCTTCACTTTTAAACACCTGTTTGTGCATATCACTAATTCAGAGATTGGTATTTGTTTATAATTCTTTTGTTTCACTTTACTTTTTTTAAAGAAGATTTTTAAAAATGCAAACATTAAAAACGTTGATCTTTTAAGGGTCAGAGATACTTGGACATATTTTAATTTTAAGTATTAGGATTTATGCTCCTACTTGGTTGTTTTATGGGAAATCTCTTTGACTGTTGCAGCTGTACTTGACAGCAGGATCAAGAAACATTGGCAGCTAAATCCTTGTAAGAGAGCCTAATCCCTTTTTAATCCTGTGTGTTTTATCTATTAACTAGATTGTAAGCTCCTTTGGGGCAGTAACCATACGTTAACACCTCAACCTCACCTCTTAGAAACAACTGTCTGGCATCACCAATTGTCTGGTACACAGCTAAGTTGAACTAAACTTTTTTTTTTTTTTTTTAGTTTTAACTTAGAAATCTACTTAAAACCAGGAAGAGAGACAGCTTTTGGAATTACCTTTCATGCTTTACTTATAAAATGACGTATGTGAAAAACATTTGAATGCACAATCTAAATAAAAGTGGTACCTTGACAAACTGGAGTTTCTGTCTTTTAAGGACTCCTTCTCATGGATCTGAAGGACTAACTCCCCGAAGTGGGACAACTCCTAAACCAGTTATTAACTCCACCCCGGGTCGAACGCCTCTTCGAGACAAGTTGAACATTAATCCTGAGGATGGAATGGCAGACTACAGTGATCCCTCTTATGTGAAGCAGATGGTTCGTGTCAGGTCCTTTTTAATAGCCTTTAAACAAATTATCTCATGGGTGTCAAACTAAAATTTCCCCCTTATCAGTGCATATTACATATATCTAAGGATCTGTACACCTAAGGACTCTAGAAAGTGATTTCCAAGACTTAAGAAAAGGAACCTTTTATTCTATAAAATGTTTTCTTAATGTTTGTGAGTATTGATTATGCTGATAGTAATGCTCCTTGTAGCTGTTAGGGTTTTAACTTTTATTATTTACTAACTAATAGCTTATTTTCTTGACTGATAAATTTATATTTTATTTCTGTAAAATTTTGAGCTTGAACTGCTTCATAAGATTTTGAGTCTGATTCCTTTGTTTGCTTTGTGTTTAGAAGGATAGTCTAGATCTCAAAGCCAAGTTAATTTGATTTTTATTGATTTGATTTGATCTTAGTAGTAAAGTTTTCTTTTGTATGTTTTGTAATGTGATATAGAAAACTAACAGTAATAGTACTGCTGTTGTCCTCATTATGCTTTTATTACCTCATTATTGGGACTTACTATCTTATACCACAAAAAAATCATTGTGAGATTAAAAAAAAAAGTGTTTCAGTGATGTTATTTTCATCTTACAAATTAATTTTAACTTCATGTAAAAGATTTGGTTAGTTTAGAATTTCTATTTTTTTAAATGCCCAAATTGATACCAACTAAAGCCAGCTCTCTGAATGGCTACATTAGACTGGAACAAAAGAAAAATAAAATGTGTGCAGTTACAGATTTAGCCACTTCAGCATATCTGAAAGTTGAGTAAGGATATCTCTTTCTCTTAGAGAAATTTCTGCTTTGGAGAGATAGGCAGTACTTAACCAAGTCCAAAAAGAATTGTAAGAACAAAACAGGTCCTTTGAGGAAAACCAGCACACTTTAGGGTCACCAAAGGAGTAGTCAGTTTTGTTGGGTAGATTTTAGGAAAGCCTTCATTGAAGAAGTGCTCTAAAAGAGAATGGGAGATGGTGGTCACAACAGAGGTAAGCATGGACATATAACTCATTTAGTCCTCTCACCTAGCATATGCGTAATGGGCCAGTGGGAAATAAAATTACAAAGGTAAACCCAGGGATGTACCTGGGAAAAGTTTGGGTCCACGTAGTTTCCTTTGGGACTATGGACTGCTTCCTTGGCCTGCGTACAATCTAGTATTTCCATTAAAAATAACATTCAGGTATATTTTCTGATTAGATTTTATTGTCCTAGGACAAATTGACTTTTAAACTTGTTCTTTTCATTTACTATTAAATTTCATTGTTAGAAATGTTTCCTTTGTAGAAATCCTAAAGGACCTTTTGGTTCCTGAAGAGGTAATTCTCAAACCTCCTGTTAGTATCTTTATTGATCCCAAATCACATTTTTTTTTTAAAGATTTATTTATGCATACAAGCACTGGGGTACAGGCCAGAGGTGTAGGGGGGTGAGAGGATTCACCACAGAGAGCGGGGAGCAGAACAGGCAGATCAACAGAAGTACACTGCTGAGGGGAGCAGCGGGCACAGCAGGAGAGGTCTGCCGTGCCATGTGGGTCACCTCCTTGGCCGGCAGCAGGGATCAAACTCGTGCTGCAGTGGCTGCGGTTTGCTTCATCGTGCATTGTTTAACCCACTGCGCCACCAGGGAGGCCCCCCAAATCACATTTTTTGATTGCTCTTGATGTAGGGAAGAAATGTAGAAAGAAAATAAAGCCTCAGTTCTGAAATAAAGGAATTATTTTTCTGGAATTAAAAGTAGGCCACATATTTTTTTAGAAATTCTTACAGAACATTGGTTGAATACTTAATGTGTATGAATTCAGAAGGACCAATTCTTTTCTACAGGAGAGAGAATCTCGTGAACATCTCCGCTTAGGATTGTTGGGCCTTCCAGCCCCTAAGAATGACTTTGAAATTGTTCTACCAGAAAATGCTGAGAAGGAGCTGGAAGACCGTGAAATCGACGATAATTACATTGAAGATGCTGCTGATGTGGATGCACGGAAACAGGTGGGTAACTATGATAGAAAGGAAGTGAGAGTTGCTGACTGTGTTAGAAGGCTGAAAGAAAGAAGAATGGCCATTAACTATCCCAAGATCTATTAATACATTTTTTTTTTCCTTAAAAAAATTTAAGTAAATCTCTTACATCATTAATACATAGATGCTCATGTGATACCAATGTACTCACAGTATCTTGATTGGCATTCTTAAGTATGTATAGCAATTTAAATACCTCTTATCTTTCTCAGAAATACACAAAGTAGTCTTTTAGAAGTTGCTTTTCACTCTTGCCAAGAAAAGAGATTTTTGGTCAATCTTAAAAACGAATTTACCTTGTATTTGTTGAATAAATGGTTTTAGGTCAAGTAAACCAATAAACAAATAGGGATTTAGAAGTTTAGATAGAGTGTCAGAGAATATATATTTTTTAGAGATTTATTTATTTATGCATACAAGAACTGGGGTACAGGCCAGAGGTGTGTGTTGAGGAGGAGGAGGCGGGGGTTGTTGTGTGTGTGTGTGAAGAAGATTTACTGAAGAAGATTCACTGAAGACAGTGGGGAACAGAACAGGCAGATTAACTGAAGTACACTGCTGAGGGGAGCATTGGGCGAGACAGAAGAGGTCTGCGCCTTGTGGGTCAGCTCCCTGGCTGGGGATCAAACTCTTGGTGCAGTGGCTGCTGATGCTTCATAGTGTAGTGCTTAACCCCTTACACCTCCAGGGAGGCCCCTTGTCAGATAATATTAGTAACACTTATGATGTCAAATATAATTAATAAATAAAAAAAATATTAGTAACACTTTATATTAATGTAATTGATTATGTTCTCATTTGCACATCACATACATCATCCTGGTGATTTAAATAAGATAGGTATTGGCTTCATTTTAGAAATGAAGTTAAGTTGATTTTTCCAGATCTTATGGCTAGCAAGTGATGGAATTTTTTTTTAAAGATTTATTTATTTGTGCATACAGGAACTGGGGTACAGGGTGTGGGGGTGGTGGTGAGAGGATTCACCAGAGGCAGAGTGGGGAGCAGAACAGGCAGATTGACTTAAATACACAGCTGAGGAGAGCAGCGGGTGAGACAGAAGAGGTTTGCTGTGCCATGTGGGCCACCTCCCTGACCAGGGATTGAACTCATGCTGCAGTGACTGCAGATGCTTCATAGTGTGGTGCTTAACCCCTTATGCCACCAGAGAGGCCCCCAAGTGATGAATTTGAGTCAGAAGAGATCTGTGACCCCTTTGGTTAATTCTTGTAGCCCATTTTAGGATGATTTTAGAAATAATTTCATAGGATTATACTAAGAATGGCTTCTTTGGAAGCCATATTTTAGAGGGAAACCACATGAGTGTGCTTTTTGTGGGGTTCATAGGATAATACTTGTGTTTAGATGTCTTACTTTTTTTTTTAAAAGATTATGTATACAAGAGCTGGGATGTAGGCCAGAGGTGTGGGGGGCAGGGGGTTGTTAAAAGATTCACTAGAGACAGAGTAGGGATCAGAACAGGTGGACCTAATGAAATACACTGCTGAGGGGAGCAGCAAGTGAGGTAGGAGAGGTCTGCTGCGCCATGTGGGTCAGCTCGCTGGCCAGGGATCACACTCGTGCCTCGGTGGTTGGCAATAGCTTGATGGCACTGAGACTTTAACCCCTGTACCACCAGGGAGTCCCTTACCTATTTTGATTTACATTTGCTCTCAGAAGTGGGGTGAAAATCTAATGTGTTATCCCATGTTCATAATTTAAGAATTGGGAAACAATTTTTGAATTAACAAACATTAGCTTTTGGGGTGGTAGGGAGGGGTTGTTGCAGGAGTGATTAAGAGTCTCTTCTAAGTTTAGAATGCTCTAGTATAGACTTTGGAAGTTCTTATTTTTATTGTAAGGAGAGAATGAATCAACATATATTTTTGTTGCCTTAACAAATTGCCTTTCTACAAAATATGTATGTGTCTACAGCTTTAACTCTTGAATATACATGTGTTCATGGATTCGAATGGTTTCATCTTTTTGAGATGTGTCAAATATTATATAGCTGTAATAATGGTTATAAAAATAATTTTTTTAGGCTATACGAGATGCAGAGCGTGTAAAGGAATTGAAACGAATGCACAAAGCTGTTCAGAAAGATCTGCCAAGACCATCAGAAGTAAGTGTTAGAATTTGTGGCTTAGAAGGTTTTAAGTTTCTTGTTACGTGATTGATGCTTTTTCTGTCACTCATAAAGTCCCTAAAACTTGAATTTTATCTACTTTTTGAGGAATAAGGTAGTTCTCAGATCCAGTTTTTAAAACTGTCTTATTGGTAGAAATTAGAAGAAAAAAAATAGAATTTCTTTTGAAAATGTAAAATGTCATGCTATTCAAGCTAGAACAAGTAATAACAGAGTATTGCAGTGATGCTTAAGTAATTGTACTTATTTTAAAATTTTAGGTAAATGAAACTATTCTAAGACCCTTAAATGTAGAACCACCTCTAACAGATTTACAGAAAAGTGAAGAATTAATCAAAAAAGAAATGATCACAATGCTTCATTATGACCTTCTACATCATCCCTATGAACCATCTGGAAATAAAAAAGGAAAAACTGTAGGATTTGGTACTAATAACTCAGAGCACATTGCTTATCTGGAACATAACCCTTATGAAAAGTTCTCCAAAGACGAGTTGAAAAAGGTATGATTAAATGGTAGTATATCTGTCTTAAGATTTAGTTATTAGTCACTGTGCATCATGGACAAACATTAACTTATTTTCCCATATTGTTACTCATAAACAACTGAAATATGGTTAGGAGATAAATGTTCACAGTAAGTGTTATGAAAAGGACATACTTAGCCTCTTTCCCCGCCCCCCAATTCAGTGATAGACCTTCATCAGCTAAATGCTGGCTTTGGTGGCAGAGTATTTTATTCTATGGTGTATGCCTGATTGGTAGTTGCTCACAATTACCATTTTATGTGCTTGATTCTGTTGATTGCATAGAATTGAATGCCTTTAATACTTAAACCTCACTTATTTAGACAAATATGAAAAAAGCAAGACTATATTAAAATATTTATAGATTGAACTTTTCAGCTAATTCAAAGAAATGATTTTTTTTGAAATTATTGATTCCTTTGAATAAGAAAGTAGACATTTTCTTGTAAAAAGCTTGTCCTGCTTTTTCCTCCGTATATGCATTTTATTCTTTATGCTTTGACAGAGCAAAGAGCTATGTTTGGAATAAAATCCCTGCAACAGTACAAGAAAATATAGTTGGCTTCATGGTTGGAAGCAGGGTAGTAATTAGCTGAGTGTGTTTTCTTTAGTTTAACCCTGAGGGGTATTAATAGACCCATTGATTTGGAATGGGCAAACAATGCATTTGTGGTAAAAAATTTCTTTTTGTGGGAAAACCTTTCTTTTTTGGGTGGGGGCTACCTCTCTCTGTCTGTCTAGTTTTCCTTACTGTGTAAATAATACATGCTTATTAGAAAATTTTTAGTAAATAGAGAAAAGAAAGAAGGTTTAAATTTATATTTCTATAAGTAATTTAAGTTTCTTTTACTAAGTGATAGGAAATTGACATCCTTTCAGTCTCTGTGCTGTGGCAAGCACAATTTAATCATTGAACTGGGTGAGAGTTAAACTATGGACTCCATATCTGAGTAGTTTCATCTTTTTTTTTTTTAAAGATTTATTTATTTATGCATACAAGCACTGGGGTACAGGCCAGAGTCGCAGGAGGTGAGAGGACTCACCAGAGACAGAGCAGGGAGCAGAACAGGCAGATCAACAGAAGTACACTGCTGAGGGGAGCAGTGGGCACAGCAGGAGAGGTCTGCTGTACCATGTGGGTCCCCTCCCTGGCCGGCAGCAGGGATCAAACTCGTGCTGCAGTGGCTGCGGTTTGCTTCATAGTGCATTGCTTAACCCACTGCGCCACCAGGGAGGCCCTCATCCTTTATATAGTAAAAATAAAGAGGAGATGGAATTTAGGAAATAAGTTTTCTTAAATTTATTGTATGTATGGAAGCTTGAAGTAAGGATCACTTTGTTGCCTATAGAGGTTCTGTAGGGGGTAGATTGTAATAAAATTGTCAAAAATAGTAAATCTAAAAGAGTGCTTTGGAATTATTTGAAAACCATTAAAAAGTAGTTTAAATATTCTCCTGTATTTTATTTCTCTGTATTCCTTTTTGTCACAAAAATAATTTGAAATAGCTGTTTACCTAGCAGGTTATTTATGCGCAATTTAAAAATAAATATACGCTTTACTAATAATGTCAAGAGCTGAATTTGTAAATTTTTACTATATAGTTTCAGAATGAAACACAATTTCTTTTAATAATAAAGTGTCAGATTTTTATTAAGTATGAAAATTGCTCCATTATTTGCTCTAAGAAGTATTGTTAGAAGTTTTCATTCTTTATTATAGACAATTTTTGTTTAAATTTTTAAAATTTTTTCATTTCTCGACTTTTATATTTTTTGGTCTGTGCTTGTTTTCTGATTGAAAACTTGTTATAAAGCACACAGAGTAGTTGTCAGTTTTTCATGAACCATGAAGCAAAAGGATGAAAAAGTCATACGGTATTCTCCCGGAGTGTGTGCCTTTTGTTGGGGTAGGCTTTTTATTTTATTTTATTTTTTGGTAAGGAGTTATTTTTTATTTACTTTTTTAAATTGAGATAATATTAGGATACTTCTGTTAGGTAGTGCCACCATAGTGCACCCACCACCAAATCTCCCAGAGTCTTCTACCATAGTCCACTGTGCTTCCTTCCCTCTTTGTCCTTACCCTTCCCTCACCCGGGGTAGGCTCTTTGTGCATATTGTGTTGCTTAATAACAAATATGTCAGGAAGGTATTGTCCCCATTTTGCAGATAAAATAATGGGTTCAGAGAAATTAAGGAAGTTCAGACAGCTATTTAAGTGCTAAAGCTAATTTAGCTTAGTATTAGTGATTTGGACCTAGGCATATCTAACTCCAGCCCCCTCATTCTGTCATCTTATTTTTTTTTTAAAAGATTTATTTATTTATGTATACAAGCACTGGGGTACAAGAGGTGAGAGGACTCACCAGAGACAGAGTGGGGAGCAGAGCAGGCAGATGGGCTGAAGTACACTGCTGAGGGGAGCAGTGGGCGAGGCAGGAGAGGTCTGCTGTGCCATGTGGGTCACCTTCCCTCGGCAGCAGGGATCGAACTTGTGCTGCAGAGCCTGTGTTGGCTTCCTAATGTATTACTTAACCCATTGCGCCTCCAGGGAAGCCCCTCAATTCTGTCATCTTAATCTGCTTCTTCAGTAGTGAAAAAAAGCTGGTTTTCTTTTCATCATCATTTGATTTGGGCCCCTAACTTAAGTCACGAACAGTGGCGGGGATATTCCTTCAGATGAGGAAAAAGCGTGTTGAAAAAATTCCTAGTTCCCCTTCATAATCCTGTTAAGTCCATAATGTAAGGTCAGATGGAAGGAGCACACCCAGACGTTGGTGCATTTGACTTGGGCAAAATTCTGCCCTGTCTGCTTACTAGTAATGTGTTCTTGAACAAGATGTTTAATCTCTCTGAGTCTCAGTTTCATTGACTTTAAAATGAGGTAAAATATTAACTACTCTGTAGGGTGGTTGTGATGTTTGGACATAATGTAGGTAAAACTTAAATCCAGTTCCTGGCACATAGATACCTGAGCAATGGTAACTGGCTTTGTAATGAATGAAGGGAAAGGAGTTTATATTACAGGGGTTACGCTTTGACTTTTCAGATAGTCTGCATTGACTTACAGGTTTCTTAGTTCATTTTGCTTAGGTATCATTCTCCCCTTACAAAAAAAAAAAAAACAAAACACACAAAACATTCAGTTGACTAGAACTTGACTGTCCAAAGGAGGAAAAACTTGTCTTTTAAAGCTCCCTGTTGATTGTATTTATGGTACTTAAACTTATTGAAATCATTATTGTAAACAGGCCCAGGATATTCTGGTGCAGGAGATGGAAGTGGTCAAACAAGGAATGAGCCACGGAGAACTTTCAAGTGAAGCTTATAACCAGGTGTGGGAAGAATGCTACAGTCAAGTTTTATATCTTCCGGGGCAGAGCCGCTACACTCGGGCCAATCTAGCTAGCAAAAAGGACAGAATTGAGTCACTTGAAAAGAGGCTTGAGGTTTGTATTCTTTTAAATTTTAATTCAAATGTTCTTTGGTTGAGATAATGACCCAGATTATACTGCTGGAGAGACAGCTTCAGAAAAATGGACCTGAGGTGGTTACTGCTGTTGTAGATTTTTTTTTTTTTAAAGATTTATTTATTTACACATACAAGCACTGGGGTACAGGCCAGAGGTGTGGGAGTGGTGAGAGAATCCACCAGACAGAGCAGGACGCAGAACAGACAGATCAACGGAAGTACACTGCTGAGGGGAGCAGTGGGCACAGCAGGAGAGGTCTGCTGCGCCATGTGGGTCCCCCCCTGGCCGGCAGCAGGGATCGAACTTGTGCTGCAGTGGCTGCGGTTTGCTTCACAGTGCGTTGCTTAACCCACTGCGCCACCAGGGAGGCCCTGTTGTAGTTTTTTTGGGGAAAACAGCACTGAAGTGTTTGATATTCCTGGTCCTTTGGTTTTTCAGAATGGCTGGCCTTCATGATAAAAAATGTCCTCCAAGTTGACTACAGGTTAATCAGAACCTTTTAGATGTGGGAGCAAGGGGCCAAGAAGTTAGCGTTAGTCACTCGGAACAGTGTATATCAATGCTAGAATAGCTCGTTTTATCTGAGGGATCTCAGTGCTACCAATGAGCTTTCTTTCTAGAGCTAGGAGAGCACATTTATAGAACTTTCTGTTCATCCTTTGATTACTGTGAGTTAAGTTACAGAGGGAATGCTGAACAGGATTTTCTAGACCAGTGACTTCCATGAGTTTTCATGTCTATGCAAATGTTGAAAGGTATTAGAAGGGAGTTTCATTGCATACAGTTTCTTAATATAGTCTACATGTTTTGACTCTGGGCAATTTGCAAGTAAATTATGGTTTATCAACCTCTAGGCTGCATTGTGGAATTTTACTCAGGTCTTTAGGATAAGATCTGAGTCCAAGGTGGTATGATAAAGGGGAAGTCCAAGGTGCGATAGAGGAGAAAGATATTTTTCAGGCACTTGCATGGAGAAAATGGCCTCAGTTTCCTCTTATGTTTTCAATAATTTCTCTTTTCAGAAAATGGGTCTGAAAATATTTTAATACAGGATTACAATCAGAAGTAGTAAAATTATTTGGAGTGGTGGTTGTATTAGATTAGGGAAATGATCAGGAATAAGCAGTATCTTTTAATTTGAAATTGTTCCAAGTTTTTATTTTACTTTTACAGCTCCTAAGGGTTAATGCCTGTGAACCACCTTTATCGGTTATTGGGAAATAAGAATTTTTCTGAAGTACTTGTCATCCTAGGTGAAATTTAGCAATCCAGAGCTATTGGCTATTGTTGTTGTATTACTAACTTCCAGTAGGGTGTGCTGTTGCTCTGTTTTTTGATTCACAATTGTCAGGGAAAGTAGAACATCAGTAGTTAAATTCTAAGTTATATTTTCTGTTGTTTAGACTTCATTTCTTATAAGTGGGTAGCTGATCTAAGGTCAGCATCATAGTCGATCATAATTGATTGGAAAGCTATTTGGAAAGCTTCTTTGTAACATGTATAAGTACTTAGGTCTCTTACTTAGTTTAAAAATCTTCTCTTTTTTTTTTTCCAAATGGTAAGGACATTCTGTGCTAAGATTTAAGAAAATTCCCCCCCTAAATCTCATTTACTTTGTTGGGGCACTGACTTTCATGACAGCAAATAAATGTCATACAGTGAGTGATGCTATAAAATACAGTAATTTTTATTTTTCTGTTGAATTGGTCTTGTGAGTTTTGAAGGGAAAAATACAGAAAGAATCACTGCTGTCTCTTTTGAGATTTATTTGGGTCGTTTATAAGCAGCCATTAAAAACATGTGGTCCTCTTTGTTCAATTTAGTACCAGCAACTGAAATCTTCTGTTGAACTATTTTTGTTGAAGGATTAGTGATTTTGGAAGAGTATTCATAAAACAGTCTCTCAAGTAATTTTTTTTCCCCTTGACTCCTGGATGACTTAATTTATTGTTTACGTAACTAGTTAACTTTTAAAGACTACATAATCAGATCCTTTAATTTTGTAAACTACCCTTATTCAAATGAAAGTTCATTAAATCTTTAAAAAGAAGAAAAGCAACTCAAAAGCCCATATAAACAAATTCCCCATTTTATTTGTATCCATCTCTAATTCAGGAATAGGTTTGTCTTAGCTTATTTTAGTTTTTGAAGATACAATTCTGCTGGTTTGAAATACATAAATATTTTATTTCAATTGTGGTAATTCTTTCATCATTTCAGTTGATTGCTAAATTATAAACATTATTCAAAGTTTGTTGTGGGGAAGGAACTCCAGTTGTATTATATAAACTAAATGCTATACTTAAATTATCCTTTCCACTCTTAGGTTCAGGGAGATATGCCTTTCTATGCAAGCACAGTACTCCATGGCTGCCAGTGTGTTTGATTTTTGCTGCCATGAACTTTGGAACTTGAATCTAAATTATAGTCCGATCACAGTCTATCAAGCAAGATGAAATCCAGCTTTGTCGTGGTTGGTGTCTCTTAAATGGTTTAAGAAAATGTGCCTCAAGGTTTATATTGGATCTAGTCTACGAATCACTATTCATGATTAATATTTGAAACTTAGAACTTAAATGAAAATCCTAAGGATACTTATTTTAAACCATCTGATTTTATGTAGAATGTAGTGGGTGGTACAAGGAATCTTTTGAATAAATAGCAACGGAATGTAGTCACAGGTCAGAAGTAAGCTGGAAAAACTTCTGAGTTGCAACTGACTGCATGTTTTTTATTCTGCTTTGGAGGTGGAAGTATCCTCCCTAGATAGTTGTGTATAAAACAAGGCAGCAACTGCAAACAGAAATGACAGCTAATATCAGAAAAAGAAAAATTCTGAAGGCATGACTCACTGAGGCTATTTAAATATGGTGGTAAAACCCCACTGTATAATAGCCTCTGAGGCATTATAGGTGTAATGGTGTGGGGTTGGGAAGGTTAGTGTTGACTGCTGTTTATTGTAATGCTCCAAGTTAATAGAATAAGTTTAGTGCCTTTTTTTTTTTTTTTAAGAGGGATGACTAATTGTAGAAAAATTTTTATCAAATGGTTAAAAATAAAATAGCTCTAATACTTTAATCACCATCAGTGAATCTTACTAGGCATCTGCTATGTGCTGTGTGTCAATCCCTGTTCTAGGTCCTGGGGACACAGCAGGGAACACGACACGTTGTGCTCTCCGCTTTTGTGGACTTTAGTTTTCTGGAAAATGTGGAATGTGGAGAACCTTATTTTCTGACTATGCCAGATAAATGAGTCATTACTATATTTGGGAAGTGCAAATAAAATTTGAAGTGTTCTAATTTGTTTCCACTTTAAGTGGAAATAGGAAATTGTCTGAAGACATAATTATTTTGAGTGATATAATTTCTAGTAGGTGCAAAAGTGAAATGAGAAGTCTGAATGTAGGCCTACCATTAAATTTAATAGTATTTGAAATAGTATCTAAACTGCTGTGTTGAGGAAGTTTGGCTAAAAAGTAGATTTTGTCATGTTAGTTATAAAAATGGAAAGGCTTTCCTTAGAGGTGGAAAGTAGGTCCAGAAGTAATACTTCTCCCTGTATTTTACTGGCACAGTCAACTTAGTCAAGAAATATTATGTAACATTGACTTCTTGGAAATAAAGTAACTTAACAAACAGATAACACATTTAGAATCCTTCTCTCTGTTTATAAAACTCTTGTGAGCACCTCTGATTTTACTGAATGGTTGTATTTCAGCAAAATTGGTTTTACAGTGGATCCTTTTTTTTTTTTTAGTGATATTTATAAAGTCATATTTTTACACAGGGGAAACTAATCCCCTAATCCTTTAAAGAATGTACATTTGGAGTAAGGAAGTAGACAGGCCGTTGTTTTAAATCACTCTTTGAAGGAATGAAGGATTGTATGTGGTAGTATCTCAGTGGGTTTATGCTTATGTTCCCTTATGGGTGTGTGAGGGAGGGGTGACAATGGAGCAGGAGAGAAGTTCCCAGTACTTTAGAATGCGCTTTATTTTAGGTTCTGCTCTCTGCAGTGACCCTTAAAGGCTCTGACAGATTTCTTGGTTGTTTCTAGCAGGACCTCTTAAACTGGGCAAGAGATCTCCTTGGTATAATTCTGTTGCTTCTATTATCCTTCAGTGTTGTGCTGAGGTTTGTTTTCCTGCAATTGATGTGTTTCACATCCTAACTTCCGTAGATGTAAATTGTTCTTGGCATTGCTTTGTTTTGGTACATTACTGTTAATAAAGAGCAGTTTAAGGTTTTGCTTTAATGTTTAACTAGCTTTGTAATAATGCATTTTGATTGCTGCTAACTCTGATGCTGACAGTAATCACTTGAACCTCATTTCATATCGCACATAGAGAAGGATCACCAATACAACTTAATGCTAGTGGGTAGTACAGAGATTAAAGGAGAGATACTCATTGACTCAGTTGTTTGAAAATTTTGGTGGTTGAACCACATCTTTACTACCGTAGGGTCATATTGCTCAATGATGGACTAGGAAATGGAACTATCCTGGACCTTTTATTTACTTTGGGTGTCCTTAAACCTGTTTTTCCAGTGGAATAAGATTATATTTTGCCCCCCCTCCAACCCCAATAGTTTCTGTGAGGGATGCTCTTAATGTTTCTAAACCTCACAGAAACAGATTTTTAACTGAAGACAGTATTGGAGACCCAAGGATAATGTGTTTATTTTGGAATTACTTAAGCCTAGTAACTTTTACAAACTTAGTGAGTTTGAGAGTAACAATTACACTTTTATAAGTCCCATACAGCCCCCTTTCGTAATGACCCGAGGAAACACTTATGGTTCCACTGATTCATCTCCTGGGGACCATCAGTTTTCCATTGGTCTTTGGCCAGTCTTTTTTAGACAGTTTCTCTTCTATATATTTAAAAAATAACAGTTGTAGGCATTTTTCCCTAGAAGAACCTGTACTTTATAGAAAAGTTGAAAAGAAATAAAAATGAAGAAAGGAAACCTACCATCCATAAATAGTGATGTCAAGTATTTTGGTGTATGTAAGATTAAATACAACAGAAAAAAGGTTAATATGTCCATGTACATATATCTGTGTGGTTGAAAGAAGGCAGGTGCTTCAAACTCAATTGTGAACATCATCTACTGCTTTGTTAATTTAATAGTATAATATTGTAAATATCATTTTAAAAGGTAAACCTGATTGCTTGCTCTCATTTTTAAAGTTTCCAGATATCATAAGATAGTTTATGATGCATTAAGTTTGTATACACATGTACATAAATTATCATTTATTTCCTCTTTTGACTTGGATTTTATTCTTTTGTTCTGGATATAGTCAACTATAATGATATCAAATGTTCTATTTTAAATAATTACAGTAACTTTAAGATTAGAAATTTTGTGCTGGCACATTTATAGCACAAATTTTTATTATAAACACATTTGGAAAGCTCGTCAGGTATTCAACCCTTGCTCTACATTAACTTTGTTGATTTTTAAAACTTTGTTAGATATATTTTAAGATTTCGAAGTATAGCTCTAAGTGTAGATAAGGTTTTGAAAAATATATTTTTGAGAACTTTTGGTTTATCAGCTTGCTCTCAGATGCAGTGCTGAGTCCTTTTAAACCAGTATTGTTTGTTTTGTTCGGAAAAAAAATTTGTCCTTCAGGGCACTTGCTAATGTTTAACTGGGTGTATTTTTTAAAGGGTTTAGAAATATGATACTAGTTAAATCTGGTTCTTTCGGATTGTATTTTAAACAATAAGGTTTTGTTCTCTATTGGACTTTAGTGTTGTTTCTATGTGTGAGTGTGGGGTGGGGCGGTGGGCTGATTTATGGTAGTTCTGTCTTGTGTGCATATGCATTTCATGCTTGAGATTAATTGAGCTAGAAAAAGGCTACTGGCTATAGGCTAATGTTTTTCTTCCTAAAGTGTATTGAGCAGTCATAGGTTGAGCATTTTTCAAAGTATGCAGTTGTCCTTCTTCACATTCTGGTGATCCTTGTGATTAATGGTTAATGTAATTAAGCTAAAATTGAACTTTAAAAGTTACACTCTTATAATTTTGGTGACTATATATAATTATTTGATTAATTTTTTCCCTGTATTTAAATTTTTGGTATAATTTATTTCTGTATATTTTGAAATCTGGTATTTGCTCCAGCAGACTTTAACAAAGCTTTGAGCTAAATTAAATAAAATTTGGTGTTGAATGGAAGCTAGCAACTTTTCAGTGTTAAAATCTTCAGTGGTTTGAGAATAAATGATTCAACTGTGTGAGATGATGTAATTCTCAGCTACCAATCATACTAAATGTGCCTTGGTAACTACTTAAAATACTTTCTCAACCTCAGTATTATGCTGTTACACTAAATTGGAAGTTGAGTATCCATGGAGTGCAGTGTATAGAAATTGAATTATTTCCACCAATGAAAATGATTTGTGTGACTAATAAAAAGCATTGTATGTATTAAGTTGTAATCCTATACTTCAAGATTTTTGCAGTGTGTATTTCTACTATTATCTTTATAAAGTCTTACTGAAACCTCTATATCAAGGTGATAGTAATTCAGTGTTTTGAAAATAGTAACAGGAAAGGGTACCCAGAACTTAGGTTTACCAAAAATATACTGGAAGCCCGGGAGCTGGATCCTCTCAGCAGGAACATGGTGTGGTGACAGCTTCTGCTGACTGGGGGATAGAACCTATGCAAATGGGCACAGTGTGACATCTGCCTAGAACCACGCTGAGTGTGATGAAGGTTTGCTTTGGTTTAAAAGATGTCTCCCTGACAGATTTAGAAGGATGATGGCAAGTTCTAAATTTCATTCAGAATATGGAGTAGCAGTTGCTGAAGCATCCTTAGCTAAGCTGGGACAGAGACCCTGAGCAGGTTGTAACTGAAAGTGGTGTGGGGTGCGTCTCCAAAATTTTAATGGAACAGTATCACCTTGTTAAACGATTAGCATAAAAAGCTGGGTGACCTTTGAGTTTAACAGTGGCCAGCCCTAAGGATCATCAGCTTATTGGAGACAATTTCCAATTTCACAGTCCGTTCTGAGAACAGATTGGTGAACACAGTTGACATGATCTCTGCTCTAGTTGGAGTGATTTAAAAGTGGCCTTAAAGGCTGTTTACTCAGTCATACCTGCTTAGGAAAAAAGTACTTAATCATTGCACAAAAGTGTAAGAAATAATTGTAACATTTCATCTGGAGGTCTCGGGTTCTAATTTCTGTAGAAATTACATCTCCTTGGAGCAGAGGATGGGAGACATTTTATTACTTTGGTTTTAAAGGACCGATAAGACCAGTACTGTACTTGCTGTTTAGTACTGTACTTGCTGTTTTAAGTATAGCTGGGCCTCAAGAGACAAATTTCCTACACTGCTGGTGGGAATGCAAACTGGTCAGCCACTATGGAAAGCTGTGTGGAGGTTCCTTGGACTACTAAAAATTGTACTACCATATGACCCAGCAATTCCACTCCCAGGGATCTACCCATAGGACACAAAAACATTCATTCAAAAGGGTACCTTCACTCCTGTGTTTATTGCAGCACTATTATAGTAGGTAAAACTTGGAAACAAGCCAAATGCCCAAAAATAGATAACTTGATCAATATGTGTGGTACAAGACACAATGGGATACTATTCAACAATCAGAAACGATAAACTAATGCCATTCACAGCAACATGAATGGAGCTAGAGGGATTATGCTCAGTGAAATAAGTCAAAAGGAAAAAGAAAAACATTGGGTGGTTTCACTTATAGGAGGAATATAGGGGAATCAAATAAAGGGTCAGGGGAAAAAAAACAATAAAAAACCACAATAAAAACAAATAGAAAACTATAAATCAGAGACATTCTACAGGAGAGGCAGAAGGAGAGGGCTCAAAACAAGGGCAGGAAGAGCACAAGGGACTGTGGTGATGGTGCACGGGTGCATTGATTGTGGAAATTCTATGGGACCTACACCTAAGAAAAGAAACAAATTTTGTAGTCTGCTACCAGAATTTTACTAGCAAATCTGCTAGTGTTCATTTTTGGCTTAAGAAAAATTTCCACTTACAGTTCAGAGGATGTATATTTTAAACTGCACCTGTCCTCATGTGGTGCTGCTTGTGGCTGCAGACCTGCTTTCTGTCACTGTGGTCTCAAACTTGAGGAGTCCAGGCTTACGGTCCCTGGGTGCTAAGAGCACCATTACAGTCTAGGGTGCTTCAGGAAATGCTGTGTCTGGAACATACCTTCTAGTAGGACAGGGGTGGGTATATGAAATGTCTTATAAAGAATGTGAAGTAAGAAATCTATAGTCCATTCCCTCTAGTGGAAAGCATGCACTCAAGGAGCCTGGGTGGTGCAAATTGTTCCTCCCTGGGGCCCACCATTGGTTCCTGGCTCCTTATACTATTGACAGCTTGCATAACAAGGTGGCAACATACTGTTTTTTGTACTGGTGGGTCACTCTGAGCACCATCAATCACTCCATTCTTGGTAGAGGGCTCAGAGAGATGGTTCAACATGACACTGGTTGGGTTCACAAGAAATCTCCAGGTTCTTGTTCAGGATAACTTAGAGCAGATGCAGAGTGAGAATGGTTGCCCTTTAAACTTTTCTTCTGGTTTCAAGACTTAGGGCTCCTGATGTAGGCTGCTGGTAGGGAACTGGATAGCTCAGTCACATTGGTGTGTGTGTATATATATCATTGTACACGAGTGCAAATATCTTTCCTAGTTTAGTAGACTTATATTTTTATCCTGCTGATACTTTCTTTCACTGTGCAAAAACCTTTTGATGCAGTCTCAGTGGTTTATTTTGTTTTTATTTTTCTTGTCTTTGGGTTGAATCTTAAAAGATTTAACACGTTCTGTACGGAATGTATTAATGTGTTTTCTACTATGTATGTTTTAATTTTGGGCTTTACATTCAGGTTTTTAATCCATTTTGGATTTATTTCTAGGTATGGAGTTAGGGGTGATCCATTTTCACTGTTTTGCATATGGGCTATTTAGTTTCCCCAAAACCATTTGTTGAAGGGATTTTCCTTTCATTGTCTGGTCATAGTTCCTTTGTAGAGTATTGATATTGTGAGTTTATTTCTGGGCTCTAATTTCATTGATCTATGCATCTGTTTTTATTTCAGTACCATACTGTTTTGATTACTCTTGTAGCATATTTGACATCAACAAACATGATGCCTCCGTCTTTCTGATTTTTTTTTCCAAATTGCTTTAGTTATTCAGAACCTTGTGGTTCCATATAAATTTTAGTATTGTTCTTGTTCCTTATAACATATTATTGGATAGGGATTATATTGAATCTCTATATTGCTTTTAGTAATATGGTCTTTTTTATGTATTCTCATCCATGAACATGGAATATCTTTCTCTTAATATGTTACAGTGCGTATTTGAATCCACATGTGATTAGAGTATCTAAATAGATACTCATAGAATGTGTTGAATTATAGTATAAGGAACTTGACACAACTGGGTTTAATTGTTCACTTACTATTGGAAATGAGAATTTCTTAGTAGGTCTGGTTAAGAGGTAAAAGTTGATGTCTGGCTTCTGTAATGTCAGTGACTGAAACAGGATTCTCCATTCTGATTGCCTAAAACAGTCTTTTGGGGAGCTTTAAACACATTAACCTCTGAGACCATTCAAATAAGAGTCTCTTGGTGTTGGACACTGCACTGATAGGACAAAGCTCTACAGGTAATTTTAAAGCTTAGCTGTGGATAAAAATCACTGGCTTGAAAAGATGAGCTCCACTTGGTGTGGTGGTTCTTGAGAGGCAGGCTGCTCACTTAATAACAGCTATTTTTCCTTGTTTTATTTCATAAAAGGGTCTAATCTTTCATTAAAGTTGAAATTTTAAAGAAGGTATTAAATCCTACAGTTCTTAGTTCCTTGGTCTTTTAGAGAGGAAAGTAAAATGGTTAATTAAACTCTTTAATACCTATGACATATTTATTGATTGCTTATTTTGTGGTAATCACTGGGCACCTCAGGATTTTTACATGCATTGTCTTAGTTCACCCTCATAATGACTTTGAATGGACTGATATTTTACTGATAGAGAAATGAAGGCAGGTTCAGTGACTTACTGCCTCTTAGGACACTTGGGTGGCAGGCAGTGCTGGATAGAAAAAGCGATCCACGCTTACCTAGTTAAGAGTTCTGACTCCACCAGTATTTCTTTTCTTTTTTTTTTTAATATTTATTTACTTACGCATAATAGAGCCTGGGGGACAGGCCAGAGTCACCGGAGGTAAGGGGATTCACCAGAGACAGAGTAGGGAGCAGACCAGGCAGACTGGCTGAGATACACTGCTAAGGGGAGCAGCAGGTGAGACAGGAGAGGTCTGCTGTGCCATGTGGGTCACTCCCTGACCGGGGATTGAACTTGCACTGATGTGCAAGGGATGCTTCACAGTGTGGCGCTCAACCCACTGCGCCACCAGGGAGACCCTGACTTCAGTATTTCTGTGGTATCTGAGTACACCCAGTATATTTTGGATCTTAGGAGACCTATATTATGCCATGGAACTGATTTTGATTTGTTATCTATTGGGCGAAATTCCTTTATTTAAAAAAACATTGTTTATGGGTTTATTTTTCTTCAGGTGAGTTGTATAGGAAAAATGTTAACTTATATAAATGTTGAATTTATGAATGGTTTAAAAATAACTTTTACTTAATCTTAATCCATTTTATTGGCATAAACATGTACTATGTCTATCATTTACTTCTGTCCCCTCCCATCTCCTTTACTTAACTTTGGTTTAATAAACTAAGCTGGAGATGGATAGGTTATCAGTGGGAAGTGTACTTTTATATTTTCCAGTAGAAGTTACACTTTTATATTTTGAAGGACGCTATATTTGTTATATATTCTACCCATAAAGCATTGAGATTGACATGTTTGTTTTTAAATTAGGTGTTAGACTTTGAAGTGGAAATTGTTAGGGAAACTGTTTTTGTTTTCATGGTGATACTGTTTCTGAGTATTTAAAAATACATCCTATATACAGTTTTGCTGTAAGTTTTCCCCTGGCACCCTAAGTAACTCAGGAAAAGTCTTTTTTTTTTTTTTTTTTTTTTAAAGATTTATTTATTTATACATACAAGAGCTGGGGTACGGGGCAGTGAGAGGATACACCAGAGACGGAGTGGGGAGCAGAACAGGCAGACTGACTGAAACACACTGCTGAAGGGAGCAGCAGGTGAGGCAGGAGAGGTCTGCTGTGCCATGTGGGTTCTCTCCCTGGCCGGCAGCAGGGATCGAACCACTGCAGTTTGCTTCATAGTGCGTTGCTTAACCCACTGTGCCACCAGGCAGGCCCCCGAAAAAAGTCATTTTTTTAAACTATCTTCCTTGTTATAGGGTGCTCTCAGTACATTATTATGAATTACAGAGTAGCATTTGGGTATACATTGTCCTGAAACTGCACAGTTTTGATTGCTTATGGAAATCATTGATGGGATAAGTTGTGTGTGGGTGGTTTAAAGGGTAGGGGTAACAGAGAGGAGAGAGGAAGTAAGTAGAGAAAGGGAAGAAAGGACACACAAACACATATTTAGTCATTATTTCTTAGACTTTGACCTCACAATTACAAGTGTTTAAAGATTTATTTATTTCTGCATATAAAAGTTGGGGTACAGGCCAGAGATTCAGAGGGGTGAGAGGATTCACCAGAGACAGAGTGGGGAGCAGAACAGGCAGACTGACTGAAATATATTGCTGAGGGGAGCAGTGGGCGAGACAGGAGAGGTCTGGCGTGCCACATGGGTCAGCTCCCTGTTAGCAGGTGATAGAGCTGAGACAACCCCTGGGTACCAAGGAGGTGCCTGTCACGTACTTTTGCTTTGAGACAGTAAGTGAACCAACAGTCCCTTTTTATTCTTCTTATATTTAATCTGCTTTTTTTATGTGTGCTGATTTGATCTTTCCTCCATTCCTCCCTCCTCCCCCTGCCAGATAAACAGGGGTCACATGACAACAGAAGCCAAGAGAGCTGCAAAGATGGAAAAGAAGATGAAAATTTTGCTTGGTGGTTACCAGTCTCGTGCCATGGGGCTCATGAAACAGTTAAATGACTTATGGGACCAAATTGAGCAGGCTTACTTAGAATTACGCACTTTTGAGGAACTTAAGAAACATGAAGATTCTGCTATTCCCCGGAGGCTTGAGGTAACATTCCCTGTAGCATTGCTTAGAAAGAGAGCTGCAAAGAATTTTCTAGGTTTTTTCCTTCTTTTGTGTAGCTTATCTCTGAAATTGATACCATTTACTTTTTTTTTCACTGAGGGCCTAAAGTTAATGACTTTCTAATCTGGAATTGCCTGTATTTAGATAGACATACCGGGCCAGTGTTGGATATGAAGTCTTTACCTTTATGAATTTTCTGGTTTGTATATACATATACTATGAAATGGAGTAAGTAATCTTTGCGATTTGTCCTTCTAAAACTTAATTGCATCCCATTCATATAGTTCTCTGCGGTAAATTAAATCAGTGTCTTTTTGTCTGTAGTTACAATGCTGGGAATATAGCTAGTTGTTCCAAATTCCTTCTTCATACTTGGTGTAGGTTTATTACCAAATGTGTGTGTTAGCCTGTGGAGATGAAGGGCATTTGGGGCTTATTTAAGTGTGTTTGTGGGTATATAGGATAATAATGGTATGTTTGAGATAGAGAGTTTACAGCAGGGCAGTTGTCATAACTAAATCAAAGAATGACTATAGGACTGGTTTTATAGCAAAGGTAGTTGCCCCCCCCCCACCCCGAGATTGCTTAATCTCTTAAACAGTCATCATGACTTACTAAGCTGTAAAATTATTAAGTACTATAGGATATTTTTTCAGGGTTCAGTGTGCTTGCATATGAAATAATTAATATTTTTGTCTCTTCAAGTGTCTAAAAGAAGATGTTCAGCGACAACAGGACAGAGAAAAAGAACTTCAACATAGATATGCTGATTTGCTGGTGGAGAAAGAGTCGTTAAAATCCAAATTCTGAAGTTTAGTTTCTGTTCTGTCACAAGATGATTTAGTTGCTGGTTTTCATACTCTGGAAGGCTGAAACTGATGTCTGTCTTCGTTGACAAATTTGCCCATGATGTGTGGTTTTTCAGTTGTTTATTTTAAATGATATTGATCTTAACACATTCTCTGTATAAAGACTCAAACTCCACAGGAAGTTTTAGGGTTTAAATTATTAAGATGATCATTTTTTTAGTTTTGGCCTTTAATTTTAAAAGCCTGATTTTAAAGTGCTGACTGTGAGTAAACCCTTGAATAAAAACAAAATGTAAAGAATTGAGAAATGAAGTCTTTTGTTTGAAGTAATTAGAGACTTAGTGCTCATTAACCAGCAAATATGTACACATATTTAATGAGTAACTCCGATAGTCAGAATGGTAATCCAATATCTTAAAGCCTTAAGAGACAATCATTTTATGTGGCTTTGTTAATTTAGATAATCGTCATTTCCCTATAAATTGATAAACTTTTGATATCTCATTTTTTTTCAGTATAATTTTAGTGAAGGTCTTAGCTGTTACACTTTTTTTGAATTAGAACTCAAAAGATTTAATTTTTTTTGACCTATAACTTTCTTGTAAATTTTCTTTGACAAAGGCATTTTACAGATTATTTCAAAAAGGCCATCAAACTTAAAGTCAGTCACCCAAATAGAGAATTTGGGATTTGGGTAGAGGTTGGAAGATGTAATTTTATAACAGTATCATAAATCATTTAGGACAGAATTGATTACAGGTTAAGAATAGGACAACAGTGTATTTAATTTGCTGAAACTGTTAGCCCAATCTTAGAATGAGGACTTCATTTATCATAACTTTATACCCTGTGTCAGAGTCCTGGAGAAGGAATAGCAAATAAAAGACATGATTCCTGTTTTGCAGAATTTAACAGTGAATTGAGAATGACAGTTGCGTACTCACATGTGCCAGGTATTTATGTCCTGGAGATGAGCAGTAATTAAGATAGTTACTGCTCTTATTAAAGTAAGATACTGACAGGGGAAAGTATCAGATCATGAAATTTAGATTCAATGGAGGAAATTAAAATAGGGTGATGGGCGATAATGACTGAATGGCTAGGTTGAATGATCAAAAAGCTCTCTGAGGAGATAATAGGAAAGATGTGATTGACATCTTAGGATGTGCCATTATGAGATTTAAGGGAAGAGTAACCCAGGCAGAGTGAAGAACCAGCCTGTCTGGCATGTTAGAGAACAAAAAGGAAAATACTGTGGCTTGAGTGTACAGAATGACATTTGTATAAGGCCTGGTTGTATAGGGCCACATTTTGAGGCCAGGGTAAAAAATTTGGATCTTATTCTTAGGATGAGAAGCCATGAGAGGATTATAAACAAAGGAACAACAGGATTATATTTGTAATGGAGACTCTGGTTATAGTGTGTCACATCTCATCAGGCTGAAGAAAGGGAAATCAGTTCATTTAAGGAGCCTAATATAATCCCGGCAAATAATGATAGTAATTCAATCCAGGTAGAGGCAGATCCCATGCCAACAGGCAGAGAGATGTGAGTAATTCTGTAGTCTTCTCACCCTATATATTTTCCTAGTATCTAGTCACATAATTCTGGCATTTTTTCTATTTTACATGGATTAGGAAATACTTCGATATCATCTATGAGTAATATTTCTTCTGATAGTGTAATTTTTGTTGCATGTTTTGTTCCTGATATGTTTAGAACAATATTAACTAATATTTAGCTTCAGGTGAACTATTTTGAGTTACTGATTCTTGAGACAGGAAATATCCCTCTATTTTTAGTTTTTAAAGAATTTGGTTTAGGAATGGCTCTGGAATTCTGTCAAGTATGCTTTTTGGACATCTGTTAAGATGATCATATAGTTTTTCCATTTGATTTGTTGATGACATTAATAAACTTTTTAGCATTAAATCATCTTTCAGTTCTTGGAATCAGGTAGATTAATTTTAAAAAGTTAGTTTACTTTTGCACTTTGTGTAGCCTTGAATCAATGGATTTAAAATCGTTGACTTAATACTTTGTTTTCAGAATTTGAAGTAATATACAAACTTATGGCATAAAAATGACCAAGAATTGTTTTAAGTTCAAAACTGATGGTCTCAGTGCATTGGAAATTGCTTGTGTTTTTGCCACATAGCAGTGTAGCTTTAGCTGGTAGGTAGACATAACATCCTTTGCCAGTATCCTATAAAGCCCAGTGTTGTTTTCCAGCACCACCATGAGAGTCCTCTGAGTGTCTATTTTAAAATTCACATTTATCACATTCTCCTTTTGGCGTTCATTTAGTGGTGGTGTTCAAATAGTGTTGAAAAGCATGTTCAAGTCTCAGGAATTCTGGGACAGAAATTAACTGATAAAGAGCCAAAAGAAACCACCACTGTGAGCAGAAGTCCTCTTTGCAACATTACAAATAATGAGGAGGTAATAGAAAGCAGTCTTAAAACATACACTCTTGGCTAGTGGAGTGAAGCTGTCCAAGCATATGTCCTCCCTATTTTTACGGAAAAATTAGTTTTGAAATAAATGATGTTCTCTGGAGTATTTTAGAATTTGATTTGCATATACATATTTTAGGAAAATTGCATTTTAACATGAATGAGATTTGTCCTTTGAGCTATTTTCCAAATGTTGACATAAGACTAGCTCTATACAGTGAGTAGGATAGCTGTATATATTTTTCTGTACATTAAGCAATTATAAAGCAAGGGATAATTTGTTTCATGAAAAATCAAAGAATTGTGCATATAAAACTTAAGTTCAGAGCCTCTCTTGGGAATGACTTCTTGAATTGTCAGTTTCTTTTGTGACTATTATGTTATATATTAAATTTAATTATTTTCTGTTTTGAAATGTATTTCTGTTTTCTACTAAATTTAAATATACTTTTCTAAAAAACTTCATTTTGGTGAAATGTAAAGATTTGTGAGCAGGGAATTTTAAGAGATTTAAAAAATCTCTTATTAAATTTGCTCTTATAAGTTATAAGAAATTTTTCTTAAGTCTTTCATTTTTTTATATTTTTCTTTTTTTTTTTTAAAGATTTATTTATTTATGCATACAAGCACTGGGGTACAGGCCAGAGGTGTGGGGGGGTGAGAGGATTCACCACAGACAGAG
>JAGFMF010011803.1:6936164-6950775 GCA_019455555.1 Galemys pyrenaicus | reverse complement strand
CAGATCAACGGAAGTACACTGCTGAGGGGAGCAGCGGGCACAGCAGGAGAGGTCTGCTGCACCATGTGGGTCCCTCCCCAGCCGGCAGCAGGGATCGAACTCATGCTGCAGTGGCTGCGGTTTGCTTCACAGTGCGTTGCTTAACCCACTGCGCCACCAGGGAGGCCCTCATTTTTTTATATTTTTCTTAATTAGACTTGCTAAAGATTCTTTTCCATAAAAAAACCCAATATTTGGATTTATCAATTGTGATTTTGTTTTAAAATGTATTAATTTCTCATTTCTGTTTATTTCATTTGTTTATTGTTTTTGAGTCTGATGCTTATTTTTTTGTGTTTGTATACAAATGAATTTGTGATCTTAAAGTTATCACTAATTTCAAATATGTTCATATCCTACCTATGTTGATGTTGTTTTTTAAGTAGTTTGTCATTATTTTGAAATTTTTGGTTCAATAATTAGTCAAGAATTTATGTGTGATGGGCTATTTGAAGAAAAGTTTTGGTACTTGTAGGATTTTTTTTACCTTGTGAAAAGAAAATACGGCTTATGCAGTTTCTGCTTTTTAGAATTTATTGACATTTCGGACCCATAGCACTTAAAGAATGATGTCCTGTGGGTGTTTTAAACAAAGATTTACTCAATTTTTGTGGGACAGAGGGGAATGTGTATTCATCTAATTTAATTATTTTCTTATTTTTGGTTAGAAACTACCATAGACTATTTTAATAGTGTTGCTTTAAATGTCCTAGTATAGCTATTTCTCAAGCATCTAGACCTTTTGCTTTGTAGATAATTCTCCCCCTCCACCCTTGCTTTGTATATTTTGATGTATTATTTAGTATATAAATACTAGTGTCTGTTCGGTATTCATAAGGAAGATATACAGGTTTAAAGTTACTTTTTGTCAAATTTATGCTTTTTGCCTTGAATTTTACTTTATTTGATAGTGCATTCTATCCTGTTTTTGTTTTTATTTGCTTGATATTTTTTAATCCTTTTATTTTTAAATTGTATATTTCTAGTTGTCTCATAAACATGTAGGATTTCACATTTCAACCCATTTGGAGAGTCTCTTTTTTTTTTTTTTTAAAGATTTATTTATTTATGCATACAAGCATTGGGGTACAGGCCAGAGTTGTGGGGGGTGAGAGGATTCACCACAGACAGAGCGGGGAGCAGAACAGGCAGATTCAACGGAAGCACACTGCTGAGGGGAGCAGCGGGCACAGCAGGAGAGGTCTGCTGCACCATGTGGGTCCCCTCCCTGGCCGGCAGCAGGGATCGAACTCGTGCTGCAGTGGCTGCGGTTTGCTTCATAGTGCGTTGCCTAACCCACTGCGCCACCAGGGAGGCCCTGGAGAGTCTCTTTTAAATAGGGGAGTCTAACGAATTTTCTTTTATATTAATTACTGACTTTGGGCTTACGTGATCATTTTTTATGCTTTCTCACTGATGCCTCTCATTTCCTACATAGACTAATTTCCTGATTTTAATTTTCTTAGTGATTTAGATAGTTTATGTATCTTTTTTATATTATACAGATTATGGTATCATTTAGAGTTTAGGATCCATTTAGAAGAAATAAACCATACCAATAATTTGAACAGGGAAGCCAATATGAAAATTATTAACTAATTATACTAGGAGGCCAGAGATATCTCTAAAGACAGTACTAGCAAGTGTCGGGAGCAGCCACTACTCAAGGATAGTGAGAGAGCACCCTAGGAAGGAACAAAGTGGAAAGAGCACTTTCCCTACCTCCCAGGACCGAGATTCAGATCTTATTGAAGAGGGTGGGGCTGGCCCACTCGAGAAATCTGCTGAGGTTGCCACCACTTGAGGTGCTAGACAAGTGCCAGGGAAAATTAATAGGAAGTCACTTACTGGGTGGAAAGCCACCTGCTGGGGCCCAGTGCCTTGTCCTGACAGTGTATATTATTGTGTGTTCACGGGCAAAGGAAATACGTATTACAGGTTATAACCCCAGGGTCGCAAAGCAGGGCAAAAGGGTACATTTGGAGCTGGCACTGTAACTTGTTTTTCAAAATTACACTTAAAACTTTTTTTTTTTCTGGCTGAATAAGGAATTGTCTGAACCAATTTTAATTCAATTAAGAGCTTTCTTTAAAGTGGGATCAAGGAACTTTATATATATCAGGTCCCTGTGGAGTCTCTAGGGTATGCATTCTTTTTTACTATTTAAAGCTTGGTGGTTCTTCTTGATGGCCAGTCTCTGGGTGGATTCAAGTTTTCGCTTCTCTGCCTGGCCTCTTACACTTCAACAACATTTGTTGGAAGTGTTTCCTTAGTTTCATCTCCTTTTTTGCATTATTCCTTTGGGTCCCTTTTATTCCACAGTTGCAATAAGAGATCAAGCCAGGGACGGAAGTTCAGACAACGTTCTCTCTTTAAAAGAGCTTGTTTTTTTCAGTAATACATACAAATGTTTGACAGAATCATTCTGGGTTGATGGTGATGGTTGGAATATTTTTTTAAAAATTTTGGATGTTCTTACTTTCTTGGACAACATTTACAACATAAGTAGACAACAGGATAATGAATGGGTGAGAATAAACCACCACTGGGCAGGCTGCAACCTGTGTGCTGTCCTGGGCAGGAGAAATGGGAGGCCACAGGGTGTCTGACAGACCTAAGAACAGGAGAGTGAATCCAGATAACTAACAGGCGTTTGTGAAGTGTGAGACCAATGTGAGAAGAATGGCTAAGTTAAGAAGGATTTTGACAACGGCTGTGATGGGTGAGTGAAAGGGAGTAAAAGTTTAAAGAGAAATGAGCAACCTCAATGATGAATGTGTTAGGCCTAAACATTTCAAAAGTTCTTTGTCTCAAGTTTGCAAGATTTTTGCCTCTGGGGTGGGAGGAAATACAACAACTGAGTACCAGATGGATATTACCATTATTAAGTGATGGAATGTCATCACTAACTTTTCACGCGAAGTTGTACTGTCCAGTTTGGTAGCACATACGATTTTTGAGCCTTGAAATGTGACTGGTCAAATTGAGACATTACTGAATTTGGAACACTCATGGAAAAAAACCTAAGTTCTCAGTTTTTAAAAATTACTGCTTAGGGGGGTCTGCTTGGTGGTACAAGGGATTAAGACTCAGCACTATGAAGCAATCTGCAGCCACTACAGCACGAGTTCGATCCCAGGCCAGGGAGCTGACCCACATGATGCAGCAAACTGCTCCTGTCTTGCCTGATGCTCCCCTCAGGAGTGTATTTCAGTCAGTCTGTCTGTTCTGCTCCCCACTGTCTCTGGTAGGTGAATCTTCTCACCACCACCCCCCGCCCCATGCCACACTTCCGGCTTGTACCCCAGCTCTTGTATACATTAATAAATCTTTAAAAAATATACTGCTTATATGTTGAAATGAGAATTTTTTATGAGGGTTAAATATATGATTAAAACTTAAGTTCACCTGTTTTTACTTTTCAAAATGCAGTTAATAGAAACTTTTAAATTACATATGTGCCTTGCTTTGTATTTATACTGCCCAGCTCTTTCTAATTTTTGTTACTCATTTATAATTCCGTTGTGGTTTAAGAACTTATTCTAGATCATTTTCAGCCTTTTAAGTTTATTGACGCTTGTTTGATGACTCAGTGGATGGTCTGTTTTGGTGAATGTTCTATGTTTTCTTGAAAATAGCATATATTCTGCAGGCTGTAATACATAAATATCAATTATGGTAATCATAGATTTCAAAATTTTTATGTCTGTAATTGCTCTTTTGTCTCCACTTGTTCTGTAAGTTGTGGAGAGAGGTGGGTTGAAATTGTCAACTACAGTGGGTTTTCCTGTATCTCCTTTTGTCATTTTTTGCGCCTGTTTAGATGTTTTGCTATTGTCTGCATGCCACTTAGAATTGTTTTCTTGCTGGATTGTCCCTTTTGCCACTATAAAATGTCCTTATTTGATGGCACTCTTTGTTCTGAAGCCTTTGTATGAGAACATCACTTCTGTAGTTATAATTAGTATTTGCATGATACATCTTTTTCTGTTTTTTTTTTTTCTTTTAACATCTGTTCTTTTTTTAAAAGGTTTATTTATTTATGCATACCAGAGCTGGGGTACAGGCCAGAGTCCAGAGAGGTAAGAAGAGTCACCAGAGACAGAGCAGGGAGCAGAACGGCAGACTGACTGAAACACACTGCTGAGGGGAGCAGCAGGCGAGGCAGGCGAGGTGCGCCATGAGGGTCCCCTCCCTGGCAGGCGGCAGAGATCAAACTCGTGCTGCAGTGGCTGTGGTTTGCCTCATAGTGCGTTGCGTTGCTTAATCCACTGTGCCACCAGGGAGGCCCAACATCTGTTCTTATAAAGTGAATTTTATAGGTGTCATGTCATTGGTTGTGGTCGGCATATATCTTCATCTGCTTGAGATTCCATAGGCCAGTGAGGCTCTCCCTTTTAAAATTCCTTTTTCATTTTGATTAAATGTGATTCCAGTTTTTAGGTTCACTGATTTTTTTTTTTTTTTTTTACTGCAATGTCTGTTTCTTGTTAGTTTTCATGTTCGATTTTGTATTTTTGTCTTTTGCAGTTCTGTTTTATTCTGTATGACATCATTCCTCTCATATTCATGTTTTCCTGTACATTCTGGAGTATATAGAGCACATTTATAAGAGTGGTCTTAAGGCCCCTTATCTGCTGAGTTCATCACCTGTCATTTCTGGGTCTCTTTCTGTTGATTGATTTTCCCCCTGGTTCTTGATTGTTTTCCAGTTCTTTTGCAGGTCTAGTACCTAGAAATGAACACACTTTGGTTTTCTTTATACTGGGCTTTAGTATACAGTTAATAAATATACTTGCAGATCACATTAGTCTTTTTAAGGTTGTTTTCAAGCAAAAATGGCCCATGCCTGTTTATGAGGATAAACATAGTCACATTCATTTGTTTAGTGTTATATGTCTGCTTTCATGTAGAATTGAGAAGTAGCAGATGGTATGACCTGCAAAGCCTAAAATGTTGCTGTGTGATCCTTACAGAAGAATTGTGCCCTCCCTGCTCTAGAAAAGTACTTACTGTGTGTAAATATTTAAAAATGTTCCCTGTTTTAATTTTGGATACACTAAATATCAATAGATATGACCCACAATGATGATTTTGGGGGTCTGCAGTTTTTCAATATGTAAAGGTTCATCCTGAGATCACCCCCTTAGTTGAGAAGCACCGACTAGACTAAACTTGGTAGATGTGGAAATGTTTTCTGCTCAGAGAATCTGCTGCCCTCTGTGGATACGTGTCTGCTGAGAAGTGTGGCGCACCTGCTGTCTGGGTGTGCAGCCAGCCACTGTCCTGTCCTTAGGCTCATCTTAGATTCTGAGGCTTTTCAACATAGACCGGCAGGAGTGACTAGACTTGTTACTCTTCCCCCTAGTATTACTGAGAGGTGTGCAAAATACACTCATGAAGAACCTTGGGCAATTAGTGTGATAAGAATCTCACAAAAGTTACTGAAGTCTCACGAGAGGGGTTTACCCTTTTTGAAAGTCCAGAGTCTAGGCCTTGGCCTTCCACTGTACCCACAGTACTGTGGGATCTGAAGTCTCAAACCAGACTAATCCCAGGATTACTTTTTAATAAAATAACTTATTTTTAAATATTTGTTTTTGTAGGAGAACTGGGGTGCAGACCAGAGATTCAGGGAGATGAGAGGATTCACCAGACACAGTAGGGAGCAGAGCAGGTGAATTTACTGAAATACACTGCTGAGGGGAACACCGAGGAAGACGGGCGGGTAAGACAGGAGAGGTCTGCTGTGCCGTATATTGGCTAGTTCCCTGGCTGAGGAGTGAACTCAGCCTTAGCGGTGACAGCATTGGGACTTAACTCCCAGGCCACCAGGGAGGACCTGCACTGCTTTTCTTCCTTAACGTTTATAATGTACCTAATAAACCTGAGATCTCATCTGCCTGAAAATTGACATGAACTGAAGGTTTATCATAATCCATCTTTTGGATTCCAGAATAATTTTGAGGAATCTCTGTCTTGGAATTACATCTTGTACTGATACCCTTTGAATTCATGGATGAACATCACTTGATTTTCTGCCCCTGCCCATTTTCCACTGAGAACATTTGACTGGATGTACTCAGAGAGTATCCTGGCATAATGGGATGGATAAAGCAAAAATTGGCCAGATTTTAAAAGCAATATATATAGACTGCCTCTAGGAGTCCATTAGTTGGACATGGTTTACTCTCTGCTCCCAGAGTAGTCCTTGGAGGGAGGCTATATGACTAAGAATGGAACTGTTCAAGTTATGTAGGTGATGATTATTTGATTATTCCAAAGGAGAACTCCCTGCTTCTCAACAAACAAGGTCACACCTGCCAACTATAGTTTTTTTGTTTAAAACTCTAAGGGAGAAGGGGTCAAAATAGCCTACCAGGTTTAGGATTTACTTGAAAAACCTAGAACTTTGCGCCATCTATGGAAGTGTCTCGTATGTGCCCCTATGTTCAGAATTCGTTCAGGAAGTCTGGTGGAACGAAGGAGGATGGCAGCCATGTTTCAATTTGGTGTTTGTGTGGCAGGGAACAAAGACTTGGCATGCGCAAGCCTCCCTTTCTCTGCTTGATGTCTTTGGAAGAGCCCATGGTAATGAACAGATTCTGGATACTTGCTGGTTACACCTTTGAGAATTGAGGAAACACAGGAATCTTAGCAGTGGTGAACCTAGAGATGGGGAAGAGGCACTAAACTAGAGCAATTTGGGGGCAGTTAGCCTGTCCTAGTGGTCATTTTCTGGGGGTGAGGGTGGGATGGTAGGAGTCTTCCTCCTCCTAAAGCTGCCAATCAGCCCTTCCTTCATGTAAGGTAAGAGTAGGGGGACTCATGGCCTGCAGACTCTTATAACTATTTTCCAAGTCACTTATTTGGTTTTATTTCTTACTGCTTTAATGGAATCACTTATTTTGTTCTTGCCTTTAGGAAGGTTTTGAAGTGACTTGCCTGTTGGGCTGGTGAAGGAAGTGGCACACCTTCATGGAGCCAGCTGGCTCAGAGCACTGCAGCTCAGGTGCCATCTAGTGGTTAGGTGGAGGAAATGCTTTTTACCAAGGGACCAACTGGGTTGACTTTAAATGTGAGAATATGTTCATTCTCAAGTAGCATCATGTTTTCAAGTGAACTTGGTTTTTTGGAGAAATACTTATTTTGAAGTAGATGCATTTCATAATAATCAGGTCCTAGAATCATTGAACCAGATAACGAAGAAATGAAAGCAATGCTTTTGCTTGATGATCAAACTACAGCAAATTCATAGAGGGAAAAGCCTGAATAAAACATGCTTGAGAGACACGTTCATCCTGAGACTTAAGTCTCCCTTAGTAGACTGAGCAGTAACACCTCAGCGTCCAGTCCTAGTTGGGGCCCCTGGGTTGTGGATGAAGTGGAGATCTGCAGCGAAGGTCTGCGTCTCTCTAAAAAACCCTCTGTGTGACTCGAGAGTGCTGTGATGACTGATTCTGGGTGAGTTCATTTTTTTTTATTAATTAATTTGTATATATTTGGCATCAAATGTAGTCCCCATGGAATTCCCACCACCATTTCACCAGTGCACTATCACCTCAGTCCCTTGTGCTCTTTCTGCCTTCATCCCAGCCCCTCTCCCTACCCCACCCAAGAATGTGCCTCTGATTTGTCTTTGTCTTTTTGTTCTTGTGTTGTTATTGTTTTTTTTTTTAATTGTTCTTGATTCTGGGTGAGTTCATGAGCGTCAGGTGCATGCGTTGTCATTTCTCCAAGTAGTCCCCAGTGAAGCCATGCTCTTAATCCCACAGGGCAGCCAGGCTGAAACAGAACCTTTGGAAGAGCATATTGGGATTGCTTTGAATGCCTCTGATAATGGGAAAGGTTAGAAAGGACAGAGGTGGAGGCAAAAAGGCTGGTTAGTAGTTACTGTAAGAGTTCAAAGATAGGGGAGCATGGAGACAGAGACTGGATTCAAAGACTTTGGGAAGGCAGAATTGATATGTCAGCACCTGGAAATGGAGTAAAAAACTGGCTGAGTTGATTGTCTCTGACAATGGAATCTGATAGAAGACCTTGGGGGTGGGGAGGAGGAACTGATTTTAGAGAAAAGATATTTTCCTTCTAGTGCAATGTTCAAGCAGGCATTGGGTCTGGAGGTCAAGGAAGGGGGGTGGTTATTACAGACTGATCTGTGCTTGCTCTTGGAATAAACAACGTAAGTACCTGTAGTGATCTCACTTGCATTGAGTGAGCATTGGACATGACAGGGACAATGCCAGACCCCTCTCTGCAGTGTGTGAGTTAATCCTCACAAAACAGAGGTGTAGGTGCACATAAGGGGTTTGAAAGGACTGATTATACCCACTTTGCCCTCCTTGGGGCTGAATTAAGTGAGAGAGTAAGAAACATGAAAACATCAACTTTATTACTGATGAAACCAGACTGGAGAGTGAGGGTCTAGGTTCATGCCAGCAATCTCTTCCCATCATGCTGCCATCAGCTCCCAGTGTCAGAATTGCCCCTGGTGGGCTAAAGCGAGTTTGTGGAGCAGACACATTCACCCAGTCTCTCTCAGAGCTTTGGTCTAAGATTGGATGAGTTTTGCCAACTTTGCATAGATCTGTTGATTATTCATTGCAGCAGATGAGTTTATATAAAGTAGGATGAAATTCCTAGAAGGAGCCAGGCCCCAAGATGATCATTCCCAGAGAACCTGGCAGGCCCTGGGTAGGGGAGGCTGGGAGAGCACTGGCAGCCAACTGCAAGATGTTCTGAGCAGACTGTCCATGAAGTTCTGAGCCAGAGACCTGTACCTCACTCTGTTGGTCTCGTGTGTATCAGTGTCTCCATGCTCCTGAATGGGAGCCTGCATTTCAGTGCGATTCCCCGGGAGACAAGCACATTAGCATCTGGGAAACATGACTGGAGCCTTACCCAGGAGCTGCCTATACATGAAGGAGAAGCTTGTTTTCATCCTGGTTGCCCCCTGTTCTCGGGGAGGCTTGATTAATATTCTCCCTGCAGAGGCTTTCCTGCTCCTAAAGCTGCCAACCAGTCCTTCCTTCGATCACTCATTATATCAACAATTTCTCCGTTATTTGGAACCAGTGAAAAAAGCCTTCTCAAAACACGCCCTGAAGCTCATGAGCATATGTGATAACTTACTCAAACCAACCTGATACTTATTTCATTTCCCTGCATAGTCCACTCCAAAGAGTTTTTAAAAAGTAATTTTCTGAAACCTTTGGATAGGCCATTTGTTTTACTATAAGACTTTCTCCCCAGAGGGATTTGTGATTATAACTGGAGTGAGAAAGCTCTGTTATTAGAAATAATATTTGGTCCTAGAAAAATCAAGAGAACGTGGGGAAGGGGGAATAGGAAGAAGGGGAGGGGGGTGGGGAGTGAGGATGGGAAGAACAACGGCTCTTACTGTATCCATGTTTCCCAATTTTGCACTTTGGCAAAGAACTGGAGCAATCCAAGGAAAAGCAAAGGTTCAGAGGTGTTGGTTTTCCTAGGACTGTGCTGTGCAATATGGCAGCCATTAACTGCATGAACGTTTAAGATGGACCCTTCAATGGATTACATTGCAATCAAATGACATTTTCAGTTCCTCAGTTACACTGGCTACATTTCCAGTGTTCAGTAGCCTCATTTCCATCATTGAGGAAGTTCTCTTGGGCATGCTATTTTAGAAGGTCATATAGGATTGTAAGACACATTAGCTGTTAGGATGTGGTCATTTATTTCTGACTCAAAACTGAACCGCACACACCAAAAGGGGGCTGTGTGGTCTTCCCTAGGCATGGGTGGGGAGGTAACTTTCCACTCTGTGAAGCTATGGAGACAAGCAAAACAACATCTGTGTCCATTGCTTTTGTTGATTGACAAGGAGCTTAGGGCCATGTACTGAACCCAAAGCCAGAAGACTCGCTTCCATTGTCTGCGGTCAGTCTGGACAGTCGGTAACTTCAGTGGCCTCATTATCCAAGAATTGTGTCTGTCACTGACTGGTGGTGTGCTTGTGTGCCAGAAAGCCTGGAGTTCTGAATTGCACATCAGGTTTAGCAGATGAAAACCTCCACGAAGCCCACTTTAGTGAAAATAGCAGCAAAAATGCCCTCCTGTCTCTGCACTTCAACATGTACATCTTATTCTCTTAAGAAGAAAACTCAGGCGAATGTGGCAGAGGTAAGTTTCCTTTTTAACTATATTAGAATTTAAAGTGCAAGTTTAGTTTGGTTTTTGAGATGTAATTTGTTTTTTCTCAAGATTTATTTATGCATACAAAAACTGGGGTGCAAGTGGTGAGAGGATTCACCAGAGACAGTGCAACACAGGCAGATCCACTGAAACACACTGCTGAGGGGAGCAGCGGGCAGGACAGGAGAGGTTTGCCGCGCGTGTGGGTCAGCTCCCTGGCTGGGGATTGAACTCGTGCTGCAGTGGCTGGTGCTGAGATTTAACCCCTGTCCTACCAAGGAGGCCTCTGAGATGTAATTTTAATAGCTTTGAAACTAACTGCAATGCAGGTTACTTTGGGGCCAGCTCAGCAAGATGATATTTTAAAAACATAAAGGTATTTTCATTCTTACATAGCTCAACATTTTATGTAAGAGTTTGTTCATATAAAATGTATCTTTATTTCCTGCCTTTTTTGTCAAAGCTTCTTTTCTTGGCAGTTTTTCTCTGTCAATATACCAAATGAATCTTCTTTTCACTCATTTGGACAGCCCTGTTAATTAGTTCTTGTGCACCAGTTTAACCAGTAGCTAAGGACTAACTCTGCCATCTGCACATTGGTCTTTGATAGCATAATCTAACATACAGGTTGTCCCTGGTTTAAAATAATTTGACAGATGATTTTCAACTTTATGATGGTACAAAAGTTGGCATATTCAGTAGAAGCTACACTTTGATTTTTTGATCTTTCCCTGGGGTATGGCGCCTCAGTCATGTGCTCACAAGGGTAAACAACCTTTACCAACTATTCTGGAGCCACTTCAGAAGAAAAATCAATGACCCTGTCACTGTAGCTTCCCCATCATCCAGCAGTTAATTGTAGGTCAATGTTTCAAACATTCTTCAAGCCCCATGTGCCTTCGACTGTGTATGTTATTGGTGAGAGTATACAGCCATTCTTTTTCTCACTTCCAGAAAGTGGCCAATAAATGACAAGAGATTGTCAACATTTTATTATATAACAGACTTGGAATTAGAAGTTTTGCCCAACTGCAGGTTTTGAGCATGTTTAAGTTTGGCTAGGCTAAATTCTGATCTTTGTAGGCCTTGTGATAAGAGGCATTTCCAAGATATTTTCAACTTATGAGTTTATCAGGATGTCACCCCATCATTAAGTGGAGGATGATCTATATTTCAAAGTCAGTTGCCATCACATCTTCGAGATGCTTTGTGAACCCAGACCCAGACCTGTAAGTAATACTGCAATGAATGAAAGATGTGAACAGTGTTTGAGCAGGTCCAAACTGTAGTATACACACTCAATGAAATACTACTGAGCTATTAAAAAGAATGAAATCATGCCTCTCTGGACAAAATGGATGGATTGTAAATGAATAAGCTAGGTGAAATAAAGTGAGAGGCCATTAGAGGTTTATTTTACTCATTTGTAGAATGTAAATAACCAAAGGCAACAAACTGGCAAAACAAAATCAATGATTCTTTTTTTAAAATTTATTTATTTTATTCATTTATGCATACAAAACTGGGCTAAAGGCCAGAGGATTCACCAGAGAAAAAGTAGGGAGCAGAACAAGTGGGTCTACTGAAATACATTGTCAAAGGGAGCAGCTGGTGAGACAAGAGATGTCTGCTGTGCCATGGCGTCACCTCCTTGGTTAGGGATTGAACTCATGCTGCAGTGACTGGCGATACCTTGATCGCACTGAGATTTTAACTCCTGCACCACCAGGGAGGCCGTATGATTCTGATTTAAATAATTGATCTAAACTTAATCTACTTCTGACATCACATCAACTTTTCTTGAGGCAAAGCAGAAAAGAATGTGCACATCTTCCAAATCTGAAATTAACAAAAATATCACAAAAGATTAACAAAAATACTGTTTATGTAGACAACTAAAAAGTAATGTTAAGCAGCTGAGGGGATACATAAAATAAATATGACTTGGCACATTTCCCCAGTGCTTTTCATTTTCATGTAAGTTAGGTGTTCTGAGATCTCTCAGAAATGGATATATAGCATGGGGTAATACTTTTGCTTTTATTTTTACAATCTATTTCTGTTCTGTAGGATGAATTCCATTGTCCTTAGTATAATTTCATTGAATTTAGTGAACAGTGATTGAAGAATAGTGATTCTTAGACTGAAAAATATACTACTTACCAGATGGGATGTAGGATGTGGGAGGGGAGTGAGAATGGGAAGGAAAAGTTGTGGTGCTAAAGCTCTGGGGGCATGTGCACATATGGAGGTGAAGTTGTGTTCCCCAAATGTAGTGGCAAATCAATATAACTTAAGGACCCCTCACAATTTAAGGCAAGGTTAGGATGGCAGCAGAGTTTGGGGGACCTTCAAGGTTAAGCCCAATCTGTGGTGCCCAGTCTTGCACCTGCTTGACCATCTAGGACCTGTGGACGTGGAGGTTAGTGCCAGAGACCAGCCCTTCCCCTGCGCTTTTAAACAATCCCAGTGAGTGCCAATCCATTTGGAAACCTGGCCATTGGCTCAAAGCTGCATTCAAGGTATTCAAGAGTCTGCAAGTTTGAAGGACTCATGCATTTATAAAAAGATCAGAATAAGTTTATAAACCTTTCTCTGCCTTTCCTCAAATACATGATTAGGGCAGGATGATATCACTGAGCTGGAGAGCAGCTCTGGTGCTGTGTCTGCATCATGAAGGCTGCGGGGGAGGGGTAGAGTGGGGGTTGGAAGAAGAGGGGGTGGCAGAAAAAATACTTAAACCCCGCAACAGACGAAAGCCTACATGTGCATCGTTGATGAAGTTCATTACATCCACACTATGGGTGCCCTTCAGCCCTGTGCAGACTGGGGGCCTTCTCTGCTCACCTCTGCTCCAGGCTGGCCTTCTCTCCACCTCCCACTGGCCTCCTTTCTCCTTCTCAATCCAGCCAGCCCAGCTCCTGCACACGCCTTCCTCTGTCATCCATGGTGCTGACATGTTTTAGATCCCATTGTGGTTCTTTCCTGTGTGGTGTCTGCTCTACAGCTAGTGCCTAAGTGGCTCGGGACCTTGTCTTCTAAGCATCTGTTCAGAAAGAGAACTGTTTGTTCACTCCATTTGTGTGTGTCTCTTTTTACTTCCCCTCCTCTCTGGGGTCCTTTGGGCTACAAACACCAGATCCCTGGTCACTCTCCAGCTCTTATAGCCACACCGGTAGATGAACCTTAAGTCCAGAAGTGACCAAACCATTTTTTTTGGTCACTGGACAGCAGGGAATAGGAGGAGGGCACACTGCAGAGGAGCTTCTGGAAACAGGAGAAACTCTGTTCTCAGAGTCAGAATCTTGGGTTTGAGTCCCGCAACTGCTACATTAAGGGTGTGTGACTTGGGGCTCTTTCCTTGATGCCTTGGACATCGACTTCTCTGTGTGAGAAGCAGCTGTTCTGCTTTCACGAAGGATTGTTGCAAGGGCCAGGTTAGCTGGTCAGTGAGCTTCCTAGCCACATGCCTGCAAATCTCTATTACCACTATGCTCTTCACGACTTCTTGATCATAGTTCTGAGAGAACGAAACCAGAGAGAACCTTGTGCCAGATTCAGAGCCAAACATGGCGCTGTGGTGGGAGAGGGGAGGCCAGGGAGGAACAGGCAGGGAGCTTTGGAGACGGGTCCTTCCCTAGTGTCTGACCCAGATGTCCTTGGCTTTGGTTTGTGTCTGGGTGAGTGTGCTGAGGAGTTGTACTTGGTGAACCATCAGCTCAACCAAAATATGTTGCTCTGTGGGATTAAAACAAAAATTAACAGGAAGAGCAGTGTGGGGTGATGAGTGTGGAAACACATTTCAGTTTTAGTTTTCAACCATGAACACACATGTTCTGAAAGCCAATCTGGGAAAATGTGCTTCTGCCAACCATACAGTCAGCTGGGCGTTGTTCTTCCTCCCTCGTGCTGACAGGAGAGAAGTGAGGGCACCTCTGTCTTCCCAGGGGCCAGGCCGCAGAGTAGCAAGAGCTTTGCAAAGGCGGCTTGACTTCCGAGGGGCTGTGTGACCTTGGCCACGTTACCTCCTCTGAGTTTGGGTCTCTCACCTGTAGTAGGTGACCTTGTTTATGGGGTCCTGTGAGGGTCAGATGTGAAATGTGTAGGCCCACGCCACACATGCACCAGGCCTCCAGTCACGGCAGGTACCGCTGTTACTTGGTACATTCAGAAATGGGAAACGATGAAACCATGGTTACCATAGGGCTTTCTGTTACAGCTGAACTTAATCCCGACTAATATACTTACCACACAAAGAAATTCCCCACATCGTTTGGGAAAGGAACCCTAAGTCATGAGCCCCACACTGCCTACACATGGCCTAGCCTTTAAGCCTGTTTTGTATTTTTGCAAAATAACTACCACTTCTCAATTAACATTCTCATCACTTTTTGACAGT
>JAGFMF010011803.1:6904968-6929691 GCA_019455555.1 Galemys pyrenaicus | reverse complement strand
CTCCCTGCTCTCTGTGGTGAATCCTCTCACCCTCCCCCACACCTCTGGCCTGTACCCTGGTGCTTGTATGCATAAATAAATAAATCTTTAAAAAAAAAAAAAAGGTGACTCAAGGAGAAAGCAACTATGCCAGTGTCAGCTCTTATTTTTATTAAGATTGTTATGTTAGCAATGGATAGATGCTTAATGAGTTTTAATAGGCAACTTCCTTTATTTCTACTAAAAGAAACTGAAATTCAGCAGGGATTGTGGAAAAAGGTACCTACGCTCCAGATGACTTCTGTCCCCAAACTTTCCTTCCAGATGTAGGCCATCCTATGTCTCCTCTTCCTGTCACATGGCTGCCCCATCCTAGAACTGGCAACATTTGACCATTGGGCCCCGGCCCCTGCTGCTGCTTGCTTACCTATCCCCTGTCCCCACCCTCCCTCACTCCCTCCCCCTCCCTACTCCCCCTCCCTCTCCCTCCCCTCTCCTTCCCCCTTCCCTTCTCCCCCTCTCCTCTCCCCCTCTCCCCTCCCCCTTTCCTCTTCTCCCCTCCCCCCTTCCTCTTCCTCCAAGGCGTCAATCCTGCAGAGGCTGCGGTTCCTAATGTGGCCATGTGAGGACGACTCCAGAGCAACTCCAGAGCAGTAGCAGTGGGCAGGAGCAGTTGAAGCCTCTGGGAAAGGATGGGGGGATGGATGGTCGTTTCCATGTTAAGGGGTCCACGCTGCTGTGGGCAAGGGGACATCCATGGGGATGGAATTCTGCACTCAGGAGCTCAGAAGGCTAACAGGGCGGTGACTTAGGTCCTGCCACTCTTCCCCACTTGCCGCTGGGTTGAATTACCTTCCACGTTTGCCAGTCAGTACAGCAGGTCACCACCCAAATACAGGCCCAATCCCGTGGGGCTGTAATAGAAGCAGGCTAGGCATAGCCATAGTGTTTCCACCTCATATGCTTCCCCTCTGCCCCGCCCCAACGAACAACTCTTAATTACAGTGGTGTGAATACGAGTACTTGTTATCATTCTTTATACTCTTGCATTGAGCTAAAACAAATTCCTAGAAATAGAAAACTTGGGTCACCCACAATATTTCTGACATTCTGAATTATGTGGCATCTTATGAAAAGAAAAAATCAGTATAAACAAATATCTCTACTGAGGTGTTTTTCAGTACCAGTGGCATTCTCTAGCAGAATTACAAATTAGATAATTATATCTCTAAATTCCTCCCTCCAAACTCTGTGCTCTGTGCCCACCCCCAACCTTTTGTTACCTGTGGCCACTGCTCCCCAGCATCTGCACTCACCCACCCTTGACTTCTGAACCAGCAAAGTAGGTAGCTGACTGGTAGCGCTAGCAGGCAGGCTGAGGGGTCTGCAGGCCCCCCAAACCTGCCTTCTCCAAATAAATTCAGTCATCCACCACAAAAAGACAACACATACTCTAAGTGCATAAAACTTTCAATAGAAAAGAACGTTAGTACAATTAGTGTGCAATGGAGAGAAGAGAAAGAATATAATAATTCTTTCAGAAGAGAAAGAATAAAATAATTTCCCCATGAAACATCCAAAGTTCCCCATCCTCTGGTGGGTAAATGCCCAGCCCAACAGGGTTGGCCCAAAGTGGGGCCGCTGAGGCACAAAGCCTGCTGCAAGTCTGAGGTACCTTCTGATGGGAAATCATAGGAAGGGGGCAGAAGGGGCCAGACAAGCTTGGAAGGAAAAGAGTAAAATCAAAACACAAGTCAAGGGGTCTCCTTGGTGGTGCAATGGATTAAGCACCATACTGCGAGGCATCAGCAGTCACGGCAGCGCAAACTCGATCCTGGCCAGGGAGGGGACCCACATGGCGCAGCAGACCTCTCCTGCCTCGCCCGCTGCTCCCCTCAGCAGTGTGTTTCAGTCCATCTGCCTGTTCTGCTCCCCACTCTGCCTCTGGTGGATCCTCTCACCCCCGCCCTCCCCACCTCTGGCCTGTACCTCAGCTCTTGTGTGCATAAATAAATCTTTAAAAAAACATACAAGTCAAAATAAAGGCTGCTGTTGTCGGTCTGTCACCCACATCTCTGTCTCTGTCCCTTTCATGTCCTTCAAGTCCCTGGTTCAAGGCTAAGGCCAAGAAGCAAGCATGACTTCTTCACATGTCTCTCTGCTCCTTGCACCTCCTCCAGGTCTTCTTTCTAGTCTCCCTTTCCTTTTTCCTTCATTCTTTTCCCAGTCTTTTCTCTCTTTCCCTTGCTTCTCAGCTCCACCCCTCTTTGGCTGAACCAGGGCACTTGGAACTTTCTATGGATGTCACACTGTTACAGTGGAGGCAATGTGTTTCTTCTTCCCTCCCCCAGCCTTTAGCTATTTTATTTTCACTCTGGGGATCAGGATTGTTCCTTCCTTGAAGATGTCTGAAGGACATGAAGAACCCAAGTTTTGTTAAGTAACGGCAAAGCTTTCTTTATGATAATTTTAACTGCTAACAAAAGTCAAGGTGATGGACTTCAAAAGAATTTGCAGCTTATAGCTCTGTTTTACACACATGGAAAGTAAAAAACGAAACTCGATGAGAAATGTATTATTATTATTATTTTTAAAGATTTATTTATTTATGCACACAAGAGCTGGGGTACAGGCCAGAGTCCAGGGAGGTGAGAAGATTCACCAGAGACAGAGCGGGGAGCAGAACAGGCAGACTGACTGAAACACACTGCCGAGGGCAGCAGCAGGCGAGGCAGGAGAGGTCTGCCGCGCCATGTGGGTCCCCTCCCTGGCTGGCAGCAGGGATCGAACTCGTGCTACAGGGGCTGCAGTTTGCTTCGCAGTGCGTTGCTTAACCCTCTGCGCCATGAGGGAGGCCCGAGAAATGTATTATTTTATAACCAAATTACATTTATATTTACTACCGCCAGCTTGATGCTAAATGACTAATTTATACATTGACCTACTCTGAAAAAGATCAAGGATAGTAATAGAAAGGAGATGATTAGAGGCATAAAATAAAATTAGAGTACCCCTATGTCTCCATGCTCCCTGGAAAGTGCAGCAAAACTCCCTCCCCCACATCCTCTTTTTTCCTTTTCTCATCATCCATTCTCTCCCACGGGTTTGGATGGACACGGGTTCCAGATTGGACACTTTCTGCTTAAAGAAATGAAGTCTGCACTGTAATTTCAGGTATGGATATTGACGCGGGACGGATCACTTGGACAGGAGGGTCTCCAAGGGATCCCCTGCTGGGACGGATCACTTGGACAGGAGGGTCTCCAAGGGATCCCCTGCTGCGCTGGGTGGGCCAGGCACTGCCTGTGGAAATGGGAGGCATCTGTATGTCCAAACCAGTAGAAGAGTCAGGCTGCGAGGGAGGCAGTGGGTGTGTGTTGAGGCCTGGAGTTACGTGCAGGGCCGGCTGAAGACGCAGGGTGTGTCCTGCACACAGCTGCCCTTCTGGACCCCTCCCTGGGGTGACCCTGACAGCATGCACCAGGCCAGAGCACAGGAGGTGACTCTTGCAGACCTCCTATGAGAGGGGCATTTGCCCCAGGGCTTGCCTCCCTGCCACTGGCTCTGGTGAGCTAGCTTGGCTGCTGTGCAACATGGCTCCTGGGCCTCTCCACCTGGCGCCACCACCTCTCACGTCCTCCTGCAGGCTCCTGGATACCTTGCAAAGTTGTCCTTTCTTGGAGCATTTCTGGTTTGAATTGGGACAGTGGGATATAGAGATGGGAGTGGGGTAGGGGTGGGAGAAGAGACAGGGCGGCAGGAGACAGCAATGCTCCGGTCCAAAGCATGCAGTGAGAACCAGGATGTGCGGACACCTACTTTGTGTCTGAAGCTCAAACAAGCATTTCTTCATTTAACTTCCGTTACAACTTGAAGCGAATACCTCTTCACTTAACAGCCAGTGAAGTAGAGGTTCGTGGGGCTGGGGAAGGAGCAGTGATTTGGTCAGGGTCATCGAACTGGTGGCTCGCTGCCGGGCTACACTGGAAAATACGTTTGGTAGTCTCAACCCCTGAGCCCTCCCCTCCCTCAGAACCCCCTCCTCCAGCGCCCCCCAGGGAGCCAGGCTCCTGCCCCTCGCTCACTTGGGTGGCTGAGGGAGAGGTCGATGCTCCCAGCTGTCCTTCTGGGGCTTGAACAGGAAAGAGACAAAGGTCTCATTTTGGGGTTGCTGTCTGTTTCCATGTCTCTAGTTGCTGAACCACCAGGAGGAAAAGCATTTGAGGTATTTCCATGGGAAATGGGAGCCAACAAAAGCGCAGTTGGGTGGTATTCTAGTTAATTGCAGGAAGGCGGGCAGCCCTCCAGGATATTACCTTTCTTGGGCTGGAAAGTGTTTCTTTGAAAAACGTTTTTTGGTTCAGCTGAGGCCTGCTAAGTTTTCGCAGATTTGCTTGTTCATAACTATGAAGAGCGTCACCAAGTGGGTCCTTGCGGGGCTGGGAGGCCTACGAGGGAGGCAGCGCAGGCAGGAGGAAATCACTCTGATGACAACTCTTTGCTAAATGATGGCTGGAAAACACTGGATTATATTTCCCAGCCGGTATAAATTCCTAAAGGGGGCCATTCCCCCGAGGCCTGTCTCCCCCAGATGGAAATAGAATCTACGACCCTGAATGAAATGTCTCGGGCCCTGCGAAGGGGAGAGGGCAGGAAATGAAGAGAAGTGATCACTCTTCTTAAACACACTTAAAAAAAAAAAAAAGCAAGAAAAGCATTTGCAAAGGTGCATGAATCCAAGCGTGTTAGTCCTGACACGTTGGGCTGACATGCGTTTGCCTTTTCCAATTCACGGCAGCCCCGGGAGGTGAGCAAGGCCTCCATCAATCTCTGCACCTGAGAGATGAGGACCTCAAAGTTAATGACGCACAGTGCAGGTCACCCCTCTGTTCCATCACTCTGTCATGACTGAGACTTCACCAGACTCTTCCTTTGTGCCCGGGTGGGCTTGGAAAGGACGCTGAGACGGTGCTGTCTGGCTGTGGGTAGGCGCGCCTTGTGTAAGGGAACCGGGCAGAATGGCACATGCAGCCCGAGTCCTTCAACCTGAGCTAAGCCCGGAGGGAGGAGGGCGGCAGGGGTACCTCCTGAAGGACCCTGCCCCCATAGGGCTCTTTTCATCAGAGCTCACTGAATTCTGGGTCCTGTTTCCCAAATGGAATATTTTCATCATTGTTGGCGATAATACATGTCATGTATGCCAGTTATAAATTCAAATACAGAAGCATAGGGAGTAAAAGGTCTACATGTCGTCCTCACCTCCCTGCCCTTCCCTCGATATTAGCACTCGATATTAGCACTCCACTCGTGACATGAATAGGCTGGCCCTGTGCCCTTTGGGCATTTTCATATGTATCCAGTCTGCCTGGGTCTCCTCTTCCCTAGGCGCCCTCCAGGCCTGCTCCCTCCTCCACCCAGCTCTGCCCCTGTAGGGGATGGGAAGTGAGTCTGGGATGCTTTATCCCTGCCTAGTTACCCTTCTGGAGGGGCAGAGCTCCTGTCAGGCGCACCCCCTCTCTGGATTCCCACAACTGCCTCCTTCCTTTTATCCTTCAGTCTTAAGGGTAGCAACTGACCCCCAGGGGCTTCATCCGTCCTTGCTGATTTTCTTAAACTTGTGCCTTTTCATGAAACTCGTTTCAAACCATTCTATTTTAGGTTTTGGACGTACATTGCACTGATAATTACATGTATGGATCTGTGTTTTTGCTAATAATTTGTTTTGTTGATAATTACATATATGGATCTGTGTGTGTGTGTGTGTAAAAAGTAGTAGTGTGTATCATTTACAGATGCCTATATCTGTGTTTATATATATACACATACATATAGATATCTACTTCCTACTTTTCCAAGTGAGCCTAGTATTGCATTATGTGAATATACATTATTTGTGTAATCTCCCACTGATAAGCACTAAAGGTTGTGTTCAGTTTTCCTCTTTGAGGTTACGGCATTCCCAAATACCTACATGACTTCTTCTGGGAGCTGGAAGTCTGGCATAGAGCAGTGGACGCTAGCTGTGAGAGCTTGGGCACGGGACTCCAAGTCTCTGAGCCTCAGTTTCCCCATCTTCCAGAAGGAATAGCACACACAGTCCTGCAAGCAGATGAGGGCCTGAGGTTTTGCTGTGGCCTCATCTTTGAGTAGCTGTTACTGTGAAGCTGGAGTGTGGCTGGTCAGTTGGTCAGCAGGAGAGGCAACTGATGGTAGCTCAGTGTCACCTTACTAAGCTTTCTTGGTGACTCGCTGGGGGGCACCTCCCTGTCACGCTGGTGACCTGCGTGAATAAGTGCAGGAGAAAGGCCTTGAAGAGAAACCAGCTTAGTGCTAGAATTTTCAATAGAATTGAAAAGAAAAAAGAAGATTCAGAGAAAGTGTTGCCTTTGAATTACCATTAAGAATACCTGTAGGAGAAATGCTGTGTTTTGGGCATATTGGGGAACTCCGAAGAGGAAAAGGGAAAATTGGGGGGCAAGTCCCGCCATCAGCCATCAGCTGGAACTCCTCAGTGTCGTCCAGGCCATGCGTGCTGGTTGCTGAAGACTAGGGAAGGCCATGGGCCCGGGAACAGACGCGGCCACAGGTCCTTCCCTCTTCAAGGACTTGCGTCCTTCAGGTCTGTCTTTAACCCAGTTGCGCGGCCAGGGCTGCTCTGGGGCCAGAGATCCTGGCCCTGCGGGGTCCTGGCTCCTGCCAGTGGAGGGCCTAGCTTTCCCTCTGCCCGGTCCAGCGGAGGTCCACTGGGGCAGCGCCCCGCCACCCCCACCGCGAGCGGGCCACGTCAGGGTGGAAAGAACCCGCAGCCTTTACGGCTCCTGCCAGCAGGTGTCGCTGCTGCCCCAGCGGACAGTCAGGCTCGCGGAGGACAAACTGCTCGGTCCTTGCCACTCAGGGTTTACCTTCCCAAATTGCAGGATTAGAAACCTGTTCTCCACTCTCAACAACCCCCCCCCCCCCCCCCCCCNCTCAACAACCCCCCCCCCCCCCCGCCCTACCTCAGTTTTGCCTAAGAAAAGGAATGGAACTCCCCGCCCCCCAGGAGGCTGGGAGGCCGCAGTCGGAAGAGCGCTCCGGGCAGGCTTGCTGCGCCGGCTCCCTCCCAGGCCTGGCCAGGGCAGGACACATCACTCAGCGCTTGGGGCTGCCGGGCAAATACGACTGCCAGGATGCACCCTGGCAGCTGGGGAGGGGGCGCAGGGACTAAGGGGCGCGAGGTCACAGAGCTTCTGATCTTTAGAATCTCTCAGGGAGAATGGGCCAACTTGAAGGGGAATTCCCAAGTGTAACAAAGAAGGGCCTCTCCCTTGACTCTGGCAAAAGGGCTCATTTCCTCCAGGCCCGTTTTCTTTGCTCCCTCCAGAGACTGTACCGAGGGTCTTGTTCCAGATTTCTGGTTATTCTCAGAAAAGTGGAGGGTACCGCTCACCTGAAGGGGGTTATAGGCCCTCAGTTGTCCTGTCTGCCCAGCACTTTGAGGGGTTCCTAGGATATAAGGCTGGTTTTAAGCCCCAGAAAGCCAAAGGCCACCAGGAACAACTCGGTCACTCATCCTAAATGGGAAACAGTCATTTTTTAGTCGTTATCTCATTTAATCCCCCTGGGTGGTAGAATTATCACCCACGTGGTACAAAAGAAGAAACAGGGGCACAGGGACAGACACACGCCCTGCACCGCAGGACGGGGGAGGGGAGAGCTGGCACTTGAATACAGATTCCCTTGGTGGTGCTCTTTCTGCTGTACCCCGCTTTCTCCAGGGTGCCTCTGAAGGTGGGAGCTGAGAACTGGCTTCCACAGGCAGATCTGAGAAGCCCCATGGCAGGCGGCTGTGGGTCACAGGCATGGTGCAGGGGTGGTTGCCAGACGGACCACACTCCAGGAACGCCCCAGGGGCTGGAGTCCTGCAGGAGGCAGTGCTCCTGGGAACTGGGGGGAGAAGGGGCTTCCGTGCATCTGGCAGCCAAGCACAGGAGACAGAAAAGCCAGCACCCGGCAGGCCAAGGTCACACTCTGGGGCTGACAACACTTGGGGGATGGGGAAGATAGATCTGTTGGAGAGGGGTGGACGGCATCACCAAGATGGTCTTGACAACTTCATCTACTCCTCCATAGCCCAGGCATTAACTTTTTTTTTTTTTTTTCAAGTTTAAGAATGGAACCCCCAAGCCTGGTAACTTCAGGACCTGGGTGTGGGGGCATGAGGCAGAGGGCCATCTGCTGAGCTGGACAGGCGCAGGTGGCAAGGCAGAAGCAGATCCTGGTGGAAACTCCCATGTCGCCCGCAGGACAGGCAGGGACAGCTTTGGCTACCTCTCCAGCTCCTCAGGAAACGGTGTCAGGTGCAGAGAAGCTAAAGCAATTCTCCATCTGAGCACAGAAACCCAAATGAAACGGCTCCCATGGTCCTAGATTCATTCTGTAAAACCAGCTCTTGTCAGCTCAGGCTGGGCGTCTTTCTCAGGACTAGTATTACTGAGGTAAGCCCAGCTCTCTCGTCCACACTGGACAAGGCACGGTCCAGTAGCAGAGACTCAGTAGCTCACTGCAGCCAGGATGAGTGACGGCTTGCCAAGACAGCTGCTCAAGATGTCAGCTGTCTACTCCCGAAACCTGCACGTTTCTGCTGGGCGGGGATCTACTGCCTTCATGGGAGAGCTGGAGAAGGTACCTTCAGGACTGGCACGGGTCTCAGCAGCATGGCTTTGCAAGGGGAGTCCCGCCCTTAGCAGCTCCCTCAGCTGGATGCCTCTGCGCAGTGTGTACACTGCCCAACAGGACATGGTACTCCTGCCTGCAGAAGCCTGTTTTATGTTAGGGACTTAGCAGCCCTTTAGGAGAATTCTGCAAGGAGGAGAGTGCCAGGTGTGGGAGGGCACAGGAGAGACACTGGAAATATCTGAGACCCAGGCAGTGCTCTCCCCACTAGCCTCTCTGGGCACATAGTAGTCCTCTTGCCTTGGGAAAGGGATACCCTTGTTGGGTGAAGGAATAACATGTACAGATGCAAAGAGGCATAAACCTTGGGCTGACAGGAGGCTGGGGCACAAGGTGGGGACAGTGGGGGATGGTGTGGGCAGGGGCCAGGAGGTGAAGCCCTGGGCTCCTGTGCATTGCGCTGCGGTTGAGGCCAGGAGGGGATGAGCCAGGCTGGAGAGAAGGGGGCAGTAAGGCAGGGCCGGTTCTGGGGCAAGCAACCCTTTCAAGGTAGGCTTTTCTGATACCCATTCCACATAAACACTAGTTCCAGAAATCTTTCTCGATTATCTGAGCTCTGACTTCTGCCCATAGAAGTTGGGAGCCTTCTCTCCAGTAGAAACACCAGACCTGAAGAAGCAAGTTGTGACACCACATGTATTTCTGCTGGGGCTAGCTGGGGTGGGGGGGGGGAGGGAGGGAAGGGGCAGGGGGAGCTAGCCCCTGGCTTGGGGAGGTGTGGATGGACTTCTCATTCCCGCCCACTACTTGCTGAGACCTGGCTGTGGGCACCATCTCCACCCCTGCCTAGGGCACTGGGTGAGCCTCACACTCTCCTCCTGGGGCCCACCTCCTGCCAAAGGGCACAGCACCTCCCACCCACACAGTGGTGGGGCATAAACTGCCCGGATGTCATGATTATTTACTTTTCCTCCAGGTGGGTGGTGGCAACTCAGGTACCAACTCCTGGCTCTCGCCCACATGCACGTGTGCGCCAGCGTGGGACCGAGGTTTGATTTCACAAAGCCAAGGGCTTGGCTGTTTTCTTTTTTTCTTAAGTTCTGGTTCGTCTTTTTGGAAGGCACAGGGGGGAGGCTAAAGAAGGGGAGGCTGCCTTGAGCGATGGTGATCTGGAAGGGCTGAAAGTGTGCGGACAATGGCCGGTGGGCCAGGCTTGCTGTGTCCCAGGGGCCAAACTGCATGCTGGGCTGTTCTAACAAGAACTTGAACTGAGCCGAACCGTGACCCCCAAATTGGAAAACACTGCCCGGATTCACTGAACCCAAAACCGAATCCAAATATTATTATTTTTCGGCTGAACTCTGAATTGCACTAATGTTTTTTTCTTAAATACCTACCAGGCCAGTTTGAAGTAGACACAAACATATGTGTTTTCTGAAACTATTGAACCTGAACTTCAAAATAATCTCCTCTTTTAGGGTGAAATGAGACTTTATTTGCTTGAGAGTGTCCTATTCACAGCAGGCTGATAGAGCTTCCTTCATGGCAGGACTAACTTCTATTTGTTCAGGACTTTAACTTCACTTCTCATCTTTGAAAACAGGGTGTCATTTGCATATAGTGGAATGCCCAGATCTTACAGTTGGATCAGTTTTGACAAATGCATATACTTGAGGAACTTGCACTCCCAGTAAAGCTAAGGAGCATTTGCAACAGCCCAGAGAGTTCTTTTACTCTTTCTCAGTTGACCCCTCTCTTCTCCAGAACCACTTGCTCTTTATTTCTCTTCACCTTTGCTTCTTGTTTAAAGCTTATGGAACTCCCTCCTCCTTTGAAACTGGGAGGACAAATATTAGTCCCCATTTTATGGATAAGAAAACTGAGGCTGAGAGAAAACTCAGTAGCCTTGCTTGCGCTCCTAGAGTTAGGAGGCAGCAGAATTAGACCCACCTGCGTTTCTGGTCTCCCAATCAAATGCTCCCTCTTTCCATCGATCTCAAGACATCTGTTGAACTGGATACCAACCATGGATTTAATGCCTCCGTGGGCTTCATAGGGAATGGATCCTACTTCTGGCTTCCAGTGGGGTGACTTCACCTATTTTTTTAAAAAATGTTTATTTATTCATACAAGGGTATAGGCCAAAGATGTGGCAGGGTGTGTGAGAGGAGTCATCAGAGTGAGGAGCAGAACAGGCAGATCTGCTGAAACACACTGCAGAGGGGAGCAGTGGACCAGGCAGGAGAGATCTGCTGCGCCATGTGGGTCCTCCCCTGGCAGGGGATTGAAGAGCTGCAGTGGTTGCGGATGGCTTCATAGTGCTGCACCTCAGCCCTTGCACCAGCAGGGAGGCCTGGCTTCACCTACTCTAAAAGACCTTTTAGCAAAGAGGGCCCAGCTGGCTCGTGCCAGGGCTGGTCTGCCCCTGCAGATAGGGCCCTCTCCCCAGGCCTCCTGGCACCCCGCGGTGGCTTCCCACGCAGGGCGCCTGTGCCCTGTCTCCAGCCTGCCTGTGTGTGGCTGTCTGTGTCTCTGGCCGCCTGTGTGTAGACAAACTGTATCTGACCCCCGAGGAGCAGAGTCTGTCTCCCGAGCAGCCGAGCTAGAGAACATTGACCAGGTTCCCAGGCTGGTTTTCCTGGGGAAACATTTTCCAGAGCCTACAACAATGTTGTATTTGATTTGATTTCCCCCCACCCCCTTTGCAGGCGATTGTGTGGTTTGGGGTGTTTTGCTCCTAGTTATAATCCAATAAAGAGCAGCTGCTGAGATTTTTCCAAGAGTGCCGCTTTCAACCGCCCTCGTTGAAAACGCTCTAATTTATTTCAGTCGCTTGTGGGAAAACCAGCCTCAGCTCAAAACAAAGGCGTCCTGTGCTGATGTAATTGCTCCATGAGTCTCTCCTCAGGCCCGGGGCCTGCCCGTGTCCACCGAGGCAGCGCAGGAAGGAGCCTCCTTTCTAGGTAGCGGAAGTCACCCGGAAGAAGTCCCTCTCTCCTCCAGACCTCTCGGGACACTCAGGAGTACCAGCACCTGGTGGGGGTCGGGAGCCAAGAAGCTCTTGACAGCTGACCCATTTCCTGTGGCTCACCGGGGGCAGCTTGCGAAGGCATCACGTCACGTGACCTTTTTTCTTTCTGCTTCCTATGTAGTCAAGCCCTGCTCTCTGAGGGGTTAGAAGTATGGGTAAAATGATTGATTCAGACAGGGAGAAGTTCAGTAAATAGACCTTCATTGGGTGATGGAACCTGCTGGAGAGGGTTCTGGGCATTTAGGTGGAGGGGGAGAGATGGGGAAGCCTTAGTCAGTTTCCTGGCCTGTTCTGTCTCCTGTTCTGTTCAGGTGCTGGTGGAGCCCGACTAAGGTGATTATGGAACTCTCTGGTTGTTGATTTGGTCTGAGAGTGTGCTAATTTCTTCTTGTGTCACCCCAGGGCCTCTTGGACTCTACATTCCAAAATGGCAGCTCCATGACAGAGCCGTGTGAAATGTTTCTGCTATTTTGTCAACTTCTAAAGAAGACTGATTGAATTACACAGGGTGGAGCCACCTGTTTGGTTATAATGCATTTCCCAGGGAGGGGCTGGAGGGGTGAGCTGTGGGGCTGACCTTCTCGGAGGCCCTGTTTTCCATTTCATTTGTAAAGTGATTTCCATAAAGCCGCAGAGCTGTTTTCTTCCAAGTCAGAGGAAGTCACAAGCCGGTGAGCATTTGCCTGGGAGGTACCCTTCCCCACCCACAGGCTCCTCTCTCTCCTCCAGTATCCCTTGCCTAGAACCACCTGGAGGGCAGAATGAAGCAGGCAAGAGCCTTGCTAAGGCAGGAACAAGACTACTTCCAGTGCTGATTCTCAGTGGAAAGTTAAAAAATGCTTTCAGTAGCTCGGAGGAGACCTCAGCACTCAATGTACAGACTTCTAGAACTCACAGCTTTCAAAGATTCCGGTTTAATGTGTCAGAGGTGGGACATAAACATTTTATTTAAAAATAAACATTTTATCTTTTTAAAACTAAGTGTGCGTGTTCAATTGGAACATTTAGAACATTAAGAAAATAACAACTCTAATTGTTTTTCTCTGTGACAGTCACGTTGAAATTCTGCAGACCTCCAGTCTGGATTGTTGCACACCCGTGGATATCTGGATTAGCACTGTGCACTTGTGTTGGTGTCCTTTTCCTTTTGAGCACGAGGAGTATCTTCCCATGACTTTTGATATTTTTTGAAAGCCTGGTTTGTGCAGGCTGCACACAAAGGAATCTTGTTCTTCGTCTCTGATTATTGCTGTGAGGTGGGTCCCGGGTGTGTGAGAAGGCTCTAGAGTACACTTGAACTCTTCGCTTAGCTCACTTCATGGGGTCCCCTACTCCATGTGTCCCCCTCTTATCTCCTTCCAATAAGGGGCATTAGCTTATGCATTTTCTTCATGTTAGCATCACAGAACAGTGCATGGCCAGGGAGAAGCAGTTGAGGGTTGGGAAGGTGATGAAATGCGAAGCTTCCGAGTTCCCCAGTCCAGCATATCCCCAGGGGCCACTGGTTTGGGTGCATCCTTGCACCCCTTTCTCTTCAGTCATTTTTATTTTTAATGTGCTTTTCAGGTGGTCTTGTGATGGGGAGCTATGGGTGTGGGAAAGGACAGGCTGGGGACCCCAAGACTTGAGGTCCTGTTCAGGCCTCCCCACTCACCAGCTCTGGGAATGTGTGTATAACCTAAAGTCCTTTCCTCTTTGCAGGGTGGGAATAATGACATTCATGCCGCCTGCTCTTCCAGAGATGGTTCTGGAATTAGAGTAGCCAGATTTAGCAGCAAGCAGACAAAATAACAACACAACAATAAACATAAAATAAAATAACTTTAGCCAGTTAGGATGGCTTGTTAATACACAGTTAGGATGGCTTGCAAATACACAGTCATTGTTTGGACATAAACATGTCCCATGCCATATTTCACCTGGTGACCCTGCATGAGATGAACACGTGGGAATGGCTTGGAAATGGGCCCTGGCTGGCTCCCAGCTGACCCCTTCCTTTTGGTAGAGAGGACTCCTTTAGGGCCAGCAGGGCCTGTCTGTCCTTCAACTTGGGACAACTCCTCAAACACCCGGCAGGAGGTAGAGGCCCTGGAGCCGTGGGGATAAGGAGGAAGTATTGATGTTTGCTGGACACCTACTGGATGCCAAGTTGTTGGTAAACCCCCAGTCTGTGTTTGCCCTGTGCTTGTTGCTTGGCGGTAAAACCCTGCTCCTTATCCCCGCGCTCCAGTCCTCACCTCCACTTCTCTGCCTGCACCTCTTGCCTTACTGGGCAGCATTTTTTTTTTAAGATTCATTCCACTCATTTTTGCATACAAGAGTTGGGGTACACACTCTGTCTCTGGTGCATCCTCTCACCCCCCACCTCTGGACTGTACACCAGCTCTTGCATGCATAAATAAATAAATCTTAAAAAAAAGAGTTGGGGTACAGGCACACATGTGGGGGAGGGGCAGTGGTGAGAGGATTCACCAGAGACAGAGTAGGGAGCAGAACAGATGGCTCTACTAAAGTACACTGCTGAGGGGAGCAATGGATGAGACAGGAGAGGTCTGCTGCGCCATGTGGGGCACCTCCTGGCCGGCAGCAGGGATCGAACTCGTGCTGCAGTGCTGCGGTTTGCTTCATAGTGCGTTGCTTGACCCTACTGCACCACCAGAGAGGCCCTGAATTCATTTTTTTATTAATGAAGTGATATTCAATTCTTTTTAAAAAAATTGTGATTGAGTTTACTGTGAGAGGGGTAAGACAAAATGCTGCTGGAAAATGAAAGATACACAGCGGTGAAGTGGACTTGAGCCCCACCGGGACCCAGAGCATCGCAGCAGCAAGTTCAGCCCTGGGTGTTAGTCTTCTGGACTCACTGGGGCCTCTGGGGACCCTTTGCACCTCCAGCATCAAGTGTGCTGTGGGTGCTTCTGCTCTCTGGTGCTTACGGGGTGCATGGACAAAGTTCCCTTCACATTGGAGTTCAACGAGCACACACACCACCGATATCTCCCCTCAATACCCCCGTCCCTTAAAAACAAAAAGCCCCCTAGGCACTAGTGACGTCCAGCGACGAACCTGCACTGAAGCCTGGCTGCCCAAGTGCGGGCCAGCCAGCCGGTGGCACGAGCCCCACCTGGGAGGCCCCGCCCCAGACCAACTGGATCAGAATCCCACTTTGATACAGTGTGAGCAGTGGGATCCCTGAGGAGTTAGAGGGGCCGGGACTGGGTCACAGGAGCGAGCCTGCTCTGGCCTTACTAGCCAAGTGGCCGTGGTGCCCTTCCCCACCCATGCCTAGGTAAGCTGGGTAAGCTGGAGGACTAACGTTTGACCACCACACATCAAATACGTGACCAGAACTAGCTTCCCTCGGCTGACTCCTTAGCAGCACCGGCTGACACAGCAGCGTGCACTGGAGCGTGTTTACGTTGGTGGAAAAAATGGACACAGCTGCAAAGTCCACCAGGAGGAGCGAGCCGCAAGAAAGGGACACCCCCAAACAGCAGTGAAGAACTGAACCGAGAATTGCAAATTTGGACTGGGCATTGGGTGCGGGGTTCTGTGGAGTGAAGACTAAATCCAGGCCATGGCCACAAAGCTCAGGGCCGTCACCGGGACGTGATGGTCCGAGGAGGACACAAGTTTGTGCCCTGTTCCCTGTCCGGTTCTGCCAGTGGTTCCAGTGGAACTTGAAGTTCCAGGGTAGACCTTTTTGGTTCTGCACCCTCCTTTCCCCTCTTCCTTGTATCAACTTTAGGGTTGAATTGGTTTTTCTTTTCAAAGTCGTGACTTAGGGCCTCCCTGATGGCACAAGGGGTTAAACACAGCACTATGAAGTATCCTCAGCCACAGCAGCTCGAGTTCGATTCCCGGCCAGGGAAGGGACCCACATGGCGCAGCAGACCTCTTCTGCCTCGCCCATTGCTCCCCTCTGCAGTGTGTTTCAGTAGATCTGCCTGTTTTGCTCTCCACTCTGTCTCTGGTGACTCCTCTCACTTGCTCACCTCTGGCCTGTACCCCAGTTCTTGTGTGCATAAATAAATAAATCTTAAAAAGAAATAAAGTCGTGACTTAGGGCTAATAATGTTGAATGACTCAGGTGAGCACCAATCGCTCCCTCAGCTGGTGGGTCCTCTGGTGAAGTCACTGATATCTTTTGAGGGCTACTGAGAGAGCCCCATTAAGGGGCAGGTGGGTGTTTGAGCAATTGGGGTCTATGAAGATTCATAGCTGGGGTGCGAGGGGAGGGTGGCTGCTTAAATTGTGTGTGTGAAGTGCTGGCAGACGGTCACGTCACCCCAAAAGACCTAGGCGTGATGGGGTGAGGGCCCCTGAACACAGCTTGCTCACTGCACAGGTGCTGGCCCAGCCTTCACCTGCTTGTCCTTGGACTTGTCCAGCAGCTTTGGTGTGAGCCAGTAGGGGGCAGAGTGGTGTCATCGGTGTCAATGCCCCACCGTCAACCTGTGGGGACTTGGGGTGGCCCTGAAAGGGTCCCATCCCCTGTTCCTCCCCTCCGCCATGGTGCTGATGGGTTCCAGCTGTGCTCCTGTGCCTCTGACTGTGAGCTTCCAGGTGACTCTGGGGTCCTGGTGTCACTGTGACTCCTGCACCCTGCAAGGAGGCCTGGTGGATTTTTGAGGCCCCTAGTGCTGTTTGATGAAAATCAGCACTCAGTACACCCGTGTTTACCCCGCCTCTGTGCCTGGCGCCTTGGAGGTCTGGGTTGCTGAGGGTCTCTGAAATACTTATGCTTTGCACACCCCTTCCCCACCCCTCCCAGGAGCCCCTCCTGTGGTTCAGGCAGGCACGACCGGCTGAGGCCTTCACACAAGGAGAGAGGGATGGCTGAAGGAGGTCAAGGGGCGCGAGGGTTCAGGGTTCATACCCATCACAGGGCTTAACCCCAGGGCTCCTCTTCTTCCACCTTGACTGGATCTGCAGGATTTAGGGTAGACACTGGGAGAAACTTCCCCTGTGCCTGGTCTTGGCAGCTGTTGTTTGCTGTAAATTAAATCTGCAACGCGAGAGCCAAGGAGGAAACAGGGCAGGGCAGGGCTGGGGTTGCCTGGGCTCCTCTGCTCCTGGTCTCACCGTTTTCTGATTCAAAGAAACTCACACTCTTGAGAGGGAGAAAAGACCCGGCCATGAGGCGCTCCCTCCAGCGGCCCGTGTGCTGTTCAGCCTTGTTGCACTGAAGAAACTGGGCCCCGGAATTTGTCCTAGGGCAGCTTTCGAGAGAAACTTGTGAAGTTTCAGCTCCAGAGCAGTCTTGCCTGATAACTGTTCAGGCCCTGGTCACCCCATTCTGGTTCAACTACTTGATTTACTCAAACCGTGTGTGTGTGTGAATGGGCATAACACACATGTGTAGTAACTGGGGAATCCTCCTTCATAATCTGAGGTGTATTTTGACCAGAGTCCTTGGGAATGAATGTTCCTTGGGAACAAGAACCAAGCTCTGAATTTTCTGTGCTCTTCACTGTCAGCTGAAAATGGGTCCATTTTGCTGCACCACCTACGTGTGTCTAAAATGTGCATTATTAGATTTTCAGATGTCTGTAACTTAATGCACTCAGAGAACAGGGCTGGAGATGGGCACTTCTGCAAAGAGGAGAATCCTTCTTTCTTGGGGAGAAACCTTCTCTAAAGACATTTTTGAAGAAGACACCTAAAAGCTGCTACAGCAAGTGAGAGGCATCTTGGCAATAAAAGGGCCTCTTATGGTTGGGGGTCAGTGAGTTAGGGGTCCTGGGTCTGGGTTGGTGACATCACTCCCTGAATTGTGTCACTCTAGGCCTCAGACACTGAAATGAGCCAGTGAGGACACCACGTTCAGGCTTACTGGGTGCACAGGTGCCCGAGGGGCTCTTGACAGAAGGCAGGTTCTGATCTGGCAGTCTGAGGAGGGCCCAGAGACTGTGTTTCTTACCAGCGGGCGAGGCTGCTGTGCTGGTTCCTGGACCACACTTGGAGTCAACAGAGCTCTAGAAAATCCCGGAGAGCCTTTCAACTGAGCATGGTGGGCTACGGTTTGAACAGGAGAGTAGGGGCTGGTTGCTCACGTCTCTGGGTTTCCTCAAGAAAACAGCACTGGGCCCAAAGGTGTCACACACGGCACACCAAGAGAGACAGAGCAGGAAGCCTAGAAAAAACAGTGGGCGCTGTGTGGGGGGTGACACAGTGGGGTATGATGTGAGTAGGAGAAAGACCAGAGGAGGGACTTGGGAGCTGAGAGAGAGGAGGGGAGACACGGAGGAGGAAAAAGCTGGGAATCGCACAGGTGGAGAGGGGAGAGAAGTGGGGAGGGAAAGGGAATTGGCGGGGCCCAAGCTCTGCCTCTGTCAGGGGAAGAGTGCAGAGACAGTCCTGGGGGGAGCTTGAGGGGGTCGGGGGAGTGGGGGGGTTTCCTGGGCCCTAGGGGTAACGCTGCCTCCAGCTTTAATCAGGTCTGCTTCAAACCCTGAGGGGTCCCATTATTTTATTTTCATGTTTATATTTGAAAAAAGATCTTCCCTTCTCCCCCCCTCCTCCCCTCCCATCACTGGACTCCAGCCACTATCCCAGGCCCCAAGAGCATGGACAGACACCCCTCCCCCATTAATCAGAGCCGGTCTGGGTAAGGCAGTGGGCGAGGGCACTGGGAGCTACTGTCTGACTGAGCATTAGTCATGCTGCATGTTATATTCTCTAATGAGAAAATTATTCCAAATTGCCCCGAGGGATGGTTGTGATTAAACTATTTGCCTTGACTTCCTCTGCTAAATTGAACGTATGTGCTTGTGTGTATGTGTGTGTGTGTGCGCGCCTGCCTACACACACACATTCAGTCCCCCCCACCAGATCTGTCCACCCAGGGTCTTGGAACACACGCTCTGCTTTGGTCCAGCCTCTGAATTCCAAGGGTTTGTGCCCGCACTGTCTGCAACTCGCTTTCTCCAACAGGCCAGCTAGCCCCGAGGAGGGAGAAGGAAGCCCTTAGGGGAGCCAGATCAAGCCTTGTCAAGTACCCCCAATTCCTGCAAGACCCTAACTGCCCACATTCCAAAGGGGCCCCAACTTCTGTGGATGGGTATGTCTGGTGTCAGATGTCTGTCTTTTAAAAGAAGAAGGTTCTTTTTTTTTTTTTTTCCCAGGCAAGAATCTGGATCTCTTTTCAAATCCCTCTTTATTTTCTCTGCTCTGAAACTCCAATTTTATTTGGACCTCCTTCCTATGCACGAACTGGGCCAAACCCTTAATATGCAGTCCCTGTTTACTGTTACAGGTTTTTGAAGCATATTTCAAAGAAGAACGAAAGCATACTATTAAACAAGTATTCATAGGAACTAGAAAGTCTTTATGCAGAATTTATAACAAAAAAGAACCCAAGAGTGAATGGTCTTGATTAGGACATTAACATACACCTCCCCAGATGTCTACTCTTTAAATATTGACCAGATTTCAAGGTCTAACTCAAATGTTCTTTTTCCTGGGCCCCTCTATAACTGTCACTCCCGTCACAACTACACCGCTGGGCCTGGGCTCTCATCTCTATCTCTGATGACAAGATGTGATGGACGTCTATTGAGTACCATTCTTGTCCACTTTCGCTACATGACACTGTGTTAATAAACAACCCCAACACCCGTGGTTATTATAGCTGTCCATATCGGCTGCAGCTTGGTGGTGACACTGTCCATTCATTCTGGGATCCAGGCTGAAAAAGCAGTTCCCATCTGAGACCTGCCATTCTCCAGGCAGAGGGAAAAAGAACAATGTTGGCAAATGTGTGGCTCTTAGAACTTTTTCTCCTCCTCCTCCTCTAACTTCTTCTCCTCCTCCCTCCCCCCTTCTTCTAATTTTGAAGGTTTATTTATTTATGCATACAAGAACTGGGGTACAGAGTTGGGGGGTGGTGGTGAGAGGAGTCACCAGAGACAGAATGGGGAGCAGAACGGGCAGACTGACTGAAGTACACTGCTGAGGGGAGCAGCGGGCGAGGCAGGAGAGGTCTGCTGTGCCATGTGGGTCCCCTCCCTGGCCAGGGGCAGGGATTGAACTCATGCTGCAGTGGCTGTGGTTTACTTCATAGTGCGTTGCTTAACCCACTGCACCACCAGGGAGGCCCCTCTTAGAACTTCTGATGTGGCACAGGTGACATCAATTCATATTTGTTGGCCAAAGCAGGTCATGTGGTCAAGCCTGATGTTAATGGAGGTGGGGAAGAATAAATGTCTACTACAGGTATCTCCTGTTACCCGGGTGATATGCCCTGGGCTGACAAGGAGAAACCCAGCATCTTCACTCTCATCATCAGAGATACTTGGTGTCTGTTCTTAGTGTTCTATCAAAATTCTCTCAATATCAACATGAACATTAAGTTCTCTTTAATCACCAGATCTAGATACTTAACCCCCTTTTTAGGCAAACTGCATGCTACTCGATATCTTGGAAGTCTGAGATTCTGTCAACTAGTTAATCTCTTCTTGGAGCATCTTGGACAGAATTTTCTTCTGGTTCCTTCTACCCCTTTGGCTACTTCATCTCAGTATCTTTGGACCTATCTCTTCTGCCTATCTTTTAAATTGCTTTAAGTGTCCTAGTTCCCTCTTGGTTGGCGAATCTCATCCTTTGGGTTGATTTCAACCCCCTCTTCTATCTCTGCTAAACCGGGCCCTCCTCTTAGGTGATAGATTAAATATGGCCACATATTCACTGTAGCTCCTCCTATCAGGTGGAATCTATTTCCCCTTGCCCTGAACTTGCTTTGACCAACAGAATGTGATGGAAGTTGCTGCAGCAGTTCTGAGACCTTGAGAGAAGCCAGCTGCCATGGAGGGAAGCCAGTCTAGCCTATTGGAGGATGAGGAGTGGAGGAGAAGTGAGGTGCCCCAGCTGACAGCCAGTGATGACTGCCAGGCTCATGAGTGAGGCCAGCTTGGATCTTCCATTCTAGCTGACCCTCCCGCTGCACACAGCTTAGTGAGAACTCCAGACAGCCAGCAGAGGCTGCCTCCAGTGAAACCTCCCATTCATGAATATCAAGAAATCTTTGTTGGTTTAAGTTACCATATTTTGGGTGGTTTGTTATGAGCAACAAATAACTGTGTATTTATACCAGAGCCCCCAAATTAGTTTCTGGCAATGCTGCTTATTCTGTCTTCTAATCCCCAAACTTGGGAGGGACCCTTCTCTACTTCCTGTTCCTCATCCCCACGTCTAGTGGGTCTACAAGCCCTACTGGAATGATCTCAGGGGAAAGAGAGGGCCATTGTTCACTGGGGATAGAGTTTCAGTTCCTCAGGATGAAAAGGTACTGAAGACTGACAGCACGACAGTGTGAATATAGTTCATGCTACAGAACTGTACCGTTAAGATGGTAATTTTATATGCATATTTTACCACTTTTAAAGAAAATCAAATTTCAGCATTTCTTGATTATCTGCCCCCTCCTCTAACCCTAACCCTCACCCTTTACACTGCTTTTTTTCTGAGAGGCAGTTCTAGCCCCAACTCTTACTTTGCTTGTGCAAAGACTTAGAAGCATGAAAGCAAGGAAGAGCCTGGAACACACAAAGGCATTGGGATGACAAGAGCGAGAATAGATGTTGATGGATCTACCTAGTTTCTCCCTTTGCCTTCAGAGTAAAACCTAAAACCCATATGGAAATGCAGGGAAGTATTAGCTGTCTGACACAACTTCCCTCAACATCTCTTCTCCTTACACTAGAACGTGCCACCCACTCAACATTTGCAACATCCTTTGGTTCCTGGTTTGCTCTTTTTAACAGTTTAAGTTACCAATATATGTAGTAAATATGTTCATATGTTCGAATTCAGTATTTTTAACTTAACTTCAGTATTTTCACTATTTTAATCCTTTGACCTAACAACTTTAATTCTGAAAAATCTAACTATGAAAATAGTACCAATGCCAAACAACTAAGACCCAGCTTGGAAGTAGATGAGAGGGCAGGGAGGAAGTCATAGTTTAGGCAGACCCTTAGTCCCGGGACTTGTAGATTTGTTCTCTGCTCCTTCCCGGCGTACGCCCTCTCCCACTCTCACGCTCTGCCAGATCCCTGGTCAGGCCAAGAAGCATCCTGGCTCGATCCTCCTCTGTGCATTGACTGGAGCTGGAGGGACTGCAGCAAGGCTGCATGGCATGGGTCTGACTTTGTCCAATCCCATGTCAGTTGGGACAGGAAGATTCAGCCAGAGCCCTGGAGTAAACTGGGCCCCCAAATCAATACCGGTTCTACTCAGTGAAGGCAGATGACAGCTAACTGAAGAAGGAAGGTCCGGACTTCTAAATGGAATATTTCCCCACACAACTGCTTAAAACGAGTTCTTCCAGAACCCATCTGCACAGTTTTCCACTTAACCAGGAAATACTTCCCTTCTAAATGTACCAGCTCACTCTGGTGGATTGCGTTAGGGTTTACACCGATTGATAAATATCTGAAACTTGAAAAGAAAGTCATGGCTCATTGTGACAGGTCTGTCCACAGGGCTGGCTGGGTGACCACGTGTTCCACGTGTAGCTTCAGAATGCCCAGTGTCTGCCTTGTGTGGGCGCCAGGTCAGACGCTGTCCCTCAGCTCATTCATCCTTCACCCTGAGAGGCATGAAGTGCTTATTCTTGTTCCTACTTTACTGATGAGGAAGCGGAGGCTCAGGCAGTTTATTTATTTTAAAAATAAACCTTGTATGGAAGTATAACATACAGGTGGAGACATTAACCCATCCTTTGGGGATAGTGCTGCCCTAGGAGCTGAGAGAAGAGATTGGTTGAGAGAATCACATATTCCTGAGAAGTTAAGCAGCAGGGAATTTGCCTCAGAAAAGAGCAAAAAGAACCATTCGATTTGGTGGTTGAACCTTGTTGGATTAGCACGAAGTCAACTCATCTGTTGACCTGTAGCCAGAACAAGATACAGAACATCACCAGAATAGCACCCCCTTGTGGCCAGATGAGGCCTGACTTCCACCCTTCTTCCAAGGACAACTAGCATCCTGGCTTCTGACAAAAAGGTGAGGCAGTTTGCCCAGAAGCTACACCCTGAGTAAAGGAACCAGTGTTTCCTACTCCTTGTCACGTGATTCCAAAGGGGAGCCTTGTTCCTGTGAGGGCGCTGGCAGAAACCTCACTGTTCTGCTCCATCCTGGCCCTGACTTTGCTACGTGTAGACTCGGGCATCTGTGTGTCTGGGGAGACGGTCTTGTGCTTTTTAGTAATCAGAGAAAGGGAATACACACACACGCATGTGCATACACACACACACACAGCTCTCCTCCCCATGATCTGTCTGCAGCTTGAGGTTTGGGTGCAACTGCAAACCTTCCTAATAAATCCTGGATCTCTCCCGGAAAACTGTTGTGAACTTGGTGGAAGGAGAGCTTTTAAAGTGACCCTCCATTTAAGCCCTGAGTCAAAGCCTTGTGTGTTTTCTTTCCTTTTCTTAACTGGAAGGTTATGTGTTTCTTAGCTACTGGTCAGACTGGACGAGGCTGCCAAAAAGCTTTCAGGGAATTTCCTCACCATGTAACAAATTTATGAGTCATATGAAAAACTGGGAATTGCTTCAACCAGCTGCCTCTCATTGACTCAGTCTTTTTTTTTTTTTTTTTTTTTTATAACACCTTAGTGCTGGGGCTTTGGATGGAGCCAGCGGAAGGTTTATTACAACTACAAATGGTCTGACGTTGCCAGGGAGGAAGCTGTCTCGATCTCCCTTCTTATCTTCATGCTGCTTCCTCCCCAGCAGAAAGCAATAAAAGTTCTCTGAAGCTGTTCACTCACCGAAAGGCCAACTCAGGAGCGCCCGGGTATTCCGCAAAGGACTGGTAGGTGGATGGATGAAGGCAGCTTTGGGGCCTTATCCTCCATCTCTGCATAGATGACTCACGGCACTTCAACTCAACGTGCCTAAAACTGGGCTCTGACCTGCATCCCCATCTGCGCTGTCTTCTCCGTCTTCATTGGTGCCAGCTTTTATTATCCAAAGATGGCCGCAATCATACCCCTCTCCCACATGCCTTTCTACAAGGTGACCTTGCTACTCTTTAATCAAGAGGTGGAGTTCACCCTTTACCCTCTTGAGATAGACCCTGTTCTGTGACTACTTTGAACAATAGAATGTGGTGACCGTGACCCGGTGACTGTGGTGACAGCGCGGGCCAGGGCCCTTAACTAGTCTGGTGGCTTCTCCTTCCTGCCTCTAGGAAGGCAGCTGCCCTGTTGAAGTGTGACTCTCCAGGCTCTCCCTGCTGTGAGTGGAGAGGGGTGGGAGGGAGAGAGCTGCTAAGGAGGAGCAGGGAGAGCTAAGTACAAGTGAGGAAGCCATCTCGGAGGTAGATCTGCCACTCCACATGGAGCAGAGACGAAAGCACCCAGCCAGATTGATCCTAACCCCTGACCTGCTGTATCACGAGCAACACAAAACATTTGTTTATTTGAGCCACTATTTTGTTATGCAGCGGGAGTGAATGAAACACCATCCTCCCATTTGCCAGCTCAGAAAGTGACCCAGGGGTCACACTCGACTTTGCTCTTTCACTCACACTCACATCCAAGCTGTGTGCAAACCCTATCAGATTTATCCTCAAGCTGTATCCCGGAGCTGATCACTTGCGTCCATTCTAGCGCAAGCTAAGTCATGCCAGCACCCCTTCAAATGATGTCTGTCCTTTGGGGGCAGAGAATCACTTGCCATTCTTTTCAGGAAATCTTGAGTCATAAATGATAATTGATTCAAGCCTGTAAATCATAGTGCTTGGGTCTTTTCCCCTTGATGCACATTCTTCTTTTTTTTTTAGTTATTTTTTTATTAGCATTTTTTATTTATATATATTTGACATCAATTGTAATCCCCATGTATCCCCCATCACCATATCACCAGTGCACCATCACCTCAGTCCCCAGTGCTCCCATCTGCCCTCCACCCTCCCCCTCTTCCCTCCCCATCAAGTGTCCCCAATTTGTTCTTGTCTTTTCATTTTTGGTTTTTGTGTCTTTATTGTTGTTATTATTATTGTTCTTATTCCTTTCCTTGGTCCTTATTTGGTTCCCTTATATTCCTCCT
>JAGFMF010011803.1:6874005-6904689 GCA_019455555.1 Galemys pyrenaicus | reverse complement strand
ATTTCTCTGATGACAAGAGAAGTTGAGCATTTTTTCATATGCCTGTTGGCCATTTGCATGTCCTCTTTGGAGAATTGCCTTTTTAGCTCTTTTGCCCAGACTCTAACCTGATGCACAGTCTTATACCAACTCTCTTGGAGCACCACTCATCCGCCGAGCCAGTCTGTGTTTCCTCTGGGTAGTGTATAGTTGTGTACAGATGGGCATCTCAGAATTTATTTTCTGACCATCCAGTTGTATCCTTTGGTAAGAAAATTGAGGCCCAGATAAGGGAAGTGTCCCGTTGGAAGGAAAAAAATCTTTATTCTCTCCTATGACCACACACAACTCTGGCCACCAACTGTGCGGATGTTTTCCCACAGCCATGGATTCCCTGCCTCTTGCAGAGTGTCCCGCTTTTCCATTTTGTTCTGACAAGGTCCACCTGGTCTAGCCGCAAACCCCACACATTCAGGATTCAGTCCCACAGAGACTGACCACAGATGCTGATCGCAAATCCAGGTCGTCACCAGGACTTCTGACCAGGGGCTACAAAGCAGGGTCTGTAAGGCCCTTTCTTAAATGCCACTCACTGGTGGTTGAGTTTGAATGAGTCTGAGGGCTCTGAGCACCTCAGATTCCTCTCAGATAAGTGGGGTGACAGTGCTTTGTTGCCCACTGGCCTCCTATGGCCTGGAGCATCAAGTGGGAGAATGGGCACAACGTTCCTGGCCCTGGGGTGCTCACCAGCGATGACTGGAACCCAGCTGGGTCTTCTCCCCTCCTCTCAGCCTCCTCTAGCTATCCCTGCTATACCTTTCCCCCAGACTCCCTGCCTCTCTCTGTGAGAGTGGAGTTTGTCTCCTGTACTTTAACACATTCCCAGGACCTGAAGACCCCCCTGGGCTGCAGGGACCACCCCTAAACCCTGCAGAATCCAAATGGCAGAATCCAAATTACAGCCCGGGACTGGGCCCCCGAGGTGCTGGCTGTGTCTGGTGCACGGGCAGGGCTCAGGCAAGGTGCGCCTCCTCGAAGCCCCAGAGCTACAGATGCAGGAGGTTTGGGGGGAGGTCTGAGAATTTATATTTAGCAAATTCCCAGGTGATATCCATCCCGCTGGTCAGGGGACCACACTTTGAGAATTGATGCCCTAGAGAACTGTGAAGTGGCACAAAATTCTCTTGAGGGTGACTGGGGAAATTCAGGGGTGAGTGACTTCCCTCTCCAAGGCCAGGCTGATATAGTGTCTGTTCCTTGCCTGGTCTCCGGGGCCAGTGTTCTGAGTGCTGGTGCGAGTCTTCTGTGGCGCCTGAGCCCGAGACATTTTCCTAGTCTCTAAGACTTGGTGGACACTCGAGGCTGAGGGAGGACAGAAAACTCCTGACTTCCATGTCATCCGACTCTTGTATTTGGGACTGGTTGGTCATCAGGGAGAACACACTCAGGGAAAACCTGTTTCCTCACTTGCAGTCAACCTTGTTGAGGGAGGGAATGCCACCAGAGGGATGAGCTCTCAGGGGTCTTTGCCTACCCTGGAGCAAGCTAGGGGTTTTTTTGTATCTTTCTGGTTTTAGAATATGCGCTGCCGAAGTGCCTAAGGGCCTTTCTGGTAAGTGCTGGACCAGCGTTCATTGGCGGTGAGGGGATTCATGTGCCCTGCAGGCTGCCGAGTATCGTTGCACAGCATCTCCTTGTCCCTGGTTCTGCCCCTCCTGCTCCCCTCTGCCCTTTGTCTGGCCCCTGCAGGAATGGCCATTTAGGCTGGATCTGGTCAGCCAAGTCATGGAGATCAGGACACTCAGCTTGGCAAATGGAGGCGTGCCCGGTGTAGCTTCCTTTGAGTTGTAGATAACCCCTCGGTGGGGGCCGGGTGCTAACAGCTACCCTCACTGACCACCAACTGGTCACCTCATCCCAGTCAATCCCGAACAACCTGGGAGACCTTAAAGCACAGACCTTAAAGTCTGACTCAGCATGGGCTCAGGGAATATATGCATCAGGGTGTGGGATGAGACTTTCAGGCTGGTCTCCTTCGGCACTGTGAACAGGGCACTGCCCTTGGCCTTGACCGCTGCACAGTGGCAGGAACGTTCCACTCCATGCTATTCCAAACAAGCAACAAAGGCCAGGGCTCCACACCTTTCAGGTTTGGTCAATTGTGAGCAGGAAAACCAAGCAGACGAATGAAAGATGTCTGCTGTTTTTCCTCCAGAGAGTCTTCCTTTGATGCTACAAATAGCAGAGTCAGTCAGAATGCCTCTTGTTGGGTGTTGGGGTCACACTTGGTTTGGGCTGATATTTTCTTTTTCATAAAATTGGCATGAGACAGCGGGAGGCCATGAGGAGACAGCCTCCAAGAAGACCCCTGGCACTCTGGGGGCAAAGCAGAGCTCTTTCCTCTCTCTAGGTTCCCTATCTCTCAGCTCTGGAGCCACACTGCCAACCGCCCGCTTTGCTCTCTGGACTTCAGTATGCAGGAAAAGTGCCCTTTTCTATTTCCTCCCCATTATAGCCAAGGGCACTGAGACTTTCTCAGAGGAACTAAGGGCAAGTAAACCCCTTTGCCTAGGATGATGCAGTGTAATTATTTGCTTTCATATTGTAGATGAGGAATCCGAGGCTTGGTCATGTTACACCAATATGGCCAAGGGCACACAGCTGGTCAGGTGAGTCTGGCCCCACCAGGTTTTCCATCCTCATCTCCTCTCTGCTTTTCTGAAGACCTGTGCTTTCCCCTGCTTCTTGATATCGGCCTGGGTTAGCTTCTCTGCCTGGGGTTTTGCTTTACTTGGGTTCCACCCCCAAAAGTTTCCACTCACCTGTTTGGGGCCAGGAACAAATTTTCCAAGCCCCATTTTGAGTCGGCCCACTGTCTGCTTCGGGAGGCCTTTGAATACATTATGGAACATTCCGTGGTGGCCACTTATTTGTCTGCCTTCCAGAACAAGGTCTGGAGACAGGGACTTGAGGCTGGACCGGGAGCTTGACTCTTAGGCCTGTACCCATGATCCAGCTTTGGTTTTCTTCTCTCTAGCAGCCATGTGGTCTGTCTCGTTGTCTCCAAATATCCAGCCCTATTTTCTTCTACTCTTGGGGAATTTTGACTGGGTTTGTGGCTCCCAGAATACTGATGATGCCTTCTCTGTAGCCAGATGCATCCATGTGTCAAAGTTCTGGCCAATGCATATGGGAAAGGCAGTTTCCTGGTTATGCCCTTGGGAGGGGTGGGAGAGGACATGTCCCTCCCTCGCCCTGCTGGTTGGATTCTGTTCCAGGTGGTGAGCTTCCATGACCAGGTGAGCAGGGGCCAGATGTGTGGAGATGGGAGGACGCTGGTCCCTGATGAGCACAGCTGCCCATGCTGGCTCAAAGATACAAGGGCACCTCCTGTGGTGTTCATCATGGCTGGGGGCAGTCTCTAGCCTAGCTGATATTCTGAGTGACATGATTGCTTGCTTATGTAGAGCATTGTCTTTCCCCTTGGGAGCTAATCTGCCTCAGTGTCCCCCAACTGCTGAGGTTGGTGGAAGACCGTATCCTTTCCACTCTGTGGCTGTTCCATGAGTTCCCATCCAGGGCTCATCCAGATCCTGACGAGAGCCTAAGCATGACTCTCCCACCTGCTCATGCATCAACATATAGGAGTTTGGGGTCTGCCCCATGCCCTACCCTCACATGTTAGCATCTGTGGGTATGGAACCTGGGAATTGGTGCTTTTTTCATAAGCTACCTAAAGGATGTGAGCCTGAGATATCTGGAAACCAGCTTGTTGAGCTCATATATGCTTTCTGGAGTCTCCCAGCCTGGGTCCCCCTTGTGGCCCACTGTATTTATTCAACAAGGCTTTATTGAGCAAGTAGCAAGTACCGATTCTATGCTAGGCACTGTGGGGATCCAGGCAAAATGGTTGCCCCTGTGGAGCTTGCATCTAGTCAGGGAGAGCTGAGGGATTGCTGAACATGTACTTGTGTGATTTCTGTAGACACATCATGAAGCAACAGAAAACAGCGTTATGGGTGGTGGGGGGCCACATTAGATGGGCTGGCTGGCGAGTCAGCTGTGGCTGGTGGTGGGATCCAGGAGCAGACACATGGCCTTTGGGGCCTTAGAAGGTCTATCTGTGTCTACCACTGAACCAGGAATTCCAGGAGCCACTGGATAGCCACTGTGCAGTCTGTGCAATTCCACCGCACCAGCGAGGCTTGACCTTGGATAATGTACAAAGTCATTGCTCCACTTCACTACACAGGAAACCAGCATCCTTAACATCACTATTAGCTCTCTTGCTTTCACTTACTTTAAGCTCAGAGCTTTGGGACTCTGGCCAAAACCCTTCCCTTCTTGGGATTCAGCCTCTCAACTAAATGGTAAGGGGGTTAGTGCTGATCTTTGAGGTCTCTTGAAATTCTAACATACTCTACTGGCTGTGGACTCACCTCCCACATTCTAAGTCCAGCCCAGGTGGAGCCCCTCTCTCCTTCCCCAGTGGTGGAGATTCCCAGACTGGGGCTCACGCTGGGCCCATGAGTAACATGTGTGTGTGAGAATGTGGGTGCTAAGAGGGTATCACTGCAATTGTGTACTTAGGAACTTTCCAAGCTGAAAGGGCATATTTTCTTTTAATGAGACTGGCCCAGGTCTGGATTGAGTTGGCCATGCGATGGGAAAGTCATGTGAATGGATTGTTAAATTTTCCAAGCTGGAAATTCAAGGACTGGTGAATATCTCTTCATGATATATAATTGCGGGTAAAATTTGGGTTAAAACTGGAATGAGAGGCTTTTCCAGGGTTTGACTGATGGGAACTGCAACATTTAGTGGAGGATGGGATGGCAGGTGTGGGGCAGAGAAGACATAGGTGAATGAGAGTGAGACTTCAACAAATCTCAGAGGTCGAGCCTCCCTGGTGGCGCAGTGGGTTAAGCAACGCACTATGAAGAAAACCGCAGTCACTGCAGCAAGAGTTCAATTCCGACCGGTGGCAAGGGAGGGGACCCACATGGCGTAGCAGACCTCTCCTGCCTCCCCTGCTGCTCCCCTCAGCAGTGTGTTTCAGTCAGTCTGCCTGTTCTGCTCCCCACTCTGTCTCTGGTGAATCCTCTCACTCCCCGCGAGTCTGGCCTGTACCCCAGCTCTTGTGTGCATAAGTAAATAAATCTTAAAAAAAAACCTCAGAGGCCCAATAGGTTCAGGGCTCGTGGGAGCCCTCCAGTCATCCACAAATGCAAATCTTGCACTTCACCTTGAGCTATGAGAACATGATGGAAATGGGGGTGATGAATGTGTCAGTGCAAACACCTATGTCCAGATTCATAAAGTTGGTCCCCACCCCAACAACGCACAGCCCAATGCAAAGATGGAAACTGAGCCGTTTTAGTCTTTCCCTAGGATGGCAAGTCAAACTTGGAGTCAGGCAATGACAACCAGACAAGTCCCCAGAGATAACATAACTCGGTCCCCATGCTTTCTCCCCAAGTTCTCCCAGACTTCCAAAGTTTTGCCTTTGCTCTCCGTGGCCTCTAGTTTCTCATTGTGTTGGCTACCGCAGAGGTAAGTGTCTCACATCCATACAACCCAGCCACACTCAGGGCTCACTGCATTTATCATGGAAAAGAACCTTAACCTGAATCCCCCAATAGACCTCCCCTCTTATCTCACTGGTCAGAAAAAGTGAGTCAGATGTCACCCTAAAGTCAACCACTCTTGACACTGTCAAAGAGCAATGAATTGCCAATTCCAGTTCAGATGAATCTTGCTTTATTCCCTGGGACTGGGGCCGGGCAGACTTTCCTCAAGTCCACCAGGTAGGCGGACAGCAGGTGGGTGGTTGTTGCAAGGTGTAGGCACTGGAGTGCGGAGGGCCACCGACTTTCATGGCTGTGACAGACCCCCTTGGCCATCTCACCCATCCGTGGGCTCTTGTGTGGCCCTCCTGTGGTTGCAAATAAATAGTCATGTGGGATTTTTAACAGCATTTATTTGTGTGTGTGTTTGTGTGTGTAAAGTAGACATGTACATATGTGACAGAAAGAGAGTTATGACCCAAGGCTTTATAATGTTCTTTCCTTAATTAGACTCACGGAAATGCACCATTTTTGCTTTAAAAGAAGTGTAATGAAGATGGATTATAGTTCAGGGTCTGATTGGAAAGAGCCAGGAACTAAGATTAATTAGCAGCAGCATGTGGTTTATTTTCAAGGTCGTTTCTACTTGGCTTCCAGAAATCCTGGCGTAATATCTTCAAACTCTCACTGAACTTTTCATGTGCACCGGGGTGGAGGAGTCATGGTCTTGTTTGATGGGGAGAGGCATTTGCCCGCCTGTAACACTTTGTGGGCGGCCAGCCCCTATCACTTGCCAGGTTGGGTTGTCTGTGGATGGCCACCCCAAGCTAAAGCAACCCCTCCCATCCAGCCCTGCCCGTATGGCTTCAATGTGGACAGATTTCCAGCTGACATTGATCAGGAGGCGTGTGGGCGTTGGATTTGAGGGTGGTTTTTAATCGTGCAAGCTGTTTAAAATCTCCTAGAATTCCTTAGCATCCTTTCTTTTTATTAGTGCTTAAAATTTCCAAGGATTTTCCAGAATAGAGCGGAAGGGCTTTAAAATAGCCTAATCATTACAGTTCCCGTGCCCTTCGGAGGGGGTAAGCACGCTGCGGATAGTTCCTTGGCTAGCACCCAAAGACCATCCACTGGGCCTTTCAGCTTTCACTTTTCTTCTGTGACACCTTTGCCTTCTCCTGAAAGGCCACCTCTTCTCTTTTCTATCCGAGGGCTAGCTGTCACCACCCTGGTAAACCCATTAGTAGATTCCCGCTGCTCTTGGAACAAAAGCTAAACTCCTCACCTCAGCCCACAGGGTCCTGGCCTGCTGCTACCCTCTCTCTCTTCTTCCTTCCCCACGCTGCAGCACACTGGGTTTCTCTGGGTTCTTAAGTAAGCGACTCTTTATTCTTGTCCCAGAGACTTTACTTAACGTTGTCTCTCGTGGCATGTAAGGGGAACAGGCTCCCCCTTGACTGTTGGCTGATTCCTTCCCGCCTTCTAGGTCTCCGTTTAAATGTGGTTTTCCTTGACTCTTCCGGATGGGATCCTTTCTTTAAGTATCGATCATACCGTTCTGTTGGCTCCTCCATACAATTTGCCATTATTTCACCTATTTGTGGGTGTCCTTGTTTGATCCGCCTTGCTCCCAGGATAGGATTTAGTCTGCGTCTTCACCCTTGGACTCCAGGGCAGAGCTCTGTGGGTTCTGGGTCGGAGCTGAGTGATCAGCGAGTGAATCCTGCCTGCCGGGGCAGTTCCCCCAGGCCCGTCCATCTGGGGTCACTCCTCTTACAGAAATGGCGGCTCCTGGTGGCCGAGACCAAGCTCAACTTGTCCTTTCGCCCCAGAGAGACTCCTGCTTCTACTGGCCCCTGACTAAATAGTAACTGATTGATGAATTAGAAGAATGCTGTCTGTTTCTGAGCACGAATCTTCAGCTTCTGGCCACCATGAAATGAAGTAAAAGTAGCTGTTAGACATGTGTGCCAATTAGGATGCATCTGGCTGTAATAGAAGTCCTGCTTGTCTGTGGTTTAAATCATAGAGATATTTAATGATCTCATATCACAGTAACAGACACTGTGTAGTACTTGCTGCCTGCCAGCCCTTGCTCTTAATGCTTTCCTCATAGACTTAGTCCTAACGTCCTTCTTTCAGGGAAGGCACTGTGTGGTCTCTATGTTCCAGGCGAGGAAACTGAGTCTCAAAAGCATCAAGCACCTTGCTCCAGTGGTAGAGCCAGGACTTGACCAGTTCCCAGGTGGTGGTTCTTCAGTCTTGGCAGGTCTGGAGGAGTGAAGTGAGGCCAGGGGGCTGGCTCAATGTCTCTCTGGTCCCCTTGGTCTTCCCTCATGGTCACCACTGCCCCATCTCCCCCTCCTGCAGAATGTCTTCTAGAACAGGTAGCTGCGGGCTGGGAGCACAGGCATTTATTTTTCTTCACTCTGACTTCACCTTTACCAGGGAGGTGTTTCTCTTCTAGAAATACCCGGACAGTTCCTCAGACATCTCATTGAACAGAATGGGACTCATGGCAGCCCGTGGGCACCGCCAGGATTGAACTGGTTGAACCAGTTTTCCTCTCTGAGGACTAAACATGCTGCCACCTGAATAGAATTGGGTTCCGTTGTTGGAAGAAATGGGTGATGGACCCCACCAGGGTAGAACCAGCATGTGTGCTTTACCAAGGAAGATGGGAAAGAGGGGGATTCGGGGCCCTGTCCATGCAGGAGGGAGGGCTGGTCCTCGGCAGCATCCAAGGTCCCCATTTCCACTTGACTCTTATCCCCGACCAAGGCAGTGTGCATGCGCTTGTGAATATATACGTGCGTGCAAGTGGGGCAGGAACTAGGTAGGGGCACATGGTGGGAGTTAGGGAAAAGGCTCCCCGTGTGTTCTCCCTTCCTTCCTCTCTTCTAGCTACGCCAGATGTGCAGTTTATCCGGGAGTTCAGACTCCCCTCGCAGGTAGTATGTGTATACATGGCAGTAGAGACACAGGAAGGGACAGCAACTTCCTGCCTGAGCCAGACACAGCTCATGCTCGGGTGAGCTGAGAAGGCATGCTGAGACTTGTTTTGTGTCACAGTTAGTAGTCGGTGTTTGTGCTTGTATTTCAGTTAGTCTTCACGACTGGTCTATGAGATCAGTGCTTTTGTTATCACCCCCATTTCCCGATCACTTCCTTGCTGTGTGTCTTTGTGCAATTCCTTGACTTTCCTGTACCTTTGTTCTCTTCTTTGTAAAATGGGAGTAGTAATAACTGACCTTCCTCCTGTAAAGACCTTGGAATAATTCTTGATACATAATAATGAGTGAATAAATGTTGGTACCATTATTGCTGTGATTTTCATCTAGGGAAAATGTGATTTTCCAATGCTAAGTCACATCGTGAGTCAAGTTCTCCTACTGTGGATGGTGATGATAATGATGGTGATGGTGATGATAACGGGGGAGTAGGAGGAGAAGGGAAAGAGAAAGAACGAGGGAAAGAAAGAGAAGGCAGAGAGGGAGACAAAGGCAAAGGTGTTAGTGATGATAATGATGTGGATGACGACGATGATGATGGTGATGAGGAAAGACGAGTGGGAAAAAGAGATGTTGGGATTGTGATGCTATGGGCCGTGATGTTGGTGATGGCAGAGACAATAATGCTGAAGGTGCTGATGCTGGTGCTGTGAGAAACACAGGAGAATGGAAACCGATGGTTCAAGGACGGTCACAACACGTCGAGTACTGTGTCGAGCATCTAACACCCACTGACTGAGGGAGCCAGAGTTCAAAGAGGATAAGAAAGTCACAGCAGCACAGCAGTAAGTGTTAAGCCAGGCCTCACAACCAGGTTGACAAACAGAGGCCAGAAAATAAGAAGTCTTCAAAGTCAGCCATTGGGACTTGGGCTTGGCACTCCATTCAGGGCACACAACCTCCATGCGCTGGGGTGGGGTTGGCGGTGACATTAGATCTTACACTTTATTAATAAAGGTTATCTTTGGGGTAAAAAAAAATCCTGAGCCCGAGTCCCAACAGTCATGCTCTTCAGTCCCTGTGGGAAGAGTCTGGACCAGGAGCTCAAGGGAGTTTTCTCACCCTTTTCTATATATCAAGATAATTTAAGGCACTGTCAAAAAATCCTGAGGTGGAGTAAAGACAGGAAAGAGAAGAAAGGCTGACAGAGGCCAGAAAATAAGAAGTCTTCAAAGTCAGCCATTGGGACTTGGGCTTGGCACTCCATTCAGGGCACACAACCTCCATGGGCTGGGGTGGGGTTGGCGGTGATATTAGATCTTACACTTTATTAATAAAGGTTATCTTTGGGGTGAAAAAAAAAATCCTGAGGCCCGAGTCCCTACCTTGGAATTCAGAATCAGTTGGTTTGGGGAGAAGCTAGGGTATCAGGGTGCTGAGCTTGGGTATTACTTATTCAGGTGAATCTGAAAAGCCCCCTGTCCAGATCCTCACTAAGGTCTACCCAGCACTGATTTTTTTAGGCATCTCTAACTTTCCTCTCTTGTCCCTACCAAGGAGTCACAGGGAGAGCTGGCAGAACATCTCTGAAGGAAGTGAGGAGCACTAGAGAGCTTCAGTTATAAGCCATTCCCTGAAAGCAAGGCTGTGAACCAAGAAGGCTGAAGTTCAGTAAGCTGAACTTGAACAAGAACGTGAACTTGGGTCCTGAGGACCAGCAGCATTTCCCTCAACTTCCAGGCCCTCTCTGCTGATTGTGAGTCATCTCAGAGATAAAAAATAATATTCCCTGTGGTCTCTCCCTTTAAGGCAGCGGTGGTGTGTTGTCTTGGAAGTGAGTCTACAAAGAAGAGCATCCTTCTATTATGAAACAGACGCAACCTTAAAGCTCATTTTATCCAAGCTTCTTATTTTTTTGGTTTGGAAACCAAGATCCGGACAGGGGCAGTGCCGTGCCCAGCGACAAGTGGCCGAGGTACTCATCATCCGTGGGAAGCTCCTGGTTGCTGCCGTGAGACTGAGCACATCAGGTTTCTTGCTATGAGAAAATTATTTAAAAACAAAAGTCAATATACTTAATATAATTTTTGTTCATCTCTTTGAAAGATGTAATGTGGCAGTAAAGTCCATTGTCAATATTTTTATGAACCCTGTGGAAAATGTGATGTTAAAGGCTTTTGGTAACCACTTCATTAAGCTTAGCTTTTTCTAGGCCACCACAAAAGGTAAATAAACCCTAATGAGTAATCTGCCCAGACTGAGATCCTGTAAGTTATACAAAGAGTCAGAGCCTCAAAACGTACTTAGTAGCCCCCCGACCCCCCCCACATGCCCTAGGGGAGTCTGAGAAAGGTGATCCTTGCCTGTGTTGTGCACCAAGACCTTTAGACAAAGACTTATTAACCCGCAAATTAGATACTAACGAAATAAAGCCAGAATTTCCACAGGCTGAAAAGAACTGCATAGCATCAGTAATACTGTAAAGTTAGCACTCTGCCAATTGGCCTCCCATCAAAGCAGAATTCCCTGGTAACCAGTACACAGAGATTAATGGGGGTTGTTGGGCCTAACAATGACCCCAGGCCTTATTTTTTCATTCTTCCCACAAATTCTATGCTAGATGTTGGGGATTCAACAGTGATTAAGACAAAGTCCCAGCCTTCAAGGAATTCATTGTCTTTTGGGAAAGGAATTGCTGTACAAGGAAGCAGACTATAATCTAGGGGTGGGGGGGGTAATGGAAACTTGTAGTAGGAGTAACTGCTCCATTTTGGGGAGAGGGCCAGGAATACTTCCTTGGAAAGACTGTAGAATTGAAGGAAAAATCAGGAGTTAAAAATGTGTTTTTAAGATGTTTGGAAGGAATCACCTGAAAGAGGAGGATTAACTTCATTTATTGGTCTGAGGTTCCTATGAAGGTAGAAGGGGATTGAGCCAGGTACGGGGAATGAGTTTTAGGAGGAAGGAAAATCCTGTCTGTGAAACACAAGAGAAAGAGCATAGATGAAAATAAACTTGTAGATAAGGAGCCTGGGGTAGAGGAACGAAAGATGTGGTTGCTTCTGGTGAACTAGGAGGTAGGAGCACCTTCTGAGATTGTGGGGCTGGTGAGAAGTCGAAAAGATTTATGGAAGAGTGAAGTCTTTCAGAGCCAGGAAGAATGAGTATGGTGTCGTAGATGGGGGTATTGGTGGGGGCTCAGGTGTTGTCAAAGGATCATGAAGGGACAGCAACACCAAAAGAACAGTTAAAAGGGCTTCCCGAAGTATTCAGCAGCATGAGTAAGGGAGCAGAGAGGGCTGGCTGAAATCAGCTGGTTACAGGGAGGGAAAATGGGGCGATTGGATAAGAATTTTTGTGAGACAGTAGCCAAAGTGATGCATCATGGAGAATAAAGAAGGGATTGGAGGCAGAAGGGGTAGATAGACTGGGAGGAATGAAGTAGGCTTGGAGTTTTCAATAAGGTTAAAAACATGCTGTGAAGTTGGTGGAGGAAAAGAACTGCATGATACAGGTAATAGATGCTGGTGAAAATGCATGCTGATAGAAGATGCACTAGTAGAGCTTTGCTTCCAGGTAACAGTGACTTAGGTTATTTGGACTCATTTGCCTGCTGAAAACAATCCAAAAATCTTTATGAAATAGAGCCATCTTAAAATTAATGAGAACTATCAAGGAATTACCAGGTCAACATTTAAAGGAAAAAGAAAGCCAGAGGGGTAAGCACAGAATACTTTTGCCCTGAGGGAATTTGACATCTTCATAAATATGAACTTCGGTTTTGTTCACCACGACCAAAGTCAAAGGCCAACACAAAATGTAATCAGAAGCTTCCTCCATAATAAGCAGGACTTCCCAAGGAGTTTTATTTATTTATTTAAAAATATTTATTTATGCACACAAGAGCTGGGGTACAGGCCAGACTTGCGGGGAGTGAGAGGATTCACCAGAGACAGAGTGGGGAGCAGAACAGGCAGACTGACTGAAACACACTGCTGAGGGGAGCAGCGGGGGAGGCAGGAGAGGTCTGCTGCGCCATGTGGGTCCCCTCCCTGGCCAGGGATTGAACTCGTACTGCTGTGCCGTGGATGCTTCACAGTGAGGTGCTCAACCTGCTGCGCCACCAGGGAGACCCTTATTTATTTATTTTAATCGTTAAAAATTATTTTATTTATTTATTTTTCTTACAGTGTTTACTAGGTGTAGTTTTCATAGAATTTTCACCACGGATTCACCTGTGCACCTCCACCATAGTCTCTTGTGTTCTTCCTGTCCCTGACTTGATCCCAATCTCTCCCTCTTCCCTGCAGAATATTTCTGATTTGTAGTTGTCGATTTTTTTTTGTTTTGTTGTTGTTGTTGATGTTATTATTATTTTTTCCCCTTGATCCCCTATATTCCTCCTATCAGAGACCATCTGGTATTTTTCTTTTTCTTTCTGGCTTATTTCACTGAGCATAACCCTTCAAACTCCATCCATGTTTCTGCAAATGGCATTAGTTTATCTTTTTTGATTGCTGAATAGTATCCCATTGTGTATATATTCCACATCTTCTTGATCCAGTTGTCTATTTTGGGGCATTTGAGTTGATTCCATGTCTTACTTATTATAAACAGGGCTGCGATAAACATAGGGGTGCGTGTATTCTTTTGAATTAATGTTTTTGTGTCCTTTTGAATTAATGTCCCTAGGTGTGGGATTGCCAGGTCATGTGGTAGCTCCATTTTTAGTAGACTGAGGAACCTCCATACAGCTTTCCACAGGGGACCAGTCTGCATTCCCACCAGCAGTGTAGGAGAGTTCCTTTTTCACCACATCCTTGCCAACATTTGCAGTTGCTTGTTTTTAATATGTGCCATTCTTACTGATGTAGGTAGTTTTATTGGTGTATCTCATTGTGGTTTTAATTTGCATTTCCCTGATTATAAGGGATATTGATCATTTTTTCCTATGCCTGTTGGCCATTTGCATTTCCTCTTTGGAGAAGTGTCTTTTAAGTTCTTCTGCTCATTTTTTCACTGACTTGTTTTTATTGAGTCGTGTGAGTTCTTTGTAGATCTTTGTGATCAATCCCTTATCAGTTGTATGGAGTGCAACATTTTTTTCTGAATCAGTGGGGTGTCTCTTTGTTCTTTTCCCAAGAAATTTTATTTTATTTTATGTTTTTCTTTCTTTTTTTTATTAATATAAAAAATTTTTAAAAAATTTATATATACTTGCCATCAATTGTATCCCAAGAAGTTTTAAAGCAAGGTGAACTGAATTAAACCAACTCTCATATGTTTGTACAGCTCAGATTTGAACCACCTGGGTGGTCCAGAGACACTCAAGCTTTGATTCTGGATTATAGGTGGGTTCTAGACTAAGATTATCAGGCACATATCCTCCATAAATAGTTTTTCAAGAATAATGACCAGCAAACAATCAAAGAAAACTAAGTAACATGGAAATTAGTTACCATGAGAATCCAAAGAGACAACAAACCAATAGATTTTAGATATTGTTATTAACAGATACAGATTGTAAAAAAACTTACTAAAATGATATTTATTGAAAGCTATATTTATGTGTTTAAAGAAGTAAAAGTTCAGTTTAAAATATCTGTAAAAGTTTAGTTTAAAATGGGAAACAGCAAAATGACATAAAAATTTTAAAAATCAAATAGAATTCTTAGAATTGAAAAATACAGTAATCAAAAATGGGGATTGAAATAGGTCATCAAAAGAGAAGTAATAAAAAAAGAGAATAATCAAAATAGAGAGTAATCTACCTTCTGAGGTGGTGGTAACATTTTACAGAGTGACTAGAGGGAGTTTGTGGCTAAGGTGAAGTGAGGAATTATTCAGAGAAGTTGATGTGATGAAGGAAGTGAGTGTATAGGTGGTTCATGTGACTTGTGATGTTCTCCAAAATTATGTCAAGACTTGGGATGGCAGACAGGTGCCAAAGATATACTTGGGTGAAGGGAGGTTAGTGGATGACAGAGCTGAAGAGAGTTAGAGTGGTCTCTCCAGGTGGGACTGAAACATAATGGAACAGAAATTCCAACAGGAGTAGGGAAGAAGTGATATGGAAGTAGTTCCAGAGAGTAAGAAGACAGAGCCTACCTCTCTGTCAAGTACTGGAGAAGGTTTGGGGTTTTACCTCAGTTAAAAGCCAACAAGTTAGCCAGACAATTTCATAGGTACTGGCAGAAGACTTGAAACTCCTGGATTAGAGACCAAGTTCAGCTTATTACTTCCAGAAATGACAATAGTCAGAGTATTACCACTTGCATTAGTTCTTTGAACCCTGGGGTCAAGTGACAAATGCAAATGAAGTGGGTTATGTTTCAGGGAGGAATTCTGAGCTTAGAGACTCTGAACTTTATTTGGGCAGCAAATTTACCCACCTCTGCTCTGTAGGGAAGATGAAAATAATATATTCACCCATGAGCATGGCCGCCTTTTATTCTTGAGGGGGACACTACCACTATCTTTCAAGTTGGGTTACTACACAAACACCTGGAAAAGGAAATTCAGAATGAAGCTAGTTAATTCCTCTGTAGGCAAGATGTGCTGAAAAGTGACATGGAAAAGAGTGAATCCATGGAGATTTGTAAATACTTTAAGTACCAGGTCTACTGGGTATGAAGATGAATGGTTTTGACCTAAAAGGGCTCAAAGAAAGTGGTGTCCTCAGAAGTCAGTTGAATTTTAGGTAGAACCCAGAGGCGAAGGCTGTGAGGAAGTGAAGAATTAGGGAATTTGTGGGAAGCTGCACATTCTCACATGACCTATCCAATTAAAAACTAAAGTCTTTATGGGATCATTAAAAATTAAATTTTGTACCACAATTATGTTGGGTACCACTTGGTTCAACACAGCACTGGATTGTGGTATGTTCCAATACAACATTGGATTGTGGTGTTTCTAATGCAACAGTGGATTGTGGTGTTTCTAGTATAACATTGGATTGTGGTGTTTCTAATACAACAATGGATTGTGGTGTTTCTAATACAGCGTTGGATTGTGTATTTCTTATACACAATGGATAGTGGTGTGTTCTAATACAACATGGGATTGTGGTATTTCTAATATAACAATGGATTGTGGTGTTTTTAATACAACAATGTATAGTGGTTTTTCTAATATAACACCAGATTGTGGTGTGTTTTAATACAATAATGGATGGTGATATGTTCCAGAAAAGGCAGGGTGATGGGGTGGCTGGGCTCTGGACCACTAATGCGGAGACCTGGATGGGGTCTTGTCTGCTACCAACATACTGTGGCATCATTGCTTTCACTCTCTGGCCACTGATTCTTCTTCTGTAAGACGACATTGGGATTTTGCGATCTCTTTCTAGCTTCTAACAACCTATGATTGCTATACTTAGAGAACTGTTAATCTAAACCTGATAGCTAAAGAAAATTTTATTTGCCAGAAAACTTTAATTGTCAGTCAGGTTGTGCACAGTTTGGTGAAAAAGAACATTTAAAAGAAAGTAGTATTGAAGGTGGTGGTAACAATGACTATAAAACAGAAGATGGAAAAATATAGCTTCTGGCTGTGGATGCCAGAAGTGTTTGTGGATATCACTGCCCAGACAGTACATTTATTTTAACTTTCTGAAGAGGCTGACTGACCAACTCTGATTCCTTAGGCGGGAGTAGACATTTAGAGAGGCTGCCTGCGTCAGAGAATGAATGTGGGCAGTTGAGTCCAGCAGACCTGGGCATAAATCCAGACTCCTCCACTTACTGGCAGTGAAGCGACAGTGCGCCACTCTCTTGTGACCCCACCTACACCCTCTTTTGGGAGCTGCCCACTCACTTTATGGCGTCTCCCCAGACCTCCACTCCATCTCAGTGACTCTGAGCCATTGCACATTCTCGCATGACCCATTCCTCCTGCCACTGTTGATTGGTCAAAGGGTGGCTACCTGACCTAAGCTGAGCCAATCAGAGTCTTTCCTGGGATTTCTGAAAGTGTTGCTGAGAAAAGGAGTGAGCACTTTTCTGCTGGGGAAGGCTGCCTAGGACTAACATGTGGGAATATAGGCAGACAGACGTCCCCCATGTGCAGAAGGCCAGTCTCCAGCAAGAGAACAGGCCAGAGGTGCAAAAGGAGAGCTGGTGGTTTCTGAGCTGCTGCTTCTGGTTGTTCTGAGGCCTGGGTGCCCCTGGCCTTCCCATGCCTGCTTTACTTCTTCAACGCTTTGTTGTATTTTTGCATTTGACTCCCTTTTTCTGCCAGGTTGGTTAAATGGGCTTTGATCATTTGAGAACCAAAGGGGTCAGACTCATTTAGCGTTCCTGGGCAAGTCACATCAGTTTCCTGATTGATAAAAGTCACATCAGTTTCCTGATTGATAAAATGTCAAAAACTTGGGACAGAAATGCACGGTATAGCTATAGGGGGAGCTGAGAAGATTCGCTGACGTGTCATATGAGAACACTTGGCACCATGCCTTGCCAATGGGGAGTTCAAGAAATATTGGTTTCTTTCCTTTTTGACCTTACAGGCATCCAGGGTGCTATTTTTAATTTTTATTTTTACTTATCTATTTATTTATTTAAAAAATATTTATTTATTCATACAAGCACTGGAGTACAGGTCAGAGGTATGGGGGTGAGTGGGAGGATGCACCAGAGACAGAGTGCGGAGCAGAACAGACAGATCCACTGAAATACACTGCTGAGGGGAGCAGTGGGCGAGGCAGGAGAGCTCCGCCTCGCCATATGCATCACCTCTGTAGCCGGCGGCAGGGATGAAACTTGTGCTGCAGTGGCTGCGGTTTGCTTCGTAGTGCGTTGCTTCACCCATCGCGCCACCAGGGAGGCCCCCAGTGTGCTATTTTTAAAAATGACATTGATGGGTGTCTGCTCGGAGCCAGGTGTTACACTTCATGCTTAGATGCATCCTATAAGCACCCTAAGCAGTAGCTACTACATCTCCATTGCACAGAGGTGACACAGTCACAGAGGGCATGGATAAAGGGCGATGAGCTTGTTCACCTGTGTTAAGGATCTCCAGCCTCACCCCAACCCAGCCTTGCCTGGCCTTCAGAGGAGGTGGGTTTGAACAGTTCAAATGTAGGCATGAGTGCAAGTGTTGTGGACTTAGCACCTGGACAACTTATCATAGTTTAGGCTGGAAACAGAGGTCATTCAAGGGCCCTTGGGTGAGGAAACCCACACCTTTGGAATTGAACATCAGGGAGAAGATCTTCTTTGCCATCTAGTGGAACAGCAGTGTTGGGAGCAGCTTGTGATGAGACATTACTCAAAACCCATGTGGAGGAATGAGAAGGCTACAGCCAAGAAGGTGCACCCCCAATCCAAGGACAGGCTCTTATTTATTTAGAACCAGGTTCCGAGAAGATGTGCAAGCACATGAGGAATGTCCTTGTGTGTGTGTGTGGGGGGGTGTGTTAGGGGATTCCATTATCAGGGATGCATCCTTTTCTGGTGCAATGTAGGGTGAAGTGACCAGGGGTCTATTGCTTGGGGGTTCCATAGTTCTGCTAATCAAAGCATACTGTCTCTAGGGCCTCCCTGATGGCTCAGTGGGTTAAGCAACACACTATGAAGCAAACCGCAGCCACTGCAGCAGGAGTTCGATCCCTGCCACCGGCCAGAGAGGGGACCCACATGGCGCAGCAGACCTCTCCTGCCTCCCCCGCTGCTCCCTTCATCAGTGTGTTTCAGTCAGTCTGCCTGTTCTGTTCCCCACTCTGTCTCTGGTGGATCCTCTCATCCCCCCGCACCTCTGGCCTATACCCAGTGCTTGTATGCATAATAAATAAATCTTAAAAAAAAAACCAAAACCAAAAACAAAGCATACTGTCTCTAGTCCCTATTCTTACTCAACTTTCCGCTAAACTTCACAAGGTATTTTAGCTGATCTTGCTAATCTGGTCATAATATCTGGCTCCTGTTTTCAGCAGATACTGGATTTCCCAGTATGTTCCTCATACTGAGACTTTTGCCCTGGTGAGAGGCCCCTGCCTGACTACACATTTAGTACAGCTGGGGTACAGGCCAGCAGGAAATCTGGGCACGAAAACAATAGCCCGAGACCAAGGAAGGCCAGGGAGCCCATATTCCCTGACCAAAGGGAATCCTCTCTGCAGGACACAGCCCTGGCATAGGAGCACCAAGGGCTGCCCAGGGTGGGAGGGACAGACGGAGGGGGGCTCGCTAAGTTCCTGTTGGCACTTAGGTGCTCCCGCATGCCTCTGGGGACAGCCCCAGGGCTTGCGCACAGGACGGCTGGGGTGGGGATGAGACTGGAGCAAGTTCCCAGAGGAGATGAGGAGCCAAACTGGGGCAGGGACCGGGATGGTAGCGGCAGATGCAATGAACTATTTTTTTTTAAACATGGCTTTATTGAGATGTAACAAAGTTTTGATATACAAAAAATGCACTTTTAAAAATTATTTCCTTTCTTTCTTTATATATTTGACATCAACTGTAATCCCCATGTATTCCCCATCACCGTAAAACCAGTGCACCATCACCTCAGTCCTCCGTGCTCCCGTCTGCCCTCAACCCTCCCTCTCTTCTCTCCCCGCCAAGTGTCCCCAATTTGTCCTTGTCTTTTCATTTTTGGTTTTTGTGTCTTTATTGTTATTATTATTATTGTTCTTATTCCTCTCCTTGATCCTTATTTGGTTCCCTTATATTCCTCCTAGGGGAGGAACCATCTGGTATTTTCCTTTTGCCTTCTCACTTACTTCGCCGAGCATGGGAGAGCTATTTTTTTTTAATGATGGGTCTGAAATTGGTCATCCCCTGGATCTGGGAAGTGAAAAGAAAGTAAGAGTCACTGAAGTTACATCAGCTGTGAGATACGGTTGTTTCCTGGAAAGACTGAGGACAGTTGATGAATGTTACTGCCGTTCAAAAAAAGAATCTGGACAAAACAAAGCATCTAGCTGCAGTGGCCAGCAACAGGCACGGTCGGGAAGTGATGTCATCTCAGTGATGTTCGCACTGACAGCTGCTGTGTTCTCCAGTCTCTGCAGACACCAAGGAACGCAGCACAATGATGGGGGCCTTCCAGCGGCTTCCTTAGGAGGCTGGGCAGCTGAAACGAGGGCACTTGGTACCAGGGTTGCTGAGACCTGGGTCGGGGTTCCAGTGTTGCTGTACAGTGACTGTGCTTGCAGGCGCTTCACCGCCTCCCTCTGAGTGTGCAAGGAGCAACATCACACCCTCTTCCTGTGGCTGCCTCTAGGCTGCTGAGTGGGCATGCAGCCCCACTGTTTTCCAAGAGGGCCTACCCTTTGATTATACCATGGGGTCTGGGGTGGTATTTAATTTAATTTTTTAGAAAAAGGTTCATTTATGCATACAAGAACTAGGCATAGGCCAGAGGTGCAGGAGGTGAGCGGATTCACCAGAGACAGAGTAGGGAGAGAACAGGCAGATCGACTGAAACACACTGCTGAGGGGAGCAGGGGGTGAGACAGGAGAGGTCTGTTACTCTGCTCCTTTGTGGATCCCCTCCCTGGCCAGGGATCGAACTCGTGCTGCAGTGGCTGCGGATGCTTCATAGTGCGGTGCTCAACCCCTTGTGCCACCAGGGAGGCCCTAATTTAATTTTAATCAGGGCTCTTCAAACCAGTGGATGAGACTGCACACGTAATTGTTCCTTCAGTGTTTCTCTGACCATGTCGGGGCCTTGAAGGGTTATAGCAGGAGTTAAACATTACCTTCCCATGTGCTAAACTGGGGTGCTCCTCACCCCCAGCTCTCCTGGTGTGAGTGAAGAGCCCCTGTGTAGTGCAGGTGGGGGCAACGGTTTGTCCTGCGCCTGGTAACCATTACCTCCTGGCAGCATCGCCTGCTGTGAGAAAGGGCTTGCTTTCACTCGGTGTAATAATTTAGGCACTGGGAGGTGTAGGGTTCCCTGAGGAGTCAGAGGGGAGGAGCGCTGTCTGCAGGCCAGACCCTGGGCATCTCTGGTGGGCTTTTGGTGTGTCCTTTGGAGCCTAGTCATTGGCCCAGCCAGAGTCCCTGGGGAAGGGTGTGGGTATGAAGGGTCGTCAGGAGCCGTTACTCTGGATTCAGACTGTCCCCTCCAGAGAGTGGGGGGTGCACCCACTCATCTCTCCAAGACCTCCCTGCGGTTTCCGTTTGTCCGTCCTCCACAGCCCAGTGGACCTGCTCCTGAAGCCCCTTCCTTTCTTGCTCACTCTGACTTCCGGACTCAGTGACTGTGGTGAGCTCCACTCCCGGAGCCACCCTTCCGGCTCCAGGATTCTGCCACCTCGGAGTCCTCTCCACCTGGCTGACCCTCCGTGGCGTGTGACCGCAGAACGTGGCCATCCCTGGCAGTGCTCGCCCCCTCCTCCCCCGCCCCGGCCTGGCTTCCATCGGAAAGAAACCAGAGGGTCTCAGCCCCACTTAACGCTTGACCAAATGACTTGGAGGTGAAGCCATGTGAGATCTAGAACTCCAGGAGTATCTGTTGCCGCAACGCCCAGATCTGTAGCTCCGAGATGGCTTCTTTTCTGTTTAAACACTGCCCCCACCCCTCCGAAAAAAACAGTCGTTCAACTTCTGTCCATTTTCTAAAGAGTCTGACACGCACACACCGCTGTGGAGCACCGGACCTTTGCTTTCTTGCCCCGATCTAGTCTGCTGACCTGGCCTGACGCCGCACCCCCATTACATATGGCTTGCTGGTCCCACATTGCTCTGAGGCACTTGATGATTCTTAAGTGTGCTCTGCCCCCCTGTTCTGCACTGGCTTTTCCTCTGCTCCCCGATCTGACCACCGCTCCCGTCCTATATGTGTTGGGTGCTGAGTGCCCTCCCCGCTCACCGCTAAGGCGACTGAGTATTGACTCAGTCCAGTGGAAAGTGCTGGATGGTGGTTCCTCTTGGATAGCATTTCTGGCCCTGGAGCAGTGGCAGGAAGAGGCTGAGCTTAGGATGAAGTTTCAGGGGTGGCTGAGGGGTGCCCCAGGCTGCAGTTGTGGTGAGTCCATGGTATGTACTTTGGCATTAAAGCAGCAGTTCCCAAGCTCATTGCCACTAAACTTTCATTATTAGTTTTTCTTTCTCCTAGACTGTGGGCTGAGGGTTATTTTATCTGTTCCACCCCCACCCTATTGGTCACACTGGTGTCAGGGGTGGTAATGGGAGCTGACTTTCCACTGGACCGCACCCCAATAGGGGACACGTGTGGCGCCTTCCCCTCTGCCCCTGGCACTCGGCACACCCACACATGCGTGGGTGGTCTGCTACAGCACCTGTGACCACCTCCTGAGGGCCTGGCTGCAGTTCCAGGGCATGTGCAGGTTCGGGAGCAGCCTTCCTTTGCCGCCACTAGCGCACACATACCCCGGCTCCCTCCTCAGGTGGGACAACCGAGGCGCATCATTTCTTTTTAAAGATTTATTTATGCACACAAGAGATGGGGTACAGGCCAGACTTGCGGGGAGTGAGAGGATTCACCAGAGACAGAGTGGGGAGCAGAATAGGCAGACTGACCGAAACACACACTGCTGAGGAGAGCAGCGGGCGAGGCAGGAGAGGTCTGCTGTGCCATGTGGGTCCCCTCCCTGGCCTGTGGCAGGGATCGAACTCGTGCTGCTGTGCCGTGGATGCTTCATAGTGTGGTGCTCAACCCGCTGCACCACCAGGGAAGGTCCCTGCATCTTTTTTTTTTTTAATAACAATTTTTAATTTGAATTGTATATATATTTTACATTTTTTTTCCATTTTGTGGAGTGTATTTTTCTTGTCCCCGTGAAATTCCCCTCACCAATTCACCTGTGCACCATCCAGAGTCCCTTGTGCTCTCCCTGCCCATTTTGTTTCTTCTCTCTCCTCCTCCTCGCGGTAATGTCTCAGATTTAAGTTGTCTGTTCATCTTGATTTTTAATTTATTGTCAGTGATTTTTTTTAATCTTGCTCAGGCTCTCAGTGCTGACTCCCAGTTAATCTCCTTCCCTTCCCTGTGTTACTTCCCGATGCTCTTACTAATCATTCTGGAATCACCTCCTAAGTGAACCACTTGCACCAAAAATCCTTGTCTCTGGGTCTGCTTCCAGGAGCATTGTGCTCCTATGGCAATGTGTTAGGATGAAGACCCAAATCCTTTGCAAGCTGTGTTTCCACTTGTAGGCCAGTGCTTTGAGTCCTTCTGCGAGGGTGAACTGGTCATGAGGCCTGATGCCCTGGAGTCTGATCACTTCCTGGCAATCAGTACTGGCCCCCTCTCCCCACCACCCTGCCACCGACGGCATTCTTGTTTCTTTGCCTCTTCGCTGGAGCTGCTTCATCCTTCTGGAAGAACTTAACCCCCTGCCTGCTCCTCCACTGGTTGGCAGGTCCCTCAACGCCCAGCCCAGCCCAGCCCAGCAGCTCTTTCATGAGACCGCCGCCTTCCCAGTCGGAGCTGGAGACCATGTTGCTCTCTCCACACACCTGGTTACTGAGATGTGTTCACCGTCTGCGCCAGGTGATGGTGTGTCCGGTGAAGGTGCATGAATGAAAAATTATCTGCCCTACTTTGACCATCAACTTTTGCGAAGGAGGGCCGCGATCTTGAATTTTTTGTGCTTCCTGGTGCCTTTCTCAACCAGGACAGATTAGGGTCTAGAAAAGTCCCATCAATGACTCGGATCCTTTCAGAGGGGGCACATATTTCCAGGGGAGGTGGACTTCAGTGAAGAAGGCCAGAGAGAGCAGGGAGGTGGGGGTGGGGAGAGAAGACACAGAAAAATGTGCAAGTCATAAAGCAGCAGGGAGCCCTGCAAGCCATTAGATAATTAACCAAAGTGAAAAATCAGCAAGCTGGCTTTGGCTGCTATTACAGGGGTGCAGCTGCTTCTGGAGCTTGATTGAATAAAGTATTTTTATTAACTTCACATTTTGCCTCTAATTTATTCCCTTGTTCTTTCTCATCCTGGGGCCCCTCATGGCCCTTTACTCCCAGATTTGGTGATAGGGGGAGGATCCCTTCACCCTCCTACCCCTCCCTCCTGGGGCTCCCCCTGTCCTGGTTCTGGTTCAGCCTGAGTCCTAATCTCTTCCTCTCTTTGTACCCTTTTGGGTTATAGGACAGACCAGAAGGCAACTTCTGGGGTGTGACTGTTCCCTGACTGAGCTGAGTGTGTGCTAGAGCTTTCTAGACCCTGGCTTCTGGCCCAGGAAGTGAGGGTGGGTGAGGCCTGAATGGGCGAGGGGCATGATAGATATAGGAGCCTGGTTAGTCTCTATTCTGTTAAATAGTCTTTGCTTGACTTGGTTTCTTCACTGGCAGCCTGGGATGACAACATCCCCATTGTGTGGGAAGTAAAGAGATTAAAAGGGGAAGGTACAGAACATTACCTGAGTGCCATACCCTTCTGCGTATGCTGTTGTGTTTATTCCTCACCACAGTGCCAGGAATTTACTAAAGAGAGAAAGAATATCGAATCAAATAGCTCATAAGATGTTGCAGCTTCCAGAGCTATTAAAAGGGGCAAGATCCCACTCAGGTTTCCTGTTTCTAAAACCTGCCCACCAGTACTAACTCTGAGTTATCATACCCCCTCCCCCAACCCCCAAGCACCCCCCACTTAGTCTGTCTCATCTTGGTTCTCCCTTGGGTCCTCTAACTAGTTTTTTAGCTTCCTCCCATCTCTGCCATCCTAGTTATTTTCCCAGGGGAAAAAAAAAAAGCCAATGATGATCCCTTGCTTAAAATCTCTCAGAATCTTCTGATTGTCCCCAAACTAAAGTCTAAATAAGAAATTTGTGGTCTGGCCCCTGCCTTCCTTTCTGGAAACATCTTGATCAGCTCACAATTTCCTGAATAGGCCTCCTTCCTTCATGCATCTGGGATGATGCACATGTTTGGGGTGATGGGCCCCCCCACCTTGTACCTCTCTCCTCAACCTATGGACTCTTTCAAAGCTGGGTGCAATGTCAGCTCCTATGGAAGCCACCCCTTTATGCCAATGTAAATAAGTCCCTCAGTGCTCCCCCAAAGGTCTATTGCTCTTTGGGTACCAGACAAAGGGAATTCTGTGAAGACAGGACCACGTCCTTTCCAGGACCGGTTCTGCTGCTATAGGAGTAGCCAGCAAGGTGGGCGTTGCCTGTCTTGGCCCTGCACATGACGGAAACTGCTCTCCCGTCAGTGAAAGCTGTTGCAGGTTGGGGGCTCCCTGGAAAGCAGGAGTTTGTGTGCAGGACGTTCAGTGAGGTGTCCTGGCACCTGGGGTGGGGGAGGGGAGCAGGCTGTGACGCCTTGGCCAACCCTACCAGGGGCTCCACAGCTAGCGTGCTCAGCCAGAACACTCTGGCTTTTGGCTGGGGTAGTCCTTCGTAGTGTCCCAGATTGATTCGTTATGGATGTGGGCTGCCCATGAAAGGACACGACCTCGACAGCTTCTGAGGTAATTAATGACTGAGGCACCGGCGGCTCCGGTGCTGCCATCACGCCCTCCCAGCATCTGCAGAAGCCAAGTCCTTCTTTGAAAGAGGACCCCTCATCACCAAGGGGTCCTACCACCCCAGGAGCAGGAACTACTTTCTCCTCTGCTTCTCCGTACTTTGAACCTGCTTGAATCAAAGCATTCATGACCTGGGGTTATTGGGTCTGCCAGGCATCATGGAAGGCCGGAGGTACCATCACACCCCAAGGTCTTATCTCCAGCCTCAGTGGATGAGACGGGGTTCCTGGAGGCCAGATAGACTATCCAGGCGCCCTGCCTGCACCATCTGCAGAGTGCGATCCCCTGAATTCTGTCATTGCAGGGACCCTTGCTCTTCCTCTGGGCCCCACACAGAGTCCAATAAAGCACTCTCCACCTTGCCCCAGGGGCATTCACATTTCCCCTGCTCTTGCTTCATCTATGGCCCTGAAATGACCTCAAAGTTATTTTCCTTTCTGGGTCTTTTATGCTGGGTATTGGATCTCAGGGAACCCCTCCTAGGTTTGGGAATGATCTGGAGGAGGTGAGCAGGGGTTTTGTATAGATTCTGGGCTGGGTAGAGCTGGGCACTGGCAACTGGTGGTGATGGAATGGGGGGCTTGACCTTCATGAGCATGACCGTCATGCTCTGCAAAGGAACATGGTGCAGACAAATATCCATGGTTCTGGGGGAGTCAGAATGGAGGAAAAGAGTCCCCTTACAGTTCCCCTGTTTCTGCCAGGGAAAAGCAAGTTGAAAGCATCTGGTTGTGAAGCATTGTTAAGGGGAAAGGTCATCCTGAATAAATTATACAAATAGGCTTCAGGGTTGCACCCTCCATGCCATGGAAAGACTCTGTGCCATCTGCCTTCCCAGGGCCACGCCCACCTGACATGCAAAGGCCCCTCCTCCTCACCTCTAGGCCCCCCTGTTGCTGTGGCCTGGCACAGAGCCTCCCTCTCTCCTCCTTACTAACTTTTCCTCTGACAGCAACATCATCGTAGGTGTTGCTTCTTCTGGGAAGCCCTTAGTGACCCCCAGCTGCAGATTGTCATTCTGCCAGGTACTCTCATAGCATCTGTCAATAAACTGTCTCTGCCTTTGTGCTGCTCCCCCTGGGGAGGGGTCTGCCTGCTGCAAACCATGTTTCTCCGCTTCCCTTGCCAGTTTTGGCTCCTGGTTAGGTTCCATCAATGGGAGGTGATGGAAAGATTTTTGAGTGGGGGCAGTGGAGGGGAGAAGTGAGACATTTCTTACCCTTTTCTGGTGGAAGCTTTATCAGGGTTCACATTCCCTCCATGACCTCAGCCCCCACTGGCTCTTGTTCCTGGGTGTTGCTAAATGGATTGACCGATCGCTAATTGCATCCTGATTCAGCTAGACTTTTACTTCTCCTGCCCCTTGATCACTTTTGAATCCTTAGGGTCAGTAAGCAGATGCTGGTCCATGTGGTTCCCGAGAATCCTCTCTGTTCCCCAAGCATACCATTCCTGTCTTTGTGGTTTCACTGAAATATTTTATGCCCCCTGCTGCCTCTTTCCTAGATGCTTCAGAGTTTATCTGTCAAATTCTTTAAGTGCCTCCTCCTCCATGAAGTCCATCTTGACTAGTACTGGTTCTGGTGAACCCCAGCAGGACAGAACACATGATTTACTTTTGTTTAAAGGCACAGTCATCTTTTTACCCAGAAATTGTAACTTATAATGGCAAGAATAACATGGCAACAAAGACAATAATAGCTAGTTGAAGCTCAGAGAGGTTAAATAACTTGCCTAAGGTAAAATTTCAGTTTTTCATGCCAAGGAGACTCTGGCACCAGGGCCCTGAAGTCAGACCTACACCCCCCCCCACTTTCTTTCTCTCTTCTCTTAGTTTTGCATCCCCCCCAAACTCCCTTCATATCTTGTTCTCAGTTCAGAAGTTCCTTCACTCTTTCCAATGACTCGCTGCTTCACGTGAAATCTCATCCAGGTAATTTTCCACTTCACACTGCAAAGAATAATAACCAGGGGGCTATTTTTATAGGAAAAAGTCACAAAGTGGAGCAGCCTTCTACTCCTGGGCAGACGGCAGAAGTCTGCAGGCAGCAGCGCCTGAAGTAGCTGGAAAACATTAACTCCGCGTATAGATTTCCACTCATCCCTGGCTACTGCCTGTGGTGGTGAGCTTCGATATTTCCTGGCCATCTGAATCCACTTCTGTCTCTTTAATCACAGACTCTGTGTGTCTTTGGGCCCCTCCTGCGTGGCCTCTTGGGAAATTGGCAAGAGGCCCTTGTGAGGCTCTCTTAGTCCATTGGGTGATTCAACTCAAACTGCCCCCACGGAGTCTGCTGGTTCCTCACTGGGGAGCGGTGAGAAAAGCAGTGCCTCTGAGCACCTACTAGGTGTCATGCATGCTGCCAAGAGCTTTCAGACCATAAGTGATCGTTCTCATAGTTTGGGTAAAGGTTGGTTTACAGAGTGAATGACCTGGGCAGAGGTGGCCTTTTGGGGCACAGAATGACTTGTAGGACTAACACCTTGGAAGGGCTGGAGAGGAAGCACTATGTGCACAGGAAGCTGTTGACTGGGACTTAACGCAGAGCAAGGTTTGCACACCAGGGCCCAATATTGGGCTGGGAGAGCCAGGCCTGTGTAACCACCTGACTCTGTAACCAGATCAGGTGTCCCGGGAGGGCTGTGACCTTGGGGAGGGAAGCCAATCTTCAGGAATCAACAGCTGTCAGCTGTCTGCTGGCTGCATCCCCAGAACCAGGGACAAGGAGGCATCCTCGAAGGAAGGCCTGAGATGCACCCTTGCAGAGATGCATCTTTGCATCGATAACACACAGGCCATCTTCTTTATTTTACAGATGTGGCTCATGGAGGGCCTCGCTTCGGCTGAGGTCACACAGCAAGTGAGCAGCAGAGCCCAGGTTTGAACCCAGAGCCATCCACACATATATTTGCCACAGGGAGACATAAGGAGATACAGCCATGGATAACATTTGTCTCTCAGATTGTTCCCGTGCAACTGGGCACAGGAAATGTGTTTTGATTAGCAGGCAACAGCCAGCACAAGACAGTGCCTGGACCCAAATGCCTGGCACAGAGCTTCGCGACTCCTTGCAATGTGTCTGGAGTTGGCCTGAGCGGAGGAAGTGTAAAGGCACTCTATGAGATGGAAGTTGGAATTGACAAGGCCAGAATAGGGAACGTGAGCAGAGTAGCCTGGGTTGAGGAAGGAGTAGGAGCCAAATGCACAAACTGGAAGTGGGAAATACGAGTTTCAGTTTTATTCTGTTTAAGTCCACAAACTTGTCTGCTGAGTGCCAGGCAACTGTCATCCCAGATAGACCCTGAGTGTGCAAGAAGGGCCCTCGCTCTCACTTGACTGATGAGCCCTCAGCCACACCCTGTCCTCTTCCTGCAGGGCCACTGCAGGAAGGCTGGAGCCCAGACGCCCTCTGGAGTGAGGCTCAGTTCTAGAGGCTTCGTCTTCTTCAGGGGCGGGTCCCTGGCAGGCATGGGAAAGGAAGACCTGTCTACACTCAGGCCCCGCCCTCCTTACTGCTCCAGAAAGCTCAGGGATCACCAGTGCCCTTTGGGGTTCCCAGGAGGACACAAAGGCTGGAACCAGCTCACGTTCCTTCAAGGAGACTTCAGGAGAAGGCCTGGGTAGGGTTGCCCAGCCAAGGTGGGGTGATGAGGTGAGAGAGGAGAAGGTACTGCAGGAAATGCTTCCTCCTGTGGCTTCCAGGTGGTGGGATTTCAAAAACCAGCAAAAAAGCAAACAAATATCCTGATTGCTGCTTAAAGGCCACCAGCTTTTTCTTTTGCCCAGTAAGGACGTCAGGAGAAAGTGCCATTACGGACTGACTGGTACCCTTCTGAACACTATGTGCAGTCTTAACCCCTGGCCCATGTGAATGGGGCCTTATTTGGATATAAGGTCATTAAAATTGGTTAAGCTGAGGTCGAGCTGGAGAGGGACAGACTCCTGATCCAGCATGACTGGAGTCTGTATAAAGGGGGGAAATGTGGACACAGAAGAAAAGGGGCATGAAGACAGGGACACGGCTGCACCGTGAAGGCAGCAGGGTGAAGGAATGCTGGTCCTCCACCGGCTGGGAGAAGGCGAGGGGGGTTTCTGCCCAGGTATCGGAGGGAGCGTGACCCTGCTGGTACCTTGATGGACGACCCCTCACCTCCAAACTGTGAGATAAAACAAATTCTGTTGTTTGAAGCCACCCAGTCTGTAGTATGTTGCTATGGCAGCCCTGCGGAACCACTAACACCCGCCGTCTAACTATATCACTCTTACGTAGGGGTATTTTAGTTCCCAAAGCAGGACTGACAGTCTGTGACACTCTCTGAGATGGATGCATTTAGATTTATGAACAATTCCCTCGGAGGGCATATGTCTCTTCTTTCATCCTGAACCAGTGGAAGCACCACCCAGGTTAGTCTCCGTTTGGGACAGAGATGTGCTGGGGGCTGCTATGGTCCTGGGGAGGGGGGGTCCCCATTCCTTCTGGGCATCCGTGTCCTTGGGGCTTGGACTGTAAACTCTCCTCAGTTCCTTGCATTGCCCAGTCTGGGAGATCTATATTTGGGGTCAGTTGTGGGGGGACTCTGGTGTCTAGAAAATATTCCTCCTTTTTAAAAATTTTTTTTATTTTTTATTTTTTTTAAAGGTTTATTTTTATTTATACATACAAGAGCTGGGGTACAGGCCAGAGTCCAGGGCGGTGAGAGGATTCACCAGACAGAGCGGGGAGCAGAACAGGCAGACTGACTGAAGCACACTGCTGAGGGGAGAAGCGGGCGCAGCAGGAGAGGTCTGCTGTGCCATGTGGGTCCCCTCCCTGGCCTGTGGCAGGGATCGAACTCGTGCTGCAGTGGCTGCAGTTTACTTCATACTGCGTTGCTTAACCCCCTGCGCCACTAGGGAGGCCCCCTCCTTTTTTTTAATTAAAAATTTAAAAAATTTTATTGATTTGCCAATTGTTTATGTAGTTATATAATTTGGGGGACGCATCTTCACTTCTCCGTACGTGCACATGCTTTGCTCATCCTCCTCAGAGCTCGAGTGCCAACACCTCTCACCTTCCCTCTCCTACGCCCTCTACCGTCCTACTTGCCAGAGGCAAGTCTCCTCTCCTGGACAACGCACATCCAGAGCTATGGGATGTCCTCAAGCCCAGGAAGGGGAAATAAATAGGTGGCCGACAGTATGAATAACACTTGTCTATATAGGATATTCAGGGGACACAGTGAGTTTTGTGAGGCTGAGATGATGATGGTCCTTGTCTTCCAGGACTAGGGGAGGATTACTAATCTGGAATAGGACAGGAAGTATCTTTATTTTTTTAAAGGTAGTCCAAGTATAGTTTAAAAACAAATTTAAAAAGTACAAATTTTATATAAATAAAACATACCATCTTACTAAAAGGATGAAGAGACTTTGATAAGCAGGCACAAGCAAAATATTTTTTTGTTAGAAATGTTTTTCTTTTTGGCCTTCCAACTTTATTGATTTATCATTCAGAATATGTTTTGTGATTGCTCCTGAGAGGGATTCAAACTTGTGACCCATAAGTGCACCTGCATCTGTTACTCCTGCCAGGGCTGTTTTTAGTTTTTACAATTGCTCTTCCCAAATGTGTTCCATGGCACACAGTATGATTGTGTCGTAAGTAGCAGTTGGGTAGAAAACAATTTTTTTTTTTTAAAGATTTATTTATTTATGCATACAAGCACTGGGGCACAGACCAGAGGTGTGGGGGGGGGGGGAGGCGAG
>JAGFMF010011803.1:6854785-6873955 GCA_019455555.1 Galemys pyrenaicus | reverse complement strand
GAGGGGAGCAGCGGGCACAGCAGGAGAGGTCTGACGCGCCATGTGGGTCCCCTCCCTGGCCGGCAGCAGGGATCGAACTTGTGCTGCAGTGGCTGCGGTTTGCTTCATAGTGCGCTGCTTAACCCACTGAGCCACCAGGGGAGGCCCTGGGTAGAAAACAATTTAATGGGTAAAGTGTACTCAAGAAACACTGGGCTCCAGCAATCCCGCTCCTAGTGATTTACCCAAAGTCACAAAAACATCAATTGAAAAGAATACCTGCACCCCCATGTTTGTCGCAGCATTATATATAATAGGTAAGACTGGAATCAACGCAAATGCCCAAACATAGATGACTGGATCAAGAAGATGTGGTACATATACACAATGGAATATTATTCAGCAATCACAAAGACACACTAGAGCCATTTGTAGAAACATGGATGGAGCTAGAAGGGATTATATTCAGTGAAATAAGTCAAAAGGAAAAAGAAAATTACTGGATGGTGTCACTTATAGGACGATTATGGGGGATCAAGGGAAAAAACAAAACAAAACATCTCTAAGAGACCGTGTCATGGGGAGCTTGGATGCTGACTGCTGGCTAGGAGAGTATCCTCCTGAGAATGACCTTGAGGATAACCAGGATTTTAGAAGGAGCCAGGTAAGCATGGGCAGGTGGGAATAAGGCTATGTCTTAGAGGGACCCACCAAGCCATATGCGGGGAAGCTCAGGGGTGATACCAGACAGGCCATGCTGGGGCCTGTTCCCCTTGACAGCCTGAGGCAAGAACCTAACATTCATCTTGAAGAACTTTCTAGGACAATAATATTCATCAGTATTGACCTACAGGAACCTCCAGGCAGAGTCTGGAGCCATTAAACAAATATGAAGAATATCAGAGGGGTTTAGAGGGCTTGTGGATGAGTTGGTGGGAGCAAAGATCTCCATTTTCTAAACGTAGAGCCAGAGTGTGATGAGAACACTGTGAGCATGGACCACAGGCGGGGGATGGGCGTGGAGGGGACCGAAAGGTGCAGGGGAAGGGGAGTGGTTGGCTCTTTAGGATGAGACTGGGTGTCCAGGGAGCCTGGGTCAGGTGGTGAGGACTGTGGATCCCTCAAGAAGAAGGGGCACTCCGAGAAGGCTCGGGTTTGTAGCGGAGGGTAACCTTTCTGAAATGGGTAGCGTCTTTAGATGGTGAGACCCAGCATGCTCTCCACCCTCAAAGGCTGCAATTTGGGGACTTAAAAATAGCCCATTCGTATTTTCTTACTTCTGTGTGTAAACACGAGGCAATCTGGTTGGAGAGAAGAGAAAAATAAACCCAACTGCTGAGTAACATCCTCTTGAAGAGAAATATCTATTTTCAAAAACGGCTGGAACAACTTGCGGAGCTTTAGAAGGGTGTTTTCTTATTTTTAAAAACTCAACGGTTTTGGTGAAATCAGTGTTGTTTTCTCAGGCTCCAAAACAAATCAACAAATGAGCAACTTTAGCTGGTGACTCAGAGACAAAAGGAACCACAAAAATAGCTTTCTAACAATTGTCCCCAAGCAGATCTGTCTGGGACTAGCTGGTTGGTGCCAACTCCCCTTCACTAATCACAAGCAAAGCTTAGAGGTTCCCCGCACCTCTTGCCACCAGCTCTTGTCTCCTCCACCACTGTCTTTTCTCTCCTCCTCAAGCTTCTCACTTCCTGACCTTCAACTGTCATCTGGCCCGACGCCCCAACCTGCCCGAGCCTTGCCACCACCGCCGGGAAGGCAAGCCCTGCATCTGCTTTCTCTTTGCTGCTTTCCCCTTTTCTCTTTGTTTACTTTCACGAGGAGACAAGCCCCTCCTCTGTTTTCTTTAAGCTTTGCAGTGGTTTTGGTCTTCTGCTCAAGCGTCCCAGTCTACATACTTACCTGCACTCTGCCTGGCTCTCTAGACCTGATTCCAGTCAGGCAGGTGAGCTTTGTCTCAGCTGCTTCCTCAAGGTTGACAGCCCCTCACAGCCCTGTGGTTTCCATTTCCCAGTGTGAAGTATTTTCTTGTTGTTTTGTTTTTCTTCTTTTCCATTTGTGCTTCTCCACACGGGGTATTGGGAGGTTGTAAACTTTTGAAATGAGGGGATTGCTTCTGAATTTGCTGGGTTCATGCTGAGAGAGATTGTCTGTGAAATTCCTGTTCTAATGACCCACAGGTTGTGAGCAGCTCCATTCCCAAGCCTGGTCCTCTCCTCCAGCTGCTGCGTGGAAGGTGGATGTGCCTCTTCCCATGCCAGAACAAGAGTTAAGCAAGGGCCCGCCTCTGTGATACACTTTTCTCCCTCACACCTCCTTCTTTAAACTTGACTTGAGTGGGGGGGAGGGGGTGCTCCCTGGTGGTGCAGTAGGTTTAGCAATGCACAGTGAAGCAAACCGCAGCCAAAGCAGCATGAGTTCTATCTCTGCCTCTGGCCAGGGAGAGGACCCACATGGCCCAGCAGACCTCTCCTGCTGTGCCCGCTGCTCCCCTCAGCAGTGTGTTTCAGTCAGTCTGCCTGTTCTGCTCCCCACTCTGGTGAATCCTCTCACCTCCCGCTACTCTGGCCTGTACCCCAGCTCTTGTGTGCATAAATAAATACATCTTTAAAAAAAAAAAACTTGAACGGGAAGTAACACAGAAGATAAAAACATGGAAGAAATAAATTCTCAACTCTCACCAATAATTCTTCACTAAACCAGTGCATTCTGGCAGTTGTGATACAGATTAAGAACATGTATGCTGTTAATCCTCATTCCTAACACTCTAATTCTGCCATTCAGAGTATTGTCGCTGGGCCTACAGTAGAACCCCCCCTTCCCCTCCACATCCCCCCAACTCTTGCTGGTTAGAAATGCAGATTTGGACCCACACTCATGCCTATTGAATAAGGATCTGGATTAAAAAAAAGAAATTTTGGGTGATTCCTGTGCATATTTAAATTTGAGAAGTCCTACTTTAATAACTTTAAGAAACATTCAAAGGAGCATTATACTGGTAAAAATCAGCCAACTACTTATGCAGGCATATGCTAAAGCTAGGAGACTGGTCAAAATATTGAGTTTGAGCCTCTACTCACAGGTTAGTCATAGAGTTCACGTGGCCTCTGTATTGATGTCAAATGAATGGAAAGAAGGCTGCCCTCTGCCCCTCTCAGGATGGGGGCAAGAATTTGGGGGGTAAAGATGGAGTGAAACAAATAGCTTAATGCACTTTTTTTTTAAAAAGATTTATTTATTTATGCATACAAGCACTGGGGCACAGACCAGAGGTGTGGGGGTGGTGGTGAGAGGATTCATCACAGACAAAGCAGGGAGCAGAACAGGCAGATCAACGGAAGTACACTGCTGAGGGGAGCAGAAGGCACAGCAGGAGAGGTCTGCCGCACCATGTGGGTCCCCTCCCTGGCCGGCAGCAAGGATCGAACTCATGGTGTAGTGGCTGAGGTTTGCTTCATAGTGCGTTGCTTAACCCTCTGTGCCACCAGGGAGCCCCCCCTTTTTAAAATTCCTTTAATTTACATATATTTGACATCAGTTGTAATCCCCATCACCATATCACCAGTGCACCATCACCTCAGTCCCCCGTGCTCCCATCTTCCCTCAACCCTCCTCCTCCCACCTCCCCACCAAGCATAAAATGTTAGCGGTTCCAGTTTATACACTGCCTCATTTTCATTCTTCCTGGGCCAGGTTTACGCAGCTGGAGATTGTGAGGGTCGCGGTGGTCACCTGCACGCACAGGACGTATCAGAACAGCTCGTCTGCAAATGGGGCAGTAACCCCTCCTTGCTGGCTTTTTGCCTTTGGCCAGCATCTGAAAATCCTTCCCACCACTGGGCAGTTTCTCCCCCTGTGGTGCTGGTGGGGAGCAAGGCTGCTTTGAAGAAGGGTGGGAAGGCAGACTCTTGCTGCTCCCCTCTGGGCTGCCAGTGTCCACCTCCACCGGCTGGCCCAGGGCATTGGCACTTGTCCTCAGCTCGGCTAGCCCACCCTTCCACCCAGGATTTGGACTCTGAGACACAGGGTGGTGGGGGGCTCATTCAGCAGTCGCAGTGTGGTGGGTGTGGCAGTGGCAGCGCGTGCCGCAGTGACGTGGCACCAGGGTCTGGCGCATGCCCATCCAGAGCTGGTCTTAGCTGTTCACAATTTGAATTCAGATCCTGGATTCTCCTGGTTCCTTTCCACTTGGGAACATTCCCTGTAATTCTTTGAGATGCCCAATATCCACTCAATAATAAACTCTTGCAGCTGAAACCGCCCAGTCTTGATTTCTGTCACTTGCTGCCAAGCAGCTTCATGCTACCAAGAAGTACGGTATGTGATAACCCCACCTACCTTACTGGTTTGCTGTGAGAAATGAGGAGATAATGTATACGAAATCCTGGCCTGGTGGTGGCATTTAGAAATGCTTTATTAGTTGCAGGAAGAAACGAACAAAACATCTAATTCTGTTTTGCCTTGATAATGCTTCATTCTTTGATCAAGGAATGAAAGCTGCAGTTGGTCATCTTTACATCCCCAGGGAAAAGCGCCCTGGCCCCTGGATGCTCTTCCTCCGTTCTTGGTCACAGGCCAACAGCGTGTCCTGGTCCTCTGAGGTCAATGCTAAGATCCATCCCACTCTTCTGCCTTATCAGCAAAAACAAGGATGATAGGCTCCCAGACTTCTCCCAGTATTTCATCCAGTCTTCCCAAAAGCCTTTTAGGATTATCTCTCAATTTCTTTCTTGACCCACCAAGGTTATGTTGACCAGATTCCCTCTGTTATCCTAAGAAATTGAAAATAAAACAGATTTCATTAAGGTCCAAATATCTTGTTTATGGTCAAAGCTATCATGAGGGATCCTTCTATGAATTTAGTAGGATAAATTATGTGATTAACCTTATTCTTTAGTTAGCCCATGTCAAAATCTATCACCGATAGCTTTATTTTCCCTGCTTTGTGTATTTCCTTCCAGGGCCATATGCTGGTGATTACCAATCTTTAGGGAGTTGAAATACCTTGTCATTATTACTTTGATTCCAAGACATGACTCCCTCTAGCAAAAAAAAAAAAAAAAAGATCACAGTATGGCATTTATTTATTTATTTTCAAAATGGAAACAAATGAAAATTAACTTCACATTCAAACTTCTGAGAGTTCAGGTTGTCTCTTGAAATGGTGACATCTTGACATTGAGAAATATTGCCTTAGAAACTCCAAATTATGTGAAAGAAACAACAGTTTAGGTTCATTATTATCTGTAAATTTGGAGTTTTAGGCAAAGACAGTTATATAATCTCTGATATTCTTCCTCAGTTCATCCTGCACCTTGCTGAAGAAGCAAAAAAATAGATCTTTCTCCCACCTTGGAACTAACTTGCTTTTCTTTTTTTTCTTGTATCCCAATCTTCCCTTGAAAAATGCAAAAATGTCAACCCAACACCTCCCACATTCTGCTGTTTCTTTTTCTTTTCCCTTGCACTGAAAAATTTAGCTTTAAAAACCTGATGGTATTATTAATAACAGCAGAAGATAGGAAACTCTACTGTCCCTTAGTAGAACAGATAAAACATTGAGACTGTGTATTCCCACAACAGAGTAGTATACAACACTGAAAAAGAACAAAAATAGAGTTATAACAAGAATATGGACATGGCAGTGAATGAGAAAAGCAGCTTGCAGTTACATATAACTTTGTATTTTCTGGGGCAGGGAAAGAGGTTAAGCTCAAAAACTAAAAAAAAAAAAAAAAAAAAAACCCAACACACAAAAATAAACCATATGTTGCTTGAGGGTAATATGGAGATTACAAGGCTCACCTATGTCCTGTCCTTCTCTGTCCCCTGAAGGTGGGAGCATCCCCTGCAGTGGAATGAGCCACCTGACCAGTGTGCCAATGGGCTGTGAGTGGGAGGGGTGAGTGCCACTCCTGGGCAGAAAGAATAGATTGGGGAGGGCTTGTATTTTACATGGTGACACCCTAAATTCATAGCATCCTGGACAATGCAGTTGTCACCTCGGGACAGGTGTTCTGAAGAATTGACTGGATTTGAAGTGGATTTGCTTGGTGATGCATTAAGCAGCTGAGATTTTAGAGGCCTCAAGGCTGTAGTATAGTCTGGGGTGCCCTGGGGAGGAGGGATGCACACAAAAGCAGTAAAAAGGTGGGAAACATCATGATGAAAAATGGAAAGAGCCCAGGGAGATGGAGAGTGAGGGTAATGTTCTGGTTAAGCTGGGTGGTGGGGTTCAAAGGTGTTCATTTTATAATTAGGCTTAATGTAAGTGTCAAATATTATACAACAGGAAAAAGTTGAAAATATTTTAAAATAATTGAAAAAACTAAGCTTCATTAAAAAGAAGAATCTATGTAGTAGGTTTGTGGAAGAGTCATTGTGAAATTCTGTCACTTTTGAGATATGTTTGAAAATTTTTATGAGTGTTAGCTAAAAATCCTGAATAGCCAAAAATTATATTGAGAACTCCTATAAACAACATACCTAGAATTCAACTACCCAATCACAGCAGCTGTTGTGACTTTTTTGAGTTCTTAGCTCTTTGAATAGCCTTTTCGTGGCTGTGGTCATAGTAATCTAGTATTTTATGGCTTGTTTTCTTCATTATTTTATTATCACACTTCCCCAGACTTCATGTCTTTCGATGAGTGCATTTTTGTTTGGAGAATTCCTTCTATCCCACCCAGGCAAATGTGGGCATTCCCTTCAAACCTCAGTTAAATGTCCAAAGCCAAAACACTTAATAACTTGGTGGCAAGAATAACCAGAGCTCTAACACATACTACTTTTCCTAAAGTCTTTTTTTTTTTTAAGGATATGATGTGAAATATCATTTTCTGTTTTCTTAAGATAGAAGAGATACTTAATTTTAACACTTAATGCTAGGGAAGTAATAGCATTTCCCAAGTCATTATTTTGCAACTACCATGTGTTAGATGCTTTTCAGGGCATGTATAGATGAAGTTATACTCCCCAAAGTCTATCGTTACGTAATGATTGGTAAATCAGTAAAATTTGAGGGGAAAAAAAAGGAAAATATATGTGTGGATGATCACAAAGAATTGCTCATGCTCGTGGTGGTAGGTAGTTCGGGAGACAGATATAACATTGACCAACTCTGCACCACTCAGAGCTAGGTGGCTGCTAATGTTTTAGTCTTTAAGAAAATGCACACTTCTTAAGCCTCTTTACCAGAAGGAAAGTGTTAAAAACGATTCTACGTGTGCAGTTTCTATGGCAGGCTGGCGCATCCTCAACCTAGATGCATTTCACACCAGTACCCACGTGGTAGCTGTTACAAGTAGTCTCCCCAGCCATCAGCATGAGGTGATTTAATATGTTGTCAAATAAAAAAGGCTCCTCCCCTTGGAGCAGCAAACAGCTGTTCACCGTCTCAGTGAGCCTGGAGCCAGAGGAAGGAGACGAGGTGTCTAGAGCTTTAGGCAATTTTGGGCCCACAGAGAAGGGTGGTGACTGTAGGGTTCTGGCTGACACCATTCCCTGCATCACCTTGTCACCGGAACTACCCCTCTATCCGAGAGACTTGGATATTTTGCCTTGACACTATGGAACAATTTCTCTGCCTCTGGATTTTCGGAACGGTGTGGTTGGTAGCTCACAGTGGGAGGCCCAGGGCTCGTCTGGCTCTTTGTAATTCCTTAAAACCACCTGTGTCCTCATCTGAAGGTCTAAATGTGGTCTTGCCAAAAGGAAGTGGGATGCGTTATTTTATGAAATCCGGTTGTTCTGTCCACAGAGATCTGACTCTGCTTTTTCAGCCCTCAACTTCCTTTCCCGGAATTCATTCTTCTCTGTTCAGTTTCTGTTGGCTGCCATCTTTTCCACTGGCTCTCCTGTCCTCTTCAGTCTCTGGGAGGCGGCCTGGAACTCTTGCTCCACCAGCTGGAAGAGAGGGTACAGCCTGTGACTGGGGGAGTGGTGTAGACCACTGACCCTGGCCTGCTAGGTGTTCTATTTAGCTCTGCAGGGTTAGGTGGTACCTGGCAGCATAAGAACAACTGTGGGGGTATGCAGGGGCCATCATAGCAACACTTTTGATATTATAGATGAAGAAGCCAAGACCAGAGAAGGCATGTCACTAACCAAAGTCACAATAAAAAAGAAATGGAAGAAAAGTTGTTGACCTGAAAGAAACAGAAGCAAAAATAAACAAGTGGAGCTACATCAAACCAAAAAACTTCTACACTGCGAAAGAAATCATTTGCACATCACACATCTGACAAGCGTTCATTTCCAAAATGTAAAGAACTCACATGATCCAACAATCAAAAAGCAAACAATCCAATCAAAACATGGGCAATGACCCAGATATTTCTCTAAGTAAGATATTCAGCTGCACATGAAGAGATGTTCAACATCACTTATTACAAAGGAACTGAAAATCAAAGCCACAATAAGATTTGAGAATGGCTTATAGCAAAAATGCTAGAAACAACAAATGTTTCTCCACCTCCTATATGGAGGAAAAGGAATATTTATCTGCTATTGGTGGGAATGTTTTTTTGTTGCAGCCTCTTTGGAGAAATGGTATGGGATTCTTCAAAAAAATGAAAAAAGGAAATGCCGCTGGACCCACTAAGACCGCTGGTAGGTATAAACCCAAAGAGTATGAAAACACCAAAATCCAAAGATTTATGCATTCCTGTGCCCACAGCAGCACTGCCCACGCTAGCCAAGTCAGGGAGCCAACCCAAGTGCCCACTGACAGAGGACTGGGTGAAGATTGTGAAATACATACTCAATGGAATGCTACTCAACTATTAAAAAAAGAAGTATTGTCTTTTGGGACAAGATGGATGGATCTTGAGGAGACTATGTTAAGCGAAATAAGTCAGAGAATGAAAGACAGTTACTGGTTGGTTTAGGTCATTTGCGGAATACAAATAACCAAAGAAAACAAAATGGAAATGCACAGCAAAAGCAATCTTAGACCTAGTGAAAATGTGCTGGTTGCCAGAAGGGATTAAGGGGATGTGGAGGGAGTAAGGAGAGGAGTTAATAGGGCACTGGTGCTGGAGCTCTGGTGGAGGCGAGAGAAGCATGTGCACATGGAGGGGTGAAGTTGTGCTTCCCAAGTTATACAGTTATGTGATCTAGGGGCAAATCAATACAGTTTGAGTGAAAAGCCTAGAAAAGTATTTGCTTAAAAGGATTTTACTATCTGAACCCACTTATGCATGTCTCAGAAGATTATACTTATTTGGAGGCAAAAGATTTTACAAGACAATGAGGAAATATAGATAGAAACTGCATGTAAATAGAGACCGTCCAGAACCCAAGCTAAGATAATTGAGATGAGAAGATAATTGAGGTACACATGTGCTATTGTACCCCAGCCATACCCTTTGGTCTTGCTTCCGTGTGTTCAAGAGCATTCTACCACTTTCTACTCCAAGTGTCTACAACTGAGGCTCTGTCTGACTGTGCAGCAGATTGGAAATTCCTGGGAGTTTCTACAGCCAGGAGTACCCCTCAGCTGATGGCAGAAGGGAGCTGACCAGCCCCTTCACCCCTAAGAAGGGGAACTGAGGTGTGCTCTACACAGTTTCCCAGAATTCCCCTGTGGGACTGAGCCACTGTTGTGTAAATGATGATGGTATTATGCTGTTCTAAGTCCCATGTTCCATTTTAAAGGTTGACAAACTGAGGCCTGGAGTCTCCTCTCTAGTGAACATTATGATTGTGTATCATTTAATGATAGTTCAGCCAACGATGGATTGAATAGTCAAAAGTGGTTCCAACAGGCTGTATGCCCTAGGTGTCTTAGGCTCTCTCATCTAGATTTGTGTACTGCTCTTTGACTTTTGCACTGTGACATAATCACTAATGATGTGTTTTTCAGAAGGTAGTCCCATTGTTAAGTGGCCTGTGACTCTACAAGCTCAAAACTGGGAAACAATGGCCAAGGACAAATGCCCCAAGTCCCAGTTTTGTTGTATGATCCTTAGCAAGTCCCTGTCAACTCTGAGTCACCGTTTTCTCATCAATAAATTAAGGGGTCGGGATAGAATATTTTTTTTTCTTAAAGATTTATTTACTTATGCATACAAGAGCTGGGGTACAGGCCAGAGGTACTGGAGGTGAGAGCATTCACCAGACAGAGTGGGGAGCAGCCCAGACAGATCAACTGAAACACACTGCTGAGGGGAGCAGTGGGTGAGGCAGCAGAGGTCTGCTGCGCCATGTGGGTCCCCTCCCTGGCTTGTGCAGCTGTGCTGTAGATGCTTCACAGTGTGGCGCTCAACCTGTTGTGCCACCAGGGAGGCCCTGGGCTAGAATATTTTTAAAGGCCCCCTCTGCTCTGAGTTTCTGGAACTTTCTGGGGTAAAGTATTTCACCAGCAGCCTCTCCTCCCTCTTCTTTGCCTGTAAACTCTCTTAGCCAAGACCTGTAGGAGTTCCCATCTCTGCCCAGATTCCATGATGGGTTCTAACTCTACTCCCTGGTAACCCAGGCCAGGGATAGTTCTCGCAGTAAGGAATTCCTTTCGTGGAGCTAACCCGTGTCCCTATTGCTGCAGTTTCCATTAATTTCCTTTGACCTGTCCTTGGGGGGAAACTCATGATTACTGATAATTCTAGTTAATCCTTTAACTAGAAAAAGGAAACTAACCATCTAATAGGCAGAATGAGGGAATGATTTGGCACGCCGTCTGCAAAATATAAACCTAAAATATTCCAGAGCGTTCTTAGGGAGGCCACAGCCATTAACACCCGCGAGCTGGCTACTGGAAGGCCTGTCTCCTGGTGGTGGGCACACGTCTGTGCTGAGCCAGGGGCGGGCACGGGCATCCGCAGCCCCCCTGTTTCACCCTCTCTGCATGTTTGTGGCATAATCACTTTACTCTCGCTAAGGCAGAACAACTCTACCCCGTAAAGGATTTTCTGACGTTTTTTCTGAACAGCTGGCCTTCCCCCATTTCAGAAGATGTCATGGTTTATTAATTCTTTGCAGAAGCAATAAGAACTGGGTATTGGCTTAATTTGGGGCCAATTTACTGTTATGGTAGAAAAATTGGCTCTGTCTCCTTTTATTCAACACAAGAGCCTATAGTTTTTCCCTTAACCTCTCCTCCACAGAGCTCTCCCTCCACTCACTTCAAACAGTGTGACCTTGGGACAATTATTTAACCTCTCTGGGCTGCAGTTTCCTCCATATAAAATTGGGACAATCTTAGTACATATTCCATAGGATTGTTTTGAGTGACTGTGAAGTTATTGAGTTATTTTAGAGTCCTTCTCTACTGCCAAAGGCTTCAAATTGACACGCTATTTTTTAAAATTTGAAAATTTCATTTAGAAAATTTTCAGAAGCCACCGAGACCCGAGATATACAGTTCCTCACAGAACAGCTCTCTGCGGCTGAATGGTGGTTCTCTTTAAAAAGGATACCTTGCCCCTGCCTGGGCCTCGGGGTCATCCAGTCCTACAAGGGGGCCAGGTGGGGCCTTCCTGCAGTCCTGTCTGGCACTGAGACCTAGGGCCAGTGGTCTGGGTTCTTCTCTTTCCTTAGGTTTGACTGGGCATAGCTCCACATTATTAAATTCTCCTCAACCCCCAAACCACTCAGAAGTATCCTTCTAGCTTCACTTGTGCCATTGTAGCTGGGAGCTGTGATTATTGGGGAGGAAAATCCAGACAAAACAGATTCTTTTCAGGACTAAAGATACCTTTGTGGGTTGAAGATGAAGCTGTCATTTGGAGCCTAAAAATAAAAGAAAGAAAATAACACTACTAAATTACTCCAATTTCCTCACCATAATACCATTTTTTTCTAATTTATTTTTTGAAGTAATAATGGTTTGCATCATACTTTGTATTTTAGAAGGCACCCCGCTCACTGCCCTCTTCAGATGTTGCTGCCATAGTGCACCCCCCTACCCATACCCCCGTGGCCCACGCCGTGGTCCACCATCTCCTCTCCCCATCTTGTTCTCTGCCATTGAGTCCAACTTGATTGGCACAAAAAATGGCTCAACGGGCCTATCTGCGGCAGACCGAGGGTGGCAGGTCAGCTGGATGGCTTGTCCTCTGGGATAATGACTGGGCCCACGTGAAGCTTTAAATCCTCCCCAACTCATCCCCCAAACTCCCAACACTTATGATGTGGCCACAGGGATCAGAGGAAGGGAGAAGCAGTGCTGGGCCCCAAAGTCTCAGGGAGGCTTCTAAAACATGCTGACCTCAGAGGTCAGTGCAGCCGGTGCTCTGTGCCCTCACAGAAACTGAGGCTGTGCCACCAGAGCCGGTCCCACCGACAGGGCCCTGCCCAGTGCTTTCTGGTATGTTCCAGCAGTCAGGGCCACAATGGCCTTGGGGATCCCTGTAGGATGAATGTGGGGGCCTCTTCTAATGTGCAAGAGAAAAATCTCAGACTTGCAAAGGGGCAAGGATGTGCTTGAACTCATCGATGGTTTTGTAGAGGAGCCTGGGCCAGGGTTTTCAGGCTGGAGGTCTTTCCTCAGTGATTCATAGGTACATTGAGTTTGTGCGGGTAGGTAAATTCAAAGGGTCACTCTATTAAGTGCTAGGGGCATGATGTGAACACAGAGCAGGCATCTCTTATCTCTCATCCAGATACAGAAAACTGGGCATGCTATCTACTTGACAAGTTGCCCCATTTCCAGCAAAATCTGTGTGTGGTGCTTGACCACTCTTCCTCCTGCCTTAAAATTGGGAGGGTTTTTATTCTTTTTAGTATTGCTATCACCTCTTTCATGCTGCATGATGGGATGGGAGAGCAAAAAGGGCGAGGGAGGGGTCAGGTCCACCTTTCACCTTCTGGACCCAGACTAGGAAATCCAGCTTTGATGCTCTGGTTACCAGTTAGGGGGAGGTGGGGTGAGCCCTAGGCTCAGTCAGCACTGGTCGGGGATGGTGACTCCAGAACAGAGCTGGGTAGAGGGAGAAGGATCACAAGATCACACAGATAGAAGGAACTCTGGGAATCCTATAGGCCAAAACCTGTGTAGATGGGGCAACTGAGGCCTAGAGAGGGCAAAGAATTTACCCAAAGTCACGCAGAGGGTTACATATTCAAGACCATAACCCTCCACTTGTGATGGCTGGCCAGGGCCTCTGCAACCACATTTCATTGTCAGAAGGAATTTGGGGTGGCTCTTTAAGTCTCCACACATTCTAGAGGTCGAGGTGTGAAGAATACACATGACTGTTTTCAGCAGTTTTAAGTGGTATGCTGTTGGTTAGAAAGAGTGATTTATTCATCTCTGTCACCAAGAGATGGTGTGGTGCCTGACACATGACTAACTAGTTGTTGGTATCTGCTTGTTAACTGAATTCCAGAAAATTTGTCTAACGAGAGTTCTCATCACTTTAACCTACCTTGAAATTTCCTTGAGCACAAGGAAAGGAGAGGGAGTAGGGAGCGCATGTGCACTAAATGTGAATCTTCTTTTAAAAACAGTTCATTATTTAATGTATGATACAAACACTGCACATTTATTGTAGAAAAAATAATAAGTCCAAGAACAATGAGCCATGTAAGTAAGGAGAGCAGGCGTGAGAACTGGCATATTTTGGGGCTCTCGGGCTCTTTCTGTAGCAGCCCCATCTCTGCGTTGTAATTCTCATTCTCTGTATCCTGGGCGTAAACACTTTTGAAGGAAGGAGTTCCATGAACAAAGTCCCAGTATTTAATCTTATTTCCTCAATAAGCGCGCTCGCTCAGCTCTGTGAGAATCAATATACAGAAATGCTATGAACATGAGTCTGGTTGGCTGGAAGAGAGTTCCCAAGCATAGGGGCTCAGCAAACTACAGTACCCAACATGCCTTGCATCTCCCAGGGGAGGTGATGTCGTCCCTTCACCCCAGCAGAAGAAAGAAGGAGGCCCCTTCTTGCTCAGTAATGACCCCTTAAAGTGTATAAGAAGAGGTGCTGGTTTTGGACCTGGGGAGTGGCGTTGTGCCTTGCCACAAGACTACACTTCCCAAATTGCACTTTTGTGGTTGTTTCCACATGAACCATTTTGTTGGTGAAATAACTGGTTGATATTTGTTTGAGGTGCGCAAATCAGATGCATGTTCTTGTTTTCTGGAAGAGCGAAACTGATGTTGTGGGAGACTACTCCATGCCTGGCGTGTCCACAGACACACATAATTTAGTCCTCACGGGTGTTTCCCACCAAGGAAATCTAGGGCCTAGAAGAACTAAGGAGTTCCCCTGGGAGTGGACGGCACACCCAAACCCTCCCACAGACTCTCTGCCATGGACCCTCCGACGTTAAGGGCATTGGCGCAGTAAACGTCACAGCAGCTTTGAGAATATGTGGCCTACTGCCTTACGGTGCCATTAGTGGGCCATCCTGAAATGAAGCAACTAAACATCACCCCGACCCTTGCAAGTGGTGGGTGTGTGTGTCTTGCTGACACTGGTTGACCGAACACGTGAAAACTGGGAGAAGTGGGTTCCAGGACTGGGGTGACCAGCGGTCTCTGCCAGTGTGACAGATGACTGGCCACTTTGACTCTCCTCCTGTGCAACGAGCCCCTGACCCCCTCTGTGTTCTGAGACCTTGTGGGACCCACAGTAACGAGAGCTGAGGTGTGTGATTGAGAGAAAAATGCCACACAAGGGCATTTTCTTCCTTCTGAGCAAAACCTTGATTCAGCTCACGTTGTTCTAGAATGATTGCTTTCCCCCTCCTTTGCCTGCTGGATCTTGCTTGCATTTCTCCCCCTTTCCCTTTTCCTCGGGAGCCTCCCTCCTGGCTCCCCAACTGTTAATGTTCACTTCTGTGGAAAATGATAGGTGACAAGTTGCTCCCTGAGATACCCACAATCAGATAAGCCAGGAGGGGAAACAAGTTCTTTTGGAAGAGAAACAGACTATACTTGGAAATTAAATATTCCTTAGAGGAGGGCCGGAAACTTAAGAATCCAGGAAGGCTCAGCAGAGAGACTGCGGCATCCCGGGGTGAGGGCTGGGAAGGATGGAGGCTCTTGCTCCTGACATCTGCAATTGTCATCTGGGGCTGGGGTCTGGGCTTGGTGTCCCCACACAACTTGGGCAATGGGGTGAAGTCTTCCCTTCCATCCCACTCACAGTCAGAGTATTTTGTGCTTTGGTGTACTGATGTTGACTGGAAGTAAGGATGTGAAGGCCAGCCTGTGACTGTCATTCCCATTATGGGGAAACTGAGGCACAAAAGGATGAGCAGTTGCATGCATGCCATTCTGAATAGAGCTCGAAATGTGCTCCTCTCTCCCCCTGCGGGTGCACATGACCCTTCCCCTGCTCCCACTCACACTCACACTGGGTTTTATAGCTCTCTAAAATTTATGAGGAAAGTAGAGTACCCGGAGATCTCTTAATTAAGCGGCCTTCCCCTAGGAGAAAGGAAATGGGCTTCCATATTCTTAGCAGCGACATCAGATTGCATGATTTACTACCCAAGGCCCGTGTTTCTCCCAAGTCAACTCCTCTATAGTACAAACATCTATCACTTTGAAGGCGGTTCAAACACTGCTTTCCCCTCCTTCCCCTTCCTGGTGCCCTCCAGGTCTCAGCACTTCCTCTGATCTGCCCCCTCGCCCCAGAGATTCAGGGTTAGGCCAGCCTAACCCTGAACAGACACCCCACTGTAGCGGGCGGGAGAGGGGGGACACCCGAATTAGGGCTGGCACCAAGGGCTGCCCTCTCCCACGTGGGGCCAGGGGCCAATGCCCGGCCCTCCTCACAGCCCAGTGGCTGCTGATGGCTGCCATGAAATATATGGGTTTAATCAGGTCCCTGACAGGTAAAGACCCTAACAACGAAGACAGTTTGTTCTCCCAAACTGTTGAGTATCTAAGTCCAATGTTTACTTTGGAATTGAATGAATAACATTGTTCTGGGAAAGGAAATTAAAAAAAGCAGGCTTGTAATTTACAGTAGAGAGAACAGATCTGGAGGTCTTGTCCCCCCTCCCTGCCTGGCCCCCCTCCCACAAACCCTCTCTCTGTCTTTTTGCTGTTTTAAACTTCTAAACACACCACAACCCACCAGCTCATCTTCTTAGCCCTGCCAGGAAAGGTCTCAGCATTGCCAGGCTCCCTGAAGCTGCCAACAGAACTCATGGCTTCAAGGCAAAGGTTTTTTTTTTTTTTTTTTTCCCTTTTAAAAATCAAAACCAAATGCCCCTGAAATTCCAAATGCTGTGAGACTCATTCCAAATGCGGAGTGAAGGCTGATGATCGCAGTGGGCCAGAGGTTCACCTGCCCCCGCCCCCACCAGATTGGGAGAGAGTGTGGCTCCTTATCAGAAAATATGGGAGGTTGGGGCCTCCTGGTGGCACAGGGGTTAAAGTCTCAACACTATCAAGCTATCACCGGCCACTGCAGCATGAGTTCGATCCCCAGCATGGAAGCTGACCCACATGGCACAGCAGACCTCTCCTGCCTTGCCCGCTGCTCCCCGCAGCCTTTCAGTCTGAGTATTTTGGCTAATCCACATATTCCACTCCCCACTCTGTCTCCGGTGAATTCTCTCACCCTTTCCACTCCAGTTCTTGTATGCATAATTAAAAAAAAAACTTTAAAAAAATTTAAAAAATGTAGGGGGAAAGGTCTCTAGAACCCTAAGCCAAATCTAGCAAAACGCAGCCATTTGTTGGCGTTGAGAAATCCTTCACCGAGGAAGGTCAGTTTATTTTTAAATTCTTGGGGTGGGAGATGGGGATAGCTCCTTTGTACCCAGCATCTAGAAAAATCCCAAGAACTTTCTCTGAAGAGAGCCTAGTGCTGCCCTGCTGGCCTGTGCTAAGCTTTGGGGTGACTTGCAGCAGTGGACACTACGGTCAGCCAGGGGGTGCTCCAGACCAGCCTGTGTCCTTCAGACAGAAGTTCACTTGCAAATGAACCACTCCTCTGATTGATAGAAACAAGTTGAGAGTCTGAGAATTCCAGAAGCTCTTCCTTCGCCTCTGTCTCAGTAGTTGCCCTAAATGTGAGACGGGAGGAAGGACCCCTTGGCTCTGGCCACAGGCTGGAGCGAGGGCTTGGGCTCAAGGCCTGGCCTTGGGCAGGGACACCTACCTCTCCTGTGCTTCAGAAGCCAGGGTCTCAGGGCCCGCCTGCCTGCTGCCCTACCTCTGGATGCCTTGGATTAGCTAATTGATGGGGGGAGACCACTTTGAACATTTCAAGGCCTGGTCAGGGGCCAAGTCTCATTACTTAGCTTCAAAGTCAGAAACTCCATAAAAAGTTCATTGGTGGAGCTGATTGTTCCAGATTGTCCCAACGGAACTGAATCCACCACGGCACCCCGGGCTTCATGTTTTAATGTGGGGCAAGAACACGTGTGTGGTACTGGGCTGGGGGGGGGTTGGGGAGGGTGAAGGGGGAGAATTAGGAGCCTCAGACAAGTTTCGGTTTACATTTTCTTTTCTCTTTTCAAACACTAAAAAATTACAAAAGAACTACAATCATAGGAGAGAAAAAGAAAATATTCCAGAAGCCCACACCTTAATACAACGATATATTTTTCATATATATAAATTTTACCCACTACTACCAGCTTATACATAAAAACTGGCTTTTTTTTTTTTTTTTTTTGCTTCCTCTCCTCCCCCAGCATTAAATCATAAACATTTCCCCACCTCTTCAAAACCAGTGTGATATTCTGGCCTGGTAATATGGAATAATTGCTACACATTTTCAGATTGTTTATAGTTTTAAATTTATAAATGAGTGGCTCTTGAATTTTCTTTTTTAAAAGAAGGAACTCTTTTTGCTTATAAAAGTCAGCCATTTTTTTTTTTAAAGTGGAAAATCTGAGAAAGTATAAAGAAGTTAATAAAAATCACCCATAATTGTTTGGCCCCTGGAGAATCACTGTTAACCTTCGGGTGTATTTCCTTCACATATGTATGTATTCGAACAGGACCAGCCTGCACAGGAGTTTTGTAGGTCCCTAGGGCTGGGAGAATAAAATTGGCAGAGGAAATATTATTTCCAGGAGAGAGTTGATGTGTGATATATGTGGATTCGAAATCGGGCATTTTCATGCAGACCACGCGAGGCGAGAGGCCCTGCCCAGCCCTGGAGCCAGGAGGGTGCTCTGGGGGCTGGACACAGTGGTGGGTGGACAAAGGGGTGTGGGGCTTGGCTCTGTGGCCTTGCTCAGAGACGGGGTCAAGGGCGGGTGTGAGCAAACGCACTTTGCTCATTTCTTCTGACAAGCGCCACGGAGCGCCTGATTTATGGCCGCATTTCACGGGACACTAGTAAACGTCCCTTAGTATATTTTGTAAGAGTAATGAAGTCTCAGTAACCCCAGCCCTCCCCGTAGCCTCTGCTAATAAATTTCCTTCTGGGAGAGGGGTGAGTTTGCCAGGCTCTTGGCAAGAGTCACTGGGCTGTGGATTAACAGAGGAGCATAGGGCCCCTCAGTCTGTTGCTCTCCAGCCCCAATCTTTGTCAGAGGGAATTGGGGGGCTTGGCTGCCCCCCACTCCCCCTCAGCCACCCTTAGAATGCAGGCCTGTTGAGCTCCATGCTGAGCTCTCAAAACCCAGATCTCAAATGGCAGGAGAAAGATGAAAAGTGAGTCAAGGAGCTGGAAAAGGAGGGGGAGAAACCCCAAACCATAATTGCCCCTTTCCTTCTGCAGCTCAGGTTACGGGCCTGGGCTGAGGAGTGGTGGAGGGCTGTTTCTTTTTTGACTACTGTTTCCCTTGAGTTTGAAGATGAACTATGGGATGAAAGAAGACTAGCGGGGCAATTGAGATGGGCTAAGTTGGGGAGTGGGGTTGTGTGGGGCCACCACAGACCAGGAACAGGGCACCAGGTTTCTGGGGCTCTCAGTGGTGGGCGTGGGGGACTGCAGGTATTTCCATCCCACTTTCACTCCCTGCCAACACAAACACCAGAAGGGCTGGGGGAAGGGAAGGCATATTTGCCACTCCACAGACTAGCTGCCCCCTTTCACCCCCTTGCCCTTTTAGTTATCTAGTTTGAAGTTCTGTATACCTTCCTTCATTATTTTCTTTTATTAATTATATTCGACATCATTTGTAGTCCCCAGGGAGTACCAACCACCATTTCACCCGTGCACCATCACCTCAGTCCCTTGTGCACCCTCTGGCCTCTTCCCTGTCTTTGCCCTCCCCCCCCCCCCCCCCCCCCCCCCCCCCCCCCCCCCCCCCCCCCCCCCCCCCCCC
>JAGFMF010011803.1:6810879-6854673 GCA_019455555.1 Galemys pyrenaicus | reverse complement strand
CTTCTGACTTGTTTCACTGAGTATAATTCCTTCTAGTTCCGTCCATGTTTCTATAAATGCCCCTAGTTTCTCATTTCTGATTGCTGAATAATATTCCATTGTGTATATGTACTGCATCTTCTTGATCCAGTCATCTACTTTGGGGCTTTTGGGTTGAACTCCTATGTTTATCGCAGCACTATTTGTAGTTGGTAAGACCTGGAAACAACACAATCCTTCATTATTTTCATTCAGCCTTCCTTTAAGCCAGCACCTGACAGCCAGCACCTTCCACACCAGGTCACCAAGGACATTTGAGGATACAAAGATGAGTAAGACACACTTTTGACGAAGTAACCAGATGAGGAAGTCACACTTAGTGTTTACTACATGCCAGACATTGTTCTAAGGACATTACAAGTATTAATTCACTTAGTCTTCACAAAGCCCAAAGAAGCAGGCATTTTTTTGTTATTTCTGTGTCATTCAGGCACCGAGAAGTTAAGGGGCTCAGCCAAGACCCCTCCGGTTCATTGAACTTATGAAATCTAAGCATGTGGGCTACCCAGACTTCATTTCCAACAAGCAACTTGTTCTATAAACTAGAGAATAAAGGCTCAGAGAGGGGAAGTAACTTACCCAAGGTCACACAGCAAAGTGGCCATGCTGGGGCTGGAGCCCAGTGGCTGGACCCCATGGCCAGTGCTCTTCCCCTGGTACTGCGCAGCTGCCCTTTAAACATGTGGACACCCCTCATGCATATTCTACGAAGACAATGGGATGAGAACACTTTTCTGACTCTGAAAAGTTCCTGTTTGGGATGAACTACACCAAGGACCTTCCTAACAGACCCAGAAGGAACCATGAAGAGGGTTGTCTGAGGACAGAATATGAATTTCAAACCAGCAAGCTGGGGAAAGTTCTGGTTTCAGTGGGATGAAGAATAAGCTTCTCCAAGTTAAAGCTTCATATTTTAATAACTAGAAATTTCCCATGTATATTATGTGGAGTCTACCAATTTTCCTACCCAGACTTGCAGTGTGAATGCCTGGCACAGAACGCCCTTGGTCTATTGGAACAAGCAGCTGTTCCAGTGCATGTGTGAGAAATGGCACCAAAACCATCTGCTGGGTGTCAGTGCCCGAGCTGTTGTGCACACAGACTTGGTCATGGGACTTGATCATGAGGTTATTCTAGTGCTCCGGCAGGAACTTTGAAACCTTAAAAGCATTCACAAGTGCCTGAGACAGACCCTGTGGAGAAACAAACCTCACAAATAAAATCTGGGTTTTGACAATGAAATGCCTGGCCTCATTCGACAGTGGTTGCTTTCCAAGTTGGCTTGTATGGGGGCACTGGGGCACTAGTGCCGGGGCTGTTTCTTGTTAGAATTCCCCTGTGGTCTCATACAGGGAAAACCCTGCTCATTGAAGGCAGGTCCCACAGCAGGGCATGGGAAGGGCCCTCGACGGGAGTCAGGGACCCCGATGTCACTAACCAGCAGTGGCCTGTCACAGCTCTGTGATCAGGTGCCAGGTAGAGGCAAAGAGACGTATGAGGCTGCACAGGGAGGTGGGCTTTGTAAGACCCCGTGGTTCCTGATCTTGCAGCAATGCTAAGCTTGTGGTTCTGGCCATTTTTAGAGAAGAGACTGAGCTGTGGAGGAGTTAGGAGACTCACAGCGCTTGGAGGGTAGGGCTGAAATGTCTCATGATAGGAAAGTGCCAGGCAGGTAAGGAAGCACAGAGACTAGGAGATAAGCTCCTGTAATGGCCCAGCAGTAAACGGTCTAGCACACTGATGGCAGAGCTGTGAGCTCAGTCCATATTAGTTCTGCTCCTGGTTCTTCCCTCCTCTCCAGACCAGGGGACCACCTGTAAGGGACTGTGTGACGTGGTGAAGGAAAGCTGGATTGTGAAGATTTGGGAGACCCAGTTTCGAGTCTCGGCTCTTTATACCTCAATTTTTCATCTGGGAAATGAGAGGCCTCTAATGCCCCCTCCTGACCCACAGCTAGAGGTCATGTAACTCTGGTGGCTGAGTTCTTCATACATTGAGCGCCTGCCTCAATGGAATCCTCCAATGAGAATTTGTTGAAATCAGTTGGGATCTTAGCCTGCTCGTGGAGAGATTTTGAAGATCCAGTAAAATGAGGAGGATGAGAGTGAGTCTCTTACAGCCGGAGGACTGTGTTTCTCTGGCAGGGAGAGTGGCGCAGGAAGGAGATCCAGCTCCCCCCTCAGCACATGTGGGAGTGGGGAGTGAGCCCTCAGCAGAAGCGGACATGCTGGTGGGATTCATCAGCCTTTCCAAACATGAGCCTCTTTCTGATGAGTGTAAAAATACCTCGATACCTTCTTTTGATGCTTTTTGAAATTTCAAAATAAATGAAGTTATGCCTTCAAAAAAAATCAATGGTAATTTTAGATCATGCTTTCCCAAACTTCTCATGTTCCCTGGAGAGCCTGATAGACACAAGGCAGGCACTAAAAAACGCTATTTTTCATTAAAGACAGGTGTGGAAATTGAGTTTGCCAGGCATTGCCTGGGCCGCAGGTTGGAACGAATGACTCGCCTCCTCTTGCTGTGCGACTCTGGGGCCTTGAGGTCTGGAGTCACTTGTTCTCCAAGCCTGCTGCTCCCATGCTGTCCGGCTCCTCCTGGGAGCACCTCCCTGCCTGCTACCTGGCCCCGCTGCCTTTCCAACACCTTGTCTTTTTTTCTTCTGACATTAGGCAAAAGTGAAAATAGATAGTTGGCATTTCTAGGCCACTGTGGGTGGCCTCTAAAGGGAATAATGAGGAAGGGGGCGGTGGCACCCTGTTGACTCACTGGTTGCCCTGCGGAGCCATTTCTCATTACTACATCCTTGGTCACTGCCAAGAGACAATCACCATTATTGCTGGACTCACTCCCAGCTGGCTGGGTCCAGAGGCCCGCAGGAGGACCCCCAGGGGCTCAGAGAGCTGCTGGCTGTGTGAGTGGAAGCAGGATGGGCGCTCTGCCGATGGCTGTGATGACTCCTTACTGGGCACAGACAAAGAACTCCTTGGGATTGTGGCTCTCATCAGCTCCAGGCCATGGGCCCAGGAACTTTCTTCAGGCCCACCCGCCCTGATCCTGCAGACTGAGAGACCCCACCTTGAACCCTGTGGGCCACACCCTGGCACATACAGGGCACACAGCAAACAGTGGCTGCTTAAGGAGGCACTGACTGCATGGCTGGTAGGTGGCCATTGAAGGTCAGCTGATGGGTGCCAATGTATTAAGCAAAAATAGTCATTAATGAATGGCAGTTGACAAAGCACTTTTTATAACTCACTCACTTTCTTATTAAGGTTTATATTTTCCTGTCAGGGGCTCACTGTTTTGAAGACCCATGGAGGATGAGGTGCTCTTGAACTGGGAACAGAAAGTCTGGGACGGGTCACTCCACCTCCCTGGGTTTTTCATTGCCCAACAGTGCGGGTAGTGGTGGAAACCTCTGTCCAAGTCCACTAGTTGGTCAGTTAAAGCAGCTGTGACAGGCAGAAGGGGCTGCCACTGAGATATTCACATGTCAATGACCTCCAAGAAGAATGTCCCCTATTTCCTTTGGTCATCAAGTCCCAGGCTCCAGAGTCCACGCATCATCCAGAAAAGCTTCCTGACATGACTAGTCCTGCCACAGGTGATGTGATTCTAAGGAATGAGGTCAAACTCCCAGAGCCATCCAAGGCAGTGAGTTCCTTCGTTGGTCTTTAGGATTCCTAAGGTCCTTGAGGGTCTTTAAATGGCCCCTCACTAGGAAACCTTTTCTGAAGACACTGAGGCAGTGAATAGGCAGGCACAGCATTTGCAGGAAGAAAATTCCAGACAAATAGGCTAGCATGGGACTGTTTGACCAGAGTTGAGTAGGGAGGATGGACTGGGTAGATGTTAATCTAGAGAGTGGCCAGACGCAGATTACATAGGGCCTTGCAGACCATGGGGAGGGCTTTGGATTTTATTCTGATGCAATTAGAAGTCATTGGTGGGGTTCACTGGGGTAGTGGCATGATCTGACTGTCTTGTGGAGAGTAGTCCTAGTGAGAGAGGGAAAGACAAAAATGATATTTACTAGGAGACTTAGTGTGGGGTGTGAGAAAGGGAGTAATTAATGACAATTTTGAGACTTTGGTCTGAGTAGTATCTCATAACTTTGAATATGTGGCTTCATGCAACCCACATCTAGCCAACTGTGTCTCATAAGATCTCTCCTTCATTCTCTCTGTTTCCACTGCTTTTGCTTTGTTCAAGGTCCCACTGCTCCTCACTGGGGTTCCTCCAGAGGCCCCTCACTGCCAGTCAGTGCCTAAAGATAAGGTTTGATTATTTCACCTTCACATTAGAATAGTCTAAGAACCACCTATATCTATTATCTATTGCTGTGTAACAAATTGCCCCAAATCTAGGAGCTTAAAACAATAAATACTTATCATCTCCCAGTTTTTATGGATTGGGCATCTGGGTGCCTCTCAACTGGGTCTTTTGCCTCAGGATCGTATAAGGCTGCAATCAACCTGGCAGCCAGGATGTGGTCTCATCTGAAGGTTCAAATGGGGGAGGAACTACTTCCAAGCTCACTCGTGCAGTTGATGGCAGGACTTGGTTCCTTGCTCGTGATTGGTTCCTTGCCATGTGGGTGTCTCCACAGGGAAGTTTGTAACATGGCACTGACTTTGCTCAGAATGAGCCAGTGAGAGAGCAAGAGTGAGCACCTAAGAAGGAAGCCACAGTCTTTTTGCAGCATATTTTAGAAGTGGCATCTTAATAGTTTGGCATAATCTCTTTGTTAGAAGTAAATTACTAGGTCAGGTCCACATTTCTGGGAAGGGCATTGTACAAAGGCACAAGTACCAGGTGGCAGGGGTCGTTGGGTGCCATCTTTGAAAGATCTTCGCCTACTCCTCACTCTAGTCATATCACTTGACTTGCTGATCTTAAAAATGCTATCTGTGGTTTCTGCTATTGATCTCATTGCCTTTCTCTGATTACTGTGTACTTTTTGCCTTGAATTCTTAGAGATTTTCTTTTTTTTTTTATTAATTTATGTCTAGAAGAAAGCCTTTGACCATAATCCTACCTCCCACTTACTTATATCAGCAGTCTTGGTTTATGAGTTTTCTTCTAGTTTGAATTTGTCCTCTATGACAGTCAGGACTATGCTAATTCATTTGTGGGTACATGGCACATGGTAGGTCCTTATTTAACTCTCTGTTCAGTATGAACGAATGAACTTTAGTGACAGAAAAAGAAAACAGTTCATGAGGGAAGGTACTCATAAGATGGAGTCCAAGGTCAAATAAGGCTTAAGATAGTATTTATTCTGGATCTTCTGTGCCTAACTACCCCTTCATTGGGAGTTCCTAGTGACATTGTCTAACATTCCTGCAAGTATACATATTTCCTCACTTTGGGCATTTCAGAAATCATGTGGAATAACAGGGCAGCAATTATTGTACCCATTTTGTAGACACAGATTGAGGCCCACAAAGGTTAAACCTTATGAACACAACCAAAATGTCAACTGTACCCAAATACCTGGTGAGGGTGCTGGGCTTAGCTCAGTTCAGTTTGGAACATATTTATCAATATGAGTCAAACTCAGAGTCTGAGTTTTCATGCAGAAAAGTAAGATACAACTCCTGCTCTCAGGAAACTGAAAGTCAGTGGAGAATGACCCTTGAATGGTTCATTCCAACTCAGTGAAGAAAGTCCTTGATACACCCACCTTCCATAGGAGCTGCATCAGGCCCTGGCAGTGTAAGGTCAGAGAAGTGGACCCTAAACCTGACAGGTCTGTGGAACCATCTGGAAAGGTTTTTATTTTTTGTTTTAAACACAGATTCTGACTTAAGGGTTCTGAATGGGGCCCTACAATCTATATTGCTAAAAACCAGGTAATACTGAATACAGACAGCTTGGACACCCTCTGGTCTAGTTGAACTGGTCTGAGGAGAACAATCCACAGGCCTGGTCATAATCTAAGCAGGCAGAGGAGAGATTTCCCGCAGAGTCAACTGAAAACCCACCTGGGTACTTCTCCTCCCTGGTCTGCTCTGACCTTGGGGAGGCCTTTGGCTCTGCCTTTTCCCATGGATGTCCTCTACTCTGCTCTCTTGTGCCCAGGCACACCCTTTCCTCATATTTCTGGTTACTCCCCAGCTCAAATCCCACCTGTGCAGGCATATCACCCAAGTTTCAAACAATGGAATGATTTCAGGAGCAGATCTAAGGATGGAGTCACTGTCTTCCTTGGCTAGCTGATTGCTGCTCTTTCCTCCTCTGAATTCCCACCACCCCCTCAGTCTCGAACTTCATGAGTCATCTTCTATGAGGTCTGCTGTCCCTCAGGCTGCTAAAATCCAAGCAGGCAGATCAATTTGAAGCTCATGTTTTGACCCTTCCCTTTCTTCAAGCTTTGGTTCAAATGTCACCTTCTCAATAAGCTCTTCCTTGAACACCTACGGAAACTTCACCCCTGCCTGCTATTCCCAACCTCCCTGACTGGTTGAGTTCCCCCATAAGCCTTCATTACCTCCTCATTCATCGACTCACTCATTTATTCTCTTTCTCACTTATACTCTACTGACAACAGAGTATAGGCTTCAGGGAGGGTCAGACTTTCTATCTCCTCTCTCCACAGATGGGACCCCAGCAGCCAGCACCATGCCTCACACAAAGTGGGCACTGCAGAAAGATGTGTTGAATGGACAACTCTTGAGTAATGTCTGCATACAAAAGTGCTCTCTAAATGCTGTTAATTAGTTTGGTTGGTGGGTAAAGCCAGCCAAATTAGAGCAAATCATCTCCTTCTCTTCTAGAAGAGGCCCTGGGCAGATGGCCGAGGCTTGGAGACTCTCATTTCTCAAGGTCAATGGAGTGTTGTTGAGATTGTCATGGCCTTCCCAGCTGAGCTGAAAAATGCCTTTGGAATCAATGCCGGGCAGGCATTAGGCCAACTCCAAGACTTCCAGAGGAGCTAAAGTCAGGGCTGGCTCCACGTCCTATTCATCAGCCCCAGCACACAGAGGAGAGGCCTTCAGCTGCCAAGGACTTTGTTTTATTGTCACTGTGGTTGGCTCCCCTCTGGGCAAGAGCTGCTTGGGCAGCAGCTCTCAAGCCCTGGACACTGGGCCTGGGTCACAGCAGCGATTTCATAATTCTCACCCTTGCCATGGCTGAAAGGAGCAACTGCTGGAGGAGACTGAGCAAACAGGAACCCAGCAGCAGCAGCAGCAGCAGCAGCAGCAGCAGGAGGTGCTGGTACTGGCTGTTCTCTCTCACTTCCTTGCAGACCTGGACTAGGGACAAGGCTCGGGAGCATCTTCCAGCCCAATCCCAGTTCAGTTTTTCCAAAGTTTGTCAAAGAAAGAGGGTCGGGGTGTTATTCTTAACTCTTGGGGGCACAGCAGGGACTCTCAGGTAGGAAATTCTGATGTCACCTGTATATCCTGCCATAGACAGCCTGCATCACAGGCAGAGGGATGGCTGCCTGGGGACACATTCGAAAGGCTAGTTCTGTTCTATGTGCCTTCTGGCCACAAGGAAGAGGTGCCCTTGGATTTAGGAACTACCCCAGAACTGTTCTCATTATCTCTGTGAATAAGCCCCCATATGTGTGAGATGAGAAACCTTTGCCCCAATCTGGTTTGAGATCCCCCTGTGAGGCCTCCCTGGTGGCGCAGTGGGTTAAGCAACGCACTATGAAGCAGACCGCAGCCACTGCAGCACGAGTTCGATCCCTGCCGCCGGCCAGGGGGGGGACCCATATGGCGCAGCAGACCTCTCCTGCCTTGCCCGCTGCTCCCCTCAGCAGTGTACTTCCGTTGATCTGCCTGTTCTGCTCCCCGCTCTCTGTGGTGAATCCTCTCACCCCCCACACCTCTGGCCTGTACCCCAGTGCTTGTACGCATAAATAAATAAAAATCTTTAAAAAAAAGAGATCCCCTGTGTTCTTGCCTTGGAGTCATCAGGCCTGTTATACTGCATGCCTGTTTGGGAAGCACGGAGCCACCGACCTTGCTCCTAATTTGGGAAAAACGTAATTGCTTTCTTAAAACCTGTCTCTTCAAAGAGCCTCCTTGTGCCACTGAAAGATAAAGCCAGAATGGAAAGCCTGGAAGATTCTCTAACCAAAGTGCCTATGCAAGGTGTTGGACAAGGAGGTTAAGGTAAATGGACACAAAAACCCAAGGAACCAAGCAACTAGCTCATGGGACATCAGTTAAGTAGTTGCATATTGTCCAACCCTCCAAGCCCACACTTGAAGTCAAATAACAGCCCAGCCTCCCCATTCTGGCATTTGTCTAGCCCAGCCTTTCCTGATGCACAGTTTATGTTCTCTCTGTACATAAAGTCTATGAGATGCTTCATGAAAAAGTGGTTCTACCTTCTTGGAGACTGACAATACATTTTAACCTATTAAATGTTATGAGATGTTCTACAACGAAGTGTTTTGTTTCATTATGTAGTCCAATGTTTCCCAAACACAAACACTTTCTGTGTATTACTTTCTCATAACCATTAGTGCTTAGGTTCCCCGTATAGCTTGCTGTGGACAAGGCTTGAGGATGAGCGTCAGAAATACTAATGTTTGCTTGGACTTATTTGGGGCCTTCTGGGCCAAGTTCCCATGTGATTTTCATGCCTGCCTGCATAAGCTCTAGTGAGATCTACTAGCTTGCTTGGGGATCACTGGATAGCACAGGCTCACCATGAGGACCAGCAGTGGGTCTTGGTGTCAGGATGGTTTAGCCTCTGCTACAAACTCTTTCAGGTAGTGGGGTGTTTCCACCCTTAACTCAGTTACACAGATGAACCCGGTACTTAAGGAAGTAGCAGTTGCATATAGATTTGATTTTAGGATTTCTCATCCCTTCCCTCTCCAGCACTTCCTCTGACAAACATTGAGACTTATATATGAAACTTGAAACTTTAAACTTCTAGAACAAAAGAGAAACAAATCCTTATGACCTTGGGTTGGGTAAAGCCTTCTGAAGTAGGCCACCAAATGTACGAGCAATACAGGAAAACAATTGATAAATCAGATCTCATGAAAATTAACATTTTTGTCCTTCAAAACACAAAATCTAAAAAGGAAAAGACAACTTTCAAAAAAGGGAAAAATATTTGGAAGTCATTTACCTAATAAGGGACTTGGATCCAGAATATATAAAGAATTCTTACAATTCAACAAGAGAAAATTAACCATTTTTTAAAGACAAGTCATTTGAATACACATATCTCCAAAGAGAAGTGACATACACATGGCCATGAGTGCTTGAGAAGTTGCTTAGGATCATTTGTCACTAAGGAGATGCAAACTAAAACTACAATGAAGACCCACTTCACATCCACTATGATGGCTATAACCAGAACAATGGAAAATAATGTGTCGGTGAAGATATGGAAAACTATAATGATCTTGGACCTTCAAAAAATACATGGTAAGGAACAAAAAGGGACTGGAGAAGAGTGTTTAGATTAAAAGAAACTTTAAAAGGTTTTTCAAGGACATTGGCAAAAAGCTAAACTTCAGTGCTTGTACATTGCCATTAGGAATGTAAAATGGTATCTACTTTGGAAAAAAAATTTATTGTTTCTCAAAAAGCCCAGTGATTCCATTCCTAAGTATATCCAAGAATAAAGAAAACATAGTCCCATACAAACTTCAGTGTATAAATATTCATTTCAATATTATTCATAGGAGCCAAAAAGTGGAAGCAATTTAAATGTCCATTAACTGATCAATGGATAAACAAAACTGTATATCTATACAATGGTATATTATTTACTCATAAAAAGGAATCAAGTACGGATGCATACTACAACATGGATGAATCTTGAAAACATTATGCTAAGTAAAAAAAAAAGTCACAAAAGATCACATAGTGCATGCTTCCACTTACATGAAGCGTTCAGAACAGGCAAATCCATTGAGGCAGAAAGTAGATTAGTGGTTGCCAGGGAATGGGAGGGAGGAGTTGGGTGAATGTGCTAATGAGTACAGGGTTTCTTTAGGGGGTGATAAAAATGTTTGGGAATTAGATAGTGATGACAACTGTACATCTCTGTGAATATGCTAAAAGCCACCGAATTAAACACCTTTGCAGGGCTTATCTTAGGGTATGTGAATTATATTTCAATAAAGCTGCTTAAAAAGGAGAGAGAGGGAAGTATCTGGAGCCAGACTAATCGAGTTTCTATCTCAGCTGAATCTGATCACTCTGTGTGTAATGCTGGGCTACTCATTTACCGACTCTGGGCTTCGGTTTCCTCATGTATAAAATGAAGATAATGGTAGCACTTGCCTCAAAGGATTGAGAGGGTTACATGAATTACAGGATGACTCCTAGCACAGAGCAAGCACTTCCTAAGAGTGTTGTTCTTATTATGAATGGCCTATGTCATTATGTCCAATGAGTCTGGCCATCTGTACATAACTCAAGGGCCAAAGAAGACTGTCAGCAGTGTGGACGTGGTCCAGGGTGAGTCCACGAGCAGGACCATGGCTTGGCTCTCTGGTAGCCCCCATGTTGAAAGAACCACTCATGAAACTTGTAGAGCACTTAGTACATCCAAACACACATAAATACAGAGTCTGGCTCCGGATTTTTGGCTGGAGTCCATGGAGAGTTATGAATCCCTCTTTGAACAATGGCAGCTATTATTAAAATCCAGAGACTTTGAGTTGGATGCTTTCTCCAGCCTAGACACTGATTCAGAGCTGCAACATTCTAAATAGCGAGGCTAGAAATTGATGCCATTTTTGAGCTGATTTATTGAGAGGTTTCTTGATTTGGGTCAGGTTCCTGCAACATTTGGAAAGTGACGACTATAGCATCATTATTTCCCCCAAATGACCAAAATTATAGCTGGTAACTTGAGGCCAGTAAATTTCTCTGCAGCAGATGTTAAACTCTTTTAAGAGATGATTAACAATGGGGGTCTTGGACTCTATGGCAGTACAACCAATTGGGTGGTGTTGCTGAAGTCAACGTGTGAGGCATATTCAGACCCCACGGCATGGTGGGGAGTCCATGTTGGAGACTGTAAGAGCCTACAGATTGTGGTGTAAATCACGCTGTGGTCCTGGGTGGCTGGATATGTGGTGCTGTGGCAAGAGATCTAGACTGGAGGTGGGGAGACCTCAGCTTAAATTTTGCTTTTGCCAGCAGTGTGACTCAGGGAAAAAAATTTCCCCTCTCTGGGACACAGTTATCCCCTTCTTTAAAAGATGGAGGGGCTGCATTAGATGGCCTCTCAGGTATTTTGTGATTTTTAAACTGATCTATTACTTAAAAGAATGCAAATAAATCATTTGTGACTCTCCAAAGAATCTGTGACTTTCAGATCACAGAAGCAACAAGGTCATTATATAATTATAATGATGTTTTCCTCACATTATCAGAAAATATAGGCATGGAAAGGTATGAAGATGGATCCAGAGACAGTATTCCTGGGATAATCAATCCCTTCTTGGACCAGACACAAATGTTTGCTGGTTGAGGACATGGCTTCATTGAAGTTGCTTTGAGATGCTGTGCAGCATTTCATTTTTCTGGTAGTTAAGTTTTCTATTTGTTCCTCTCTCTCTCATTCCTCTGAAGGTTTGTTATTTACCCAGATGTGCGAATCAATTACTGAAGTATGTATTTACACATATTCACATGCACACATATGTGTACACACCTGTTGGGTAAAGTTCTAGTAGATTTTTCCATTGAGGATGTTTTCAGACCCCCCTCTCCATTAATACCAACTCTCCAACTGCTTTCAATTTGAGGGCACTGGAAAGTGAAACAGAATTAACTTGATAGACATGATCATTATAGTCCTTTGGAAAATCTGAGAGGGTGTTTGTTCTTTGAATCCCTCCATCTCACCCCACAAAGCTTGGGGAAAATAACCCAGATCTTGCAGATAGCACTTCTGCCACAGTACTCAGGAAAGCAGAATGCCAGTTTTTCCAAACTCTTCCTTTTTGTAAGACTCAACACAATAACCCCCTCAGAGGAATCCTTCATTCATTTGTTGACTCTTCACTCTCTAAGTATCAAGTTTGGTGTTAGCCCTGGAGGTACAATGCTAAACCAATAGACTGAAAAGAGCTTAGAATGTTCTAGGAGAGGAAAGAAGGCCAGTTAGAGGACAGGCTAAGGCATTTGTTGGGCCACTATAACAAAATCCCAGAGACTGTATAGCTTATCAAAAGCAAACACTTATTTCTCAGAGTTTTAGGGACTAAAAGTCTAAGATCTGGGAGCTGTCATAGTCAGGTGAGGGTCTCTTTCTGGGTCACTGATTCCTTGTTGTGCCCTCACATGGTGGGAGGACTAGGGAGCTCTGTGAAATCTTTAATAGGAGCCCCAATCATATTCCTGAGAGGGCCCCCCTTATGACCTAAGAACCTCCCAAAGGCCTCATCTCCTAACACCAGAACCTTGGGTATTAAGATTTCAATGCATTAGTTTTGGGGGGCAACAACATTCAGACCACTGCAAGGAGCAATGTAAGTGAGGGAGGAGAGTGACACAGGGGAAGACTGGAAAGGCAGGCAGGGATCAGGTCATGGAGGGTCTAGGTGATCCAAGAGGTCAATTTGCACACCCATAGTCCTGAGGGAAGTGGACAGAAAGATGTGACTGAGGGAGACCATGTGGAGTTTGGCTATCTCATGGACCTTTCTTAGGTTTAACAGTTTGAGTTCTTAAGACAGTTTTACAACACAATGAAAATTGTTTTTTTATTCAAGTAAATTATTGAAAGTACATAAGAATACCTGGAGCAGAAGAGGAAGCATGTGTTTTAGATTATGACTTGGATTTGAATCTGGACTCTGATAATTGCTGGGTGACTGGGCAGGTCTCTGGCTTGAGTTTCTCTCATCTGTACAATGATAGAGGCAATGTTTGTCTCATGGGTTTCATAGGAAATGATACTCAAGATCATGTTTGCACACAACCTGTACTGTCTTCCCCAACAAGTTTCATCCTCCCATATGGATGCCTATATATTGTGGTTCTCAGTTGCAGGCAACAGAATCTACTCTGGCTAGTTGAGTGGAAGAGGATATAGACTAATTCCTAGACTTGTTGGGATAACTGGAGAATCACATTTAAGACTCAAATTCTAGAAACACTTCCAGCTCTACAGAACTGACTCTTTCTAAAAGATGCTTCCCTCACAGATTGTCTAGAATCACTCAACCCTTCCATCACCACCACTGACCAGTTATTAGCCATAGAGGGAGAGGGACTCTTCTCATGCAGTTGCCTTGTTTACTTTATAGAAGGAGTGGCCTCTGATAGTGAACATAGCTGATTCTTTGTTTAATAACAGTTCCCAGAGATAAGGTAATGGACATTATAATTGCTTAAAGTAATTGTTGAATTTGGACCAAATATGAACTGATCCTAGGTTTTATTTTGGAACTGAACTTTCAAAGAAAATGTAGATGATTTTTTTTCTCAGAGTGTGGATGTTGTATGATCTCAGCTTCTGGCTACCTGAGGCTTTACTATATTAAAGAGTTGGAACAATGGGAGTGGAAAGAATTTGGAATGGGTTGTTGTAGAACTTGAACCCTAGACAAAATCCAGGCATGCATGACTGACACAAGTTCTTAACATGCAATGATAAACACAGCCTTCTCTGGCATGGCTCTCTCCCTGACAGCCCATCTTTGGCTGCATCAGGGGGATATTGCATTTCAGGAGAACTTACCAGCAGAATACACTATACTGTCTATATAAACCCCAAATGCTCACTGAAAACTTCCTTTAGAGAAACCAAATAAAAAGGGAATTTCGATCCCAACTAAGTTTGTATAGAATCTCATCATGGCACTGTCATGAATCAGGAGGAACTTGTTGGTCCCAAACCAGTCATTAAACAAAGTTAGGCTTTAATTTTTCCATCAGGCAGAAGGGAGGTAGCTCCTTTCCCCCAGAACTAAGGTTGGGCTCTATGTATTTTGTGGCGTGTGGCACATGGATTTTCTCTATTGTCTGGGGAGGAGAAGGCTACATTATGTGGTCACATGAGCTGAAAGAGCCCTAATGTGCCATGCCACTGTAGAGATTCTTCTCCAGGGTGCAGACCACTTGAGTTCTTCCAGTCCAACCTGGTCTCTTTGCTTTTCTGAATACTAAGCATGTCCTACCTCTTAGCCTTCCTGGACTTTTCATGTTATCAAGTCTATTTTATCTAATACTAAATTTGCATTTCCAGTCTGCTTTTCACTAGTATTTGACTGATATATCTTTTTTCCACCCCTTTTTAACTTTCAATTGCTCTGTGGTTTTATGTTTTAAGTGTGAATTTTTATAAATAGTATATAGCTTATTAAAAATAATGCCAGTCTGATCATCCTTGTCTTTTTTTTTTTAAAGATTTATTTATTTATGCATACAAGAGCTGGGGTACAGGCCAGAGGTGCAGGAGGTGAGAGGATTCACCAGAGACAGAGTGGGGAGCAAAACAGGCAGACTGACCGAAACACACTGCTGAGGGGAGCAGCGGGCAAGGCAGGAGAGGTCTGCTGCACCATGTGGATCAGCTCCCTGGCGGGGGATTGAACTTGCGCCGCTGTGCCGTGGATGCTTCACAGTGTGGCGCTCAACCCACTGTGTCACCAGGGAAGCCCTCATCCTTGTCTTTTAAGTTATGAGTTTAATCTTTTACATTTATTTTGATAACAGACATATTTGAACTTGTTTCAATCATTTTACTTTGCACTATTTGTTCTGCTTTTTATATGATTCTTTTTTCTCTTTTCTTACTCTCATTTTGGGATTGTTTGTTTTCTTGTTAGATCCCACTCTTTAACCCCACGATCCTACTGATTTGGAAGTGATAAATGCCTTCTATATTTTCACTGTAATTTTATAATGCATACTACACATATTCTGAGTTAATTGATATTTTAGGCCTCTTCCTTGGATTACACATATTTCACCTTCGTGATCCTTCAAGCCCAGGGGGCTTATCTGTGTCATTGGAACTCATCTCTTGTCTTCTCTATCTGGTCTTATCAAACCAACTCTGTTTGGCTGCCATCCAATTCTAATGACAGAATTTAGGGTTATTTGGGAATGCACGTTGCTTCTGAATAGCAATTCAGACTTGATATCTGTGAGGGCTGTATGGCCCTTGGTTCTGAGTCTTAGTTTCCTTATCTATAAGATGAGAACCATGTAGTTGTGAAAAATAATTGAGATAATGGATGTGAAACTGCTTACCCAATACTGGGCGCAGTTACTGTCTGCAAAATAACTTTCCTTGATGGCTGGAACCATTAGACCCAGGAAACAGAAAATAGTCTTATATATCAGACTGGAAAAATAATGTGAAAACTACATTTTTCTGCTTGTGTTTTAGAAGGTGATTAAAAAACTCTATCAATCTCACTTTACTCAAAAAGAGCTGAAAGGAATTAAAAAAACTAAATTATTTTTTGGGCTATAAAATAAGAAAAAAGTTTTTTTTTTTTTAAAAGAGAAGATGAGTGGATGATTTGAGACTCTGAGCACCTTGAACCTATTTGAAACTGTGTGTCTCCTTTAAATCACATTGCTCCTGAGTTAATAGGTAAGATTATAGTCAGGAAGAGTAGGGTAACAGGAAATAAGGGAGAGGATTTAGAACATAAAAAATGTCAGGTTTCAGAACATCAAGAATGCTGAATTCCATTTCAAGTCCCAGCATCCTGCTCCTTAAGCCTTTGGTGAAGTCACTACGTTCATAAAGATCATCTTCTCTGGTGAAAACTGCTTGAAATCCAATCCAGTTGCGAGCCTCTCTTCTCCATCATGTGACCCTCCCCACCAGCTCTGGCCAGTTTTTGTTCTCTTTGGAATCTTTACTGGAATCTTGAAGCATTTGTAGGGAGCAATTTTATCTTTGGACACTCTTGTGGCAGCAGAGATAGGAGAGATGTCATTATAATGGATTCCCTTGTCCTTTTCCTTTTCTGTGAGTTGTTGTTAGGACATGGGTCATCTTTATCTTCTCAATCACCCAGTGCTCTGTGAGGCAAACAGGAGAGGCTGAATTCCCATTTTACAGATGAGAATACTGAGGCTGGCCCAAAGTCACATGACTGATATGCAATGACAGCTCAGGTGTCCACCTCTATTATTCTCATGGGATTGTGTGGGGTTGGAACAGTGACAGTACCACCACCCATGAAAAAGCCCATACTGAGATCCTGGGCCACCCCAAAAGTTGAAATGCCTATAAGGAAAGCCTTCTGTGAACCCCACTTTATGCTTAAGAACAGAAAGACCCAAGCACTTACCCATGGACCTACTCACAAGGGGTTGTTTTTATACCTGGGTTCTAACACTTTTGATTCAAGGTTGTGGATCTGGTTCTTTTAAAAGGTGGAAAGTCATACTTGATACTTCTGTCACATCTGATGCTTAATCATTGAAATAATAGCTTCATCATTGAGATCTTTCCATCCCATGACATGCTTTCCCATCTTTTGTTTCATTTGGTCTAGATGCTGCAGTGCCAAGAATACCAATTAGCCAGGAAGTTACCCATTTCCATGAAAGTCAATCTTCCCCTGGTATTTCTACAAGGGATCTTATTTCACAGGTAGAGAAATTGAGTCACAGAGAACAACTTTCCTAAGTAGAGTTGACCCAGAAGAAGAGTCGGCCCCTTCTTTTTCTAAATTTCCATCCACATATTGTGCCACTTGACCTTCCTGGCAGAAACGTAGATCAAAAAGAGATCCTCGCTGCTGGAGTCGGGATCCTGCTGTCGATGCTCGCTAGTTGAACGACCTTGAGCCAGTCACATTCCCTCCCCAAGCCACTCACTTTACTCACCTATAAAATGGGGGAAGATAGCATCTACCCCAAAGAGCTCCTGAGAAAATACGTGATTGTGTAGAGCTCAGAATCTGTCATGTAGTCTGCTCAATAAATCTTAGCTGAATAGGACTCTTTTTAGGATTTAGTTGTCTTGTTGGTCAGTAAGAGAGCTCGTGAAGGGGGAGAGGAATCCCTGCCTGCCTGCTTCATAGAGTTGTTAAGCACCGCACATGCAGTTGTGGATATGATAATTTTCAGAAAAAAATGCTAAAATGTTTTGATTTTGTGAGACAAAAATCAGAAATTTAAAGTTAAATCAGATATTTAAATTTAAATTTAAATTAAGTTAAAATCAGAAATTTAAAGTTAAAGCCAGAAATTGCTGATGTTGCTTTCCAAGTAGGACCTTAGGTATTTGTTGGTTTTGTTCATGCTCCTGTCAGACCAGAAGATATAATTAGCCCCATTTCCCAAATAAATTCATGTTCACAGGTTCTGGAGATTTGTGTGTAGGTGTATTTGTTGATATACCAATGTAACCATTACAATAATTTCCATGCGTTATGTCATTTAATCCTCAGGAGTGTGGTTACCCTGTAGCCAGTAATGTCATTATCCTGGTTTTATAGGCAAGGAGACTGATATGCAGAGAGGTTAAGTAATTTGCTCAGTCATATGGCCAGTAAGGGGCAGAGCTGGGATATGAAACCAGCAGCCTGGTTCAGGGCTTGACATAAGCCTCACCATCATACTTTTCCATCTCCTTGTGGTATTTGAAAGGGAACTCATTCTGGGTAATAATGGAACTAGGTATTTGGAGCTTTTCCTTGGCAAGTGGGTCAGGGGTTCTAGAAAGGAGAGATGTGATCATGGAGATGGGGCTCTGCTAAGAGGAAGAACAGACCTGGCCAGGTCTAGGAGGCCAGTTCATGAACGTGTGTGTAAACACGTGTGTGAGAAAGTGTGCGCGTGTAAGAATGCGTGTGGTGAGTATATGAGTACACATGTGTGGGAGTGCATGATGTGTATGTGTATGGGTGTGAGTGTGTGTGTGTTGGATGGCTGTTGGTTAGTTCCTGGGCTGATGCCCTCTCACCTGCATGTGCCACGGACTGAAGGTGTGGCTTTCTTGTACCTTGAAGGAGGGAGGAGCTGTGGAGAGTCACATGTGGGCACAGAAAAAGAACAGCAGCCATACGAGGGGTGACCCTGAGAATGGACACCTCCAAGGGATCTCTGGAATTGGGCGCTTTTCCATATTTTCCTGGGATGAGACCGCGGCCGCTTTGTTCATGGTGAGAGGCTGTAGGGTAGGCCAAGCTACAGGAGGCGGGAGAGGGTCACCTGGCATGTGAGGGAGGGCGTTCCTCCACGTGACTCACAGCAGGCACCTCCCTCCCAGGAAACGTGGCGAGGCTGTGGCCGCAGGAGAGGAAGCAGCCCCTGGCAGCTGGCTGCTCTGGGGGCCACGAGCACCTGCAGAGCCCTGGAGGAAGAAAGATGCCCTTCTCCCCTCATCTCTTTTCTCCTCCCAAGGCTATTCTGGGAAGGCGGTGTGTGAGGTCTGGAGCTGGGGTGGGGACGACAGAATTTGCACTGGTTTCTCTACTTCATCTCCTTGATGTATGTTTTTTTCTGTTTTTTGCCCTCATTGCCATCTTGACCTCCAAATGGAAGAGTGACCTTCAGAGAAAGGCAGGGACACACTAAGTAGAGACCCTCTCTCAGAGAAAGGCAGGGATACCCTCCTTCTCCAACACTTTCTTGTCTCTGCTGACTGGGTTCTTATCAAAAGCTGGGAGTCACTTGGAGCTTTGTGATGAAGAGAACATGAGCTGAGACTGTGTCATAGACCTTGTGGACCGTGGGCCCTACATAAACATCAAGTGTCAGGATACCTGCAACAGCTGGTTGCACTCGGCTATCACCCAGGAATCGAGGGCACACTGTGGCTAGGAAGTCAGAGGTTAAGGGTCAAAGATACCACCTGCCATTTTGCTCTGGTTCCTAGGCACTGTACCTGCTCGTCTGGCTCTTAGTGCCACATACCTGTCCTCTTGGCTGTCCTCTCCAGTGGTGACTTAACCCAGTGGGAGCTGATTAAGAGGCTTGCCCAAGCACCACTCTGGGTGTGAGTCTTTGTGCTGTCCCTCACTCCTTGACCCAGCGGGGCTGCCCTGTCACCTGTGTGGGAGGAAGTGCGGAAGTAGGTGATGAACTGACGACCTGAGGGCTGACAGGGCAAAAATGAGATTTCTTGGACTTCTCCATCATTAGCATTATGATTGCTTTTAGACCTCAGGACAGAAAGATTAAGTAGACATTTTTTTAGTTCTTTATATCTGTTAAGATGTATTTGGTAAATTGGGAAGAAATTGAGACGTGTTATTTTTAACATTTTTTTAAATATTTAACATTATTTTAACATTATATATTTAACATTTTTTTCCTCATGAATAGTGTCACACAATACTGCATCCTATTTTTTTTTTTTTACTTAGTATATCTTGGGAGTATTTCCACACAATAACAGAGTATAAAGATGGTGATCTTTCTCTTTTCAACACCTGTGTCGTATTCCACGGTAAGGATATACCACAATTTATTTAACTAGTTCTCCAATGATTGATACTGAGGCTGTTTTCAACCTATTTCTATTAAAAATAAAATGAAGTAGGGGCCTCCCTGGTGGCGCGGCGGGTTGAGCACTGCACTGAGCGAAGCATCCACAGCACAGTGGTACGAGTTCAATCCCCTTCCAGGAGGGGACCCACATGGCACAGCAGACCTCTCCTGCCTTGCCCGCTGCTCCCCTCAGCAGTGTATTTCAGAAGTCAACCTGCCTGTTCTGCTCCCCACTCTGTCTCTGGTGAATCCTCACCTCCCGCAACTCTGGCCTGTATCCCAGCTCTTGTATGCATAAATGAATAAATCTTTAAAAAAAATAAAATGAAATAGTATCTTCCACAAGTTATTTTGCATATTTTCAAGTATGTTTGAACTATGAGTTCCAAAATGGGATTGCTGGGTCAGAGGCCATGTGTATTTACATTGAATAGATAGTCAATTGCCTTCCATGGGGCTTGCTCTGCCAATTTATCCCTAAAGCAGTGTATGAGAGTGCCATTTTCTGTACCATTCCACCAAAGAATGTGTGTTCAAATTTTTAGACTTTTCCATTTTAATAGGAAAAAAGTGAAATAGTTTTAGTTCACATTTTTCTTATCATGAGTGAAGTTGTATGTCTTTTCAAAAGTTTAACAGATTTATAATTTTTTAATCATTATGTTTTTATCTTTTGTTTATTTCTCTACAGTGTTGATGGTCTTTTTCTTATTAATTTGTAGAGGAACTCTTTATTTTAGAGATCAACTCTTCATTAATATGTTGACAATGTTTCTTTCTGGTTTGATTAAAATTTTATTTTTTTGCTTAGGATTTTTTTTTTCATGCAGAAGTTTTAGATTTTGATATGTTGGAATCAGGATTTTCTTTTATAATTTGAATATTCTCTTCTGTCAGAAGGGTCTTCTTTACTTGCAGGTTTTCAAAAATTTTCCCATGCCCGTTCCTAGCACTTTAATAGTTTTACATATTTTGTTTAAGTCTTTGATCTATTTTGAATTTTCTAATTCAGTGAATTCAAGTTTATTTTTAGTTGACTTGCTAGCAAGATATTTTATTTTTTTTAAACATTTTTTATTTATGCATACAAGAGCAGGGGTACAGGCCAGAGTCGTGGGAGGTGAGGGTTTACCAGAGACAGAGTGGGGAGCAGAACAGGCAGATCGACTGAAATACACTGCTGAGGGGAGCAGCGGGCAAGGCAGGAGAGGTCTGCTGTGCCATGTGGGTCCCCTCCCTGGCTGGGGATCAAACACACATTGCTCTGCTGCGGATGCTTCACAGTGCAGCCCTCAACCTGCTGTGCTACCGGGGAGGCCCTAGCAAGATATTTTAATACAATTTATTGAATAATCTGTTTTTTCATCAATAGAATGCTACCTTTATCATAATAAAATACTATATTATTTGAGCCCCACTCCTGGTATCTATTCTGTTTTGTAAGTTTCTTTGTATATGTACCAGTATTATAGTTCTTGAAAACACTAATTATGCCTATATCTGATAGGACAGGAACTTCTCATTTCTCTTTCAGAGTTTTCTGAGTTGTTCTTTTAAATTTTTTTTGAGGTACCATTGATTTACATCTTTGTACTGTCTGGACTATTCTTATTATGGGTTCTCCATAGTAAATTTAGAATCAGATAATCTAGTTTAAAATATACGTGTTAGCATTTTGTGGGGAATTTTGTTAAATTAAAACAGTAAACAGCTTTTAGGAAAAGCTGACATTTGATTTTTTTAACGTTAAATCTTCCTGTCTAAGATTGTAGTATGACTTTCCATTTTTTTTTTTTTTTTTTTGAGTCTTCTCTCTGCCTCTTCTATAGTTCTAGTCCTGTTTACACATGGAAGGCCTTTGGGAGGTAGAAACACTTCCAAATTCAGAAGGAAGTTTTAGCTGTTCACAATGACAGCAATAACTAGGGGCCCACTCGGTCTCCACTTGCCTCCTTCTGGGAAAAGTTTGCTCGCCTCTCCCATGTGTGGTGCTGGGTTGGGGTTTGTGGGAAGAGGGGAGGATGTGTCACCAACAGATAGAAAGATAAGGGCGGGATGTTCGAGGTGGGGGAGGACACCACCATCTGGGTATCCAGAACTGAAAGTCAGCAATCTTGGACAAAGATAGAAAGAAAGGGCAGGCGTGGAGGACTGTGGGTTACCAGCAAGGTCTGCAGGAAGGTGGAGAGGAAGAGAAACCAGAAACCAGAGGGGTGGGCAAGAGCAATGTTGGGGGGGAGGGTAGAGTGGAGCAGGAGGAGGAGGGAAGTGTAAGGAATGGAGGAGAGGGGGGGAGGGTAGGAAATGGAAGTGGGTGAGAAAATCTTGTCAGGACCACATTCCAGTGATACCCTAAGGAGAGAGCGATGTCTTCAAGGGCTGGGGTAATATATTTAGTTTCAGCATCTTTTATAAATGTCTAATAAATAATATACATGTAAAAGGTACAAACATATGTACTGCCTACTGATCAGTTCTGGACTCCCTTTCAGCTGGTCAAGAACCTCCTTCTCATGTGTCTCCATGAGGTAACCATTGTCTTAATAGTTTATGTTCAGGAGACAATTGCTATTAAAATAAAGGAAAAAGTGTTCCAAGTTAAGTCAAGCCTGGACTGAAATGTTCTAGAAAAGGGTATTAGAACCTAGGTCAAGAAAGGAGAACTGGCATGCCAATCAGGAAACTGAGGCAAATTGCAGTGTGCAGACAGGGTCCCTGGAGCAGGGCTTCGGGAACAAGGCCGCCATTCCTCGGGCGTGCCCATGGGAGCCCCACTACCTAGCTCTGAGTGTGCAGCCAAGGCCAGCCCAGCAGCTGGGTGGCAGCCTGATCCCACATACATTCAGTGTCCGTGTGTGGCCATAGTACAGAATTGTCTTAGCTTCAGGGAGCAAAACTCCACTTAAACTAGCCTGATTAAGGGGGGGCCATGTGGTGCTGGATATCTCTCAGCATTCACATCAGTCCATGCAACTGGGAGGGGCCCACAACCCTCCTAGGGAAATGCAAATTTCTAGAATTCTCTGTGGATGGCAGCTGTCCCTCTTCGATGGCTCCATTCTTCAGAGAGCTTTCCCTTCTCACCCAAAGTCCATATTTCTACATCAGGACATTTTTCAGCTCCTGATGCCTAATGTCCTCTTCCACAAAGAAGGAAATGCTTTAGTTCCCGTCCCCAAAGTGAGAAATTGGAGAACCCCCATCAACCCCACCCCAGGCCAGTGAGGAGTGCTCCTAGGCCCAGGTGGCCCACCTGATTCCCAGAGAGGGCACCAAGACTAGGACATTGGGCAGTTGTCTGACATGAAGGGCACGAGGCCAGAGGCCTCCATCTGGCTGACCCTTGTTTGCGGATAGAGTATCTGTGGCTCCCAAATTTAATTGATCCTCAGGGGGCGGTCAGGACCTCTGTGGAGGCTCCAGTTTGAGCTGCCTGTGCTGTGGGGAAGCAGGGAGGAGAGGGCCACATGAGCAGCTCACCCTGCTCTCCTTTCAGGGGTGCAACTCGGGGGTTTTGTTACTCGAAAAGGGACCTCCAGCGTGAAAGTGTTATGGTATCTAAATGGTGGTTACTTTGGAGTGTAAATATATTCAGAAAACTCATGAATCTTAATACCTCGGGCTGGTAAAGACTCTTGAGTTTTTTGGAGTTTGAATATTTGTGAATGTCGCTTGGCCAGTCAAGGGCATAAAAGTCACAGCTCACTCACTTTTGGTTCTATTGAGGAGGAGCAGGAAGGCAGGAAGTGGGGCCAGGTTAGGACAAAGGTCAAGGCCAGAACTGAGGATGCTGAGTGTGAAGTAGGGCAGGCCAGGAAGTTCTGGGCAGGAGTGGGCTTGGGTAGGTGGCCTGCTTCTGTGTGACTGGCTCCATGGCGAAGGCTTGGAGTCTTGGCTTAACCAAGAAAGACAAGAGAGAGCAGAGCTACATTCTCCCACACAAGGGCATTTAGGAAGGAAATTTGTTTTTAATTTTTAATGAGGGAATGAAAGTCATTCAGTCCCTTCTCGCTTCCATGAGGCCAGACACCAGACACTGTCTATGTGGTACAGTGTGAGGACGTCTATGCAGTCTGAGGACCCCCTAGATCTAGCATCTCCCCTATCACTCTTGTCAAATCCAGAAATGCCTACCCAAAACGAAGTCTTTGCTTGAGAATGTTGTTAGATAGGTGGTAATAAATCACCCCCATGTTCAAACCTACATATCAATCGGGTCCACGTGACCATCATATTGAAAATAGCATTTTAGCCATCCGGAAACTTCCAATTCCCCTTATTCCTGCTGTATTTTATTTTTAAGGTATTTTTACCATACAATATACTTTGTCTGTCTAGTGTTTTCTGTCTTCTCCTACCAGGATGTAGGTAGAGGGTTTTTTTGTTATGTTCATGGAAGCAACCCCAGTGCCAAGAAAAGTGCCTGGCACAGGGTGGACACACAGCAAACATCTACTGAATGAACTGCCTGTCTATTCCCGGAGGATGCTGGGATTGCGGTGGGAAGGCCTCTTTAATTTAGGCACACTGACTGAAATACACTGCTGAGGGGAGCAGTGGGCGAGACAGGCGAGGTCTGCTGTGCCATGTGGGTCCCCTCCCTGGCTGGGGTCGAACTCATGCTGCAGTGGCTGTGGCTATCTTCGTACTGCTGTGCCTTAACCCCTTGCACCACCAGGGAGGCCCCAGGAAGCTGGGGACACTTCATAGATGCATCTGTGCATGAAAAGTACAAAGTGCTTTTCAATTTACTGTTCGGTCTACAGACATTTTAGAAATGGTTTGTTACAGTCGTGTTACATCCTCTGATGAACTGTCCTGGCGCTGTGTGATGCACAAACTGACTCACAAATTGTTTGCAACAACTCTGAGGACACCAAGGGCCCATAATCCACAGACGAGACCCATGTTTGCAGATGGAAGGCCTTTGGGAGGTAGAAGCATCTCCAAATCCACAAGGACGTTTTAGCTGTTATCGAGGATAGCAATACCTAGGGGCCCACCTGACCCTCCATTCATCTCTCTGCATAGTTACTCTCCTCCCCCTTGTGTGGTGTTAGGATGGGGTTTGTGGGGAGATGGGTGGGTGCATCACCAACAGACAGAAAGAGAGACAAGGGGGGCACTGGAGGTGGGGAGAGATGCACCAACATCTGGGTATTCAGAACTGAAAGTCAGCGATGTTGGACAAAGATAGAAAGGACAGGTGTTTAGTCGTTTAAAACCATGTCAGCTACGGACAGTTGAGCTCTGACTCATTTATTGACTGGTTATCGGAGAGCAGGAGTCAAAGGGAATCAAAAAGCTGACAGTCAAGCTCTAAGTGTGGGAGAGCAGGAAAGTAGGGACTTAAGATGAGCACAGGCTTTGCAACTATGGAGATTTTTTCAAATTTGCACTCTGACCAGGCCATCTGGGTGACGGGCAGTTTACGTCTCTGCGTTTGGGCCTCAGAGGTGCAATGAGATGGGGAGTGCGTGGTGCTTAGCAGAGTACCTGGGCTACCTGGGTGCTCAAAGTGTTGCTTCTCCTAAGAGGCCTGAGGGATGGGGCAGTCCTGGGAAGGCCCTCAGCATCTGGTAGAAGGGACCGAAGTGGGTCTGAAGCAACCCTAAAAGCCACACTTGTGCAAGGTTACCCTGTAACTCTTAGGGCTACAGGGGTCTGCCATTGGCTGGTCCCTGGAAGCATCAGCTCCAGGCAGGGGTGAAGGCCCTGGATGCATTTGCAGTGTGAGAGGGGCACTGCACCCCAGCAAATGGTGACCATGTGTTCCTTGCTTAGCAGGCCCCTTGATGAGACACAGTGCCCTAATTAGAGAGACAGAATCCTGTTTGAAGCCTCAAACTGAGACTCTAATTCTAATCAGCATTTTAATTCCAGTACATTTGGCAAAATAAAAACAGCTGTGAACAGAACCAATGAAAGAGCTAAGAGGACCCTCATCCTGGCCTTTCCAGCCTCCTGTTTTTGGGGACCCTTGGCTGTGTCCTTTGTTTTCCCTCTCCTCCTTCTCTTTTAGATTTTCCAGGGAGCACAATACCTGCCAGCTGACATACACTCCCAGCCCTGACCCCCAAAGCAACCCTCCAGGTTCCCGGCCAGGGCCGTTCTCTTGGCTGGTCTGTGCAGGTGTCTGTCATTTCAGTGGGTCTGTGGCGGGACCCATCACATAGACGCCAGCCACAGGGATGCCCCCGGGTCTATTTTCAAGAACTTGGGCGGTGAACAAGTCACAAACAAAAACCAAAGAACACAACCCATGGGCCCAGAACACCACTTTTTGCTACTGATGGGTTTGGCCTTGGTCCTCCCTGTTTTTGTGGGTCAGCTGAGAAGTGTCCACTTACATAGGATGTAATTTTAGGAGTTCTAAGATGCCCAATTACCTTTGGCCTGAAATAGAAATTCTCCTCCTAGTAGACATGCCTCTAGGTCAAGAAGTCTCATGTTAAAAAGAAATGACTTTTGTTTGTTCTATTTTTTTTCCTCTCTCCTTTATAATTGAAGTGACATTGGTTTATCACATTATATAGATTTTGGGTGTACAAATTTATATATCAACATCTGTATGTACTACATGTATTTGTCACCGAAAGTCTAGCTTCCATCCATCACCATTCAATTGACCCCTTTAAACAAACTCATAGATATGAAGAACACATTGGTGGGTGCTAGAGGGGAAGCAGCTGGACGATGGGGGTAGGGTAAAAGGGGTAGTTTGTATGCTGGTGGATAGAGACTAGACTTTTGAGGGCAATCATGAAGTAATGGCAATCATGAAGATTCAATATAGATATTGAATCATAATGCCATATAGCCCAAACACAAAATGTTATAAATTAATGGTACCCCAATAAAACTATACATGAAGTCAATATAATGTAGAGTATAAAAATAATTTTTTTAAAAGAGAAAGAAATAGGAAACCAGAGTGAAACAATCCGCTTTGCCCATTAGTGAGAGTAAAAACCCTAATAGGCTTTTATTTCTGGGAAGGGCAGGGTCCTTGGTAAAGGGCATATAATACAAGACAGATGTCTTTTGATAAGGAAGCAGATAGAGAAAAATGTGTGCATCCAGGGGAGGAAGCTTCTCATGGGAGGTCCAGACAGGGAACCTGGCATTTGGAGAGACTGCAGCGAGAAGCAGGGAGGCGAGAAGCCCTGATTTCGCTGGCTTCCTCGTGTCAGCTGACTGGATTCAGGGCTATGCTTTGCTCCAGGAGTTTATGGAACTAATAATTCACTTATGATTCTGTCAGTCCTCTCCTATTATCCTACTATGTTCTACACAGGAAGTGAACATCCTGCTTCTGTCTCTCCCAGTTCAACCCCAACCTCAGGGAAAGGTCTCCCAGTTCTCCTTGGAGTCGAGGTAGAGGCAATATACCGCTTGGCTGACTTCCCCGGGCACCAGAGGCACGCCCTTTTGTTGTCTTCTCTGGCTGATGGAGGATCCTGCATCTGCCAGGTTTTTGCTGTCTACCAGAGAAATTAATTCAATGCAGAGAGTCTAGGATGACTATCGCTTTTATGGTGCTGTGAGTAGAACACTCTCGAAAGACATGTTGTTCCTATGCTTGGTTCAGCTGACAAGAGGAAAGTAAATCCATCAAGCAAAGAATACTTAATATTCTCAATAGTTTTTACATACAAAGTTCTATGCTAGTTAATGAGGGGGATACAGAAGGCGTAGAAATTGAGGGACCACAGTTTCCACTTCTTGGGGTGGTCCTGGCTTTCACCTGTGTTTTCAGTTGCAATTCTTTTTTGCTCCGCTTTTATTCTTAGCAGCTTCCTGACGTGGGCAATGCCTTCTATGTTGCTCTTCAGAATAAAATGCTGCTAGTGAGCCCATAGTCCGGTTAGGGAAATAAAAAAGTATGTTAGAATTTCCTAATCAGAAAAAAAAAAAAAATCTTGGAAGGAGTGGTGGGAGACAAAGGTCGATTGCACTAGGTGGGACAGCTTAGTGACATCTGCCCAAGTTCAAAGCATGAACCTTGTTCTACCTCCATCTGCTCCTCAGGTCCCCATGGTAGCTGCAGGTGGCATGGCTGCAGGGCGTCATAGGCACCCATTCCCTGCTGGCAACACCCTCTGGAGACATCTGGTCTCCAGGGTGATGGGTGCCCTCCTAGAGTGGTGTGGATGGGGCTGAGGGGACACAGTCTTATGGTTGCTCCCTCTCAGCAGTGAACCTGCCGGCACCCTGCGGGCATCGGTTTTACCTCATGCATCGTCACATTCTGGGCACAAGTTTCTGCAACAGATCATTCTCCAGTAAATGTGGTTGGACTGAGCCGTATTTAACCACCAGTCCTGGACACGAACCCTTCCATGAAGACGGTTTGATCCAGTGGTACTCAGTCATGACTGGGGACACATTAAGATGACTCGGGGCCCTAAGGCCCTCACAGGTGCAGCATGCGTGGGACTCTGATGTGTGGGCTGGGATTGAAACTTCTGGTTTCTCTGCTCCTGCACTGGAGACCCCATGGTGATGGGAGGTCAGGACCTTCTTAAGGGCCTGTTCACCTTGGATGACTCTTGAAGCCTGTAGTTTTATGATGCCCATTTGCTGGGTTCTCCTCGGAGGTGCTGAATCTGGCATAGAGAATACATCTAGATTCTGGGGCCTCTGGCTGGGGCCAGGTTGCAAGTCTGGGAGTTGCTAATGAGAGGGGAGGGATCCTTGGAGGGAGAAAGGGTAGCTGAGAGCCCAGAGAGAGCAGGCTGCTGCTGCATCACTCCTTTCAAGACCTCACCACCACCTGATTAAAATGTCCCCATCTCAGACCCTGCAGCAGGGCCCAGAGCAGGCAAGGGGGGCAGCATCAGGGAGGTAGACCCCAGCCTTGGTCTCAGACAAGGCCTCCTGAGGGCTGTCCTGAGGTTACATAGTTAACCAACTTCTTTTACCTCTGCATAAACTTGTAACCTCAGGACCTTCCTGGTGGTGCAGTGGGTTAAGCAATGCACTTCTATGAAACAAACTGCAGCCACTGCAGCATGAGTTCAATCCCTGCTGCTGGCAGAGGAAGGGACCCACATGGCGAGGCAGACCTCTCCTGCCCTGCCCACTGCTCCCCTCAGCAGTGGATTTCATTCAGTCTGCCTGTTCTGTTCCCCACTCTGTCTCTGGTGAATCCTCTCACTGCACACACTCTGGCCTGTACCCCAATGCTTGTATGCATAATAAATAAATCTTTAAAAAAAAAACCTTGTAACCTCAGGACAGCCTGGGTCCTCCACCAGTCCGGGGAGAAGTGTGTGGCATAGGGCTATGGTAGTAAAGGAAGGAAAGGTAATATGAGCAGATCTGATTCCAGGAAAGGTCTTGGGGACACCAATGAGGGGAGCTTCTTCATATATTGGAATCTGATGAAGTGACCCACATGTCCAGTCTTCTGCTCAAGATCAGGGTTCACAGGGAAGCGGTGGAACAGGTCTCTCCTTGGACAGAAAAAGGGTGCTTCCTGGCAGACCATACCCCTGCTGGTGGGAGAGGTAGGTCTAGGCCCTCAGAGCTCTGCTTCCCAGCCCTGAGCAAGAAATGTTCAAGGAGCCGCCAGAAGCCATGGCATGGTGGGGCAAGGAGAATCTGGGAACTAATTCTGATGTTTCGATCAGCATTCAAAAAATTTATTGCTTTAATTTCCAAAGCACTTTGGGAGTTGTTTTGATTTGCTCTGTATCATTTTACAGGAGGGAGGCAAGAAATAGATGATAAAAACAGATGAACTAGAACACAGGATTTAGAGTTCCCATAACCTGCCTCCCAAAAGTAACCTAAAATCTTGTTCCCAAGGTTCTGCTCTTGAACCAGATAATCAGGGGTGCAATCAGGGGTGCAGTCACTTTTTTTTTTTTAAAGATTTATTTATTTATGCATACAAGCACTGGGGTACAGGTCAGAGGTGTGGGGGGGTGAGAGGATTCACCACAGAGAGCGGGGAGCAGAACAGGCAGATCAATGGAAATACACTGCTGAGGGGAGCAGCGGGCCCAGCAGGAGAGGTCTGCTGCGCCATGTGGGTCCCCTCTCTGGCTGGCAGCAAGGATCGAACTCGTGCTGCAGTGGCTGCGGTTTGCTTCATAGTGCGTTGCTTAACCCACTGCGCCACCGGGGAGGCCCGGGTGCAGTCACTTTCAACCTGAGGGACCTGGGCAGGTTGTGCTACCTCTCTGAGCCTTGTTCCGAGCTGATCAGGCTCTGTGAAGACGGCAGATAATGAGGCTGGTCTGGGTGGTAACAATAAGCACGTACCCCTGGTGCGGCGGTGGCCCTGCCGAGCAGTTTACACACCACTGCCCTGAGCCTCCTTAGCCCATTTCACAGATGAGGAAACAGACAGTGTGGGCCTGTAGCGTGTGGAGAGGTTCCATGCTTTGCTAGTCTGCAGCAGATCTGGGACTGGAGGCTGGGAAGGCAGGCTCCATTGTCCATGCTTTTTCTACTGTCTCTGTCCACAGATTCAGTATATGTCAAACCTAGAAATAAACCAGAGCCTTCTTTGCCCTAGTAAAATGTGTGACATTGACAGCGTGTCATGGAGTCCCCGTCCTCTATTCCTGGGCTGTTCCTTTCTGTTTGTGATTGTCTGGAAACCCCTAACCTTCCCGCTTTCCCATGCTCTGGCCCTAGGCTCATAGGTGCCCACTGTGGCTCCAGGTGCTCTGCACACGTCTGCTCACCAAATCTCCCAGCAGCTCAAGGAGGGGGATTGTCTGCCCCTGGTTCACAGATGGGCAGCGATGCTCTTTGGTCACTCATCTGACCTCCCTTGCTGAAGTGTCCTATTTTCTGAGGGAGAATGTTCTAGGTAGGGGAGGGAACTGTGTGGGAGGGACCTCTGAGGCACTACGGATTTTTAGGGACTCTGCAAGTGTGGATGGCACTGGGTGAGAAGAGGATGTGGGCGAGACTAGGCCTTGATGGTCCTCTCTTTCCTCAGCCCCAAGACCAGGGGACTCTGGTGACCACCTTCATTCCTCACACTTTACCTCATGCAACTGCTCTGATTACAAAACCTTCCCATTTACCTCTGGGTGTGCAACTCGGGTGACTCCAGGGAGACGGCAATCCCAGGAGTAGCGATGAGGTGAGCCTGGGCCTTATTTTACATCTTCTCTGGCTACAGTAGGATGTCACTAGTTCTCTAGTGACAGTCCTCGGTGATAAAAGAGGTGTAAGTGGAAAGGTAGATGTAAGCAGAGTTTGGGGAGAACAGCTAAGATAATAGAAGGGGCTTCTTGGGAGGGGGCATCGTGTTCAGGTCGCTTCTGGTGAAATCGAGCCACCTCAGGGCAATAGGGAGGCTCCCTGGAGACAGAACAAGGCAGAAGAAGGCTTGTCTGTGAAGGGTGGAGGAGGAAGCTGGCAGAGAAATGGAGATGGTCATGGTCCACAACTTCCGGGGTCAACAAGCTGAGTGACTCCGGACCAGCGTCCCTCCTTCCCAGCTCCTGTTGATATGCATCTCTGTGGGCTTCCTTCCTGGCTCTTCCTGGCCATTCTGATGCTCTTACTTTCTAAGTCACCAGGAAGCTTTGCTCAGTGGATCAAGCAGGACCTCCTATCCTGGAATTGTGGTCATAGAGCCAGATTTTCCAGGTGTTTGATTGGTAGGCCTCTGCTCTGAGGCAGGAAGTCTACAGGTTCCATTATTCCCCAAATGCCCAAAGCTGCCACCATCTTATCAGTCCTGAGTGAGCACAAAGGTCAAAGATAGTGACCCTGTCCTCGTGCTTGGACTGGATGGACTTGGGCAGTGACACTGTATCCCAGAATTTCCAAGAAAATCTTGATTTCGAACAGCCTGCGGTGGGTGAGGACCATGTATCAGGCCAGTGCCAGACGAATGTGTCCTGATTGTTGTTTCAGAAAATTTGGTCAGCATAACTGGGGAGAGGGAAATCGGAAAAGACAGTAATTGGAACCTGGTCCTGAGCATGAGGTGGAAACCACAGAGGCTCCTTTTCAGCCTGTTCAAGCAACAGTAGCTTTCACAGCCTATGGGGTGAAGGGGCTGCCGGCGTGAAGGTCGGCTGGTTCAGCCTCAGTCTTTCCATAAACATGTCCTAGTGGCTTTGAATGCTGGACAAAGTCAGACAGACACAGGTTTGAATCCCAGCCTGCCACTTCTCAACTGTGACCTTGGGCACGGTGCTTAACTTCAATCTCCACAGTCTGTAAACCTGGAAAAATAATGGCAGTTATGCCAGAGGGTTGTTTTTAGAATTAAACAAATGAATGAATGGAAACTAGTTAACCCAACCCCTGACTCAGTACTGGTTGTCATCTCTTCCTCCTCACCACGTGTCCTCCACTGTTCTGGGTATGGGGACACCGGGTGGATGAGATCCTGTCCTGGACTGGGTGGGGGGAATTCCTTATTGTCTGCTTTTTCCCACCCACCCCCCTTTTCTTCTTCTTCCTTTCTTCCCTTTCCCTTTTCCTTCCTTGACAAACCTTGATGCATTCAGGATGGCCAAGTACTGCTCTAAAAACCACCATACCTCAAATTTTTTTGAGGGTGGGGTGCTGATAGTTGAGGTCATGTGATGCATTTTGGGCCATAAGATGTAAGTGGGAGTTGCTAGGTAGGACCCAACAAGAATCTTTAAAGGGAGATGTTAAAAGTGGAGTGACAGTGTCAGAGGAGTGGCCTGTGAAATGATGGAACAAGCTTGACAACGAGAGCCATGTGCTAAGGAAGAGCAGGAAGAGAGAGGTACCATCACAGCAGGGTTAATAAGGAGGACATACAGGTCAAACAAGAATAGCTGTTTTTATCAATAAAGCTTTATTGAAACCCCGACCTATCTGTTCTTTTAAGTATTATCTGTGGTTGTTTTCATATTACAGTGGCAGAATGGACATGTGTTGTGACATAGATCATATAGATCATGTTGCCTACACACACACACACACACACACACGCACCTGTGGTCTGACCATTATAGAGAAAGTTTGCTGACGCTTACTTAAAGGGACCAGTGTGTCCTGTTCCCTGGTGTCTTAGTGCTGGTGATATAAGCTGTGTGAACCACTTAGCTTAGTGGGTGCTTTGTGTTCTGACACTTTGATGCAATACCAAAATGTGCACTCTCCTACAACAGGATTGCTTCCAGCTTTTGCTGGAAGACTAAAGGGAGAGTGTATCTATGAGGAGTCTAAGTGACAAGCCACAGAATCCCCTCTAACTGATCAAAGCAGAAAGGACATTTTTGCACCAAGAAAAACTTGTCTGAGGAAGGACAGGTGTCAGCAATGGGAGGGTTGGGTAACAGGAATCCATTTCTCCCTGAGGCTGGAGTTAGAATGAAGAGTAAGCTCTTGGCTCTGGGGGAGGAACACCTCAGTCAGTTCATGGAACAGAGATGCAGTCCCCTAAACGACTAGGGTGCTGTTGGAGTGCTCACACAGTGAGGGTCTATCACAGAGAAATAGTCACAATAGTCCAGTCAAGCCCATGCAGAACTGCTGGTTGTAATCCTCGCCTTCACCCCCAAAGTAAATTCCTTCCCCCTTCTTGGTAATGGAAACCCCAATGCTTTTAGTAGCCTGCATGGCCACCAACAATAATGATGTTTCTCTACTTCCTTTGCAGCCTAGTGAGAGCAGATGACTCCATTCTAGTTGTTGGGATGAGAGTAGAAATGATGGACATGACTTCTGGGACATGAACTTCAAGGCTGTGCCTTACTACTTCCTGGAATGTGGCTGTGATGTTTCTATATCTTGGATCATGTGGGAGAGTATCAACCTAAGAGAGGCAGCTCTTCAAGGGAGGACAAATCTGGAACCACGACTACCCCAATCTGGACTTATCACCTGCAGAAGGTGGTATTTACCATGACAGAAATGCTGGGCATGCTTGCTGAAGCCACTTTTAGTTCTGGTCTCTGTGATTCCCAATGGAAACATTGAATGACTTCCAGGAAAAAATTGCTTATACTGAGCTGAGTGCTGAGTTCCAGTAGCTCACTCCGTGGATCTCAGCTGGCGATGCTACACAACATTTCTGGGTTCTTTTCCAAAAGATAATACATAAATATTTCTCAAGAAGCCCATCCAAGCCTCATATCACCGCTGTGTTTTCAACTCTAGTTTCTCCGCTGTTCTCTGTGGGACATGTCTGTTCCCTTTGGAAGTGGTGTTGGACTTCATCCTCCACGGGCCTCACCCCACATACGCCCAGGTCAAGCAGGTGGAGGGGGAGACTGTCACCTGCTCCATTTTTGACTCACTCCATGGTTTTTCAACCTGTTCTTACAGATGGTCAGTGAATCAATGTGCACCCTGAATGCTGTCCGTTGAATATTTTTCTTTTGCCCAATAAAATACATGACTCATTGGATCATTTTCTATGGAAGTGTTAACAAATGATTGCATGTGCAATGGCTTGAAAGAACAGACATGTATTATCTACGGATCAGGAGGTCAGAAGTCTGACACTGGTCTCACTGGGCTGGAATCACGGTGACAGCAGCGCTGTATCCTTCCTGGGGCCCTTGGGAATGTCGAGTCTTTGTTCCTTCCAGCTTGGCCACATTCCTGGGCTTATGGTCCTCTTCTTCCACCTTCAGAGTCAGCACCATTGGGCCAAGTCTCTTCATGTTGCCATCTCTCTGGGGTCCTGATTCTTCTTCCTCTTTCTTCCACCTTGAGAGACACTTGTGATTACAGAAAAGATTAATCCAGGATCCTCTTCCTGTTTTGAGGTGAACTGATTAGCAACACTGAGTCTATTTGCCACCTTCAATTCCTGTACCATAATATGTTCATAGTTGCCAAGGACATCTTTGGGGGTGACCAGAATTCTGTCTACCATATAGATTGATGGATACCTAACTACCTCGTACTAAGACTTTCAGGGGGGCAGAAGCTGGGCGAAGTGCTTCCCTAGAGTCTTTTTAAATCCCACGACCATGAGGCAGGCAGAATTCTAAGATGGCTTGTGAGTTCTGCCCCTTGGCATGCACATTGTATATAACCCCCTCCTTTTGAGTGTGGACAGGACCTGTGAGACCATAATGAGGTCATTTGTGATTAGGTCATGGGTAAGGCACAGGTGACAGGACCATTATTCCCATGGTTGGGTTATATAAGACTTCATTTAGTGGACAGGGAGAGATTCTCTGCTGTCCTTGAAGAAGTGAGCTGCCATGTTGTGAGGGGGCCACATGGCAAGGAGCTGGGTGCAGCCTGTGGGAGCCAGGAGCAGTCCTCCTAACAGCATCAGGAGAATGGGGCTCAGTCACACAGCTGCTAGCAGCTGATCCCACTGACACCTCAGAGAGCTTGGGAGCAGATTCTTTTCCAGAGTCTCCAGATCTGAACAACTGGCCAACACCTCAATTTAGGCCTTGTGATTCCTTGAACAGAAGACCTCGCCTAGATTCTGACCTACAAAAACTGTGAGATAATGAATGGGTTTAAGACTGCTATTTGTGGTATTTTGTTGTTAGCAAGAGAAAACAAATCACCTGAAGTTGAGAGAACTGAAGCTCAGAGAATCTGAGAAAGATGCCAAGAGAGCAGGGGCCTCCCTGGTGGCGCAGTGGGTTCAGCACTGCACTATGAAGCAAAATGCAGTCACTGCAGCACGAGTTTGATCCATGCCTCTGGCCAGGGAGGGGGCCCACATGGGGTGACAGACCTCTCCTGCCTCACCTGCTTCTCCCCTCAGCAGTGTGTTTCAGTAGATCTGCCTGTTCTGCTCCCTGCTCTGTCTCCAGTGACTCCTCTCACCTCCTGTACCTCTGGCCTGTACCCCAGTTTTTGTATGCATAAATAAACAAACCTTTTTTTAAAAAAAAGGCTAGAGAGCAGATGGTAAGAGGCAGAGCTACTGTTCAGACTAATGTCTGTTTCCAAATATGAATTTGCCTCACAGCTGACAAGCATGAATTATTATTGGTGTGTTTTGAGGTTGTTGTTGTTTTTGGTTGTGCCTGATAGAAATCATTTCTGACTTTTAGACATGGTATTATGACTTTTATCTTTTATTGGCAATGAGATACCTCGCCTGTTCTGGACCATTTGGGTATTTTTGAGTTTTTATGGGGTTCCCATTGTAAAGGATGTGAGAACACCATCACAGCCAAATCTGAACTCTGAAACAAGCTCAAGTTGATGAAGATGACAAAAAAGTGCCAGCTTCCCAAATGTGTTAGTTCATGGAGTAAGCAAGCTGACCTCTTGATTTATTGGTATTGGATTGCACATCTATACATGGCAGATGTGGGTCCTGATAGAAGAAATAGATGCAAAATCAACTGAAAGGTGTCACTGAATTATTAGTAGTTTTTCACCTTTAGGAATTTTCTCTACCACAGTTATGAAAAAATAACAACCTCTAGCAACAACTTCTACATTAAAAAAGGACCTTTGTACTCGAGTTCTGCCCCTTGGCTGAGAGCCCCTGATTCTCAGGGGGTCTTGCAAACTTACCCATGCCCCCACATCCAGAAGCTGTGGAGAACAGTACAGAGGTTCTGGGTATCTTGAGTTCCTTGCATTTTCTCCTTGTAGGCTGCTCTCATAAGTCTTTCCAGTCCCAAGAGCCTCTCACAGTTTTCTAGAAGGGAGGTTTGTATGAAGTTACTGGGTCATCTGGAGTGACTTGTGGTTTACCTGTTGCGGTGATTAAGAAACTTGTGGGAGAGCAGAGCTTCTCAGTGGCTGTTGAGCCCAGTTAGGCAATTAATTGTGCTCTGGTGAATGGCTAATTGGTGATTTCCCACTAATTCTTCTGGGTCTGTGGGGAGAGAGGGATTTGGACCAGAGGCAGTTTAGTGGAATCTTCTGTTCCCAGAGCACCATGGGGTAGACATTCCACCCAAGGTTCCCTGCCTGCTGAGTGACCAGCCCTTGATCAGAAAATTCCAGGATCCTTAGCAGAGAAATGGACTTTCACTACCTCAGGCAGGAAGCTCCTTTGAATGTTCTTAAATTTACTGGGGAAGAAGGCAGGAAGGAAGGGGGATTTACCTTGCTTTGACATCTTTATAATTGTATGGCATTGGGAAGTCATTCTGCCCTAGGAGTCCAATTTTCTGGTGCACAGTTCAGATACTATCTTCCTCACAATTCTGTGGGGAGGATCTCTTAGCGTGAAAGTGCCCATATAGTATTCTACTACTATATAACAAATCACCACACCGTGGCTTTTAAAAAAAACAACAGCTCTCTCATCTCATTTTGTGTGGGCCAAGCCTGGTGGTGGCTTAACTGGGTCCTCTGCTTAGGGTCTTACAAGGCTGAAAACAAAGTAGGCAATTCAGGTGCAGCTCAGGCTCATCTGAAGCTCGTCTGAGGAAGGATCACACTTGTTAGTAGAATTGAGTTCTTTGTGGCTATAGGACCGAAGGCTTCAATTTCTTGCTCTTAGGGGCCACACTCATTTCCTTTCCATGTGGATCTTCCATGACATGGAAGCTTGCTTCTTCAAAGCCAGCAAGGGAGTTAAGTGAGAGATGCCAACAAGACAGGCATTGTGATCTCACCTAACGCAGTTGCATGCTCACATACATAATCACGTACGATATGTCAGATTTGTTATAGTCTACTGGTTAGAAATAAGACACAGCCATAGTTTCCATAGCCTAGTTATTTGTTCGTTCATCCACTCAGCAAGCTGTTAAGTACCTACTGTGTGCTAGCAGTGAGTAAGGCACTGACTTTAACCTTTTCCCTTATTTTCTCTTTCCTAATCTAGGTATTAGTCAGTGTTGATGTCCAAAACTTTGGGGAAAAGATCACAAAATGTATTTTTTGGAAACAGAAACTAGAATAAGATATATGTAACTGTCTATCTTTTTCTTTTCTTTTCAGGATTTATTTATTTATGCTTTCAGGAGCTGGGGTGTAGGCCAGAGGAGCAAGGGGTGAGACAGTGGGGAGCAGAACAGGCGGGTCTACTGAAACACACTGCTGAGGGGAGCAGTGGGTAAGACAGGAGAGGTCTGCCACGCCATGTGGGTCACTTCCCTGGCCAGGGATCGAACTCTAGTGGCTGCTGATAGCTTCATAGCGCTGAAACTTAACTCCTGCACCACCAGGGAAGCCCCATATTTCACTTTTAACTGCTAAAGATTGAATGATTTAAGTTGGTAGCTGTCGGTGACATTGCCTTCGGTAACTTCAGTTTTGGGATCTGTGGGGTGGGCTGGCTTGCATTGCACCTGTGTAGGATTTAGTCCCTGGGCTCAGTCCCAAGGGGGAGGCCAGGGTGGTGACAGTGCAGCAAGCTTAAGTGACTTTCCTGACTATACTCTGGGCCTGGCACAGTAAATGCCCAACTGCCCCCACCCCCAGGAGCGACAGCGGACTGGAAAGCCCATCTGAAGCACAGCATCCTGGGCTTTCACCAGTGGGGGAAGTGCTTGTGCCTTCGGGGCTCAGGAACTTAACGACAACTAAGGGGCCCAACCCAGAACTTCCTTTGACTTTTGGTTCCTCTGTTTAGAAATGCCCTGCTTGTGGCTTCAAATATATGAAGAGAATTGAACCTGAAAGATAGGCAATTTGGACATGTTTCAAAACCACTTAAAACTCTGGCTCTAAATTTAGAGGCGATCTGGAAACTTGAGTTTCAAGTTCCCCTTGACTTGGGCAAAGTATGAATTTCTAACTACCGCACATTTTAATTTATCCATTCTCATCTTCTTGCTCCCTGGAGTGCCTTCCTCCCTTTTCCGCACTCCCCGCTGTGCTTGTATCTTTCCTTTGCCTGTGGCCATGAACTGCTTGACTTTATTGTCTGTTACCATTTCTGTGACCTTGTCCTGTGCATCTCCCTTGGCTCTTGCCTCTTGGGTTGGCCTCGAGGGCAGTCCCCTAGTGGGCTGGAGCTGCCCTCAGGCTTTTCTCCTGTGCCCGCAGAGAAACTCACCAGCTTGGCATGTCCTGGGCCACAGTGAAAGCTGGGTTGCTCAGTTGGGAAGGTAGAAGTTGGGGGATGGTGTGTGCCCACCAGTTTTCCAGGCCCCTGGCTTTTTGCTTTGGTTACTTATGCACGGAAGGTAAACAAGTAAACAAGCAGTGCAAACTTCAGAGTAGCGGTTTGATGAAGAAGACGTTTACACAATTTTTAAAAAGGTTGCATGGGAACCTGCCGTGGTGCCAGGCAAATTTCAATCAATTCAGAAATCAATTCAGAAGCGCTTATTCCTCTTCCTGCCATGCGGTTACTGGCTGACTTGTCTCTATTTTGTGGACGGAGCTGAGGATTGAAAGGTTAGAATTTGGCACATGGGTCAGAACTTGAGTTCAGGTCCCACAACCTTTTCAGACATTCCCTATTCTTTTGAAGAAAGAAGGGTGCTTGATTACAGGGGTTTATGACCCCTCTTCAGCTTCTCTGTAGAGGGTAAGAGGTAACAACCTCAGAAATGTATTTGCCCATTCAATGAACATTTATGATGTGACTGTGTCACCCTGGATGTTGCGGGAAGGGCCAAGGTGTCAGGGAAATGTCAGACAGGAGAGCTTTTCCGAGATTACCTATGGACAACAAGAACCATGTTCAGAAATAGAAATGATCCTGTCTCATAGGAGAAGCATGGCTAGCTATACTTAGGTGAGAGTTCAGAGGTGGGAAGTGACTTCCACTGTAGGGTGTGTAGAATAATCAACATGAGTTGGAAAAAAAGATTAATGAAAGCTTAATTTCATAATTACATCGAATCGCATGTCAGCCTTGCCAAGGTACATCTCAACCCAAAGGCAAACCATGTGAATCTGTTAATGTGCCTTCACCTAAATGTAACAAGTGGGTAGTTCCCTAAAATGCTACTGCCCTGAGAGAAAGCCCAATATAATCACGTTGTCTTCTTCAGTGTGGTCTTCCTAACTCATCTCTGTAAAACACAGGACATCGATAGTCTGCGTAGCTTCAGTCTTCATCTTCACCATGGGGGAATATCTGGTGCTTCTGACCCTCAAGAGGTCAATGGCACTGGACTGAGTAGGGCATGGTTCAACCTCTGTCCTATCCCATCCCATGAAAAGGTGTCTCGGGCTCCCCTCCCCCACAACAAGACTTCAGAGGGGGACACACACATTGTGTTGACCGGTAACTTCCATTTTCTCTCCAGCGGGAAGAAAGAAAGGGTCAGTCACACTGATGGCCAAGAGCTGAAACTTCTTGGGGTCAGAGAACATTCTGTCATGCCAGGTTCTGTTCTGCTTCAGCTGCATTGAAAGCATACCCATTTGGTTCTGGTTCATCATGCTTCACTAGGAATTTTTCTGTGAGAGTTCAGTTCCTTTTGTGGTTCACTGAGAAGATTGGTATTTGGGTTGGGTGCAGGTTAGGGGTAGGCTTGTTCTGGTTTGGGTTTTGCAGTGTGGTCATCTGTGAGACCTTTATCTCAAGCCATCCAAGATGCCAAGGGCAGGGGGATGTGGTCGGGGGACCCACTTCATGGAGAATTTTGTGTGATTGCTCTGAGGAGAAGTTGGTGCCCAGCGGTGAAACAGCAGCAAGCAGCCTGCAAAGAAGCTGGGCCTCGTTCTGCCACAGCAGGGCTGTGTGTTCCCACTGTCAAAATGAGTTTGATGTGGGCCTCTCTGGTGGCACAAGGGGTTGAGCACGTCACTGTGGGGCTTCCACAGTCACTGCAGCGCAAGTTCAATCCCCGTCCAGGGAGGGGACCCACATAGCGCAGCAGACCTCTCCTGTCTCACCTGCTGCTCCTCTCAGCAGTGTGTTTCAGTCCATCTGCCTGTTCTGCTCCCCACTCTGTCTCTGGTGAATCCCTTACTGCCCCCTGCACCTCTGGCCTGCACCCCAGCTCTTGTATGCATAAATACATAAATCTTTTTTAAAAAATGAGTTTGACGTGGCAAGAGCTCAGGATCAGACTGGGGCATAAACTTGCAATGTGGTCCAGGTAAATCAATCCCCCTCTCTGGACTCGGTTTCCTCATGCGTAAAAGAAGGAAATTGGACTAGAAACTAGATGATGATTAGGTACCTTTCAGAACTCAAATGTTATGATGCTATGAAAGCTATTTTGAATTAACTATTCCTCTAAAGAAAAGACTCAAGGTCTTCTGTTCCCAGCTGCACACCCAATTCTTCCTGCGTCAAGATTTATCCCTCCTGAGTTCCACTCCCTAACACTGCTCATTAGAGAGCTAACTTAATAGCTTAAGCAGCCTTCCTGGACACCGTTTATATTTTAACAGAGCCCTTGGATGTCATCACTTGAGGCTCCATCTATAACAGAGGTTGTGTCACAGAGCTGTGGGCCCATGGGACATGGCGCTCCCGCCCTGGTCCTCCCCCGCCCTCCCTCGTCCTTTCTTTTTCAGTTAGGTTTCCTCTGCATGAAGCCCTGTGGTGGGTGATGTTAGGGATACTCTCTGCAGAAGAAATGAGAGACTTGAAGGAGCTGGGAAAGACAGGGGCCCCCCCGGTCCCTCTGTGACTCCCACCTCACAGATTGTGGGGGCTGAAGAAGTTCTGTGGAACCAAACATGGAGTTCTTCCTGTATTCACAAATTAGCAGGTTAGTTCTAGGTGCCTGGGTATCATTTGATAAAATTAAATTTTATTCTCTGCACTTTGCTCAGCTGAACATTTCTGGGAGACACAAAATGGATGAGGAAGGGGAACCTATAGAGTTGCCTTGGGAATCTGGCCATGGGTCCATATGACAGATAAGGGATTATCAAGAATTTTGGGCAAACAGACCCCAGCAGAGAGCAACCGGCAGAGGCTATCTCTCCAGTCGTGAAAAGCTCACCAAAACAGGTTGTCAAAGAGAGCCCCAAATCCTTCTTGGCACACAGACCTCCCCAGTATTTCCCACTGCTTCTCTTAGTGGTGTGTTGCAATAAACGCATCTTTCCTATTCTCCACTCTGTCTCCAGTGAATTCTTTCATCCCTGTGCCCCCAGTCTCACCCTGAGATTTCTCCACAGTATACTGGGTCAGTACATGGTTCTCACACCTGGAACTCCTCCTTCATTTCAGCCATTTTAAAATGGGCCCATGTCTACTTTTAACCTCTTTTTAAAAAAAGTTTTATTTATTTATGCACACAAGCACTGGGGTACAGGTCAGGGGTGTGGGGGTGAGAAGATCCACCAGAGACAGAGTGGGGAACAGAACAGGCAGATTGACTGAAATACACTGCTGAGGGGCGCAGTGGGTGAGGTAGGAGAGGTCTGCCACACCATGGCCACCTGTCCAGGAGGTGGCAGGGATCGAACTCATGCTGCAGTTTGCTTCATAGTGTGTTGCTTAACCCATTGTGCCACCAGGGAGGATCCTACTCTTAGCTTCTTTTTGTTGATCTTCTTAGCTGGTTACCTTGAACCAAGGCAGACCCTACTCTAACAAACCTCAACTGTCAAGGCTCCTCAAGTCCCAAGGAAAAGCACGTGGTCCCGTGGAAGCAAGTGGTTCTGTAAGTAAAGTGCTTGACTTGGAAAGAGGTATGTGCTTAATTAATAGTAATTATTATTCTAACTGCCAGTTAATTATATGGTGATATATTCAAGGAAATTGATTTAAGTACAGCGATTGCCCCTCCAGGAAGTGGGCCCCAGGCTGTCAGGCACTCTGAATTCTTGAACACGAATTAAATAGGGTCTCTTCCTCTCCCTCATTACAGGGTACCTGCCTTAAACCTGACTTGGGCAGCTTCCCTCTTCTCTCCTCTCCTCTCCCTCTACTCCTCCCTCTTTCCTCCTTAACCTCCCTTTCCTTTCTCTTTTTAAAACTTTACTGGGAGATTTTTCATGAGAATAGGAATAGACACTCATTACAGAAAATTTGAGAAAAGAAAAAAAGTAACAAAGCAGAGAGAAAACAAGTTTCCCCATCGCATCCAGAGAAAACAGTATTTGATCATATTCGCGTGTTATCTCTTTTTTCATAGTTTTGAGTTTTGTTTGCTTGTTTTACATGCTGAAGTCATACTGCAGATATAATTTTGTATCCTGTTTATTTTGTCATAATTATAAGCATTTCCCTATGCTAATTTTAAATTCATCACAAACATCATCTATATTGGCTGAACCATGGCTGGGCACGATGTTGTGCACCCCTGGAAGGTGGATATTAAGTTCTTCCTAATTTGTTGTTTCTAATAGGCTGTGGCTGGGAAACCACCCAGCGAGCTTGTTAGAACTGCATGTAAAGTAAGAGTTAATCAGTCTTGTGATCTTGTGGGAAGGCCCGAGGGGCTTTCCTCAAGAGCCTTTGGATTTGAGTTTTGCCTCTCAAAAGCCTTCTTTCCTTACATTTTCAGTTCTTACTGAGGCCTGGATAGCTGAGATTAAATTTTTTTTGTCTTTGCCTTAAAATTACTATTATTATTATTATTTTTATTTAATTATATTTGAAATCATTTGTATTCCCCAGAGAGTACCCACCACCATTCCACCTGTGCACCATCACCTCAGTCCCTTGTGCTCTTTCTGCCCTCCTCCCTACCTCTCCCTTCCTTCCCCCTCCCCTCCCATAGTCCCTTTGGTTTATCTTTGACTTTTTGGTTTTGTTGAGTTTTTTGTTTGCTTTTGGTTATAATTGTCCATGTCCTTGAGCTTCTTCTTTTTTTTTTTTTTTTGTTGTTGCTCTTTCATATTCCTCTTAATAGTGAAGCCATCCGATATTTTTCTCTTGCTTTCTGACTTGTTTCACTGAGTATAATTCCTTCTAGCTCCATCTATGTTTCTATAAATGGCCCTAGTTTGTCATTTTTGATTGAGATTAAATTTTTAACCTCTTGATAAAGGAAACACTACAATACCAGTAAAAAACAACACAATCTACTTTTCTTCCCTTAGAGAAAAGTCCTCACTAGAGAGGTAGAATAGTGTCATTTTCAGGAGCTTCTTGCCTTCAAATCCCAGCTCTCCCACATCCTGGCTGGGGGACATCAGGCAAGTGTAAGTCTTTCTGTGCCTCAGTTTCCCCACAAAATGAGGTGACAATTGTATCCATCTCATAGGTTGCTGCAAGGAGTAAATGAACTAATTTGTGTGAAGTACTTGGGACAGGGCCTGGCACTTGGCAAATTCCCATGAGTATTTGTTATTATTGCAGTCTGCATCCGTGTAGAGCTTATAAGTTTCTTGTAAACATTTTTTTAAAAGATTTTTATTTATTTATGCATATAAGAGCTGGGGTATAGGCCAGAAGTGCAGGGGTTGAGAGGATCCACCAGAGACAGAGTGGGGGGCAGAACAGGCAAACTGACTGAAACACACTGCTGAGGGGAGCAGCGGGCGAGGCAGGAGAGGTCTGCTGCGCCATGTGGGTCCCCTCCCTGGCCGGTGGCAGGGATTGAACTCGTGCTGCAGTGGCTGC